>JADNRY010000014.1:0-595790 GCA_015501585.1 Rhodocollybia butyracea | reverse complement strand
ATATGTGTACCGCCCTTCTGGGATGAACTCCCTTACACCGATATTAATCTCAGCATTACCCCTATGTCCTCCATCAGCTTTATCAGGGTGTCCTCTCACATATTGTTACATGGTGTCAGAAGATCCTTACCAAAGAGGAACTTGATCGTTGCCTTCGCTCTCTTCCCCCATCCTATGGTGTCCGCCACTTCAAAAATGGCATCTCTGCTTTGTCCCAGATTTCTGGGTCTGAACGAAAAAAACATGGCAAAAATTCTTCTAGGGTGTCTGGTCGGTTCAGATATGCCAAAGCCAGCATTGACCGCTGTTCGTGCTCTCCTAGATTTCATCTATCTTGCTCAATACACGCTTCATGATGACACTACCCTATCTTACATGGAGACTGCTGTTCATACTTGGCACAAGCATAAGGATTGCTTTGTTGCTTTGGAGATTTGTGAGCACCTCAACATCCCAAAACTGCATTCTCTTCTTCATTACATTCAAATCCATCCAGTTTTTGGAACCAACAGACAATTACAACATGGAAATGTTCGAACGCTTACATATTTGACTTTGCTAAAAAAAAAAGGTTGGAGAGCGTCCAATAAACGCGACGAGTTCCCTCAAATGACACGTTGGCTTATCACGGCAAGAGAATGTACAATCTTTTAATCGCGAACTTTCATGGATTTTGGAACAACAGTCTCTTAGTGCAACAGCTTCTTCCACTACCTCCCCCCATCTAAAACGCCTTCACTTCCATCATCCATTCTCCTTCCCAAATTCCCCACTGCTCCTAACAAGCTCCTTGAGAACATTGAAAAAACTCATTGTGTTCCATTATTCTCACAGCATCTCAAAGCATTTTTTGGAAATGCTTAAGCCTGAGGCTACTAATTCTACTGTTCAAACGGCCCTTTCCAAAATCCTCCCATTTCAACAAATAGATGTTTATTATTCTTTCAAGTTTTCACCTGAGCAATTAGAGGAGGGAGTCGATGTGAAGGATGTTGTTAAGGCCTCGCCCCTGAATGGTGGGAGGTTTGATACAGTTGTTGTTTTGACCAGCGATGACGCTGAGAGTGTTGGTCTTGCAGGTTTGAGTTTATATTTCTTTCAAAGTATCTTTTCTAATTTTTATTCATTTAGGTACACGGATAGGCCGCGTGAAGGTTATCTTCCGTTTACCAACGCAAGTCTCACTTATTGGTTCCCATAAGACATCAGCTCCTTCCGGTTGGCCTAGAACTGCACTTGCATACATTGAGTGGTTTACTGCACCGACATTAACAGATACTGCATGTTCTTCACACAACATGGCGTCCTTCAAAATCCTAAGCCGTTGCCAGACAAATCGCTTCCTTGGTCTATCATTCCATTATCTAATATTCATCAATCATGCATGCTTATTCCAAATTTTAACAAAGTCCTAGATGTGTCGTTGTTAACTTCTTCTATGGTATTAGACTCAGTTGATTCTTTCTTGGTTAATAATTGGTTATCTGTCTACACATATAAAACTATATACAAAGAGTAGTTGTATTTAATTGACCATACCATGCTATTTTACCATTGAGGGTGACTATAAGTTACTTAAGTTTGCTTAAGTTTGCTTAAGTGTTTTCTTTGAATTCCAGATTACTTAAGTCAGTTAAAGATGGGCCTGTGCATGCCTACTAGGTTTGTGCTATACAATGCCCTTGACTGGAGTGCTCTTAGGCCACTCCCAAGGTAGGCTGAGGTGCACTCAAGCTAGTGAATGGCTGGACTCTGCACTCAAGGCAACCTGAGTTGGCCTGAGATGACCTGGGGGCTCTGAGAGGCTTAAGTAAAGGGTTCAGATGTCCTCAAACTTAAGCCCACCTCAAACCCACTTGAGCCTGAAGTGCTTTTCCTGATGTATTGCATCCTCAGTAAAATCTTCTTCAACTTCAACTGCTGGTTTTGGCGGGGGGCGAGCTGGAACCTCATTGGCATAAAGATTCACAAACTCCTCGCTGAGGTAGTAGTCACTTTCACCAAAAACGCGAGTATCCGCAACTTCACGTTTGCCTACACCATGTAGGCATTTCAGCAAGTTGTTGCCATCAACAACAACCATATGCGAGAATGTCTGTAGCGGTTCACCTTCAAGTTTAGAAAGTCTCAGATAAAAAAGATAAAAAAGGTAAATCACACATACCTCCTAGGTGCATGGCGGACAACTATTAAGTGCCCAATAGTCTGGTGAATCATGACCTAACTCTTTCGCTATGCGGGATTCAACTTTTTGCAATATAGCTAGGTAGATATCAAAGGTATCTGAGAGTGCAGTACGGTATGTACAACGGTATGGCTCCTAGGCAAGTATAAGGGCAGAATATGCAACACATCTAAGATACATACCAAGTGTAGGTAGCACACCATTTTGGCAAATGCTTCAACACTGAAATTGGGTTTGAACAGTTGCATTGCGTAAAATAGCTCTAGCATGTGTAAGGAAACTGCGATGGAAGGTGATTCAGGTGAGGCTGGGAGGTAGCCTGCGTGAACCAGAGCAGAGGTAGTCTTTGTTTCACTGTCTTGATAGATGGTGGTTTGATGAGTGAGAGAGTGGATGTCAATTATTTCAATAGAAAACTCCCAAGAGTCACTGGGACTTCCAGTACTGGGCTTAGAGTTGTAATTCCAGCAGATGTACTCATCTACAAGCTTGTCAATAATTGAAGCCCATGCATTATTAAACCGCTGAATATGCTGCTTCCAAGTTTGAGCATCCTTGTATTTTCGACGGCCATGCCACTTGTTGACTCCTATAAAGTCGCGGAGATCAACAACATTCTGGGAAGAGCTGAGTTCTGCACTACTGTCTTCACTATTGGCAGCATCTCCAGCATTAATATCGGGGCCTATGCCATCGATCTCCATACCTTTGGAGCTTCCAAAATCCAGATGGTCATCTCCTGTGATATCATTCAGCGCATTTTGTAGCTCAGTACTAAGACCTTTTGAAAGACTGTAAGAATACACCTAGAATAAATTGCAAATACACCTTGAGATGCTTGAGTCCTTCTAGTCACAGCTTCCTCGCGCTGCTTAGCCAAAGCCCAATGACCTAACATTGAACTTGTACCTAAAACTTTCCCAAACCTCCCAGCACCAATGTATGAGCGTACCACGTGCTGAATGCCATCTGCCTTTCTCTTGCCCATGTCGTTGACTTATGCAGACAGACTTCCCCGAGAAGACAGGCGTCAGTAAAAAAAATTAGAGTAAAAGGGCAGAACAATTGAAGAATTGCGGTGTTGGGAAAAAAGAGGCGGGACAGTGGGCGGGCACACCGGGCAGTGATTGTGCAATCAAAGAACTCAGGCCCAATATCACGGACTTGGCAAAGGGATGCTGTTATTGCCGAGTCATGATCATAAGTTATCATACTGGTTATCATGTAGCTTACATCAAGGCTCCAGACTCTAACCATATAGAAAATATCTGGAATTATTCATGGAAATACTCATGATGTAGAGAAAGTCCCGGGTCCAGGGGAGGGGGCCTGGCATGTGGGCCCCATCTAACCAGGCTTAGATCTATTGATAGGCATGATGTCGAGGTGTCGTGCACAGAAATACTTTCATCTAAGAAGCCAAACCTAAAGGTTCAGCAATAAATGAATAACAATTTCTAGGTGTCAAAAAATGTCAGCTTCCCCGACATTGTGGAAGATATCCCCGACTCTGACCAAAGGGAAGGGAGGGTCTTGTGGACCTAGTTTCTTATCTGATCCTCAAAATTGTTGCTATCACAAAATAGTTCTCACCATGATTGCCGGTGATAATATTCCCCGACTCTGACCGAAGGGAAGAAGAGGGTTGTGTGGGATCGGTGTGAGACACCGAGAAAAGCTTGTCGGGGGTCATATATTCTCACGACTTGTTGTATCTTCTCACATGAGTGTATTGACAGACAACCCCATGTTAGAGTATACTTACTGTTGCTTGGTTGCTCCGCCACCTAGATAATTAGGTAGTTTATTGTATGTATGGCGTACATTAGATAATCTAATTGTTGTTGTTCTCTTACCACCACGTCATTGCGATTCCGCTTGCTATGAGTGTCGATGGTCCTCATTTGCTTCAACACCCCATTTCCACTGGTGAACCAGTGGTGATTGCAGAAAAAATGCCTTCAGAGAATGCTGATAGAGCCATGTAGGGGAAGTATGTCATTAAGGTCTCAAGCTATGATCAATCACTAGAGGTACTTAAGTACTATTTATGTTCAACTTGAACTCCAGATCTGCTCTGAATGATGCTTTAAAACTCCAGCATCGCACCGCCCGTCAACAGAAACACCGATGGTACTAAGACAAAGGAAACTGCTACTGCGCATTTGCAGAGTAGCATTCTCATACCTGGCTGTGCACTCTCCGGCTCTGCCAGTTCCCCCGTTGCCAGACAACTTGTTTCTTTATCCACGAGGGCGACAAATTTTCAGGTGCATTTATGGTGATTTACGGCGTTCTGGGCACTTGGGAAACCTTCTTGCCACCAGCGAGTCCACCAATACCCAAACAACAAAAAGAAGACATCTGGAAAGAGTAAAGCTTGTAGACATATTCATTACCTGAGGAGGCCTCGTTGTCTCAAGCTTATCAGTGAACTTGTCGACAGACAGAGGTTATATAAATTGCAACTCCCAATACTAATATTTTCAATGAGGGGGTGCTTTCCAGCCTATTTTCAAGCTCTACCCACATGTTCAGGCTTGAACCCCAGTGAAAACCAGCACTGGGAAGGGCTGAGATGATATGTTGGGGTCTGTGATTTGACTGTGACCAAACAAGATCAAACAAGATCAACTGTTTTCCAGAAATCTCCAGAAATATGCCATACAGTCTGTTCTTGTCTGGATTTATCTGACAAGAGCTGCACATGGAATGAAAAATCGGTCTTGTATACAACTGAGTTCCTCTGGCTTGAATTGAACTATGACATTACTATTACTAGGGTGCTCATCTGGGTTCATCTGGGATCTGTCTGGGATGGTCTGAGTGCATCATATTGGATTATCAACTACTTAATACAATATACAGACTATGTATGACTACGATATGACTACAAAGAACAAGCAGGCAACTGTCTCTACGTATCAACTACATATAATAAAGTACAGTTACAACTTGCGCTAGATACAAATGTATGAAAACTTGACGAAAACACAAGAGTGTGGCATACCGGCGTGCAACGACATCGACAGGCCAACACGAGCTGGTAATTAAAAAAAAATTAGCTCAATGAATTATTTAAGAAAAAGATTGCTCACCTTGGAAATGGCCAAGCCCAATAAATCCATTTTCAAGTCTCTAGAGTCCAAAGTAGGTTGAGTTGTTGAACAGCAAATCTGGACAGAGCCTGAAGATGACAGCAAAGAAGGAGAGAACAAAGGGCGATGTCAAAATTTTTCAAAATGCTGAAACTTTATTCTGTCACATGTTAAGCCGTTTGGCGGCATTCCCAAAAAATACTTGAAGTCCGAACACCAAGCTCAAAGTAAATTACCTAAAAGTTATATTATCGCCGTGTCCACTCGAGTTCAGAGTACTCGAGTCAAACTTGAGTTGCAAAGTCGAACTTTCTGAGTGAATTTCCCACCCATAGATTCGGGATTGAATGGAAAACAAATTTACTTACCATTTGGCCAGCTGTCAACAGGTAGACATGGACTTACGCAGATATACACGAAATGCCCAGATCAGCCCAGTGCGGGTTTTGACTGGGCTTGAACATGTATCCTGCCTCTGGTAATGTTTCTTCAAGCCAATTACTCAACCAGTGCACTTTTGTCATTTTCTTAGTTCATCCAATGTCCACTCTGGAATCCAAGTACCAATACACAGAGACCGATCTCCCAGATATGCCTGGAAAAGTTGTTCATGTGTACCCGGCAACTGGAGCCATTGCGATGTTTCTCCTTACTCCTGCCAATGACAATATGCCCACTGTGATGGGGTTATACCATGCCTCGTGAGTACTTAGTCTTGAAGTACCGGGGTAACTACCAGTACGGGAACATACAGGTCGAATGCCGGCCTTAGCCTTTTTTACCTCCAACATTGCCCATCTCTACTATTCCTTGGCTATCCTTCAAAGGTGTGAGAGACGGGATTGTAGTAAACAATCTATAAATGAATTTAATTTTAACTCTCCTCAAAAGGGAGCTTTGACATCGATCCTTAGATTCTTCAGGGAGTCGGGGATTGCCGGAACGGCGCTAAGGATCATTAGTTCATGGCGCGAGTTGGATATTGGATTCCCGATGTTTCTTCCTGAAATGTTCTTAGACGACTCGGTGAGTGATTTTGAAACCCACGATGGATTCTTTTTCTTTCGGCCGATAGCCTTTTTCAGCCTTTTTTTTGGTAGTACAACTGTCATTGCTTTTAACGAGGTGTGCTATGTAGCTCTGGTATATCCTGGTAATCATCGCCAATACGACCCGTAAAACTAGCGGATCACATGATTTATTCCCCACGTTCCGGCGGGCCGTTTGTTCAACTTAGAGAGCTTTGCCGTATCAGCGGTCTTGTCGCATCACTTAGGCGCGTCGAATACGATAGATAAATGTACATGTAGCTACTTTAGTGTTTGTAAGTTTGTGGTCTTGTCTTCCGTTGCTTGTTACCTCTCCATGAACCTGATATTTTATTATTTTTGCTGGATTCGGGTGAACACCGTCTCGACTTCATGCTTCTTGGATCATACTATCCTATTGAACACTTGCTGTGTCTTTTCCAAGTATTCCATGGCAAAATGTCTTTTGTCCCGCATATAGCAGTTGGTGCACTTCTGATACTATGTCAGGTTTTTCTTCTGCTTTGAAAATGTCTTCGTTTGCAGCTTGTCCAGTGTCGGATATCATCTCATGATGGATATTTACATCTAGTACTACAAAAACTGACCTTCAAGAGGCTATGACTGTGCATTGGCCATAATTCTCAGTCAGTCTCAGTCCAAGGAAGGTAAACAGACATAATTAGGGCACAGGAAGCTCATTTGCTTGTAAATTTATGTCCACAAGACGCTTTGAAGCCTATCTGAAGCATTTTTGCTAGTGTATACTACTTATATATCGTATTCGACGCGCCTAAGTGATGCGACAAGACCGCTGATACGGCAAAGCTCTCTAAGTTGAACAAACGGCCCGCCGGAACGTGGGGAATAAATCATGTGATCCGCTAGTTTTACGGGTCGTATTGGCGATGATATCCTGGTATATCCCGACAAATAATAACCTCAATATGACCGTTGGATCTGGTCGTTCATTTGCATGACGATTTGGATATAGTTTGATGATCCTTTTCTTCCGCTTGCCACTGTACTCTGTCCGCGGTTTCGTTGTTTGAAGTATCTCCTTTATATCTACTACAGCTTTTCCTTATCTCGGCTTCGGCTTCATACGCGTTGTATAGTGTATCCCAAAAGCCCAAGTCTCTGGTTGAGAACGGATCCGATGTGAGCGATATTTGATTTCTAGCATGATCCGGCGTTCAACACTAGTTCGACTCCTTGTACCAAAATAAATCCTCCCTTCCTTCCTTCCTTCCTTCCTTCCTTCCTATGGGCCCGGGATAAAACCATGTGAAGTTGAACTAGCTTGACTTTTGGCATGATGATGAAACGGAGAACATTTATGCCCCACTAGACGAAAGCAGTCTGAAACTATGACGAATGTGTATAGCGCAAAATGAGCATGATCGGTAACGGGCAAGTTCAAGGCTGGTAGGGACACGCATTTGCTGAGTAGGTGCCGACGAAAAGTTGTGGACAAGCAGTGAAGGTAAGTAGTGTGCTTGTACGAGTTGAGTCCTTGCTTCCCACAGTGACATATCGGCGAAAATCGGAGCGGGTGGTGGATCTATCTTTGGGTTAATGGACGAGTGGTCCATGGCCACGTATTGTAGATGCTCGTGTGCACTCGTGTGCAGAAGATGTCCCATTTGCCGGCCTACCAATTTTTTATACGGCCGAGAACACTGAAAATGCCAATCACCGGATGACGGCACGCATTTCCCATTTCCTTCAACTGCCATCATGTTATGGAGCTTGGTAACCTACTCCTTACCCCCATGTCGTCCATCTTAACGGCCTTCGTAGCCTCTCTAGAGGCTACCGTCAATGTCTTGCTCACTGTTTTCTATGGCACCCTCGCAGGGTACACTTAACTCGTTCATCTAGTTATACTACTTACACTGACGGTTCAACGATGCAGGTATCTTGGACTGGTCAACAATAAATCATCGCTGGACTTATCCTCATTATGTGTCAAGCTCTTTATGCCTTGCCTTTTGTTCGTCAACGTTGGATCTAGCTTGAGCCCAGAAACTATCGGACGATATGCGCCAATTATCATCTTGGCGCTTCTATACAATATAACAGCCATTATCCTGGGGTCAATCGCTACTAGAATTTTCAAACTGCCTCTATGGGTCACCGCTGCAGTCACCTTCAATAATTCTACTTCCCTTCCGATACTTCTTTTACAATCTTTCGCAGTCTCGGGAGCCTTGTCGTCTATATCTAGCGGAGACAAGGATAGCGCTATGCATCGTGCTGCCAGCTACTTTCTCATAAATGCCACAATATCTAACTCACTCACATTTACCCTTGGACCAAGACTAATACAACCTAATGTTAAAGAGGACAGTGCAGACAATGAGCCGAACGCAGATGTGGAATCTGCGGAATCTTCCGAAAACGATAGCTTCATTGAGGATGGCGCAGAGAACATCCCCTTAATTCCTCGTGGGACACCTCGACCTTCTTGGGTAAAGTCGACTACAAACTTTTTGTACCAATTTTGGAATGCACCATTTATCGGTGCCTTTCTGGGCGCGTCGTTTTGAGCTATTCTTGCGGCGGTCACTCTGCTGACATGCTACGTACCTTCAGGTGCTTTCGTCGGGCTTATCCCAGCCTTGCACGACCAGTTCTTCCTAAAAGACGGTATCTTTCGGGCTTGGTTGACTGTGAGCTTGGAGAACATTGGCCATTTATTTGCTAGCACACAGGTTATTATTGTCGGAGTCAAAGTGAGCGTAGCATCAATCATCTGGTCCTGGCCTTAACCTCATATACATCGCTAGCTCTATGCTACACATGTGAAAATGCGGGAGGGACAAAACTCCGGATCTTTACCTCTTTATCCTACGCTCTGCGTTCTTCTTACGAGGTTCATTATAATGCCAGCGTGAGTCGCCTATCCTATGCAAGAGGTCTATGGCTTATACGTATCCTCGATGTGCGACAGTATCAGTATTCCAGTAGTTTACGTCCTGGCGACGAAAACACAACTGCTCTCCAACGATCCTATGTTCGAATGTTCGAATGTACTTGCTGAGCTAAACTGATCACTCGCACAGACTATGGTTTTCGATGATGATGATGCCAGTGAGTTAAGCTAGGCTAAGAGTCAAGAAGATGCCATATTCAATATCAACCACAAATGAATCTAGGTGGGACCTTCTGCAATGAGGCTGACTGCACTTGCAGATGTCAGTAAGGCGGACGAAAAGGAGAAGAACGCAGTAGCCAAGTTTTTAGCGGTGCGTTCTTTCTCCCTGAACAAGTGAATTCAATTTGACGCTTATAGCTTTCATACATGGTTACACCGATGGTATCGTTCTCAGCAGTGGCAAGCTTGAAAGCTTGTGAAATGATTTTGACTGAACGGAAGTGAATGGATTATGATCTTTCTTATGAGTATCTATTCTCATTCTGAACTTTGCAAATCGTGGAATCCATCCTATTTCTGAAATCTACAGATACCAAAATCTACCGCTAATACTTAGGAAGTGCAACGACCTTCATGAAAATGCAATGTTGAATACCAACAACCGACATTACAGATAGTGGTACTAGTCAGTACCGGGAGAGGCACTAGGATCCGAACTGTGGTTGTTCTCCTCCTCATGTTTTCGTTCCTCGTGTTTTCCCAATTCGTATCCACCCCAGGCAGCTAATCCGGCAGTAATGAGACCCCTCCTCCCAATACGAGGTTGCTAAGAATCAATGGTTAGTACAGAAGAAGATAACAACGATGACCGACTCACATCTTCCGCAATAAGAGCGTGGGTAAGATCCTTCTCAGCTTCACGCAGTCGTTCTTTGGCAAAGTGGACTTTTGCATTGTCCTCTTCTAAATCGAAATCGAATACGTCGTCCTTTGCTTCCTCGAGTTCCTTCTCGGCATGATGTAGACGATATTTGGCCTCGCGAAGACGGTGTTCGGCCGCGTTCAAACGGTGGTCCTTTGATTGAAATGAACGAAAAGAAACCACCAAATGTAATAAGTAAACTTACAGAAACGAACTCGCCCTCCGCCTCCTGGAGGAAAAGGTGGTGAAGATGCTTCTTAGCGGAGTGGAGACGCTCCCTGGCGCGGTGAACACGTTCTCTGGCCTCTTCCAAGTGATGGAAGTGAGCATCATGGTGATGGTTGAATTCATGGCTTCTTCTTTCAAGTTCTCGCGGCGAGATATCGACTAGGGCATCAGCAGGTTCTCGTGGCGAGATGTCGGAAGAAACAGGAGCCGCAGCCAGAACAGAAGATAGAGCTCCTGCGGCGAGGAGAGCAGCAACAATAGAGCGAGAGTAAACCATGGTAGCAGAGAAGGTTGTTTTAGATGAACTGAAGATTTATGTGGGAACAAATGGAAATGTCCTGCACGATATGAGTGTGTGTTGGGAAGAGACCAGCTCTGCTGGGGAAACTGGGTGAACCTGGGGCACTTTTATACCTGAACAACACAATGGTAATTGAAACTTGAAACCAGGGCTGAGAGAGAAATCAAAGATTGTACACATGATGCATAGTGATGCACTCGCGTTTCAAAGTCGGGACGTGATTGACAATGATCTTCCAGGATCTTCCAACTTAGTTCCAAGATCTTCCCCGTGTATAGAGGTGTATAGTAGTAGTGTTAGAAAGAGGCTATGTCGTTCGAGTCAAAGCTTGTGAGATGATTTTGACTGAACGCAAATGAATGTTCGATGGATTATGGTGTTGCTTGTTGCTTATGAGTATTTTCCCATTCCGAACTTTGCAAATCGCGGAATCCATCCTATTTCTAAAATCTACAGACACCAAAATCTACCGATATCACTTGGGAAGCACAACGATATCTGTTCGCCCTTCGAAAACGCGATGTTGAACACCAACAGTTCTAGTTAGCATCGCTAGTACTACTAGGAGAGGCACTAGGATCCGAGCTGTGGTTGTTCTCCTCGTGTTTTCGTTCCTCGTGTTTTCCAAACTCGTATGCAGCCAAAGCAGTCGCTCCGGTAGTAATGGCACCCCTCCTCTCAATATGAGGTTGCTAAAAATCAACGGTTAGTACGAAAGAAGACAACAACGAAATGACCGACTCACAGCTTCCGCAATGAGATCGTGAGTAAGATCTTTCTCAGCTTCACGCAGTCGTTCTTTGGCAAAGTGTACTCGCGCTTTGACCTCTTCTAAATCAAATTCGAACTCGCCGTCCTTTGCTTCCTCGAGCTCCTTCTCGGCATGGTGTAGACGACGTTTGGCCACGCGAAGACGGTGTTCGGCCGCGTTTAAACGATGGTCCTTTGATAAAAAATGAGCGAAAAGAAACCACCAAATGTAATAAGTAAACTTACAGAAATGAACTCGCCCTCCGCCTCCTGGAGGAAAAGGTGGTGAAGATGCTTCTTAGCAGAGCGGAGACGCTCCCTTGCGCGGTGAACGCGTTCTCTGGCCTCTTCCAAGTGATGGAAGTGAGCATTGTGGTGGTGGTGATGGTTGAATTCATGGCTTCTTTCAAGTTCTCGCAGCGAGAGATCGACTAGTGAATCAGCAGGTTCTCGTGACGAGATGTCGGAAGTAACAGCAAGAACAGAAGAGAGAGCTGCTGCGGTGAAGAGAGCAGCAATAATAGAGCCAGAGTAAAGCATTGTCGAGGTTGTGTTTTTAGATGGACCGGAAGATTTATGTGGAAACAAGTGGAAATGTCCTGCACGATATGAGTGTGTGTTGGGAAGAGACCAGCTCTGCTGGGGAAACTAGGAAAAACCTTGGGCACTTTTATATCTAAACAAACAAAATGGTAATTCAAACTTGAAACCAAGGCCGAGAGGAGAGGTCAAAGTTTGTATATGGTGCATTCGCGTTTCAAAGCTAGGACGTGATTCAACTTATTGACAATGATCTTTCGCGTGCAGTGAGGTGCAGTATTAGAAAGAGGCTATGGTCTGAATTACTCTCGTTCGAGTATGGGAAGTCCGAAACGGGCTCTTGCCTTCGCAAATCACTGACTCCTACCGGGTCCCACCCTTGAGTGGTTTGTGTCAAAGGCATCCGCCCACAAAATCGGGATGTCCGGGAACCAGGGGAAGCCCTGGGATTCGGGAACAAAGTTGGTACCCGGTCATTGCCATGCCAGGAGTCGAGAGCGATACTTACTATGAGTTACTTGGCCACCCTATTACCTCCTATCACTCGGCCGTTTGGTAAACCAGTCACTGGAAGTGCCTTCAAGTGAGTATTGATACTTGCCCTCAGAGCGAGGGATCATTGTTCCATGGCCATCTATCGGTGATTTCGGCATTACCTTACTGCCTTTACATGAATGAATGCGTCAATGCAGTTTACTTAGTTTGGTTTACTCGTGTGCGCAGCCGTCTTTGTGAGCCGGAGGTGATTGTGTTCGCTCTGCCACAGCAAAGTCGACTGGGTGCATCCGCGGCACACATATGGCGCGATGTATGTTGCGCGGGCCCCGGCTGTTCCTCAATGGGACCGCGCCGGTTACTTCCTTCCTTCCTTCCTTCCTTATCTGGTGGCTATGCCTTCGATTGTTGTACGGTACCAGCTGGCTCCCTCACAGTAACTCACTTGCCTCACGCCATTTCCCGACGCTCTGAATCTTATGTGCTAGAAATTCTAGGTCAGGTGGTCGAGTTTCCTATTGCTTCCAAAGCTGAGAATGAAAGAACGAGATTTCGACTGATGGTTCTCCAACTTGAGAGTTCAAGGAGGGAGAGAATTTGAATGCCTAACTTCCTCAACCTCAATGAAATATCACTGGAAAGTCTCACAGGAGAATTTAAAGGGTAAATCAAAGCTTTGAGTTTGAGAAACCACGAGCCTCGTCCTACGACACTTCTCTTCTCACGCAAAACCTGAGTGTGGTTGATCTCTGACAGTGACAGTGAATCTGATAAGTTTCGGAGGCGCGGTCACATGCTCACTGAGAGCACTATACTGCGCTCTAACCAACCTTTGTCTGCTCGAGGTTGGCTCGAGTTGCATATCGGTCAGCGATCCGCCTCCTTTTGCGAAGCTATCCTACGTATTTTTGCGCCAAAGATGAAATACATGTGTTGTGGCGTAAATTTCAAAATTGGCCCGTGCACTAACCAGACTGAGGTTCAGCTTGTATAACACCCTCCCTCTGAGTCTCGTTGAATTTTTGTTTGAAAATTTCATGTATCCAGCCTTGTAATTTGCCATTTTTTGCCACCTGCAACAAAGTAGCATTTGAATTGGCACTGAATGAGACGCAACCTTGGACTGGGTGCCGGAAAAAAATTATGGCTATACCGTAGTCCGTGCAACATAGTACTTATACATCTAGCTTCATGAACCATTGTCACACTCACAAAAATGTCCAGTTTGGAGTATACCAAGCGAAGTCATATTTTGTCATGGACCCACAGGAAAAACGAATGTCGTGGTGACCGCTCCTTACTGATTGCAATGAGAGCACTAGCGCTAAACAGTAGACGTTGTTCTCGGACTTTGGTACATGTAGCAATATAGCCGAAAGATGGCAAAGTACTCATGGAAGTCCCAGGTCAAGGAGATCGGTGAGGGCCGTCTGGCGGAGGGTTGGGGTAAACGAAGGTCTTCAAAAACGAGACACACTTTACTTACAATTAATAGAGGATGCCTTGCCTCCGTCACGGTAATGAACCGAGCGGCGAGGGAGTGCCGGGAGGTGCAGTTTTCAACGCGTCTGGTCCGAGTGGCTGTACTCAAGTAGCACTGATGCCACGTGTCAATCTCTTTTAAAGACTCTTTGAAACTCTTTCCTTTCTTACCATTTTGTAGCAAAATGGACTTTCTGCATTCCGGACTGGCTGCTGTTCAGCGTCATTTGGCTTTTGTTTCTGTAGATCCTATTAATTGGAAATTTTATGTTCAAGTATTTTCATGGTGTGTACTTCGTTCCGTGAAGTTGGACGTTCTTTGGCTAAATATTTCTGACAATGTTTCTGTAGGGGCGTAACGATTTTTGAATCGTACCTTCTGTAAGCGTACAGTATCTTCAGTCAAAAGTGATACAAACCCTCGACATAGATTGCGACAATATCCTCTGTATTCTAAGACATCACCCCCCGAGGCACTTGCCTCCCACATCACACAGGAAGATTTTGAAAAGTCTCAGAAATACGGTGGAGCTTCTAGTTTCTCAAATGATTAGAACGACGTACTGACAGTTCGATGTAGGCAAGGACAAAGCCAAATTTTCCATTTTCTCAAAGCTTTTCAGCCAATGCGTGGACTCTGCTATGTTACAATACGGATTCTATGCTTGGTGTTGGGGTGCTGCGGGTACTATCTTAGGCAAATTTGGATACGGAACAGACTACGAGGTGAGAGATTCTTGATACAAAGAGTTTCGTCCAATTTCCAACTCCGTTCCAGATTTTACAGTCCATCATCTTCTCGTTCACGATGTATTTGCTCTCCTCCTTGCCAACCCTTCCGTTATCTATCTACTCCACCTTTTGGATTGAGGAGCGACATGGCTTTAATAAAACTACGCCAGGACTCTTCGTCACGGATTTGCTCAAGAGTTGGCTTGTGGCTTTCGCTCTTGGCGCACCTTTCTTGGCTGCGTTTTTGTACATCTTCAAGTGGGCAGGCGATCGCTTCGTGCCCTGGTTGATGGGTTTCATGATCTCCTTCCAACTCCTTATGGTTATCTTGTACCCTACCGTTATCCAGCCTCTATTCAACAAACTCACCCCGCTTTCGGAAGGCGAGCTTCGCACTCGGGTTGAATCCCTCGCTGGGAAATTACGGTTTCCTCTCAAACATCTATATGAGATTGATGGCTCGAAACGCAGCTCGCATAGTAACGCATATTTCTTTGGGTTGCCTTGGGTGGGTCGTCACTTAAAAACTCCATGGAATAATTACTCACAATCAGTGCTCAGAGTAAGCACATCGTCATTTTTGATACCCTTATTCAGCAAAGTAAACCTGAGGAGGTCGAGGCTGTCCTTGGTGTGTAAAATCGCTATATGCGTAGAATTCTCGTTGACCGCTCTTTTTCGCTAGCTCACGAGCTTGGCCACTGGTACTATCTTCATCCGACTAAAATGATGGCCATTTCCCAAATACACATCTTCACCATTCTCGCGCTCTTTCCTGCCTTCCTGCATGCTCCTCCGTTGCTGAGATCATTCGACTTTCCCAAACTCGTTTCTGCGGCACCACCTACCATTGTAGCCTTCCTATTATTCCAGGTAAAATTAATTAACTCAGGGGACCGGATCCTTACTAAACACATTTCATTGTTAGATGATCCTTACCCCTCTCGAAGCCTTCATCAGCATCGGTATGAACGCAGTCAGCAGGCACTTTGAATGGGAAGCAGATAGATTCGCTTGCGAACTCCAGGACAAGTTGAACGAAAAGAGCATGAATGACATGGGTGATAGGCTTGGGCGAGCGCTGATCACTTTGCATGTGAAGAACTTGTCAACGGTTTGGGTGGACTGGCTGTAAGTGCTGTTTTTCCTTTATCCAGCGTGTTCCTCGCGCTCATCTGGTTTGGTTTACCAGATACTCGGCCTATCACCATTCACACCCCACATTGATAGAGCGGCTGAGGGGTCTTGAATCTTTCCGAACGAAACGTGCGAAGAAAGAATGAGTCGCGCGCACTCGGGTGTATACGTTGGAGACTATTGTATTATTTTATCGTATTGGACATACACCTTCTACGGTTCGAAACGATACGGATGACGGTTTCGCGAATCGAATAGTCTTTCAATGTTCACGTCCTCACTTGCCTTGAAATGAAGGTCCAGCAAACCTGGTGGCAGCCTTGCAGATGCAAGTTTTAATATGCTCATTGGTCCCAGCAACACGCCCCACCTTGACAAGCCATGACACCACCGAGAATAACAGTTACGAGAAGATTTGAAGCTGAATTTCATTGATCTGCAACATACATACTCAGGTTACGTTTGGAACGTTTGGAAGGTAATAATATCGAATCTTGATGCTGAGGTTTCGTGCATGTGGTTTCCGAAGATTCGTTCTGTTTTGCTAATTCTTGAGGGTGGAGTAGCAGCTGGTAGCAGTAACAGTAACTACGGGGTGGGGTAGTGGCGTACACCCTGCGAAACAGCGCACGCAAACAAAATACAAGGTATGTTGGAGAGGCTGTGCTCGCCTACTGTTGTGCGTAATATCCGAGTCCTTTGTATCCATATTTGTATGATATGTATGTTATTCGTGCGTTCGCAAATGAGGGGCCCGGTTCAGTATACGTGTGGTGTTCAGGCTTGTCTAGGTCATGCGCGAAAAAAGCTGGCAGATGAAGACGAGGACTTATTCAAATTGGACAAAAAACTGTTCAGGCAAAGGATTCCGATTGGCGGTGATGCGCTCTCCAGAATCTCAGACGCGTTGTTTTCCTTTTCTTCCGTTAAGATCAGATCACGAAACTTGTTAATTAGTAGTAGTATTGTTCGACCTTGAGCTCGAGGCTTCAGTTCGGGGCTTGAGACCTCGAGATCTGCCAGGATCTGCCTCGTTTAGCAGTGACCAAGCACATTCATCTACCTCAGGGATGAGTTACGCGTTTAGCTGAAGGCGATCGTCCGGATTCCGCATCGTCTGGCACCGGTGATGATCCACAAAATTAAGTAGGGCTTATAGCGCTCACCGCCTTTGACCCGTAACCCGTTGTTTCACTTTAGAAGCGTCTAATTTCCCGGGATCATTGTATCAACCTCCCAACGCTGCGATGGGTACCTCAGGGTCCTGCTCATTTCGCGTATAAAAGCGACCACCCTGATATCGAATAAGTACAGCCTTTTCTTCTCGACTCTGGACTCTCAGTGGCCTGTGGATTTGTTTTTTCGCGTTGGCTGACGCATTGGAAGGCCGTTTGAGCTTCTTGCGCGCGCACCCGCCATTCGTTCTGTCTTGCAAGGCTCCCGTGCCATTCTTTTTGCTCTATAAATCGACCTACCTATGCAGCAAGCAGCACCAACTAAGAAGAAAAGCAGCAAACCGCTGCCCTCATTCGCTGTTGGTACGCATGTGTCCGTTATGGTTGTATCACCCCTTGATGTATTACGGTTTTTACAGGAGAAGACTATGAGCTATTATACCTCCTAGGCGAAGGCGCATACGGTCAAGTTGTGGCAGCATTGCACAAACCCACTCGCCGACGCGTTGCTATCAAGAAGGTCCTGCCCTTCGAGCACACACTATTTTGCTTGCGGACCTTACGAGAAGTGAAGCTCTTAAAATATTTTTCAGAGTCAAGCGTGAACGGAAACGTAAGCTCAGCTTTTAGGCGGTAGTCTCATCCCTGACATTGATTCGCTTGATAGATTGTTTCCATCCTGGATATGGTTAAACCAGAGTCGCTAGACTCATTCCAGGAATTATATTGTGTGTACCCACATCCACAAGGGTTTCAAGTTTAATATGCTCATTACAACACTGTCGTCGAAATATTTTACAGTAATCCAAGAGCTCATGCAGACGGATCTACATAAGGTGATTCGCACCCAGCAGCTTTCGGATGATCACGCGCAGGTGAAGCATCCCGCCCCACTTACAGTTATATCGCTAGACTCATTGAGCTGCATCTCTAGTACTTCATTTATCAAACCCTGCGTGGCCTGAAGACCATACATAGTGCAGATATTGTGCATCGTGACCTCAAGCCAGCGAATCTCCTTGTAAATGCAAATTGCGATCTGAAGATTTGCGACTTTGGCCTCGCGCGTCTTCAACCTTCATCTCCTACTACGGATACTGGCGGGAGAAATTTGACAGGTATTATCGGTTCCTTACGCTCGAACCAACCGCTGATGAACTTTTCATTCTGTAGAATATGTAGCAACGCGATGGTATCGTCCCCCGGAGCTTTCGCTGTCAATGAACACGTATACCAAGGTAAGCCAGCCCGTGACCGCGCTAAAGTTCCAATGCGAACCTTCGACGATAACAGATTGCTTACTGAGAAAACTGAATACTGGTAGGCCGTTGATATGTGGGCGGTAGGATGTATCCTCGGGGAATTAATCTGTGGACGTCCGCTATTCCCTGGGCGAGACTATAGGCACCAACTTGAGCTAATACTGCATGTCATTGGTTAATATCTTTCGCCTCTCCTTGGTTTCTGCTTTGCTGAGATTTATTTCAGGTACCCCTACCTTGGAAGAATTCCATGCTATCACACCTCGCAGATCTAGGGAATACCTACGTTCGATGCCTATTCGGAAGAGGCAGGACTTCAATGCCTTATTTCCCCTTGCATCCGCAGAGGCCATTGACTTCTTGCAAAGAACACTAGTAAGTACCTACCGCTGCTTGCCTACTACTTGTCCCTGCTGAGCCGAAGCTATAGACTTTCGATCCCGACAATCGAATGACTGCAGAGGAAGGTTTAGAACATCCATACGTCGCTGCTTATCATGATGCAGAAGGTAACATCTATCTATCTTGATTGAGGAATTTATTACCTGATTTTGCTCACCAGACGAACCTCTTGCGCTTCCTATGGATGCAGATTTATTCTCGTTTGACGGTGAGCCTCTTTTATTCGTTTGCCTTTTATATCCTCTCATTTTTTTTCTAGATATCAAAGAACAGCTTTCTAGGAAACAACTCAAAGAATTACTGTATGAAGAGATTGTGTCATTCGAATCGAGTCTTGCTACAAAAAATAAATAGGATATCTCCGTTGTTTTTTTTTGGGTATTAGGCGTTATAATCTTTCGAATCGAGACGCGTCTGTGCGCCACCGTAAGATCACATGGACATGACGTCAGGTAATGCTTCTTCTCATGTTGCTGCTTTGTCCTCTGCCTCCATGCAGGATCCCGAAAGAGAAATCACCCACGTAGTTTTTGTGAGTTGGTTGTTACGCGTCTGGCGTCTATGAGTATAGGACCTATTCTCATCGGCTTTCAAGCTGCTCACTACAGCCGAAACTCCAGATATCCAAAAGGCAGCGTTCGAGAAATTCGTAGCCCCGAACGTCGGCTTCAAGCATCCCTTGTGCTATGTTTCTCCCGGTCAGAACTCTAGAGAAACGTTACTGGGAATATACCAGTGAGAATTCTCCACGTACTAACATGAAGATAATAGAACTAGTGGTATAGATGGTATCGCATTCTGAGCCCAACAATTATCGGCAAAATGAACAAAATTGGCAAGTTGATTTCTGCTGGGTTGGAAAATGCGTAATCGTGGTTCAGTGTACGACGAAAAAGATCACATCCTACTCCTGGATATGTCGCAGATATTTCACATTCGGTTTTCGCCGTTCACGCCTGTTTGGTCAAAGTAAGTGGATGCAGAAATACATCGTTCATTGACATTGTTTGATGCCATCTTTCCAGTTTACTTATCCGTGTAACACTCGAAGAGAAGGATGGTCTATATTACATTTCGTTCCAAGAAGACTTTTACCATACAGAGGTGCGTAATCTCTGGGGAACGATGCTGTGAATTCCCTCTCATGTTATCTTCATACAGGAGTTCGCCCAGCTCTTGGTTCCAATGTTAGCACGCGTAATCTTGTTCGCTAAATCAGGAATCAGTGTCGCTTCCAATCTTTATGCTAGCATTGCCCAGACGCTGTTGGGTTACTGGCGACCTGTTCCGATTCCATCCAATGGATTGTACGAGAGGAAATTTCAATGAAACAAGTGTACTTATTCTAGGATTCATGAACAATTGGCATACATGCTACCTTTCGGGGATCGGCCTCAGGTTCGGGAGATAGACTGCTTTCTTTCTGTGGCTGGGTCGCTACTATGTGAATATACCATGACACGAGATGCAAATGGTGATATTGATTAAGTATCTCAAACTTACTTACTGTTGCGCGACGTACAGAGAACCACCTTAAGCTTCATGTTGTGTGGTCTCGATTGTCTTCTTTTGTCATAAACTTGGTACACATTTATCTAGCCCTTGTGCAAGGCTGTCGGCTTACCTGGCAGATGCATATATTGAAATTATACACTAAGGGCTTCTGCGCTTCTAAGCCATAACAATGGAAGGATTAGCTGCCAGGAGCCAGGTTTCCCGAGTTCTCTGTTATATGTGGGAGTAATAAAACTTCCGAGGAGAGCTGAAAGAAATTGTACTGTACGTACGTGCATACAGCATTCCGCAAAATGCCATTGCAACATGCATGGCCATGTGCGCAAAGCACCTGATTGCTAGTGCTTCTTCACATATCTGATCACAGCATATCCATCGATATCCATTCACCTTCGTCTTACTATCTACACCACCTCAGCAATACTTCAGCGCAATTTCGACGTTGTCGGCAAGTTGGAGTCGGATTACTAGCGCCGAGAAATGCCTTAGGAAGCGCCTAACTCGCCAACTTTTGTTTCTGTTTTTTTTTTGCACTTTTGCACCTCAATTATTTCTAGTAAGACAAGGCAAAGCTTCTCTTTCAGTACACGAAATTTGCCCCACGAATATTTTCTGGAACATCGATTGGATGGCAACGCAGCGGCTGCGCACGCAATGGGATTGAATATGTCGTGCCGTCTAGGCGCTCATGTGTAGACAAGATTGGAAGTTTAGCTTCCGGCGTTGCAGCGGCCGGTTACAGCTTACCCACAAACCAACATGAGCCAACAACGAGGACGTGGCGGAGGACGTGGTGGTGACTTTCAAGGTGGCAGAGGACGAGGTGGTGGAGACAGAGGACGAGGCGGTGGAGATAGAGGCGGCAGAGGAGGAGGAAGAGGCGGTCCCTCTGGCTCAGTCATCTTCAGAGGTCCTGCAACTGTTGATCAGAGGCTGTCACAGGCAACCAACGATCTTTCACTTGTCAAAGCTTTCAGTGCTCTGAAAGTCACTGATCCAAGTCGTCCACTAAGGCCTGGGTATGGTACAGTTGGTGTGCCAATCACCTTACGTGCCAATTTCTTTCCCTTCCGTCGTCTTCTGCGTACACCAGTGTTTGACTATAGCGTTGAATTTGCTCCAAAGACCGACATCAACCGTCTCAAGGAGCGCATAATCTCGTTACTCGAACAAACGACGGCGTTTCGACCTTTCCTTCCCCATGTTGCCCACGACAAGAGCTCCAGGCTTGTGTCGGCCAAACAACTTCCTCAACCTCTTGATATCCCCGTTCCTTACTACGAGGAAGGTGCCTCTGGCCCCAAGAGTAACGCAACTGTGTACATAGTCTCGATCAAGCTTACTCGAGAACTAGATCCAGACCGGCTCACCAAGTGGGTCATTTTGTTGTTTATATCTTATGAAACTCTGACCATCTGGACCGCAGTTACATGGCTGGCAAGTCCGAGTTCCGAGATTATGACCCCCTTCCCTTGCTTTCTGCTCTCAATCTTATCGTTCAACAACATGCCTCGAGAACTGGAGTGAGAGTGGGAAAGAACAAATACTTTTTTCCAACGTCATCCACAGGCTCCTTTCTCAGTCCTGGAATTACAGCATATCAAGGCTTCTTTGCTTCAGTCCGGCCTACGTATAATCAGCTCATGGTTAATGTGTAAGTCACCTATTAGTAGCCACGGAATGTCCGCCCACTTTTCTTCATCTAGGAATGCCTGCATGACTGCTTTCATCGATCCGGGCAACTTGGCTGATAAGCTGATGGAGTTCTCGCGAAATTCTCGTGGTGCGATGCCCTCGCTTCCTCGCGAGCTCGTAAAGAAGGTCAAAGTTACTACCACTCATCTCGGTTACAAACGTCGATACACTATCCAACACGTCGCGAGCACTACCGCGAGAAACACAACCTTTGACTCTGACAAGTATGGAAAGAAAACATCGATTGAGCAGTATTTCCTGAAAGGTAAGCTTCCAATCATCTGCGTCGTACGCTACTCATGAATTGGCAGAGTACAATATCAAACTCAAACACGCGACTGACCTCCCGGTCATTGACGTTGGAGTGAAGAAACGCACCTACCTCCCTGCCGAAATCTGCGTGATAGAAGCCGGCCAACCGTTTCGTGGTAAACTCAGCGAACAACAGGTAACGCGGATGATTCAAGTTGCCTGCAATCCTCCAGCAGTCAACGCAAATGCCATCGTCAACAATGGGTTTTCAGCACTAGGTCTTCTTCCTCCCACATCACCCTCCGATGCGTTTGGCATTGAGATAAGCAACGAAATGACTGTTTGTTCCAGGTCGAGAGATACCCCTCCGCGTCTCAGCTATCGTGAAGGAAGACCACCGAACGTCAATAATGGCGCCTGGAATATTCTCGATGTTAAATTTCATCGTGGAGCTCAAATTCAGAACTGGTCGGTATTAGTAGTGCGGGATGGTCCATCAGCTTTTTCTGGGCCGGATGACCCCCGATTGTCTGGGCTCGTCGAAGGGTTTGCGGAGAAGATGCGGAAGAGCGGAATGTCCGTCCCACGCAGTCGGCCGTCTCTGCTGACCGTGGCTCTTGATCATGTTAACGAAGACCCAGGTCGAATTCGGTCTCTGAACAAGATACGTGAAGTGCTGAAGACCCATCTCGGGATATTGAAGGGAAAACCTGCATTTGTTCTTGTGCTTCTTTCTCAACGCGATAGCTTCATCTATCCTGGAATCAAAGTAGGCTTTGAATATCTGCGGTCATTTGTTCCATTCCTGATGGAGTATCTGTTTAGCGCATTGGTGACGTCGAATTAGGCATCCAAACCGTCCACATGCTTACCTCGAAGATCGTGGATAAAGAGCCAAACAAGCAAGATCAGTATTTTTCGAATGTAGCGCTAAAAGTGAATACCAAGCTGGGAGGAATAAATCATAAGGTGAATATCGAATACTGTATTTCTGCCAACGAGGTTGACTCTTTATTTTCTAGCTCGACGACAATGCAATGAGATGGCTCCGTAAGAAGACGACTATGATGGTGGGCATCGATGTGACGCACAGAGGTCCAGGTTCGAAACATTCTTTCAGTGATTCTTTGAGCTGGGCTTATTTTAGTATAGGTAGCAAAGCAGGGACACCATCGATCGCGGCTGTGGTCGCAAGCGTGGATAACGATTTTGTTCAGTATCCTGCGAGTCTCAGGTTGCAACAGACAGATGAAGTCAAAGAAGTCAGTATACTTTTTTTTTTCTAGTCGTAGTGCTTATAAAGCTTATTTGCAGATGCTGGATGAACTCGGCGATATGATGGTGGAGCGCTTGCAAGTCTACGAAGCCAAGAACAAAGCACTGCCTGAACGTATCTTTGTTTTCCGAGACGGTGTTTCAGAGGTATAA
This sequence comes from Rhodocollybia butyracea, assembly GCA_015501585.1. NCBI lineage: Eukaryota > Fungi > Basidiomycota > Agaricomycetes > Agaricales > Omphalotaceae > Rhodocollybia > Rhodocollybia butyracea. The sequence continues at coordinate 572,282 of JADNRY010000014.1, read as the reverse complement.
CCCCCAGTCCACAATCTTTACGCATTCTGAGTTTCGCTTACCTTTTAATAGGGCCAATATGATACCGTTTTGAACGAAGAACTTCCGCAGATCAGAAAGGCGTTCCAAAAATTCAGCACGGGGCAACGAAAGACTCCTTACAAGCCACTTTTGTCCATCGTCATCTGTGGGAAGCGCCATCACGCTAGGTATGTAAATCCCTTTTGACTAGGTGAAGGCTCAAGTCACCCAATGCTAATCGTTACTTTCTTTGCAGATTTTTCCCTACAGACTCTGCTCATGCTGACAGAAATGGGAATACAAGACCAGGAACAGTCGTCGACAGAGGTGTTACCGCCGTGTACGGCCTATCTCTTGTTCTATGTCCCCTTGATCGTTCACTCAACTCAACATTATAGGTTCGAATATGACTTTTATCTCCAAGCGCACGCGGGTCTCCAAGGAAGTGTAAAAGCAACGCACTACACGGTCATTTACGACGAAACTCTACTCACTGCCGATGAGATCCAACAAGGCACCAACGATTTTAGTTATCTCTATGCAAGGGCTACGCGCGCCGTCAGTCTCATACCTCCGGCTTACTATGCGGACCTTGCTTGTGAACGAGGGCGGTGTTATTTGAATGATTTTTTGGTAGACGATAAGACTTCAACTGCGGGTGGGAGTACGAGGGGAGATAAGAAGGCGGAGGAGCTGAGGAATTATGAAGCGGCGAAGAAAATCTTGGGGGAGCGGAGTGAGTGTCTTTTTTTTTAGGGATGGTTACGATGAAACTGATGATCTTCAGCTTCATCCAGATATGAGGAATACTATGTTTTATATTTGATCTTGGATTTAAACTCGAAATTGGTTTTTTATATGTATGTATATGTATCTCGGCTTGCCTTGTTTTGATTTTTGATTTGATTTACTGCTTTGCGCGTACTTGTATCGTATGTACTGCTTGCTGTAGCTCATACCTCTGCTGTATCTGATACTTTTGCTGTCGTTTAAAAGAGCAAACATGTTTCTCCTGCTCAGTCTTTGAGTATTTGGTATACAAACGGAATCGAACATAAGAAGATGATATACGAGCGCTCAACAAAAAGCCCTTGCAATCCCCGATGTAACGGGTCTTAGGTCCACAAAGACTCTGTTCATACTAAATTTGTCAATCTCAGAAAGGCTGAGAATCCAGATAGCCCCTTCTACTTCTATTTCCAAGGATTTGATATGCCTCTTCCTGAGGACACAAGATATCATTGGATCATGGATTACACTTCTGACCAGCTAGTGTTAATTATTAATGCTTGGTCTGGGATACAGGTCCAGGTCCAGGTCCTTCCTTGCATACAGTAATATCAATGGGGTAAGCTTGCAGCCACTGCTACTGTAAATTAGTATACAACTACTCAAAGCACACCGGTAAGTCAAAGGAACACGGGTGTACTATGTAGGGTTGATGTAGGGATATCATTAATAGGGATACCCGGATATTGATGGAATGTATGTAGGAAATAATATGATAATTGATGAAGAGCGTGGTTGAATGTAAGAGCCCTGACTCTTAATGCCTCAGACCATGAGCAAGATCTCATTCTATTAGAGAAATAGACTGAAACGAGTATGTGGTACGAGGATAAGAGTAGACTAATTATGTAATATCGGCGCTAACGGCAATGAACGTGCCGTAGGCGTTACACATGCCCCCTAGATTGACCCCACAGGTCCATCTTACCCAAAAAAAAACAAAAGAGAAAGATGGAAAAGGGAAAACATAACAAAGAGAAACATACAGTCATCTAATAGGTAACGTACAATGTAGTATGCTGGCAATTTCCATAAGTGCAGAAGAAGAGAAAGTGTCCTGTGAAAATTGCCGGATTGCTGGATGCTGACACTAAGTCCAGATTGAGATGGTGGTGGCACATTGGAGACAGTAGATCTCCAGCGCCATGAATGGGAGCATTGATTGGGAGCACAAATATGGTGATGGGGAGTTTCAGTGGGTGAGGGTGATGGCATGAGTGTACCAGATTGGGATGGGCAACGACTTGAACGAAGCAAGAGTGAACCAAACGCACCATACACATTGTGTTTGACACGTTTACGAAGGCCTGTTGGTGGAACAGCAGTCACAGGGGCAATATAAGGCACAGGTGTACACTCGGTTGGAGTGTTTGTGTAAGGATCTAGGCGGAATCCTTCGAGCGCGGGTTACAAACCTGGAAACCAAAGTGCGGATACGCTCCGTACTTCTGTTGTTCAGCCGAACTGGGAAAGTTGGTTTGAGATGTGAAAGGATGTGAGTGTAGAACGGTTCCGAAGTGCCTATGGGATGTAAGACTCGTGTCGGGATCGTCCAAGGGACTAATGTAGGGACGGCAGGTCCGTACAGGCGATAGAATGAACTTGGCGAGTAAGCCTAAGAGTAGATGAGTTTCCGACTCGAAGGGTAGGACCCACTAAGTGCAAGCGGCTTTGATAGCGATATGAGCGGAAGCGGAAGGTCAAGCGGTAGCTGACCTGATGCGGCGCAAACAGAGCGGAACCAAATAGATGATAGTAAATTGCAGAGGTTGTGAAAACGATGGAGTGAAGAAACAGAGTTAAAGAAACAGATAAAGCGAGAAACCGGAACACACAAGGGCACACGAGTCAAGGGGTTAAGCAATATTTCCAATCTACTGTACTTGACATGGTACAGAACTATATAAAGGGTACTCAAGGACCGGAGTAGCGATAGGTAATAATCTGAGAGTAGAAAAGACAAGAATAGCCAAAAGAAGTACAAGGGATGAAAGACAATGATAAACATAAGCGGAAGCAGCGGGATGAGCATAAAGCATATGTATGATTGTAAGAATGATGGAGAATGGATCGGCGGGATCATAGAAAGTGTACGGTGAAGGAAATAGTAAGACAGAAGCAAAGCGGAAGTGTATCGGAACCGGAAATGCGGCGGAAGCGGGTTATGTAATGGTAAGCAGGAAACGTCGGCAGTCTGTATATGCCTAGGGCATGACAGTTTGAGAGATGAACACAAGCTGGCGGTGTGCCAGCTGTGTGTTCGAGCCCCATGACATGTTCATCCATGAATACTTTGAGTTTCCGGCCTGCTTTCCGCAGTTCAGCCACCTCCTGTGCAAACTCTGAGGTTGGTTGGAGTCGAAATGAAGGGGAAGTGGGTTTGGAGGGTGAAACCAATGTCAGAGCATGTGGAGATGATTTCAATGCGTTCAATGCGTTCGAAGCGAGCGTGGGAGTCGGTGATGAGGCAGTAGGAGCGGTCAAAGGTGATGGAGAACTTGGAGCAGGAGGTGGTGTTTGAGATTTGGACAGTTCCATCCCAAACTCTTCTCCCAGTCTCTTAATAGACTCTATCATCTGAAAACAGACCTCTGCCTGGAAACCTTCTTCCTTCACTGCCCAGCAACATCTTAATGTTGAATCCTGCACCACTGCCTCTGCCAAATCCTTACCAGCCACTGAAAGACCATGTTGTTCCCAGAGCTGCTTAAAGTTGACTAGCAGCTGTTGAATTCCCTGGGAGGAGAAGTCCAGGATCCCAGAGATGTGTGAGAGAGGATCATGAGGGAACATGGAAAGGATTTGAGAAAGAAAAGAGTAAGCCAGAGCCATGACAGAGTCATGGCTTGAGTTGTGCTGTTGTGTGGTAGAGATGTCCACGAGTCCAAGTCTTCACAAGTACTTGCAGGTAAGATCCGTGGGAAAACCCGCAAGTATGTGACTCGCGGATCCCAGGATCCATTTCCCACAGGTCAGGCGCGGGTCACAAGTCAGACATTTGCAATTTTCGGTTGACTTGCAAGTACTTGTGTGACTTGTGCAAGCAATATGAACTCATATATTTGTTGTTGGTGATCAAAACTTACAGTAATTAATAGTATCATATTTATTATAGTACTTATCAAGTACTGCCACACATGTTTGAGGTTGTAGACAGCTCACAGCGACTGAGCGCTTATTTTAGCGCCCAATCGCCGTAGGCTGTCTACAATCCAAAGCCTAACTGTCAGTACATTTTTACTTCATACCATAGTATGAAATTAGTGTAGCAAGTAAAGTACAGGTTTTTAATAGCATTATACACTGTACAATCACTGTATACAAGTAAATAATGGTAAATACTTGTGAATATAGCTGTAACTACTTGATTAGTGTGCGGATCCACAAGTACTTGTGAGACCCGCAAGTACTTGCAGATAATACTTGCGAGTCAGTGACCCGTTTCCCATGAGTCAGGCCTTTTAGGCCACAAGTACTTGCGCTCCGGATCCGGACTCGTGGACATCTCTATTGTGTGGTCATATTGCTGTAATAGTCCTATTCAGGACAAGGTTGCTCAAAAAAGTGTAAGAGCCCTGACTCTTAATGCCTCAGACTATGAGCAAGATCTCGTTCTATTAGAGAAATAGACCAAAACAAGTATGTGGTACGAGGATAAGAGTAGACTAATTATGTAATATCGGTGCTAACGGCAATGAATGTGCCGTAGGCGTTACATTGAATCAATGAGGTATAGAAGAATAAACCCTTCTTTACCCAATCAATGTTTCTCTGTCTAGTAGTGAGACACTCCCTGTCCATATGCAGGGGGGTATTGGATGGCATTCATCAAGTTATCAAGCCGCTCAAGAAGAAGCTCTGTCCTGTCTGGCTCTTGATAGTCGGTTTGATCTCCATTCTGGCCATCGTTCCCATTGTTTCCATTACTTTGAGGTTCAATTGGAAACAAGGATGGATGTACAGCACCTTCACCTGGTGGCAATATGACAGTGCCCCCCCTCTCTTGATCCTGGCTTGGATTCTGGGCTGTATCTCTGTCTGCACTCAGATCTGCTGGTGTGATGTAGCTTTTGGTAAATGGAGTGATGCCATGGGCATTGGTTGCTGTTATGTGATTCATATCTGGTGAAGCATCTGAGATATATCTTTTGTCAAAAGGAATGATATTGTCCACTGGGGAAAGGTACGTCTCCTGGGCTGAAATAAAAGTTGATAAGATTGTGATAAGGTATACATGCACGGAACATCAATGATGGAACTACTACCTACCTGACGTTGATTGAGCCACCCATGATTGAGATGGCGATAGAACTCTTTTCCATTTTGCTTTCCACCATGCCCCCCACAGAATCAAGCATATACCAGCAATGGCACCAATAACTATACCAGCAATAGCCCCACCATGCAACCCCTGATGAGAAGATTGCACTGGCCCAACAGGAGATGAGGTTGAGGGAGGGGATGAGGTTGATGCAGGGGATGATGTAGTAGGAGATGTCTGGGATGAGATTGATACAGAGAGATCAGGCATGTCATTCAATGTAGAAAAACCAGGAATGTAGGTGAATCCACGAAAGCCAAAGATCTGGGATAGTGAAGCTTCCAGAACCTCAACTGTAACCATACAAGTATGATTTCCACTATTTGAATTCTGCTGAACAAGAGTGAAGTATTCAAAGTAGTTTGAAGGGGCTGTTGATGCTTCACCCCCAAAGTCAAGCTGGACTGGTGGTTGATCATCAAGTGTAACGCCGAGGGTGATGTTTCCAGGAGTGTTTGCATCAAAATAACCAAGGAGTGTTATGTTCCATCCTGATTTTTCAAATATATAATCCACAATAGAAAGGACAATCTAAGGAAGTTACAGACCTGTGAAGGGGAACTTAATTGTATCCCCAGTTGTTGCACTTGACTTTCCGGGCCCGCCGCTGGGCACAGAGTCCTGCCACCCTCCTTCTGACATAATAGTGCTATCTGTATAGTTTACAAATAAAAGTTGATTGTCCAGGGACGAGGTGGGTGTCGGCGGGAGCAGAGCATAATCAAAAATTGGTGATAAGATAATTCCCGAACAGTTGATATTAACAACAAAGCCTAGAAGGGTTCTCCTATGTCCACCTCCCACATAATATTGTCAGAACTGGATATCATGTCGATCACTGTTGTGACTGACGGAATATTGCCAAAAGTGCTGAGGGAACAATTTGTCCTGAGATCTACCTGAGAGATCCCATCGGTAGCAAGCCCGGCAGAGTCTCCAATAAGCATCAACAGCAAATATGGGGATTCTTCAAGGCAAATGTACTATGTCAGAAGTTTTTAAATCTGCATTCAGTGTATGAACCTACTGGTCTCAACCGAGAAGTTCCCCATAAAGTCACTGTTTTTTGCATTGAAAAGTGAAGTAGATGTGTTACTGTAGACACCAAAAGCTGACAGATTCAACCAAGGACCAAATGTAATGAAGGCGGAACTGTCCACAATAATTGCAGGAGTCTGACCCATGCTGACCCTCTAATACTTAGTTGTTTCCAGAGGAGTAGTATGTGATGATGATCAAGAAACACAAACTCAAGGTTGTGCAATTTATAGTTACTTGTAGCACTTCAAAGAGTCAGGTCTGGTAATTACATCAAGGTTAGCATTGGTAGGCCATAGCGGGTGACCATGGTAAACTTGAGTTGATCAGTGATCAGTCAGTGATGAGAGGTTGCTGTACTGCAACTCATTCTTCTTTTCTGTGCCAGTAAGTTCATTCACCAAGCCTCTGGCTGTAGCCCAGCAATATCACCTTTGACCACCACTATTGGACTGTAGTTGTTCTGTGGTAGCAGTCCATGGGCCATTTCTAGGCAGAGGCTCTAAGAAACTTTGATGCAACTTTGATGAGAACTTTAGCAACAGAGGATAGAATGACTGTTGCCTGTGAGACCTGTGTTGGAGTAAAATGAAGAAGTCATCATCAGATCAGATCACTCCAGTCTAATAGCAGTGAAGCCCTAGCAAACACGGATGGGAAAGTCATATTGTATGCTGGTTCAAATACACTAGGGATAGGGAGACATACAGGGAAACATATGGAGAAATATATCACAAAACATAGGGTAAAACACATAAGCTCCACAGGAGAAATCTCAGTAGGATAAACTTTGGCGAGCAAACCAATTGCTTGGCTGACGTCAATATTCCCAACAACCAGTGCAGGTGAGATGTGTTGGATGTGTGTTACATAAATGCAACATAAATGGGTATAGAGAAACAGAAAGAGTAGCAGCTGGTAGCTGGCACCTCAGTCCGACAGCATCTGCAAAACCTGGGTTTTGATCAAAGCGCTTGAGTTAGCAGTGCTATTCCAGCTGATTAGGATATTCTAGCACATTTTCGAAAAAACGCTCAGTAGTGATTTTATTTACAACCAAACAAAGTGACGTCATCATATTCCATTCAAAGCTCCATTCCCTCCACTCCGCCAACACTTCACCCATACTTACATTACTCTTATGCTCTTCAGTAGCCCAAGAAATGAGTCTACAGCACCCTATGATGTATGTCTCATGTAAAGACTGCAATATCGAAAGAAAAAAGTTGCATTTGAAGTCAACGCGTATGGTAAGATGCGGCCAGTACACGTGTGAGTCACCTACATCAATGTCACTTTTGTTTGGTTGTAAACAAAATCACTCATGAGTATTTTTTCGAAAATGTGCTAGAATTTCCTAATCAGCTGTCAGTTTCAATTCATTCCATAGCTCCCCAGAGAAATGATACTGGCACTAAAGAGCACGAGTCTGAGCTATGGAGCGCTCCCGGATAGCAGTCCAGAGTTCCTGAGTTCATCCTGGCAGGTTATGTGAGCGGGATTCAGAAATCTACCATGGGAGCTTCGGAGCCAAAGTTGATTGTGAAGCAGAACCCCAAGCAACTACTAGAGTTAGTATTAGTTGCCATCGAGATCTTTTGAGGAAGTTGGCGAGTCTACCATAAGCACCCAGATTCGCACGGTGGGCGCTTATGGCAGGCGCCGAGACAATCCCGATTGTCAGTCATCAAATCGTGGGTAAACTTTGGGGTAACTATCTACGATAGAGTACCATGGGTCCTCAGATAGAGCGGGAGGGACTGACATTATAAATTACACACTCATACTATAGCCTCTAGCTACTTTGTACTACCTCTCTGGGAGAGCTTGCAGTCTACTTACCTTCCCTTCATGGTCGAGCTCGCTGCCTCTCTCCCCTAGAGTCCGGCTATTCCCTCGTGGGACCCCGCTGTAGAGCTGAGCCGAGCATACTACTACTACTACTACTACTACTCCGCTTCCTTGTGGTACAGCACAGCTCTACGGCTTCGGGCGATGGCGAGGCTGGGCAGCCGGCAGCTAGGCGGATGCTTTGGCTTGAATCGCCGCTTGATGGATGGAGAGGTTTGCTGATGCTGGAATCTAGTTACTTTGGTTTTGGTATGTCCACATGCATGGGTGAGTTAATGGCAAATCAAACACTGTACTGTGCATCCAAATACACTACAACTAGTGTAACGCCACTCACAATAACCCAGGAGGTGTTTCAGATAGGATCGAAGAGGCCGACGTTACCATGTTACCTGGATACTCTACTGAGGCAAAAACCAAACACCGACCAAGGCTTTGATGAATATAGCCACGTTGCGCAGCTTCCGAGTCCATGGTGACAAGATCTATTTTCAGACAGCGAAGCTCCAGATGGTCACTTTGCGTCCTAGTCTCTCTCCCTTCCGTGTTCTCACTCATTTTCATCTCCGATGAGCATAGTTCCCTTGATACTCGATAGACAGAGAAACTTCTTAGTAGAAGAAGTAGAAGAAAACGGCCAGATGAATGAGTTTAAATCCCGGGTTCAAAAGGGAGAGGCATGATATGTTCTTGGTCATGTTTGGTACGTGTGTATTGATGTCTACCATGAGTGCACTGCCGTTGGTAGTAGCACTCAATAATAGCGACAGTGACCAAGCAGCTAAGACATATCTCAACACCACAACAACAGACTCAGATGGGACGCATGGATTTCGGGCCAGGAGATGTTGAGAGTAATGCCAGCAATATCACCATCAGGGGATCGTTAGTCATTGGTAGGAAAGGTTATGCCGTAGTGTTAGAGGACGTGAAAGATGAATGAATAGTGCCGGTCATACGAGAGGAATTTTATGTGAAGTATCCTCTTCATAGAAGACAGCTAACTAGAATACAGAAGGAATGGGAAGGGTGGAGTCGGAGAGTACTATTTGTTTGGCACCTTTGACCCAGGATACTATGACCGAGCTGAAGTGGTGAAGGAAGAAAGAAAGAAAGAAACAAGGAAAAACAGTAGATGAGATTATACACCGTTCAGGAATCTTCACACAATCACTGAGCCGATGTCAAAAAGCTAATGAATATCATTCTGCCGTCTGACTCAAGTGAAGTAGTATCTGAACTTGACTCTTCCTCTTCTTTGTTGAGATCACTGGCCTGGAAAGTTGGCTTCCTAAACTCTGGATAACCTGCGATATAAAAAGTCAAAACCTGTCTGGGACAAAATCAAGTGAATACACGTACCACGAGCACCAAATAACAACATCTGTACAGCTTGGGATTTTTGTGCACCTTTAAAACAACCTGAGCCAATACCCTCCTACAAAATGGATGATTCCGTAAAGGTTCGGTAGGAAAGTCATAATGGGCACCTGTGCTATATGGAAATGCAGCAGCAGTTGGCGTTGGAAGATCTGTCTCGGAAGATGGGGCCGAGAGGACATTTCGAAATTTGGGCGCTAGATGGGGCCGAGAGAGCGTTTCAGGGCTCGTATCCTAACTCTGTGGCGAATCAGATGTTTTCAAGTTTTTTCAAGTTGAGAAAAGGAGAGAAAAGAAAGGAAAAGGGAAGAAATTATTTACCTTTTGTTGCATATATTTCCAAGTTTTCTCAGCTCAATTTGACATATTCATGCATATACACTGTTTTTCGTTTCAGAACACGAAGGAAAGGGCTCAAAAATAAATCGCGTTAACATCAGTCACCTGGAAAAGTTTACGCATGCGTATTGTTCATATATATGCTGAAAGCTTAGAGTGCAAATCGAGTATCATTGCGAAAACAGACGACTTCTCTCAGGCAGACGGGCTGTTTTCATCCTGAATGTGAAAACATCATTGTTCTCGGAGTCAAGAAGGCACGGGGGCGTGAGATCATCGTTGGATACTGGGATCGTACTTGGAGACATGGCAGGTTGTTGATGAGGAAACCAGTAATTCACCACGGAGGGTGCGCGCAGCCTGAGTGAGGGCGAATACGCCATCACCTATGTCTTCTGCATGCAAGACAAGAATTTCCCCTTCAACAAGATCAACATTATATGGGGCTTTATTCATCTGGTGCAGACAGATTGAATTAGCGAGTAGAAATCTACAACAAAAAACTGAACGTACGTCCAAATTTCGTCCTTTATCACCAACGGTTTCTTACACGAGACAGCCAATCATCGTTGTTAATCGAAATCTGTGTTTGAAGCTGGGCCAGGTGAAGGATACCAGGAGATCGATTTAGATCGAGACGGGAACCTGTCCACTGAGATAAGGTTAGAACGAGAACAATGCATAATGAAAGAAGAGGCAGGCCGAGTCCGCCGAGATGCCGATACAACACCTTTGCCTAGGACCAAGCTGTCCATTTTGTGCCCGAGCTGTGGCCTAGGAGGGTCCAGTAGGAAGCAAGAAGAAAGAAAGAAATTCGACCCAAGCATTACAAGTAATATGTTCCGCCGGCGGGAAAAAAATGGGCCCACTGCTACAGTATAGTATACCATTCAGAAATCTTAATCGAACCGGAGCCGCTTGCTTGATGTAGTGACTTGACCCAGTGCATAGAAGGGAAGCATGATAAACACTTCACCAAGGATACCGGGAAATCCAGCTGATCAAGGTAGGTCAAAGCTGTACATATGGACCCGATTTGGCCCGATATGTTGCGGCGCTACGGACTCCAAGAACCCCGAGATGTAACTCTAGTTTTTACTTTACGGGGAAGGCCTTGTTTATGCAAAAGCTCCCATTGACGACGTAGACAGATCACTGCGTTGCTTGCTCCTAAGATCTTAAGACACAAGTATAACGGTATCAGGATATGACGTGGCCCAGGTAATATCGATGAGGATGACCCGATGCTAGCGCTACATCCGTAAGCGTTTCATAGATCTTGAGCATACTAAGTCTGGGGAGTCAGATCTGAACGAAGCTGTAAACATGACAATCTTGACTTCTGGAATGTAGGTGGCGTTTATTTGTTCACCGCGGGATAGTCAGGGGTAGACTTAGTGTCCAAGCTGAGGAAGCAAAACTAGAACTAAGCATCACTTGGTGTAAGTATCTTGTACTGGTGTACGATGTTGTATATCTATAAATCTACCTCTGGAAGGTTCAACTGAGATTGTACTCGCAGAACAGCGCAGAGGTATGATGTCAGCTTAACACGGATCTGCCGAGGATCATTCTGTCGGTGCTGTTGAAAGAAAAGGAAAATGCAAAGGTAAACAATCAAGGAATGGAATGAAGACTCCGCCCTGACCAAAAAAGCCTATCAATGCGCACCATTTCGGTGGTGCGTTCTCTACAGGTATAATGTTCCACCACAAATCTTTGAAAGATCTTACCGACGACCTCCGAAGTGCACGCGTCGGGTGGACGTTGCACCTTGTACAAGCAGCAGAAGTCTGGATGAATAAGTATCAAAATTTCCATGGTAAGCCGAGGGAACCAATGGAGCCATGACGGAATATTATACCTTACCAGTCGGAACAAACAGAGGACCTATAAAAGAGTTTGTACGCCCATCGTATCCAACTAACCAAGCATGGCTCCGTTCACAGCTCAATCTATCGACACCACCTGCGCTGCCTCGTATTTCAGCTCACTTCCTGTCAAAAGTTGTCAGCTCGATGCGCAGTCGACTATAGACGAAGCCTTGCGGACTACCATCCAAAGCTGCACAGTTCCCAACACGAGGGAAAGAAAAAAAGCAGAGTATCGTCATAACAACCCTGCAGGAAATATTTTTGGATTATGTCTTTCAATGTCGGAAAAGAAACGATTGAAATATGCCGTCCAGTTCATCGAGTTCCTGTGTATCGTAGATGGTAAATATCTCGTTGTTGGCCATCCATAGAGCTTTCAGTTGACCTACTTACTCTGCGCTAGATATGATGGAAGATCTCCCATTCGGAGAAGCGTGTATTGAACATGCCATCTTGCGCCAGGCTCTATACAAAAAATACGACGAGAACGAGTATGCCGGCCAAGTTGTCGGTGGGATGAAGATGTTCCTGCGAAATATCCGCTTGGAACTCGCAGACCAAAACGTCCCCGAGAGCCAGGTGCTACTTGCTGCTTTGGACTCCTCTCTTCACCACAGAGATAGTGTCGAGGGGGAGTTTGAAACTCTCGATAGCTATATTCCGTATAGGAAGACCAATTTCGACTATAAGTAAGCCGATCTTCATATCTTTGAGTTGATGCAGGACTTAACCAACACATGATATAGTTTCGTGTGTAGCCTGATTCGTTGGGCCATGAAAATCCCATTGCAATTGGGCGAAAAAGAAGAACTGCTGGCCCGAGAATACGAGCACGTAGTTGGAATTATCGCGAGCTTGACGAACGATTATTTTTCCTGGCAGATGGAGCGCGAACAATGCACAGATAGAATTCGAAACGCGGTTCCAGTCTTGATGAAAGAGTACAACCTGCCAGATGAACAAGCTCGGACATTATTGAAGGGAATAATTGTTAATGAAGAGGAAAAAATAAGGAGGCTCAATGTCGAAATAGACACAGGGAAGGACATTTCGGAGAATCTCAAAAACTATACAAGTGCGTTGGGACTATTTGCGGCAGGATATAGCTTTTGGTGCGCGACTTGTCCCAGATACAGTCGTCCCCAGACGGAGGAGGATTTTGCTACAAACTAACAGAGTAATGGCGGCGCTTTTGTTATGATCGGACAGTCACGAGTTTTTCCTTTATCTTGTACCTTCAGCTAGAGTAAACACCCCTAGATCTTAGTCTTCTTTGCAACCCTTGAACACTTTAGTCTCCTCTAAGCAGACAGAACACTGACGATCAATAAAATTGATTTGTGTAACTGAACACCTCTGAACACTTGAACATCTCGTATGACCGTTTCAGATTGGATGAATCAATATGGTCCAAGCGCGGGGCGTGAGAAGTAGCTATATCCAGCTGGGGTGCTGGGATTGTGCTGGGATCGCATGGCTGGAAACGTCCTATGGATTGGATGAGACACTGATGGAACGGAAGTTGAAAGTAGCCTTGATATATTTAGCGACCGGGTATCGTACGATACAAGATGATGGAGGCAAGAGAGAGAAAAAGAAAGTTAAAGTAACGATGGCGTGACTTTAAATACTGACGTAGGTAACGTGATAGTCATGAGGTCGTCGCGTATACGCGTTAGAGCGTTTACCATGGCGGGTTGTTGACGAGAAACCGGTAATTCACCACCAAGGCCCAGGGTGGTGGGAAGATATCTTCTGTATGCAAGACAAGAATTTCCCACTCAATATCATCAGCATTATATGGGCTTTTACTCGTCTGGTGCAGATAGAGACTGAAAGTAGCGAGTAGAAATCTGCACCAAAAACTGAACGCACATCCAAGGTTCCTCCTTCATCACTTACACGGGACACATTGTCAATCAGCTGTGTTTGAAGTTGGGCCAGGCGAATGATACCGGGAGATATCACAATAGCAGTGTAGAGATCAAGACAGGAATCGTAGGTGTTGTCTACTGAGACAAGGTTAGGATGAGAATGATGTATCATCATGCATGGGCATTGGGCAGGCCAAGATGCCAAGATTTTGGGTTGCCAGAACCCAGAACCCAACATTCTGTGCCCAAGTTGAGGCGTGGGATCCTAGGAGTCCAGTGGAGGCGACTCGGAGAAGAGAGAAAGAAAGAAATGGCGACTCAACAAGTACATTATGGAAAATACAAAACTATTCCCATTGTTATACATTGTTATACGCCGTTCGGGAATCGAACCCCAGCCGCTTGCTGTCTAATAATACCACCAATTTCGAGGACAAGCATGATAACCACTTCACCAACGGTGTCTTCCAAAATAAATAGCAGCTATATCCGTACAAGGACAATGAATGTGAACAATGATACAAGAAGGGATGTAATTCTCTTTGTAAAAGACAACTAGCTAAGGCAAGGAGTGGAAAAGGTGGAGAGTCCTAGTCTTTTGGCTCCTTTTGCCCATGATACTGTGACTGAGCTGAAGCTGTGTCCACTGCCACTGGTCAGTGGTGTGAAGGAAGAAAGAGAAAAAAATAAATTATGATCAGGTACCAAAACAACTGCTTATGCCGACGAATTTTATACACCGTTCGGGAATCGAACCCGAGCCGCTTGCTTCTCAAGCTCAGAGAGTGACGATGGAAGGCAAGCATGATAACCACTTCACCAACGGTGTCTTTAAAAATAAGCATCATATGACAGTACAATATTCGTTACACAACTTACATCCACAAAGTCCTTTCACCACTTTAACGAACAGATTAATGAACACATGCTCGTCAACGCGTAGTAACCGCCAATTCCCATCGGTCCCCAGAGTCAGAGATTTATGCGTATCATCTAGTCGTAGCATCAAGGAACAGTATCATGAGCAAGCTGAGCTTGCGGCTTCGTCTCGATGACTGTATCGCCAGCAGTACGTGTTCCAGCGAAGAACCCAAACCCGCGACATTTGCGAAAACACGGCAGCCAGGAGGGGCCAAAGTCCGAGTCCCACACGTTGCTACGGATTATAGCCTAGCGAAAAAGGATTTACACTTACATCTCTAGCATGATGGTGCTTCTCACAAATGACGATGAACAAAAAGCGGGCGGCTTGTAACATGTAAGGAGTCTTTTCGTTGCCCCCGTGCTGAATTTTTAGAACGTCTTTTTGGATCTGCGGGAGTTCTTTGTTCGAAACGGTGGTATCATATTGGCCTTGTGTAAAGGTATGTGTAAAGGTAAGCGAAAGTCAGAATACGTTCAGAGATTGTGAATTGGGGACCTCTGAAACACCGTCCAGACAAAGATACATCTTGGCCTCATAGACTTGCAAGCGTTCCACCATCATATCGCCGAGCCCCCTCCAGTATATGCAAATGAAAGCTTACAATTGGAAGAAAACTTCACGTACTGCCTGTTCCAACCTTAGACTCGCAGGATACTGAACGAAACTGTTAAACCTGGATCTCTGTGTCACATCAATGCCAACCATCATCGCATAGTCGTCTTCTTGCGAAGCCATCTCTTTGTGTTGTCGTCGAGCTGGACAAGAAAGAGTCAACGTCATCGACAGAGATATAGTATCGATCTTTTACCCTGTGAGTTATTCCTCCCAGCTTGCTCCAGGTATTAACGCGCTACATTCGATCTTGCGTGTTTGGCTCCTTATCCACGATTTTCGAGGTAAGAGTTTGGATGCCTGATTCGACGTCGCCGATGTGCTAAACACCTCCAGATACTTCGTCAGGAATGGGGAAAGAATGACTGCTTGAAACATTCACGCTTATTTTGATTCCAGGATAGATGAAGCTACTTATCGCGTTGAGAAAGAAGCACAAGAACAGAAACATAATATCCCTAGGATGTTTCTGCAGCGCACCACGTATCTTATTCAGAAACCGAATTCGGCGCTAACAGGAATGGTATAGGATTGAGAGTTACGGTCAGCAGATCTAGAGAAGGACGACTGCGCAAGACAGACATTCCGCTCTTCCGCATCTTCTAGACTTCTTCGCAAAACCCTTCCACGTCGACGAGCCCAGACAATCGAAGGGGTCATCCACCAGAAAAAACTTGTACAGCATCCCGCACCACTAATTCCAACTATCTTTGATTCATTACGCGTGGATTGACCTTGAAGGTTGAAGGTTGCAGGTTTGAACATTGACATCTAGTGCATTGTCGTTGTGAGTAGCACAATGACGTGTACAGTGACAAGCAATCTCAACACCACAACAACACTTCGCATTCTTACGCCCATCATCGTTCCTGTCCTGGTCAGACGGTCTCCCTTTTCCGTTCATTTCCGTCACCGATGAGTAGAGATCCCTTGAGATGGAGGAAGTCGAAGAAAACACCTAGATGAGCGAGTTTTTAAGCCCGGGTTCAGACGTACAGAGGTTGGATAAGGAAGAGAGAAGAAGCACGATGTGTTCTGGGAACGTGTGTATTGACATCTACCGCGAATGCACTGTCGTTGGTAACTCGATAACAGTGCCCGGTGATGAAGAAGCCAGGAAATATCTAGATGGGGCGCGCAGATTTCAGTGGCCAGGAGATGTTAGAGAGATGCCAGCCATGTCAGGGCATCGTTAGTTATGGTGTTTGGAGAAAAGGATGTGCCGTAGTGTTGAAGGACGTGAAAGATGAATTTATACGTGAACAAGTATCTGTATTCTCTTCGTGAAAGACAGCTGGCTAGGCTACGAGAGGAATGGGAAGGTCGTTTGGTACCTTTTTCCGGGATACTATGACTGAGCTGAGGTGTGTCCAGTGGTGTGATGGAAGAAAAGTGTTTACGTTACAAAAGAAGTACAATGGATTCTTGCAATTCGGCATACACCGTTCGGGAATCGAACCCGAGCCGCTTGCTTGAGCCAAATTGATAGCTTCGAGGACATGGAAGGCAAGCATGATAACCACTTCACCAACGGTGTCTTCAAAATGTGCATAAATAGCAAATATATCATCAGTACACTGTTCGTTACACAACTACGCAACTTTCACGACGAAGTCCTTTCCCACCTGGACGAACAGATGCTCGTCAATGCCCAGGTTACCCTCCATCTGTGGCAATCGCCATATCCCATCGGTCCCCACCGTCGGAAATCTACCTGCATCGAAATTCGTGCCTTTGAGGAACAGCGTAAGGAGCACGCTGAGCTTCATCTCGATGACTGTTTCACCATTAGCCTTTGCCTGTTCTGATGAGGAACCCGGACCAGCGACATTACGAAAGTAGGGCAGCCAGGTGGAGTTGTCGTTAGGCAAAGGTGAAAGTGCATGGATCGACTCGAGCCAAGTGGTAGCCGGCATGCCATCCTCGTCATCATCATCGTCCGAGTTCCACACGTTATTATGGATCACGGATCGAGCCTGCAAATTGGCTTCCCACTTCGAAGGTGTGTACGAAGGAATGTGGGGATGAAGAGTGTGCTGTTTGTGGTTGTAGACGCCGCTGAAAACCTCCTTGTCTCTCATCCGGCAAGTGAATAGCGTCGCGTCGGCGTTGTTTATCTCTGCAAAACGGTCAGTGAAATGAAAACTCGTCGACATCGTGAAGGACGCACCTTCTGGTGTCATCTGTGGCGCTGGCCCAAGTATCTTGTCTTCAAACTTCACCGATGAGAGTACAGGCTTTATAGATGATAGTGGTACGAAGGCAAGGCACTGTACATACCAAAAGGTCTGTGTACGCAACCGCCTCACCGAGTCATCAATTGACGTAAAATGAACATTGAACACGGACGTCGGCCATACTATATCGGGCGCTTACTGTCTCTTTTCTCTCCATGCTGGCCCGCCACTGCGCTCATAGAAGTAACAGTATTTTGGCCCGATCAATCAAGCTTTCAAGATAAAACACGATTGAACAGCGCAAACGCAAAGCTTATACTTGCCATACCTACGAGTCGGGCCTCTTCGCTGTAGAGTTTCTCTCTTGAACGTTTGAACGTCATTGCCAAATACGTTCGCGTGCTACTCACTAAATCAAAAAAGCTGTCCGAGACACGTTGGATTTGCCTAACCCAGTTAGCCCGGTAAACCACCACGACGGATGATACTAAAGCTGCCAGCCTTCTATGCACAGGACGCGCAACTTGCAGTTACCAACGCGGACATCCTATAAGTAAGTATTCATCTAAAAACATAGCCCATGATTAAAATCAACTGATAGACGATGCGTTTTGATTTCCTCAGTCTTCACGAAATAGTTTCCCTTCTTGAATGTAATGTCATGTCAACGTCGGGTTTTCGCATCGTGAACCAATCTATCCAACGCTGTTACCATATCCGGGAAGACCATCGGTCAATGCTAAACTTGTTCTAAACCGTAAACTTCAGTGACATGCGCTGCTCAGGCTGGCCCTCTCACACCCGGCCCAGCCGCCGCCTAGGGAGTATAAAAGCAGGTAGGATTTTCTTCACTTTTCTTCACCAAGTGCAGGTTCACTCAGTCAAATCACACAGCTTCTCTCATAACTACTCTGCGAGTATAACTCCTTTTTCTTACGGTCTTTCTCAATCTATCACCCAACGACTATCACTATCCTAGCACTCTCAATCATGCGTTTCTCAACCCTCATCGCTGCCACCGCCATTGTCTTCACTGCTTGCTCGAGCGCAGCGTACATTCCTGCAAGAGAAGCACGATCACTCGATAATGGTAAGTAACACCTTCCTATCTATCATCTATTCCAACATAAGAATCTAACGATGATCTCCAAACAGGGTGTGGCGAGAACGCCGTGGATGTACACATTGACATCCCCGGAGGCCACTCTGACAATCCCATTCACACTTTGTCTCGCCGAGCGTGAGTTTGTCATTCTTTTTCCTTGAACTCGTTTACTTACAACTTGATCCCTTATCGATTTACCCAGACAATCTGTCGTATGCGGGACGTCGTACCCTCAATGCATCGGGCACTACAAGTGCAGTAAAAACGGCAAAATAAGCGAGCTGAAAGACGCGAACCCCCCGCCGGAGTGTGCTGGGAGATGTTGGTGTGCGGAGCCTCCGGCACCCAAAAAGTCGAAGCCTATTGTGAAGGGAGGGCAGGATCCGTCGTATGCTCACGGGGTTTAATGGATGGTAGAGGAAGTGGGTTAGAAAAAATGTATAGTAGAGTCGTTTTTGAGAGCTGTGTTGCTGTGTACGTAGGAATACATGGCTTAAAGCATCTACTTTGCTGCATCTTTTGAGGTTTCCATTTTGAATTTTCGGCCATCTGGCTTCAAGAAGACTCAGCTCGATAAAAACGAGAGACGAGCCTATGCGTAGGTCCTAGATCGGAGGAACTTGCTAAGGCTGAAAATAGTCTGACCCCAAAACACAGATACTTTTTATAAATTATCAAGTCTGAATATAATACATGTAAGTTATTGGGTCCCTGTTAGTACATCCCAGCGCACACACGAAGTTCTGAATATCTAGTTCACATTAGTATCTGTAAGTACTTGACTCGATCAATGCAAATTATTTCCTGGACAAGTTACTTACTGTTTTCCCAGAGGTAGTGAGCGAGAACTGGCACCTTTGTGCTAGTAAGTACACCCACGACTCGGACGCGCTCCCTTGTTCCATATATGCGCACTTTCTCTCCTGGAATCATTCATACAAACTGTTTGACGGGCCTTGCCTTACTTAGCTAGCCCGGATGGCTACAATAGGCGACTAATGGCTGCCATCATAGCATATCATAGCAGGTCGATCTCTTCCTCAGTGAAACTCGTAAAATTAATTGATCGACGACAGCACTTTGATTCCCTTAGTCTTGCACAGATAAATTCCCTTCTTGATTGTACTTAGTCTGAGTGTCAACGTCGGGTTTCGCAAATTGAAGCAATCTATCCGACGCCGTCACTATATCTGGGAAGACCATCGGTCAAATGTAAACCCTAAAAAATTTTATTACATGCGCTGCTGCAGTGGCGCTCTCACACCTTCTCACACCCGGGCCATCTGGAGAGTATAAAAGCAGATAGGATTGCGTTCACTTTTCCTCACCAAGTGCAGGTTCACTCAGTCAAATCACAGCTTCTCTCAAACTACTCTGCGAGTAAAACTTCTTACAACTTTCACTATCTATCCGAGTCACCCAACTATCATCATCAATATGCGTTGCTCTACCCTCATTGCCGCCACCGCCATTGTCTTCGCTGCTTGTTCAAGCGCAGCCTACATTCCTGCAAGAGAATCACGGTCGCTCGATAACGGTAAGGCTTTCCTCTATCATCTATTCCAACATAGGAATCTAATGATAATCCCAACAGGTTGTCCAGGCGAGAACGTGGACGTGCACATAGACATCCCCGGCGGCCACTCTGATAATCCCATACACACTTTGTCTCGCCGAGCGTGAGTTTATCATACTCCACACTCTTTTTTTCTTGTTAAATCTCATTTGCTTACACTTGGTCTTTTCTAGACAATCCGTCGTATGCGGAACTTCCTACCCTCAATGCGTCGGGCACTACAAATGCAGTAAAAACGGCAAAATAAGCGAGCTGAAAGATGCGAACCCGCCCCCGGAGTGTGCTGGGAGATGTTGGTGTGCGGAGCCTCCGGCACCCAAGGTGTCGAAGCCTATTGTGAAGGGGGGTCAGGATCCGTCGTACGCTCATGGGGTCTAACGGATAGAGTAATAGATAGATAGATGGGGGAGATGTGGTGGAAAAATATCTAGTAGAGTTGTTAGGGAGAGAGCTGTGTTGCTGTGTACGTAGGAATACACGGCTTAAAGCATTTACTTGGCTGCATTTTTGGAGGTTTCCAGTGAATTTCCGACGGTTTGCCTTTAAGAAAACTCACGCTGAATAGAGACGCGCCTATGGGTGTAGGAGGAACTTCACTGAGGCTAAAATAGTTTGATCTCACACAATCTACCTCCTTGTAGCAGGCCTTCTTGACGCTCCCTGCGATGAAAGTCATGTATACAGTTCTGAGCCCGCTATGTGCTCCTCCAAGGTACTCCTGTCACCTTATGCGGTAGATACAGAATGATCGAGCCAGGCGTCTGAATATACTACATATATGTATGGAGCATCTATTAGTACATCCCAGTATTCACGCGAAGTTTTTGAACTTCTAGCTCACATTAGTATCTGTAGGACTCGATCAGGACTCGATCGGTGCAATTTATTATGCCTGGGCAAGTTCCTTTCTGCTTTTCCCAGGGTCAGTGAGAGAAACAAGCACATCCACGACGCATTCCCTAGTTCCGTATATGCGCACTTTCTCTCCTGGAATCATTCATACAAACCATTTGACAGGCCTTACCTTACTTAGCTAGCCCGGAGGGCTACAATAGGCTACAAATGGCGGCCATCATAGCATAGCATATCATTGCAGGTCGATCTCTGCCTCAGTGAAACCCGTAAAATTATTTGATCGACGACAGCACTTTGGTTTACTTAGTTTTCCATGAATAAATTCCCTTCTTGAATGTGATGTCAACGTCGTATTTCGCAAGTTGAACCATTCTATCCGACGCTGTTACCATATCCGGGAAGACCATCGGTCAATTGTAAAACTTGAAATTCTGTTACTTACATACGCTGCTGGAGCTCTCACACCCGGGCGTGGGGAGTATAAAAGCAGGTAGGATTGTGGTTCACTTTTCTTCACCAAGTGCAGGTTCACTCAGTCAAATCACACAGCTTCTGTCAAACTACTCTGCGAGTAAAACTTACAACTTTCACTATCTATCACCCAACTCTCATCATCAATATGCGTTTCTCTACTCTTATTGCGGCCACCGCCATCATTTTCACCGCTTGCTCAAGCGCAGCCTACATTCCTGCAAGAGAATCACGGTCGCTCGACAACGGTAAAGCCTTCCTGTCCATCAATCTATTCCAAACCAAGGCATCTAACGATAATCTCCAAACAGGGTGTCCAGGCGAGAATGCCGTAGATGTCCACATAGACGTCCCCGGTGGCCACTCTGACAATCCCATACACACCTTGTCTCGCCGAGCGTAAGTTTATCATACCTTTGTTCAAACTCATTTGCTTACGTTTAACGTGTTATCCAGACAATCCGTCGTCTGCGGGACTGCCTACCCCCAATGCATCGGGCACTACAAGTGCAGTAAGAAAGGCAAAATAAGTGAACTGGCAGACGCGAACCCTCCGCCGGAGTGTGCTGGGAGATGTTGGTGTGCGGAACCTCCGGCGCCCAAGGTGTCGAAGCCTATTGTCAAGGGAGGGCAGGATCCGTCGTATGCTCATGGAGTTTAATGGATGATAGCGGAAGTGGGTTGGAAAAAATGTGTAGTAGAGTAGTTTTCGAGAGTCGTGTCGCTGTGTATGTAGGGATACATGGCTTGAAGCATCTACTTTGCATCATTTTTTGAGTTTCGACTATATCTTCGGCCATTTATCTTTAAGAAAATTCGTGCTCGATAAAGGCGAACTTGCGTATTGGAGGAACTTCGGTGAAGATGAAATAGTCTAAGCCCAAAACGCAGATACAGCACTATGTATATATAGGTATGGGGTACCTGTTAGTAACATCCCAGTACCCACGCGATGTTCTGAGCCTCTAGCGCACATTAGTATTTCTAAGTACTTGACTCGAACAGTTTAGGTTAGCATGGCTTGGACAAATTCCTTACTAACTTTCCCAGGGTCGTCGAGGAGGAATCTCAGAGAGAGAAACTGATACCCTCGAACTCGTGCTGGTGAACACATCCACGGCGCACTCCCCTAGCTCCATATACGCGGACTTCTTTCTCTCCTGGAATCATTCATACTTACTTACTTACTGTTCGATGGGCCTTGCCTTACTTAACTAGCCCGGAGGACTACAATAGGCGGCAAATGGCGGCCATCATAGCGTATCATAGCAGGTCGATCTCTGCCCTTCTCTGCCTCAGTGAAACTCGTAAGATCAATTGATCGACGACAGCACTTTAATTTCCTCACTCTTCCACGGATAAATTCCCTTCTTGAATGTAATGTCAACATCGGGTTTCGCAAGTTGAAGCGTTCTAGAGTCCGACGCTGTTACTATATCTGGGAAGACCAAAGGTCGCCGGTCAATTGTAACCCTAAAATTCTGTTACATACGCTGCTGAGGCTCTCATACCCGGGCCACCTGAGGAGTATAAAAGCAGGTAGGATTGCACTCACTTTTCTTCACCAAGTGCAGGTTCACTCAGTCAAATCACAACTTCTCTCAAACTACTCTGCGAGTAAAAACTCCTTTTTCTTACAACTCTCACTATCTATCACACAACAACTAAGTATCACGATCATCGATATGCGTTTCTCAACCCTCATTGCCGTCACCGCCATCGTCTTCACTGCTTGTTCGACCGCAGCGTACATTCCTGCAAGGTTTGTTTTAATCTTTGGTTCCACTGATCTTCTTGGTAATGCCACTTATGCACGCCACTCTATTTTACAGAGAGGCAAGGTCACTCGACAACGGTAAAGCCTTCCTGTCCCTCATGTTTCCTGACATAGGCATCTAACGATAACTCTCACAGGGTGTCCAGGGGAAAACGGTGTGGATGTCCACATAGATATCCCCGGTGGCCACTCTGATAATCCCATACACACCTTGTCTCGCCGAGCGTGAGTTTATCATCCTTTTTTATTATACAAATTCTACTCACTTACACTCAATCTCTTATCGATTTATCCAGACAATCCGTCGTGTGTGGAACTGCGTACCCCCAATGCATCGGGCATTACAAGTGCAGCAAGAAAGGCAAAATAAGCGAACTGGCGGACGCGAACCCGCCTCCGGAGTGTGCTGGGAGATGTTGGTGTGCGGAGCCTCCGGCGCCGAAGGTGTCGAAGCCGATTGTGAAGGGAGGACAGGATCCATCGTATGCTCATGGGGTTTAAGGGGTCTAACTAATGGGTAGAGGAAGTGGGGTTGGAAGGATGTATAATAGAGCTGAGAAGTTGTGTTGCTGTGTACGTAGATATACATGGCTTAAAGCACCTACTTTGCGTCAATTTTAAGATTTCGATTGAATTTCCGAACGCTTGCCTTTAAGAAGACTCATGCTCGATAGAGACGGGCCTATGTATAGGAGGAACTTCGGTGAAGATGAATCCCTCTGTCGGACCTTCTCCTATGCAATCTACCTACCCGAAGCTTTCTATCCCTCCTATTCCTTCCCGATGTCTCCAGTTTAGCTGGGAATCAGGGCGTTATAACTGTCTGTATAAATATTGTGTGTACAGTATGGTTTGGCTGGCAAGTATCGTGCACACAATGTGTGTAAGTAAGTCCTCGACAGAAAAAGTACAGACTCTATAGTACTTGCTATTGCGACTCGAAGATGCTGTCATCCGGATACGTAGCTCGCTAGGCTAGTATAGTGCTAGTATATGTATGTACTTGACTCGATCAATGTAAATTATTCGCTTGACCAGGTCGTCAATTGATCAAGGAGCAAGCCTCAGAAGGCCTCAGAGAGCGAAACTGGCGCTCTTGAACGTGTGCTAGTAATTTCTATATAAGCGTACTTCTTTCTCCTCTGGAATCATTCATACAAACTGTTCGCTGGGCCTTGCCTTACTTAGCTAGCCCGGAGGGCTAAATAATGGCCATCATAGCAACTCGATTTTTTGTTTCCGATTCTGCCTTAGATTTCTCTTGCTTTGTTTGCCGCTTTGCTTGGCTGTGAGAGTTTCGGCGCTTATTGGAATAAACTACTCTTTCAATGACATTGACTCCACCTTGCGCACAATGTGGCGACCCTTCGCAAATCCGTATAAATCTCAGCTCTGAGGAACTGTCTGCACTACAAACGATCAGATCGTCCTGTATACTCACCACATTCACGCTCCGGGGGGTATTTATGTCAGATTTGGACCTTATCGCGGCCCTTCGAGTTATTCCGGCTCTACTTCATTTTGAATTCGATTTTAAAGTCGACAAGTATGGACAGTCCGAAAATCCCATCACCTCGCATCTCATCTCGACCCTAACTCACCATGACCTCCAATCCACTTCCATCTCCCTAGTTCCGAAATTACGCAGTTTCCATTTGAGGTACCAACATGCTTATCCCTTTGACGATGCTGCTTTTGTCAGCATGGTTCAATCACGCTGGTCCAAACCTGGTTCGGATCGATCTGGTGAGATGTTAGCGATGGGGAGAAGTTGTATCCAATCCGTGGTTCTAAAGTTTACCTCACGGGAAGTTAATGCAGACATCTATAAACCGCTACGGATGTTGGATGTAGAGGGTTTGAGGGTAGTAGTTGCTGGAATGAATGGAGTGCAGGTATGATAAATTGGGTATTGCCCTTCGAATTCTATCTTTCTCCAAGTTGTATATGCGCATCATCGTACGATACTCGTGCGCGCGCTGGGGTGATTGAATTTATCCTGCCACAGCAGGGTTGGCTACGTGCATCCGCGGCACACATTTGGCGCTGTGCCAGTGTATTGCGCGGGCCCGGTTATTCCTCAATGGGACCACGCCTGTTCTTCCTTCCTTCCTTCCTTCCTGCCTTGAAACTCACGTAGAAACTCGAGCAATCATTGACAGTTGATCTCCGTCATGGGCCAATCGTCTGAAAACATAGCCCATAATTGAAATCAACTGATTAACGACGTCTTCCATATATTGTCAACGTCGGGTTTCGCAAATTGAAGCAATCTATCGAGCGCTGTTACTATATCCGGGAAGACCATCAAACCCACTCTCATACCCGGGCCACGGTGCCACCTGGGGGGTATAAAAGCAGGTAGGATTGCGTCCATTTTTCTTCACCAAGTGCAGGTACACTCAGTCAAATCACAAACAGCTTCTCATAACTACTCTGCGAGTATAACTTCTTTCTTACAACTCTCACTATCCATCACCCAATTATCTTCACTATCAATATGCGTTTCTCAACCCTCATTGCCGCCACCGCTATTGTCTTCACTGCTTGCTTCAAGCGCAGCGTACATTCCTGCAAGAGAATCACGGTCGCTCGACAACGGTAAAGCCTTCCTACCCATCATCTATTCCAGCATAGGCATCTAACAATAATTTTCACAGGGTGTCCAGGCGAGAACGGCGTGGATGTCCACATAGACGTCCCCGGCGGCCACTCTGACAATCCCATACACACCTTGTCTCGCCGAGCGTAAGTTTATCATTCTTTTCGTTAAACTCCTTTGCTTACATTCAACCTGTTATCCAGACAATCGGTCGTATGCGGGACTGCATATCCTCAATGCATCGGGCATTACAAGTGCAGTAAGAAAGGCAAAATAAGCGAACTGGCAGACGCGAACCCGCCTCCGGAGTGTGCTGGGAGATGTTGGTGTGCGGAGCCTCCGGCGCCGAAGGTGTCGAAGCCGATTGTGAAGGGAGGACAGGATCCATCGTATGCTCATGGGGTTTAAGGGGTCTAACTAATGGGTAGAGGAAGTGGGGTTGGAAGGATGTATAGTAGAGCTGAGAAATTGAGAAGTTGTGTTGCTGTGTGCGTAGTAGGTATATGTACAAGGCTTTGAAACATATACTTTGCCACACGCTTGAAGTTCAAACTTTTTTTAGTAAACTTCTTTCGGCCATTTTTGGCACTTACACTTTAGCTGGGAGACGATTCTCTCCGAGTCACCGACCGCACAGCTTAAACTAACTCTACACAATTACTCCGACAAACACCTGCTGAGTCTTCTTTGCCGCGCCCTCACACTCAGCAATGGGTGTCTTGAGTCTTTCATAACTGTACCGTTTCCTCGATTTTCAAAGACCGAGGAGGGAGATGGGTATTACAGACACTACTTACTTCCTTGTACTTGGACTCAATGTGGCATCTGTAGCATGCAAGCAAAGCGTCCGTACTTGTATTCTCGTATGCTAAAGCAGACCGTCCAGCCGTTCCAAGATTATCCTCCATCTCCTCCTCTGTCTGTAATCGTCGTTCTAGTGTCAAGAACGCGTCGCCTCCTGTCTTCCCGAGTCTCGCCGCAATAACGCGGCGCTTCTACTACCCATACTGCCAGACTCGATATTATTCCTCTAGATCTACCGGTTCATCAGTACTCAGTCCTCGTAAAGCTTCGACTTGTCTGCGGATGACATTGAAGAGCGAGGGATATTCGGTGCGTTGAAGTTTGCCTGGGACAGCACAGAGATTGGAACAGTCGGTTCGAAGAAAGATCCCCCAACAATTAATGTAGTTAACGTTACACAACGGAGAATTAGCTGCAGCGGCCAGTTCGAGGGCTTGATGTCATCTCAAAATATGTGATAGGCTTGGTAAAAAAAAAAAGTAATGACCGGGACAAGACCGGGGCCGTATCAAGCGCCTTATAAGTTACAGGCGCTTAAGTAGATTAAAGTTTAATTTCCGACATTGTCGACGACCGCATCTAGTCACTTCGCTTCAGCATGTCGTTTTTTGAACATGCCTCTAATTTCTCCTTGTATCAGCCAGATCGTGTATATACTCCAACTTGAACTCTCCCAGTGCTTCCTGCTGAAGGTACTACTCTCTGTTGCTCCCGGGCCCTCAAGCTCAAGGCCTCATCCTTCAGGAAGCTGTCTTTCTGTAACGTCTAACATGGTGGTGTGTGATCAAGTTAACCATCGAACAAACGCGAATGATCAGAATCTCTCAATCATCGAACAAAGTTGCTGAGCTACGACCGTACGGTGATTACGATAGTTGCTGGGTTCTAGTAACGTCGTTGTGGTAAATGCATGATGGTCTATTAGAGCATATTTGCAACCGCTAAAAAGGTGGCATGTAACACGGAGACACCGATGAGACGGCCGACAAGTTTGCGGTTGCCTTCTGTGATCGCTGTGTGACATACCGACTGCAAATACGCTCCAATAAAATCTTGCTTCTTTCCTCCATCCTCCTACACGTGTACTTGATCAAAATAATTCGCTGCTGGACATGCGGAATGCGCATATTCGAGTAACTGGCAAACTGTGAGAGCATACTTCTATAATTTCTATCGCTGATTTAACAGGTTGAGGAAGTTTCTTTTTTTCCTTAACCCCGCTTGCCACCAGTTTCCTCTTCACTGGCTTACCAAATACAGCTGAACTTGGTACAGCTACTTTGGCCACATTGTTTCTAGACTCTTTCGATACGGCAGCCTTCAGTGTTATACTTAGGTCCACTGCACAACAAGGCGGGTCTACAATTGGGACCTTTCCATCTCCGCAAGGGCTTTCCGAAATACCGTTGAACTTTACCCCCATAGAAACTGGGTACGTCCCAGTTACATTAACTTTTGCATACATGCTTATAACAGATATTGCTATCTTAACTCGCTGCTAGACATTTTGTTTTGGAAGCCATATCAAACTTGCAGCCGTAAATTAAAACAGTCTCATTTCCGTTCTGTTCCCGTTGCTGATTGCTACTGGTAATAGAATATCTCTTACAGAGGAACCTACTGCCATATTTGCGTCGAGTCTTCCTTTTACGATCCAAGGACCTTCTTCCTCAATGTAATTTGTTTTTCCTTCTTTGCATAACATAACCTGTACTGATTTTTATCAGTACCACTGAATCAATGGAATCAAAGTTCACTACTACAGTGGTAGAGACCACAAGTTCACCAACAACCTCAGATCCAACTCAATCTCTGATATCACTTGCATTGCATAAATCAAACACGCCTGCAATCGTTGGTGGTGCCATTGGTGCCACTGTTCTGATTATAATATGCCTAGTGTCGCTCCTCATTCGGACCAAACATCGTCGACGACGGCTTGGGGCTGCGCGGATGCTTCCAAATGATATGGCAATATCGAATGCTTTTATATTACCTTTTATTGGAGCTGGATCTGATAGGAAGTATATCCTCAATGGCCTAGAGCGGCGAGAGCGAAAGCAGAACCCATCCTCAGCTGATAATATGGTCATAGAGGATGGTATCCCACCAGTACTTACAGTTCCTTCTGCGCATACAGACATTCCTTTGGTCCCGGGCGATACTTGGGGAGGGTTTGAGATTTGAGGTTCCTGAACCTGATGCCGCTCTGAGGCCAGGAAGCTCAGCGGATGAAATCAATATCATGCAGACTTTGGAGAATATGAGGAACCGAGTTATATTTCGTCGTCACCAGGATAGTGGACTGGTAGTTTCAGTACGGAATGTACAGGACAGAGAGCTTAATGGTCCTGAAGTGGTTGAGCTTCCGCCAGAGTATTCGTCACTAACGTAGTATAGTAAGTAAGTATACTTTAGTAGAATCTTGATAACGAAGGTGGCAAAGGCAAGCTGTGAATCGGAGGGCACAGGACAGCGAGGAATTCGACCCCATGAATTGCAGCGCATCAACCCTACTGAGCTTTCCTGGTTTCTTGATGATCGGTCCAAGGAAAGGAAATACAGACCGACATTATCCCATTTAGAAGCAGCCGGGGCCCGTGCTAGTCAAATGTATGCCACGGATGTGTGTGCCCAGCAGAGCTATGAACAGTTATCAAATTCATTTAATTCACAAGCGAATTCACCGAGGGGAAGTATGGCCATCACTCATAGTACTGCAAGGAGTTCAAAATTTTATCGAAGGTGGCCAGAATAGCCCATTGGCAGAGTGATCAGCTCATGAATGAAAGGATACGGGGTTGTAGCTACTGCTGGTGGAGGGTAAGTGACTAGCATTGTTCTCAATCTTGTCCAACTGCTTACAAGTAGCCTGCTGTATGTCATATGGATACGCAAAGCTTCAAAATCCATTCAATACATGGCTCTTCTATTGTACCATACTATTTTGAGTTTTTTTATCCAGAATCCTCTTTAATATCCCAACGCAAGCTGGGGCGCGATACCGATGTGTGGGATTTTTGAAAAATAATTCAAGTAGTCGGGGATTGCCGCCTCGGCGCTAAGGATGCATAAGCACGTGTCCAATAAATCGCACAGTACCCCTATCACAGTCAATCCCTGTAGAAGGGCCTCTATGCTCCGCTTGTGCATTGCCAAGTGTAAAGTCGGCATCTATACCCACAGAGTCGAACAAATTGGTGATGTTCAACAAGCCTACGCGACATCAGATCCTCCTCCAACCACTCCTGGCTATCTTTACATTTTGAAAGACGAACTTGCTGGATTCGAGCAGCTCTCCGGCGGCGAAAATGCCTTGTGGCTCATTGATGTCGCGCATGGGCTGTGTGACCCCCGCCAGAAACGCGGTCACTTGTAGATTTGGATTTGGGACGACAACGACCACCAGCGTTTAGTCAATGGCCAGGATCCCCTCGAAGCTAAAGATTATGAATACCGTGTTGAGCACGTTATTTCTCTCACCAAGATCAGCCTCCGAAATAATAAGTCAATGACCAGTGCCACAGCTCACCAATGCCATGGCGAGCGCTGTGGTCAGCAGAGATGAGAGGTGCTGGATAACAAGGTCAAGCTTCCATGTCGTAAATAGCCACATCTGCCCAAAACGGATGGGGGATGAACAAGCGACGTTCATCTACAGTCGTCACGTTAGACCTCCTGTCTCGCCGATTCTTTCAATCTTTGATCCTTGTTTTGGCATCTGTCTATGCAAGAATCTCTATGCGTGTTTCGATGATTATGAAGTAGGGTTCAGAAAGTTCTTTGAAAATGTAAGTCTGTTTTTCAAATGTTTCCGCTCCTTGTTGAAAATCCTTAGGGACAAGTCAGATATTATGTTCATGACTTTACATCCAAGAATATCAACATATATGGATTGGATGTTGACTTGCCCGGGTACCCTCTCCCTCCTCTACACGGCACTTGTGTCACTCCACCAGATCCAACTTCTCCACCTCCAGGGCTCTTATTCTGGCATTATCTCCAATGTGTCATTCACAAGTCTGGTCACCAAATGTTCAAGAACCTCGCGAATATTGTCCACTTTGAGCTACCAATGCGGATGGAGGATGATTCAGAGGATGAGGATTCCAAGGAGGGTTTTTGGCCTTCAGCCATCTTGGACCTTGGGAGCATGTATGGAGAGCAGCTTGAAGAGAACTTGAGAAGCAGGAGAGTATTGCCAGTGGTGAAAAGCAGTGCAGTAATGCAATTTCTTTCGTTATTTTACTCGACAACGCGTATTCAATCTAGAAGTGAGATAACAGTCACTTAGATAGGACGGTCCAGAAATTGAGGGCAAGTCAAAACCAGAGATCGATTCGGAACATCAAAGGAGATAGGGCCGAACTACATATACAACAGCTCGCACCAGCGCTGGTCCAAAAAGATACGAAGATAAATGTTGTTTCATGACTACAAATATTCGTAGCCCGACGGTCCCTACACTGCTGGATGCTTCCTTCCTTGAGAGAAAAGGCATCAACGAGGAACAAGTTGCGATCCATCCTACTATCGATGTTGAGATGAACAGGTTAATCGCCCCTCCGCGGACTAGGCCCGAGACCACTGCGACTAGCAGCGCGATAGCCAACATAACGAGCAAATAGATATGAGAACGATAACCGACGAGAGCCTGTTGACGACGGGTGCCATCTCTCATTCTTGCCTCAGCCCGACGTTTCCTGGTGACGATTTGCATCCTATTACCGCTGAAGGTGATGAGGCTGGAGTGCAGGAGCTCGGGAAAGCGCCTAACGGTGCGCTCGATAATGTGACGGTCGGAATAAGGGGCGGTATGATGAGCAAGCAGTATGCTCCGGTGACGAGGACAAATGCAAATTCTCGATCTCCGATAGCCAAGGATAATACACATGTTTTGGCTGTAAATGTGCTCGTGACCATACTGGCTCGACGTTGCGCTTGATACGTCGCTGTCAATCCAGACCGAGGATTTGAGCCAGGGAAAGAACGCTGGCGATGGAGGAGGAATGCAGGAGCATAGGAAAGCAACTTCAGGGGGCGAGCTCGATAATGTTGTTGTAGGGAATAAGGCCAAGGGCCGATATGAGGAGCAAACAACAGTGATTCAAGGATATCGATAACCCGTCGACGACAAGAGATGCGAATCTTATTTCTCTCTACCAACCGCCAATTTTGCAGTCCCTTTAGTACCAAGTGAGGCTACCGAGGGTCAGAGGAACAGGTTGAAGTAACTTTCCCACCAGCCAGGTGACGTTAACGGAGGTGGGAAGCAGGAACAGGGTGAAAATGATTCCAGATACTGGGTACACCGAAGGCCATTGTGAGTAACGTCCATTCCGAAGAGCTACCAAATTCACAGGAGTTAACTGGCCCAGAAGTCGATGTTCCTGTGGTTCGATTCAGAGATCAGAAGATGGGTACGTTTGGCGCAAATAGTGCTCATCTCGGTCTGTGTTTCAATTATAGTTATATATAAAAACAAATCGTCTTTCATTTTCTGTGCTAGGCTTCGCTCCATGAGAAAGGCTGCCTAAGGGATGTACGATCAAGTTGAAGATACCGGGGAGAGCGAAAATCGGGGTGCGCTGATCTTAGCATCCGAGATCTCTGCAAGCAAGAGCTCGAATGCGACCTGGATGCAACTCTCCCGAGCACTTCTCTCCGTCCGCTTAGTCAGCCCCCGTTGGCCGATCCGCCGATTTTCTCTGATGGTCTCAACAGCAGTAGTGGTAGTAGTCTAACCTAGGTGGTCCCATAGGAACTGAGGGACTGAGGACGACTGAGACTGAAGTACTGAAGTACTGAGGGATACATATACAAATAATATAGAAAATGTCAATCAATGTCAAAAAAAGGCATACTGCATCGTCCAAAATGTTCTAGTCCGTTCAAAACTTCAAGTCCATAAAATAGTTGAGTAGGATATGAAATGCAATGTCCAAGAAATGAGAATGGAATTCTTTTTCATGGTCGAGCTGGGATAAACCGCGTCAGTAACCCACCCGTAAGTTAACAGAGTACCTACCAAGCTGCTCTCGACGATAGAACCAAAAGTACCCAACAACAATTACAAGCTGGCATCCTAGCGCAACCCAGAACATAGGTTCAACGATGGGTGACCCCTTCAAGCCATCAGTAGTGGGGTTCCACGTTCCCAGGTTTGGGAAGACAGGCCCAGGACCTATACCGTCCGGTGAAGTAGCACGCGCGATCATGACCACCGCCGAGCCGATAATTTGAGAGAAGGCCAGGGTAGCGGTAACATGAAGACGAGAGAGTGTTTGAAGCAAAATCATCCCGAGGCCAACCCCTTGGATGGCATCGAGTACTCCGAGCCATAGCCATAATGATATCCCAAGGTAAGGGCCTGCATTTCCGCCCCATGGGACATAGGTTGCCAACGACGATGTTCCCCAAAGCATCTTTGAAATATGACATTATGTTGCATTAAAAAAATAAAAGACGTACCTGACACCATCTGGGAGCACCTAAACCCACAGCAAAGACAGGAAGTAACCAGGTATGCATCTTGCTAAAGTGGCTCAGAACACCTAGGACGATCGCCCAGACTCCAATGAAAAACCCCATGACAAGGAAGAAGATGTGAAGTTTGGGGATATTGACGCTCCAAAGGTATGTCCAGTTCAATCCGTATGGCTGCAATCGCATATCAGCGTCATCTTTTACTTCAAGTTAACAGGGAACGTACCCCACTTAACCAATAGTCGCGCAACACCTCGGAAATAAGGAACCATATTACAAGCTTTCGTCGAAATAATGTGGTCAGGAAATGGGAGACTTTCGGTGGCGTTTGACGATAGTATTCTGGGTGAAACAAACATTGTCAGAACTGCTACATACTGGGAAAATTTTACACTTGCCTGGAAGACCACGATAGAGAATGAAGCCGAACAGGAAACTCATGAATGACAGGGGCCAAACTACGACAGCCAACCACCAAGGCGGGGTATATGACGCGGACTCATTGTTGAGTGTGAAACCCCAGTACCAAAGCGCAGCAACCCATACTTGCTGCGATCCCTGGACAATACATGCTCTGAGAATCCATACTTCAGTGGCAGCACCCTATAGAGAAACGTCAACACGTAGTACTAATGCATAAAGAAGTACGACGTACTGCTTCCTCTCCGAAGTTTAGAGCAAAGAATAGGAATCCTGCAGCCGATGCAATGGCATAGCACCAAGTTGCAGCATCCGACAGAACGGTATGCAAATGATGCAGCGAATTGCTGATCGAGGGTAGACCAATCAAGAAAAATGCAATTCCGAAGAATATCCACGGCAAGGAAAGAGCATATCGTGCCGGTTTCATACGACAGAGAGGATACCAAACAGTGGAAGAGATGAGGAATATACCACCGATGATGTACAGCTGGTTGTTACTTTGCCAGTTTCGACCAGTCAGAAGGGTCATCTGGAAACTTGTGGCGCTTAGCATCTGCATGAAGTGTTAAAAGATAGAGTTTTTGATCATCTCACAACGCACCTGTCCCGCAGCAACGACGAGGGTGTAAAGAGGCCATCCCATGATCTCGCGGGCGAGGGCTAACTGAATGCGATTCATAGGAATTTCCGGAGGTGGTTTTCGAAGCTTTCCAGACTCATCCAAGTCATCAAGTGGAATTGGGTCCAAAGCCTCAGCAGGAGCTATGGAGGATTATTTGAAA
Organism: Rhodocollybia butyracea; assembly: GCA_015501585.1. Taxonomy (NCBI): domain Eukaryota; kingdom Fungi; phylum Basidiomycota; class Agaricomycetes; order Agaricales; family Omphalotaceae; genus Rhodocollybia; species Rhodocollybia butyracea. The sequence continues at coordinate 538,221 of JADNRY010000014.1, read as the reverse complement.
GTAAAAGGCGAAGTAAACGAAACTTACTTCCCGGGAGCGAAGAACTAAACAGAGAGTCGCTACTTCCCCAAAACGAGCCCTTAGACTTTAAGCTTGCACTAGCTGAAGATAGCCTTTTACGGCGTATTTTATCGAAGAATGCTTCTTCACTTTTCATGAGGTATTTTTCAATTGAGAGTCCATGTTCAGAATTCTTGGCGTTAAGGTTTTCCAATCGGTGTACGAAAGTTGCAGTTACACCGCCATCTACATCCGCAAACTATAGTATGTACGATCAGATACCACCACTGGGATAAGCAAACATAAAAACCAACCGAAGCTATAGCCCTGTTGAGAGGGGAGTCAGACTTGCTGTCAACGATGGAAGCTATAGATTCTGATGACCCTGTCCGAGAGTGCAGACCCAGTCTTACTCGTGTGCTACCTTCAAGGAAAGGATCGGGTACTCGACGTCGGTCTCGGGCCACCATTCTATTCACTCTATCAAGGAAGTTTTCATAATCCGTAGCAATATGACTCTCAGACACTGCATCCAGAACAGCATGCAAATCATCCCCAGTATCAGACGCATACGAATCACGATTGGTTTCCCGCTCGGAGTGGTGAAGATTGATAGGTTCGTTAGTGATGGGAACCAAAGCTTCCAAGGACGCGCGCGCGCTTGAGTCGAGACTACCCAGTCCTGATCTACTACTGCGATTCAGTCCCTGGTGAGAGGGGTAGATTTCAGCTTGTGCGTCCCATTCGTTTCTGGCGTCTGCGGGCTCAAAGTAGTCATATCCATCAGAGGGCTTCCAAGCGTTTTCATGAGCATGTTCACGGCTCATGGTGATACTACGGCGATGGAAATCTTCGACACGTTGACGCCACTCGACAACCGGGAATCGTTGAATGGCTGAACGGGCTCGTAAAATCGCTCGTTCCTGCTCAGTAGACTTGAGAGCCATCTTGATTGTTTTTGTCAACTGCGACAACATATGGGCCGTGGAGGTCGACTCCACTGGAAACCACTAAAGAAATAGTTCAACAACAGCGTCTTTTCCATGTAAATGCCCTTCACTTACCCAACCAGGCATTAACCCAAGCCCACCCAGACGACTACCAACACCAAGAGCACCCTTTCTGCCAAATTCGACTGCCACCAGACCAAATGGTTCGTCACGAGAAGGTATCAGTGCAAAATCGGCCCCACTAAAAAGGTACGGGGGAAGGGCAGTGAATTCAGGTTTAGAGTACACACGACCTGGGAATAATTCCATCAAACGAGAGAGCTTTTCGGCAGCTAGACGACCGTAGAGGTCAATGACAGGACCAACAGTTATGAGCTGAATAGATTTGTCTTTTTCAAGCCTGTACAAATGATGAGACCTCGTCAGTCAAGCGATAAAAAGCTTACAGTCCAGGCATAATGTCCGCAATGAGGTCCACTCCTTTCTGCTTGGACCATCTGCCGACAAAAACGAACAACTGTGCGCTTGGATCTTGATGGATCCCAGCCCAAGCTTGCGCTTGACGCTTCAACTCGGGCCTCGCTGCTTCTGCTTTCCGATCGGCCTTAATGCCTCGAGCTTTGACAGGTTTCTCATCAAGAGCTGCAATGTCTGTTGGATCGGGATTCGGTAGAGAGTCGACATGCTTGAGCGTCCACAGAGCCGGATACCGCGCCCAGCTCCGCTTCCCATATTTATCCGAAACACCAGCAACACCGACACTCTTCTGATGTAAGCTGATGAAAGCAGCGGCAGCATGAAGAAGGTTGAACGTATTTCCGAATTGGACGTATTTGGCGCAGTTTTTCTTCGTGATGTTGAACGCAGAACAGACCTCTATCATCTCTTCCTTCGTCCGCAGAGGCCACAGGCCTTGAAACTCGGCATTGTGTAGGGAAAGACAGACCGGGAAGACTTTTGGAAGAAGGTAGATGGGGGCGAGAGCACCGTGATAGTCGTTGATATGATATATATCAATCATCGGATACCGACGGATGGTAGCAGCAATGGCCTGGTTCCAAGTAGAATAAAAAATCGCAGAACTAAGATCGTCCATTCGAGCCGGATATGGATCTGCCTTTGTCTGAGCGCGGAATACAGGGCTATCGAGAATAACATAGGTGATATGATCCATGACATGAATCTCGACGTCGACGAGGTATGTTTCTCCAAATATCACGACCTCGATAGGATCGTCAGGATCACCGTAAGGATATTCCAAATCTTTGACCTTCGGGACGACCCAGATAAGATCAACATCGGTCATTGCTTTGCCCATCAAACTCGACATGACCCCAAGACCGCCAATCTTAACCTTGAGATTCCAGTCCATGATTTCGTACTCGAGCGTCGCGATCAAGACCATCCGTCGTTTATGACCATTCTCTGGCCACCCAATAATCTTCCCCGTCTGTTCATGAGCAGCAAGTTTTTCATCAACCAAGGCAAGTTCGGATTCCATATCCGCGGAAAATGCAGCTTTTCGACGAGGACGAAAAACGGGGAGGTATTTCGATTTTATCGCGACGCCGTATTTGTTATGCTCGATTCCATAGAAGGCTACCATGAATATAAGGACAGCCAGCGTCGCAGTGATGAGAGGAATTGAGACTAAAAGACCGTATATTATTAAACTGATCGCCTGCGTTCCTCTTGGTACCAAAGACCACACCATGGTCGAGTCATCCACCAAGATTGACCAGGACAGATAAGGGTGTGGCTAGAAATGTAACAATCAATTTAGTTTGTCTATCAAGAAACGAGGAGTACGCACCGGAGCGCTCATATTACAGTAGTTCGGAGATTCAGTATTTGGAGGAAGACGATCGAGAACCCCATCGCCATCGGTATCGCCGTAGTAATAATCCAGGACATTAATACCCCAAACATTCAGTTGAACGAAGGACGGCCATGCTGCCATGATTTTGAGTTCCCAGAGGCCGTCAGAATTCAGGGCAAACTGAGATTCGGGCCCCAAATTGTCACCCCATTGATTGAATGCACCGAGAGCAAGGAATTGAGGGACTCGGCGCGGAAGACCGTTGTAGCCCGAGTCAGCTTGGGCAATGCTTTCAGCACTCATTGTGGCATTGCTCCAGTCTGTCATATATTCAAGGATCAGTACATGGTCTTCTGCAGTAGCTCGAAGAATACTTACACTGAACCATAAGATGGGTTCCTTTCCAGAACATGTTTGAACCAGAAAAGAACGAAGTATTGACTGTCGTCGTGTCCTCCCATTGGCTCCAATTTGTCCACGTCTGACCGAAATCTAACGAGTACCTGAACATATCTGCGCCAAACGCTGAATGTGTATATATATTTCCGCTATCTGAAAGTACGAGAGCAGAGGAATTGTAGTCATTCGTCGGAAAGACCATTACATTGCCAGCTTGGCCTTTGCGTAGAAGAAGGTGATCAATAGCCTAGGGAAAAAAAGAGTCAACACCTCAACGCTAGATAAAAGCAAGATAATGTACCCCCGTTGACAATCCAGATGACGAGGAAGGATTGTTCACTGTCAACGTTAAAATACCATCCGGGAAGTTCGTGAGTGTTGCGTTCCAGACCCATGCGGTCTGGGAAGCACCTGTGATAAGATTATTGGCTAGAGGAATGTTGCTGAACGGCCCGCAAACGGTATCGACTATCGCCGGAGTCGATCCATGACCTGAACTCGACATCAATAGAGAGATGCTCCCAGTAACACTATCACAATCCATTTCGGTGCTGAACTCGAGTGAGATATTGACCGACATCGAGTCATTAGGACTAGACAAGATCCTGGCATCATGCCCGGGCGAAAACCCTGTCAGCGCAGGCGGTACTTCTACCCACTCATCCTGCAGAACCAAGATCTTGAACCCATATGGATCCATCGTGATACTCTCCATACACCCAAAAAACGGCGCCATCCCGTTGTTGAAATACGACGCCAATGATTCCTGCAAGGTATAATTCTCATACGGATACAGCAGATTCCGCACAACCATGCCTCCCTGGTAAGGCGAGGGAATCCAATCAGGACCGTCGCAGTCGAAAGACCAAGTCTCGGTGGCATTTTCGTTCGACATGAACAGCCAAACGGTATCGTTATGCGTTCCATTGAGCACCTGTCCGGGTATTGCACCGCGGGATATCGACCATAGTCCTAGTTGAGTCTGGACCCCGCCCGAGCCAGGCCTTTCAATAAAGGTGGTCCAGTTGCCTAATTTGGTAAGGGCGAACCCGTCTAGAAGGGCGGAATAGGTGGAACGAAGAAAGTTGAATTGTGTCCAAAGGCGGCGGGTAGGGGCTGTTGGATCGAAATGGTCCAAGGCGTTCCATGGGTCGTTGCACCCGATGAGGGCTCGATCGAGAGGCATGTTGAAGTATTGCTGGGAGCCGAGTTGATAGCAGCCATGTCGTTTCCAGGCTTGGTTGGATGTCATTGCTTGACGACTATTGAAGTCTCTCAGTCTCAAGCACCATAATGTTATCCACTCCACTCACCCGTAAAGATAGTTGTTTGCGGTTGAGTCATACAGGTAAAAGTTCTGTTCTTCGCCATAATAATACTATCTCGAAGTCAGAACTCAATTACAACAATAAATTAATCTCGGCTCACCATAACCAGCCCCGGCATCAAAGTCGAAGTGACAAAAGTTCCCAACGCAGCTTGGTGCGTTCCATTCGCCAAACTAGGCCACCTATACACATCGAAATTACTCGTCCCAAACATGTGCCTAGGATCGAATTCCCCAGTATTGATGTTCAAAAAATCATTGTTGACAAACATCTCGTTCCATGCATCGACAAAGTCAGTGGAGAGGTCGAAGGCGTCGAGGAGGTTTCCGTCCATACCAAGGAAGGAGGTAAGCGAACGGTAGATGGAGTAGTGAAAGGCGTAGCCGTCCAGAGCGTTAAGACCTTCGGGACGGAGGAAGTATTGGGACATGTCGGATGTGACATTTGCGGCGACGGAGATGGATGCCGGACGCATGCCTGGTGTTCGTCCACGGCCGCTGGAGCACAGAAGTTAGGTGGTGAGAGAGTGTACAGGTAATAGCTTACAGATAAAGGGACCCAAAAGTATCACCATCCGTAACTTCACCTACAGAAAACCATCAGCACACAACGCCCTCAGAAAGTTCTGAAGATACCCACCTGCGATGTAAAAATTGTTCTTCCCGACCGCCTTCGCACACATCCTGGTGCCGTTGCTCCAATTTGCCAACGCATCCAGTGTTACCTGCAGCGATTTGTCGATCCTGATCGCATCAATATCCAGCGCCTCAATAACCATACACGAAAAGCTTGTCAATTTCTCCACCATACCCGGTTTCCACTCGCGTACACGGTCCTGCACTCCAGCGAATTTCGAGAGCTGGCGTTCCCAGTCGGGAAATACACCGAACGCTTCGAGATCGCCGTATTGGTCGAAATCAGATTCAAGGCAGCCGTTAGAAGTAACAGTGGCGATGGTGCCGTCTTCATTCCAGAATTGGGGTAGGACGCAGGAGGTGTTACGAACGTTGCTGATCTGTGGTCGGGATGTTAAGCGGAGTAAATAACCATGGTAGAACATACTTGGAAGTCCTTGTACTCTGTGAAATTCCATGGTAGGAAGTTCGGGTTGAGCCATTCGGCGTTGTATTCTTCAAGACTAAACGGAGCAGATGTGTTGAGGAAGCTAAGGCGGAGATGAGTACGCGCGCAAATAGAAGCGTTCAAGTCAACCTACCCTTCGAACCCGATTAGACTACTCATGGTTCCGATTGTTAGATCGGACATGAGATACATGCCCCGCGCATGAATCTCGTCAATGGCTTCAACCCAGTCATCCCAAGTACCCCAGTGTGGATCGAGTACCGAAAAGTCCAGTGGCGAATAGCCTACAAGATAAGTTATTGCACCGTTCAAAAAATCGGGACTCGGATACTTACTGTCCGCCTCCCAAATCATGTTCAAGAACGGCGTTCCAGAAATATAAATAACCCTCACTCCCATGCCTTGTAGATAGTCCAGCCGGCCCACGAGTCCCTTTAAATCCCCACCAAACCTCAACTGTGTCTCCCTAACATCCGATTCGTACATTGTCCCGAAGAAATTATCATTCGACGGATCACCATTAGCATACTTGTCCAACAATATAGTGTACAGAGGCAGAGCACGCCAGTTGGCTGGTGAGGGGGTATAGGTTTGGTTTGCGCGAGTCGTGGAGTAGTCCGTTGGATCTGTGGCGGTTTGGTTGACATTGAGATTGTAGGCGGTTAGTTCAGGGTTGTAAGGCGAGGAAGAGACCGGTGAAGAGATGAACAAGAGGATGGCGAAAGCATAGACGAATATTTGAAGTGCCACATTCATGGCCTATACAGAGACGGCCAGGCAGTTTGACGGAGAAAAGAAAGAGAGATGACCACGCTTTCTCCGTGCTTCTTCCCTTTCTGATGCACCGAGGCAAAAATTGCTCTGTTTTTGTGATATCGGTTCTCATCTTGATTCTTTAGCTTCTTTTAGCTCGCGGCCGCGTGCCTTTCTCGAAAACGTGTTGTTCCGGCGTGTGTCTTTTTCCAAAGTAAGCCGGAGGAATAGAGGGATGATTGAGACGAGCTGGACAACCTTTTCGCATCTGTCTCAGTCTTGGAAAAAGAACTGCCATCGCAAGTACAAATTGAAAAGTAAAAGTTAAACTCGAATAACCAGTAAGCGCCCAAGGGCTTTATTCTTTCCACGCGTTTCCTGTTCCTCTTGTTCCCAGCTTCATTTTACACGTACACGTTATCTCACGTTGACACGTTCGACCTCACCATATCTCATCTGCAACGTCTTTATAGTCTCGGTTATTGAGGGCTAATACGAACACGTTCATGCGCTGTAAGTTTATCAAAGCCCTCACCAGCCCCCCCAGCACTCTGAAAATCGACAAAGCCTAATGAAACCCATTGGATCAACGTTCCAGATCCATGCTCGCCGATGATTCTGAAACAATGATACAAACCTCCACAAGCTCAGCTCGCCCTCGCCATAAACGCTTCAGATTATTTGGATCCAGCAATACCGAACGAGCTGAAAAGTTCATTACAACAAGACCAGGTTCAAAAGGTGCAGGAGAGACTGAAACAGAAGTCGATGAACCAGTGAGTGTTCTAACTTTGTATCACTATCCCAATTGACTCTCTTAGCCCCGTCATTTGCCTACATCTCGAAAAGTTACGCCTAGTCCATCAGTTGTCCCCCAACGCGCCTTCAACAGCGTTTAACACCTCTCCTATTCGAATTCTCTCGTCTCCTGTCAGTTGTTCCTGCCTTGTGCGGGGTCTTTTATCTAGCATACCATGTTCGGTATCCACCGGATTCAGCAGATGATGTTTCGGGTAGAAGGCCTCCGGACCGCGTAGATTTTCTTATATCTATTCTCTGGGTATTTGTCTTCCTTTTCCTCGTGTTCTCTCATAACATCGTCCACAGGCTCTCTTGACAGCCCACCAATGTCTTTCTTTAACAACTGGCCTCCTCACGCGCTGGCGCCTCTACTACCCACCCCTTGCAACCCTCATCCGCCTTGTTTCTCTCCAAGCAATCTGTTGGCCTGCGACCCATTTCACGCTCGCAATCCTCGAGCACAGAATAAGACCAGTAATCGCGTGGGCTGTTATTGGAACCACGACATGTCTGAGTAGGAGTGTGCAGATTTGGGTCACAAGTAATCTGTGGTGGGAGGGAGAGACGCAGATGCATGGCCAGAGTGGCAACGAAGGGGGTATTGGTATTGGTAGCGGGACAAGTTGGCAGCGGTTAAAAGGCGGTAAATGGGGTGGGAGGAGGTGGGATTGGAGTGATGTGGTGAAAAAGTGCATGTTGCCTGCGGGAGTGGTTTATTGTGTTATGGCGTGGGTGGGAGAGTTGAGGAGGGAATGGAGTGAGTGCTAGCGTTCTGTGTTCTGCTATTGACGTTCTGTTCTGCTATTCACGTTCGATTCGCGACTAATCCGCTAAAGTCGAATTATCTTATCATTGTTGTGGGTACATATATCTTGTAATCGTATCGTATCGAGTGCTTTTCAAGCTTTATTTTTTTCGGTCACTGACTGTTGAAAATTTTTAGAGAGTACCACTCTCAGACGGCCCAAACTTTCTTCAAACTACATCTCAATCGCAAGATTTACAACGAGCGTTATGATTCAGAACAAAACATGGCGTGTTCCGAAATGGCTACGCGCTGTTGATTGACCTAGAACCTTCTCAGACGAGATTGTTGTCGTACCTCCTGCATTCAGCTGCTAGACAATGATAACGGCGACGCCCGCAGCCATTTTGTTCGAATATTTGCCGTAGTTGCCCATGGTAGGTCGCTTTCGGTTTGCCGCCGCCCGGCGCAATCATAAACGCTGACTGAGACACAACAACTACTACCACTACCACTATCGATCGCTGTGAACGATCTTCTTGACTACACGCAGCCAGGAGAAAGGTCAAAAGCTCTCGAATAAACATGTCATCGGGAGGGGGGCACACATGTTTGCGCTCGTCGCAAAAGCCGTCGGCTTCGCTTCCACCGACTATCCTCTGTTTATGCATCTACAAGTGTAACGTCGCCGTCTATACCCATAAAATCGAGCAGATCCATTCAATGGCTGATGTACAACAGGCCTACGCGACATCCGAACCTCCTCCCACTACTTCTGATTATCTTTCTATCCTGGAGGGAGAACTCTCTGAATTTGAGCGCTTCTCAGGCGATGAAAAGGCCCAATGGCTTATTGATGTCGCCCATGGCTTGTGCGACCCCCTTGAAAGACGCGGTGAACTATGGATTTGGGACGACAGCGACCACCACCGGTCAGTCGGTGGCCAGGATTCCCTCGAAGCGAAAGTCTATGAATACCACGTTGATTTCACTGTCAGTATAACGAAAATCAGCCCAAGAAATAGAAAGGCAATGAGAATTATCACAGGCTCCCCTACTAAAGCTGAGACCGAGGGAGATGGAAGGTGTTGGGTAACAGGAATGCCAAACATCGTTAATGTTATGAACCACCATGTATGCCCGAAGCGGATGGGAGATGAACAAGGTACCTTCATCTACAATCGTTACGTTGGCTCTCCTATCCCGGCACACCTTTCACCCTTCGATACTTGTTTTCGCATCTCCCTATGCATAACTTTCAGCGCATTCTTCGATGTCTGCGAGATAGGGTTCAGACAATTTATCAATAATAATGCAAGTCTTCTCCAAATATTTCCGCTCCTCCTCAGGGCCAGATCCAATATCATGTCCATGACTTCACAACTCACAATCTGGACAAGGTTGGATACAATGCTGTCCCTGCGGTGCTACCCCGTCTACACGGCATTCCGGCCACTCCACCAGATCACGCCTCTCTGCCTCCAGGACTCTTGTTCTGGCATTATCTCCAATGTGTAATTCGCAAGTTTGGTGACCAGCTGTTTACAGATTCTGCCAATGTTGAGGAACCAATGCCGATGGAGGATGACTCGGAGAATGAGGATCAAATTGATGGTGGTTTTTGGCCTTCAGCTATCTTGGATCTGGGTAGCATGTATAAAGAGCAACTGGAAGAGAAATACAAGAAGTATGAAAATACTGCACAGTGGGTGGAAAGCAGTGCTATGTAGTAGGTACAGTTGCGTGACTTCAAACTTCAAATAATCAATGTCGAATCCTGGAATGTATTTTTGACCATCTCTCCTACTTCAACTTCGGTGAAAAATGTTTTTAATTATTTGAGCAGGATCTGCTTAGGGAATCCTTGATTTTGAAGATGATCCGCTGTCTATTTTCGTTCGACATGGTTAGCCATAAACCGGACAGCTTAGCGTGGCTTCCAGGAACTCACGCTGGTTGAACTATACATGGCTCGTCAAAGGTACGCGAGTGGATGATATTGACAATGCAGAGCCAAATGCTGTCGGTGTTATCTCCTTCCGTGGGAGGCTGAACTTTGGCAGAAGCCAAGTCGATAGTGATCAGAAGAAGCAGGCAGCTCTTATGCCCACTGGCATTGGGCTCCGCCTTTGCAACTTCACTTAGCTCCGAACGCCTTCATAGCCCTCATTGGTGACACTTTCCAGGAATCGTTGTAGCAGGAACTCGGAGAGGTTTTGGATTAGGGGACGTTTTATATGTGCCTTTGGTTTCATAAGAGTCGACAGATACATGAGTGGTTTAAGCTTCAAGGGATACAATCTGATACAATGGCGATGTAAACCTCATTTGAGTCTAATTTTGTCGCCATGCAAAGAGGGCCACAACAAAACTCTTCTGGGACCCTAAGCTAGACAATTTGAATAACCAACAAATCATAACAGTATGGGACGCGCATCACTTCGCGTGTCGCGACTTGGGATATCACAAGATAAACACATGATTTTCGGCCCGGGACCTACACTCACCTCTCATCATGTCAGCCGAAAATACTGCTTTTTCATCATCTGGAGAGGAAGTTATTACTCGGACAATTGACGTTGAGGTAGACAACACTGCAGATAACCTCAACTCATCTGCTGAATTCGATGCATTCTATGAAATCGAACAAACTGCAACAGAAATTGAGCAAGCAGATTATAAAAGGGCAAGTAGCGGGGCTCTTTTTCGACACAAAACGACTGACTATCTATCCGCTAGGTGGCTTTACAATTCCCGGATGAACTGCTTCATGATTCAGTACAAATATTCCGAAGGTTGAAGCAGAGGATCGGTTCAGATAAGGAACTTTATGTGCTTGCAGACACGTCCTATGGCAGGCAAGGCTTTATTTCTTGTATTTATTCGCGAAATTCGCAGGTCTCCATCGACCGCTGACCTCTGTCCTTGCTCTCTTTTGTTTGAACCTCAAGCTGCTGTGTAGATGAAGTGGCTGCTCAACATATCGATGCTAATGCCTTGGTACATTATGGTCATGCTTGTATGAGCCAGTATGTCATTTTTTATTCTATCTCTTACGTGTTTCTAACGACTGCTGGGTAGGACTTATCGTCTCCCTGTCATATATGTTTTCGGCAGAAAGCCTATCGACCTGGAAGACTGTGTAGCACGGCTCCTTGATACCTTTTCCTCCGATCCTTCGTCACATTCAAATCGCCGTAAAACTGTCGTTGTCCGACACGACGTTGCCTATACACACCAAATCGGTGCGCAAACATAATTCGTCTGTAATTCTAGTCTCTCATATTATCCATGTTACAGGTGAAATTGTAACTCGGCTTCGAGAAGCTCTCTGTCCAGAAAGTCAGGTCATCTATAGGACCGTACCCAGCAAACTCTTACCCCCATCATCCGTGGAAGCCTCTGAAAAAGCAGAATCAAGCGATCTGTTAAGAGTGTCCGAAACGGTGCAAGATTGTACGGTATTCTACATAGGAGATGAAAGCCTAGGTTTAACAAATCTGTTAATAACCCACTCTTCGTGCGACGTGAGTTTTTTTACATCGCTTCCATTCTAGGTTTGTTGAATACATCCCAGGTCTACCAATACTCGCCTACTTCCCGTACAAGCCGTCTAGAATCCGGAAAGACGAACAAGCTCCTCATGCGCCGCTATGCCACGATGCAGAAAGGTCGTGATTCCGATGTTTTCGGTATCCTTGTGGGTACTCTTGGAGTCGGTAAGTGCTAGTTCATCACTGGTTCTGGTATTCCAAACTGATCTCTGTCTCTGCTAAGCTTCATATCTTCCTCTTATCAAACACATACGCGCTCTTCTCACCGCTTCTCACAAAAAAAGCTACACGATCAGTGTTGGCAAGCTCAACCCCTCGAAACTGGCTAACTTCATGGAAATCGAGTGTTTCGTATTGGTCGCGTGCCCAGAAAACAGTCTTGTTGACGCCAAGGTATGATTATTTTGTTAATTCCAACTACCGAGAGACTCAGTTTCAATATGAACAGGACTTTTATCGTCCTATCATAACTCCTTATGAACTCGAGATAGCCCTACAGAGTGAACCAAGTTGGACCGGGAAATATGTTTTAGATTTCGAAAAACTGCTTGCCGAATATTCTCATGGCGATGATGAAAGCAAGAGTGAACACATGGAAGATCTTGAAAACGAAGAGTCTCCTATGTTTTCCCTTGTAACCGGACGCTATCGGCACGCAAAGCGTTATGGTTTTGATACCATCCCTGATGCAGGTGTAGCAAAACCTTCTAACCCAGAATCATCATCTGCCCTCGCTCCCCGGAACCGAGATAATGCTCTGACTTTGCTAAGTGGTAGTGCCGCAGGTGATATGCTCAACCTCTAGGCCATATTTGTGTGCTGATTTACTCGTAAGGTCAATTTCTGCAAAGTCGTTCATATCAGGGGCTGGATCCGCGTTTAGGACAAGATATGCCTAGTGTGTTGGAGCAAGGACGTAGTGGGATCGCTAGAGGATATGAAGAGGGATCACAGAACTTTAACCAGGATCTGAGCTCAAACTGAGGTATGGTGAACTGGTACTAGGACAAATGTAACATTTTCTCCATAGAGGTGTTAGTACTATCGCGACTAGGACATCTAACATTCTCTAGTACTGAGGACTTGAACGTTAATGAGCCACCATCTCCCGCCGTGATGTAGCTGACGTTTACAGTTTCTCGGCATTTAGTTCGGCACAAGTCAATCTCATGATTTCCTGGCCCCTTCGCCACCTGAGGATTAAATCTTTCAAGTCATCTGTACGCATACCGAAATGAAAAAGACAATCCTTCGGTCGCTCCGCTTTACTTGCGAATAATTTCTCTACAAACTACAGGTGGCTCGCCAGGCTATAGTTTCCGAATGCCTCTACTTCCGAGAGTGGTCTCATGTCCTATGCAGTTCTAGCGATTCATGTCTATCGTATATGGCTGTATACTAATCCTCGATTTGATCCTCGAAATAACAGACCACATGGTAACATGCATGGGATGGCCGGGGTTCTTCCCGATAGGTTCAGGTCAGTAAAATCTCTGAAAGAGGCTCTTCCTCAATCTGTAATATACGCATATCAATTTAATTACTATCCGAAAGCACTACGTTGTGAACTCGACACTGCATATTCCAGGATGTACTATTGCGGGTTGTTCAGCACTGACAGCAGAGGTTGGGTGTGACAGTGAAGATCTTCAAAATCTATATTCCCTCTATGGTAGATACTAGACGTCTGGCTATTTCCGATACTTTAGCGCATAAGTGGTTGAACAAAATCTCCAGTTCTACTGCGGGAGCATTCGATTTCCCTGAGCAATCTACTGCCATCAAACACATGGAGGACAATTTGGACCCACATGAGGTGAAGAACGATGATACTTATCACGGCTTCACATGTGACCTCCCCTGTTTAGTAGTACATTTGCCATTTTGGGAAACTGTGACGGCTGACCTGTCAACGACCTCTCATTCCGTCCCATCAAGACCCACTAGCTGTTCATTTACTTATAAAATGAAGTTTTAAAATCTCTTCATTCCTTCTACCCTTGTTTTCTACTCACTGCCAAATCATTTTACGTGGAACAAGTTCTCCCCATCACATCATCTTTTTGGCAGAATGCTCAGGTCGAAGGTCTCGTTGCTCTTGCTAGGCTTACTGTATATTCCAACGGGCTATGCCTTTATAGAACGTACGCTCAATGATTTTTGCGCCGAGATAATCAGAGCTAATAATGAAGAAAAATCCAGGATCATGGGATGAAGCCATCGACTTGGCTAATCAAACAGTTAATTTGATGACTCTCAATGAAAAGATTGCTATGGTTAGAGGTGTTGGGCAGTTCACTAGTAAGCATTGATCTCCCTGTCGTTCCTCCCGTAGAATTGAGTCATTATCACCAGGTCGTTGCGTCGGCAACATTCAACCTCCTTCTCGTTCATTCGTCGTCTCAGGAAATAAGATCACCATTCCTCCACTTTGCCTGAACGATGGACCCGCAGGAGTGAGGCTTGGAGGATCTAATGTAACAAGTTTTCCACCCGCGATTAATGTTGCAGCTACGTTCAGCAGGAGCATGATGTATGCGCGCGGTGCTGCTATCGGAGAAGAATTCAGAGGGAAAGGTATGTACAGGGTCACCTATGTTTGGGCGAAGAGATGATCTTATCTGGTATTTCCATAGGCATCCATGTCTACTTAGGACCCGCGGTTGATCTTGTATGCTTTGGCTGAATCCAATATATTTAACTCGCTGAAACTAAGTAGATGAGGAACCCTAAGGCTGGCAGGGCTTGGGAAGGGTGCGTCACCCAGCCGAAATTTACAAAGCTGATTGACCATGTACTTTGTCTCGCAGATTCGGACCTGATCCATACCTCAGCGGAGAAGGGGCGTATCAAACGATTATGGGCGTGCAAAGTACCGGGGTAAGCGCATGCACCAAGCACCTCGGGTCGTACAATCAAGAGCACTGGAGGTAGTAAAGTCTGTCGTTGAATGGACCATGTCAAGTTAAAGAAGTTTGCACTGACAGGTACGGTCTCAACGCAAATGTAGACGACCGAACGTTTCGGGAAATGTACTGGTGGCCGTTTATGAAAAGTGTTGAAGTAAGTTCTGTTAATTTATTTGCATTTTGAGCCTACGTATATCTCCCTAGGCCAATGTTTCTGCTGTAATGTGCGCATACAATCAAGTCAACGGAACATCCTCCTGTCACGACCCTGCTCTAATTGGTCCAAATGGCTATTTGAGGACGGAAGGTTTCCAAGGTACAGGATTATTATAACTCTTATAGCCTCTAACAGATTTAGTATTCAGGATTTGTGGTTAGCGATTGGGGAGCGACCCACGATAGTGCGGCTGATAATGCAAATGCTGGCAAGATTCTCCCTCTTTGCCCTCGCATAGTGGATATACGCTAACGACGTTGTAGGTCTCGATATGGAGCAACCAGGTGATTTCATCTTAATCGGTGAGTTTGATTCGTTTCCCGGCGGTGTGTTACGTCTCAAGGAGCATAGGTGGGGGTGTTTACGGTGGTTTGGAAGCTGCCGTAGACTTAGGAGAGGTCACTCTTGAGGTTAGTGGGTTCAAAATCAGGTTGAAGCACATTTTTCTCCACTGAAGCATGCTTCGTTCTCAGAGGTTGAACGAGATGGTAACCCGTATCTTGACACCTTGGCTGCGTTTGGGCCAAGACCAGGTTTCACTCTTTTGCGGTCTACTATCTGGATATCTGACGAGAAAATATGATAGGGATATCCTGATATCAACTTCAACGCTCAAGACCCCGATGGCACTGATTCTCTCAACCTCAACGTGAATGTCCGAACAGATGACCACACGGCTCTTGTTAGGCAGATTGGTGCTGCGAGTGCGGTATTACTCAAAAACAATCGGACAACGAGTGATGGTAGGCCTGTATCGAGTGACCTTGTGCTCTGACTGAGTCATAATACTAGGGACTGCAACAGGTACCACAATCCGTGGGCTTCCGCTGTCTACAGA
Source organism: Rhodocollybia butyracea (assembly GCA_015501585.1). Taxonomy (NCBI): domain Eukaryota; kingdom Fungi; phylum Basidiomycota; class Agaricomycetes; order Agaricales; family Omphalotaceae; genus Rhodocollybia; species Rhodocollybia butyracea. The sequence goes on along the minus strand of JADNRY010000014.1, from coordinate 522,825 downwards.
CATCAAGACCATTGCAGTCATTGGTCTCGATGCCCAACAGCTTGATTTAAACTGTGGGGGCGGGCTTAATGAATGTAACACTGGGACATTGACGATTGGGTATGATGCTCCTACGCAGATCTTCATCTGAGCATTGACAATCATTCAGATGGGGTTCAGGATCCAACAACGTTGCATTTACTGTATCTCCGATCGATGCTATTACCGACTTTGTTCAAGATTTTGCTACCGTGTCTACCGATATTACCTCAAACGACTTGGCTGGAGGTCCTGCTGTAGCAGAGGGTAAGGCAAGTGTAAATCTAAACGATTCTAGTCACAGGCGACGGTCACGTGAGCTTCACGAACTCGCGTTTTGATAGCCAGAAGTTGAAGTTCGGCGCAACATGTTGATCAGATGAAGCAACTACGCGTTCGTGACCGTGACCGTCGCCTAATACTATCGGTGCAGCACAATATATCTAATACCATTGTTAGGATCTAGCCATTGTCTTTGCCAACGCGTAAGTTTTTACAGGGAAATGTAGCTTTTAATGCTTATAGAGTCCATTATAGAGATAGCGGTGAACTAGGATTTTACAACTTTGTCGACGGAATAGAAGGTACTCTCCGAAGCAGACACTTGAATACACGTTGACGGTCTTTCAGGCGATAGAAACGACCTTAACCTATGGTGGAAGGGAGGTGTGTCTAAAAGCTTTGATCCCGACTTGTGCTGTGCTGAAATGTGCGAACAGGAAGCTTGATCCAAGGTGAGAGAGTCGGATCACTGCGATGTCGTACTGAAATGAGCTTAGATGTCGCTGCAGTCTGCAGTAACACCGTGGTGGTTGTCCATGCAGTCGGCCCAGTTCCTATGAGCTCGTGGAATGATCATCCAAACATCACCGCGATTGTCTACGCTGGACTGCCTGGAGAACAAACCGGGCCAAGTGCGTACTCGTTTTCTGCAAGATTACTTTTGACCTTGATATCTGTATCATTTAAGGTCTCGTGGACGTCTTGTGGGGTGCAGTCAATCCTTCAGGGAGACTGCCGTTTAGCATGGACGATGTGAGAGACTGGTTATTTTTGTCAGTTTTGTCAGCTCAACCTTTGGAGTAGGATGAGGCTGCCTACGGGACTGTTATCGTCTACGGAATAAATCCTTTTCCCACTGTAAGAGCTCATGGCTTCTACTCTTCCAAAACCACTAATCATTATACCTTCTAGATTGATTATACCGAACAGCTCTTGCTGGATTATCGGTATATGGATTCCCAGGGCACAATACCTGTCTACGAGTTCGGATTCGGACTATCATACACAACCTTTGGCTATTCTTCACTCACTATAGATGCCTCCGTCACCTCTGCTACCTTTTCCTTTGTCTTGACCAACACTGGATCCTTTGACGGAGCGGAAATCCCGCAACTTTATTTAGGTTTCCCAAGTTCGGCGGGTGAACCAGATAAAGTGCTCAGAGGATTCAACAATATTTTCTTGACCTCTGGCGCAAGCCAAACCGTCACCTTCACTGTTTCTCAAAAGGAAATGAGGTATCTCTCAATTTATTTGAATGTTGTACGCTACTGATATTATCGGCGTAGTATCTGGAATGTTGTTAACCAGGAATGGACAGTGCCAAGTGGAGATTTTGACGCTTATATCGGTGCCTCCAAGAAAGATATCCGCTTAACAGGGGCCTTTACGCCCTCATAGCAGACTGAGTGACGAGTAGCATATACTATACATGCGAAACAATGATATCAATCACAAAAGTTCACCACGCCGATGGCTTATTACTGAGGTGAATCCGAAAGGATGGGTTTCATAGGGTACATGGTGTACTGAACCAAAAGATGGATTAGAACGGCGGGATAGCTATACACAAGGAAATGCATACCTTCCACAGTGCACGGTATCTCCAGTAGAAGACCCAAGGTCCAAGTAAGTTCTTAACAAAACCGGGAGCCGGAGGGAAAGGAGAGTTAGGAGGAAGGTTCTGTACCATATGACGGTAATATAAAAGCATGTCCTAAAGTCTCAAGTTTTTTAACGCACCTCTGTGACGTTCATTAGTTAGGATTTGAGCGGAGTATAATTATACGCACGAAGAAGGAAAGGGAGCATTTTATGATTGTCACCTTGTCGAGAAGCTTTATTGATTGCCTTGTTAATTTGGTCGATTTCACTTTCGGAAAAATGCTCAAGGAGCTAGTAGAGGATAAGCACAGAACTTTCAGAAGAAATTATGATTAACCTTCGAGCTCTCAAGTGTGTCGAGCTCATCCGAGAGGTGCTGCATGATGGGTACGAGAATTGCATCGACCTTGGCTCGATATGTTGCAGCGTCGAATTTTGCGGGCGAGATTTGTGCCGAGCGAATATATTCAACAATTCCTTCGAGCTGCATAGTTTCATCAGTCAAACGTTGTGCAGAAGAACATGGGTAACTCGTACCTGATGCAGGAAGGCATGATGTTGAGCTTCATTTTGTGACATCGACTCTGCTCCCATTTTCTTCTCTAGAACAGGAAATAGATCGGACTCTTCCACTTCATGATGGTCAATCTGTTGAGTTTAAGAAAGTGTAGACATAAGTAGATGCATAGAGAAGATATATAAGCAACTCACCAGAAATTTCGCTGTCAACAAGGCGTACTCGGAGTAATGTTGGAAATCGTCCTTTGGGAACTTGTCCGCGTAGAAGTAGCTGCTTTTCCACTGAGAGTTTCATTTAAGTGAAGGGACAAGGACCGAAGGGATTAGAATTACACTGTTCCAAACGACGAGGTGAATCCTGAAATTCTTATGAGAACGAGTACGCCACACTAGCAATACTACGCACCAAGCCATGGCCCAACCAGTTTTTTCCGAGGCCAACTTTGGGAAGACTGGCGTTGCAACAGCCCTGATAAACATCGTTGAGGATATTTGTACAAACGATTCAAGTAACGGCCAACGCACTGTATCTTTTCGACATATTTGAGGACTTCTGGGGCTTCAAAAGTCTTTATTTCTGGGCCTGACATGATGATAAGACCACTCTGAGGAGAGTTGTATATGTTGTAGGAGACAAAAGCGGCAGAGAGTCCGACGAGAAATGCTACGAACTTGCTCGCCATAATGGTAGCTTATATATAACAGTCTAGTCGGGATCTAGGCGCCTTAACAACCACCTAGAGCCAGAAATTACCAAGCATATACAGTTTCTCCTTTTACCACTACTTTTCTTTCAGCGCTTCAAGTATGCTTAGCAACCAGCGAGCAACCAGCGATCCTGGTACTTTGAAAAAAATTGCTCTTCCCAACTAATCAGGCATGAGGTCCAAGCTTCATGATCAAGGATTCGGAAAGCAAACAAACTTCAAGTTGAAAACTACAAACTTTCGACGAAGAACTAAGAAAAGAAGTATCAAGTACAGTGTCCTACGCCGCGTCTCTGCTTCTGAAAGACTACATAATTAATACCATCAACTCGCAAGAACTTTCTGGTAATTTACTGGTTTTCTGTCAAGTTGTCATAAGTATTGAATCAAACCTCGACGTCTAATCCACGTTGGACCAGATGAACGTCTCGTCGCTCTCCTCCTCTGGAGCGCGCGCTTTCATGTTTGGCCAAATAAACGTCGCGTCGCTGTCTGGAGCACGAGCTTTCATGTTGGGCCAAATAAACGTCGAGTCGCTGTCTGGAGCACGAGCTTTCATGTTCGGCCAAATGAATGTCGAGTCGCTCTCTGGAGCACGAGCTTTCATGTTGGGCCAAATGAACGTCGAGTCGCTCTCTGGGTCACGAGCTTTCATGTTTGGCCAAATGAACGTCGAGTCGCTCTCTGGGGCACGAGCTTTCATGTTTGGCCAAATGAACGTCGAGTCGCTCTCTGGGTCACGAGCTTTCATGTTGGGCCAAATGAACGTCGAGTCGCTCTCTGGGTCACGAGCTTTCATGTTTGGCCAAATGAACGTCGAGTCGCTCTCTGGGGCACGAGCTTTCATGTTCGGCCAAATGAATGTCGAGTCGCTCTCTGGGTCACGAGCTTTCATGTTTGGCCAAATGAACGTCGAGTCGCTCTCTGGGGCACGAGCTTTCATGTTCGGCCAAATGAATGTCGAGTCGCTCTCTGGAGCCCGAGCCTTCATGTTCGACCAGATGAAGGTTGCGTCGCTCTCATCGGCATCAACCTGTATAAATCGTCTTCGTCAGTGTTTTCAAGCACTCCTTGCAGTTAATCGTACCTCTCTGGCAGGAATAACAGCGCCGAACGCAGCGGTGAAGATAACGCTGATCAGCACAAAGGTGTGTGTAAGCTTCATGGTAGAGAGATGTGAAAGGTGTTGACTTCCTGACCTCTCGATAAACTTTCACCTTCTTATATATTTTTGTGGAAGGATTTAATCACTATCGTCCAATACGCAAGCTCTTGAGTCCGTAAAAAATAATTTCTGAAAACTACCAAATCGGAAAATATCACTTAACTCGCATTTAGACTGGTACGACTGGTACATAGTCTTGTAGTACCGGAGCTCCACTTGACAAGATGAAGTCGAAACTTGAACGGCTTATGACCGCTACACTCGTCTCAGTGCTAGTATGAATGGTTGGTCAGATCATTAAATAAACAAAAAGGAACACAGTGGCGTCGAGAACATGCTAATTCCGACTGAATGGAAACGATAGACTGTTCCCTTCTTGCAGTGGGAGGGATGGACCCTGGAAGAGTTAGAATGGTTTTAGCATCTTGGTCCTTTGCATGGACCCACACATGTGGTATGTGGTTTGCAGCTAATTTCGAATCTGCTGCATTCTTATTCTAGTACTATTTACTAGATTTGGGAGGCTAGGATGTGCGTCCCGTATACGAACAGCTAGAAAGCAAACTAATGTCTATAAGTAGTTTTGATTCGCCCCCGCTATATCCTTCTCCATCCCAGTTGATACTAGTGGTACGACGCTACGGTGGTGTCGAAGACCACGATGGGTGGATACCCTTGATACACGCTTGATATCATATATAATTATTCAAGAAATACAATTCTTGAAGATAGGTACAGATAAATGGAAGGTCGATAAAGCCGATATGCTGTCAAAATCCCAATGACATCCCATCTTCCGAACTTCATACTGGTGGTACGAAGTGGTGCGTCGCCCACTGATTATTATTGTGCTTCAATTGCAAGCTGATCTCTGATGATGGATGCAGTCATAGTACTCCGAGTCACTGGTCCTCAAGTTTGGCAATCACTCAGGACCGGTCCAATTCAGAAACGCTAGGGTGCGGCTAGTACGGCACCGATAAATCCAGCGTCTTGGTTTATGGGTACACACTGGTAGATATCAAAGATTCAAATTTCAAACCGAGCCATTAGTATTGGGAGTGCTTATGCCATTAGGCTTTACATTAATGTCGGAAAGTGTTTGATCCTATAAATGCAAGGTCATACGCAAGTTACATATCCGAGTCGCTAACACTAGACTGGAATAAATAGTATGATTGTAATTGATTGCTAAGTTGATTGCAAGCTTTCATTGGCCAGCTTGAAATCGATGAAGCAATCATGTACTTACCCAAATTCACTGGCAGGTACTGTATCGGATGACACTAGAATTTGATCTGATATTTTGATATTGGGTCGCTTCGCGGCTTCCTTTTGGGACAATAGGAGGAGTTAGTCGTAGGACGCGAGCTTATTTTGTGCATTTCAGGTCAGCGGCACTGTTGTAATGAACATTGAACAGTCATGATTTACCGATTGGAATCGGATCCTGCCAGTGTTAGTATGATTTACTAGTATCGCCATATGTTTCAATGAGAGATCTCGTATGGGGGTAAGAGCTAGAGACCAAGGCTCGGCTGGAATTTTTTGGATTTGTGCTTGTGAGCTCCGTTCGACTGGCCATTTTGAACTTAATCGATATTCTTTACATAATCGAGACGACCCGGTCAAAGCTGTCTCTACGGGCACGTGATGACCTTGATCACCCACTACCGCTGTCAACCATGTTATCGCCATTCGACTTACCAGATGGGATATTCCTGCTCATCACCGATGAGCTTCCATCCCCTGCCGATTTTGCTCTGCATCAATGTCTAATTTCTCATGCTAAGGAGAAGAAAGACTCCCTTCGCATCGTGTTGTCGGTCTCTCAATCCTTAACGAAATGGCAGTCGATTTCCGGCAAATCGGTCTGTTCTTTGAACTATCACTCGAACGATACAGCACTCATATATTTCACTAGAGCGTAACCATCTCGCAGCAAATTACAGCTAAAACATTTCACCTCATTGACGTCTCATCGGGTCTTGAAAGTGATAAAATAACCAGCGATCCATTGCATGCATTGTATGAACAGGTCGCCGCTGTGTTGGAGACTTACAGTCAGGGTCCAGACGCACTAGTCATATTAGACGATATCAGTGCTCTCGAATGGATTGGTTACTCTACCTCGGGCTTGTTCAGATTATGTCGAGCACTTCGTGCCTTGTGTTTGAAGGTGAATACTAAAAAAAAAATTGGTGGCCTAAAGACGGCTAAAGTTTGTTAGAATAATGCTACATTGCTCGTTCGGCATCATATCGTTACTCCGGGAAATTTGGATCGGCTCTTTCGCGATGTGTATTCTTTGTGCACACATCATTTGGACATACAACCGTTGACTAGTGGACGCAGTGGGGCAGTGAGCGGTCAAGTGAGCTAGGTAACCCTTTTTCGAGTCGCAAAATCAATTAATCTCTGCTGGCTAGATTGCTTTACACCTGGGACCGAATGCATCCTCTGTGCAACCTGCGATTAAAGTCAGATCTAGGAGTACTGCGCTACAGTATAGACTGACAGATGGAAGTGCTCTGTTTTTCGAGCGCGGTAGCAGCCGCGGAGTTTTGTAACTCAACACTCGGGGAAAAAATATAGGACTCATCGAAGCTGTTAGAAATATGTCACTCTGCGACATGACTTGTAACACGAACATTTCGTTGGCCCTTCTGCGATTAGTTGTTCCCGCATTTTCTGGCGCAAGGACGACAAGCATGATACCCTTCTACGCTAACGCCACGCTACCCTTTTTTTTTATTTGCAGTATAGTGCCAGCCCAATCTGCCGGATACGCAACACCGGGAGGCTAAGCTGCTTGTGTCCACTGTAGACCCGGTACACGAGGAGTTCCTGTCCAGGGATTTGGCTGATGTGCTGATGATGTTCGAGTTGTCGCCTTGCTGCATTCTTCGTAGAACCGATCAATGAAGAAGTCCGAATCCTGTGCAGATTTTGAGGAGACTAGTCAGGCCTAGTCCGAGGCCACATTATACCACTTAATGCCATCGATACTTATCATGCGTGAAGGAAGCTGGAAACCGTGGTAGAGATTATGGGGATAACATTTTATACGACACTACAGGTGCGTCTAAGTGTACCTTTAAGTTTCAGGTTATTGAGGGCATTTTAGCGCTAGTTAGCATTGGAGCTCGGGGCGCTATGGGACCACTTATGTAATCAAGTTAGGCTAGCTCAATGACGCTATGGCGTCATTGTCGGGTCATCGACGTTCCTCTCTTGGTTAAAGTTTCTTGATGGAAGACTCAGAGCTCCTCCAGCTCGAGGAGGAGCCCTTCATTTGCTTCATACGACGTCACTGGTGCGGGCCAGTATAAAAGTCATATCCTTATCCTCTAATCAACATTATTACCCAAACCACAAACAAAAACTTCACTACAAACTACAATCTACACAATGGTATGTGAAATCCTGCTATCTGAACAACTTCAGCGCTCAATCGTTGTACGGTGTAGGGAGCTATCTTCTCTGCAATTGGATCCGCTATAAATGCTGTTGTAAGCGCTATTGCAGGCGTTATCATGGCCATCGTCGGAGGGATAACCATGGTGAGTGCTACTAACACTTTGCTCAGAACTCGGCGCTCAGCCTCTTTCTTTCAGGTCATCGTAACAATCTTCGATGTAATACTCGATATCCTCTGTTGTCGCTGTTTCGGATCGCGGAGATCTGGAATGAGAACGGGTCGGAGAAGTCGAAGACGAGGTGCTGCAGCAACTTATTAGGCTCCATATACCCACCACGACATGAAATGACCTCCATTTTCTTCGAATACAAGGCGAATTTACGTAGCATATAATAATCTGCATAATTTACTTCATTCTTTCTCCAAGCGGAAATTTCGGGCCGGGCCGCTTCGTTTTGCTTCCGTTGCCGCCAAGAACGCGTTACACTCTACACCACCATGACCTCTGAATCTTCTCCATCTACAACGCCATCTGCTCTGACTCCGGAATCAACAGGCTCTGTAAATACAGGCCAGTCCTCTCCTGACACCTCAGTCTCCTCATCTGCAGCTACGACCTTGAAAAAATCCAGAAGGCAAACTGCATTCTACCCAAATATGAACTCGTCCAACAAGCCCCTTAAACCATTTAGTCGGAGCGCTGCAAAGCGAGAGAGTGTCATGGCACTTGGCAGTATAGAACATCTCCAGTATTATTTTACGAAAGCTGGTTTAAAGTCAAAGAAGAAGCAAGTATAATCATCTTCATTCATCATAGAATTCCGCGCTAATTAATTGACAGGCCCCTTGACAAGCCCCATTATGGTCTTGTCCCGGCAATAGGAACTAGTGCTCATAGTCCTGGAAACCCATCTATCACTTCCCTTTCCGACCTCCAACTCCCTCCTACTCCGGTCGTTTCCAATTACAGAGCCGAATCCGTCTTTACACCGCACGTAAAATCAACAGAAACTGACCCAGAGACGCTTCTCCCTGGTGTCATTGATGATTTGTCTGCAGTATCTCGTGCATGGTGCATCGATCTCGACAAATCTGCTGAAAGCTTCATCGACGTTTTGGACGTCCTTCAAACAACCACTCGAGCTGTTCGTTCGACCAGGAACTACCTGTTATCTCAACCTGATGAATCAGCCGGAGTCATTCGCGAACATTTTCGGGCAAATCGACTAGGTCCAAGTGGACACTCGTCATCAAGCTCACGAGGAGACAAGGTACCGGATCCGCTGGCACTTATAAGACGCTCAGCATTAGAAGTACTCGCCGTATTGCGCGAGCTCGAGGAGAAGACCCGTTTACCACTCAGCGATGATGCATATGACGCTCAGAGCGATGGTGGGGGGTCTAGAGGTGGATCGTCACATGCTCGTGCAGGCAGCCCGAGCCATGACCAAGAAGATGAGGACGAAATGCCTGCCACTCCAGGAATCCATGAGGTGGACAAGGACACTGCAGTCGCGTTCTCGCTTATGCAAGTGAACGGGCGGTACGAAAGTGTTCCCGTTTGGGAAGACCCGGATGCAGATGCATTTTATGTGGACGAGGACGCGTCAAAGGAAAAGAAAGATAGATGGGACGAGAGACTGGTGCTGGGAAGTGGGTGGTTGTACAAACAGGATGTCACTCTGGCGCAACTTTCCAATGAGCGAAAGCTGGTAGGTGATTATCTGGGTGTGGTGGATGAAGTCTTGTTTGAAGGCAAGAAAGGTGCACGTGGATCTGAACGAGGATGGGAGAAGGAAAAGCGCAGGTTACGCGACAAAGAGAGAAGTCGGAGTAGCGTAAAAAGAAGAGTTAGTGCCGGTGATTTTGAGGGTAGGAGCGCGGCGCGTACGGGTATCGGCCATGGGCTTGGGGTCGGTGAACCAGGCCCCAGGCGTGTTTCGACTGGGATGTTGCCTGATATCATGGGTCAACTAAGCTTCTCTGATGAGCCTCAGCAGATGGAGGGCATATCTGAAGAGGGCGAGAACGTGGATGTACTGGAGGAGGTGGACGAGGATGCGGATAACGACAGTGGTTTGGATGATGATTCACTCCCTGAGTGGGCAAAGCGGAGCGTATTCATGGATGATGATTTAGGTTTGTCGCTGACCTATGTCTTCTGACCTCTACTTATCTCCCACAGATCGCGCTCAATTCCTACTCATGCACCTGGCTCCCTCTCACCTCAGAACCTTCCTTCCGACAGAACCTCCTTCCTCGTCACCATCTGCTCACACGGCGTTTCTTGAATCACTCTCTTCCGGCCAGTTGCTCTGCACCGCGTACAATGCTGGCGTTCGCAAGTCAAAGAAGCCATGGGGATACATCAACAAGGAGGGCATACATGATATCCTTGCTTTGCAAAAAGTAGAGGAGGAGAAAGCTGGTGGTGAGGGTAGAAAGACGGGATGGACCTTTCGGAGGTCGGATAACTTACGTTTATGGGTTGGGTAGGTATCATCTCGTTATGAACTTCTGTTCTCTGTCACTGACAAATTTCCAGCGCCCTTAAGCTGAGATACATGCTGCCCATCATCGTGCCTTCGCAATTACTGGGTGCAGGCGCAAACACACCAGGTTCCTCAAATACGCCCTTGAGTTCGCCCTTGCCCCTATCGCAAAAGTTTCCTACGAATGAGCCGCCAGTGCTGTTCGATGCACGAATCGTTGCGAAGCAGGAGGAGGGATGGGAGGAAATGCTTGAGACTGTGGTTAAGCGATGGATGTGGAGAGTGGTGGACGAGAAGAGAATGGAAAAATAGAAGCTTTGATGATTTTTGAACGAACTTTTAACGACCTTTGACGCGACGCTTGACGAAATGAGAAACAAGACTTGAGATTGGATAATTTTTATCTGGTATTTTGATGGAATAGGTAAACAGTAATTACGATGGATCGCTGTCTATCGCTGTACAGTAACACCGTCTTGGAACTCATTCCCAGCGCTCTATCGGCCCGTTATGATCCGACGAAATAATTTTCGCCGAAGCTCTTTCGTCAACTTCCGTCATCGGCTTCCTTTCCTTCTGCTTTCCTTTGCCGCGTTTGACCCACAACCAATGTCTTCTTCAGAATCTTCAGCGACAAATATTGTTACGAGATTAGAGCATTTTGTGTCTGAAAACAAACGGGCAATTCTTATTGGCACAGCAGCGGCTGCCATTGCCGTTGGTGGAGTTGCTTATTACGCCTCTACATCGTCTTCAAAGCCTGGAAACTCGGAAAAGAAGGACAGGAAGAAGGATGGAAAATCTTTGAAAAAGAAGAAGAAAACCGTGAACGATGTTGACGGACCTATCTTGGAAGAACGGAAGCCTAAGGCAGAGGTTGAGGATGAAGATGGTAAGCGCGTTCCCTTTTATGGGACAACACCTTCATTACCGGTCATTATAGATGATCTTGCAAAATATACACCGGATCACACTGCTACATTACCGGTAGAGGTATGCTTTCACGACAAGATACGTTTTCACCGCGTAATTTCCTCCATTCAGGAACGTTCAAGAATAGCAGGCATCTTCAAAGCTAAAGGAAACGATGCGTACAAACTACGCGATTTCTCTACTGCTGCTCAGCTGTACACTCGTGCCATAGAGACATCACCGAAAGCAGAGCCAGTGTTTTACAGCAATCGCGCTGCGTGTATGTTAATGCTGCATGTCCGGTTCCATTCGTTGACAGGTGGTATTCAGGTTACATGAACATGCTTCCGCCACAGCATGAACTTGTTGTCAAGGATTGCGACGATGCTATCAAGTTGGATCCCACTTATGTCAAAGCACTTAACCGGCGTGCGATGGCTCTTGAAAATCTCGAAAGGTACGACGAAGCTTTGCTTGGTGAGTCCGTCTATACCCATCATCATCAACCCTTACGAATGTTTCCATAGACTTCACCGCTACCACTATCCTTGAAAAATTCACCAATCAATCTACTCAGGTCGCAGTCGAGCGTGTCGTGAAAATCATGGCCACAAAGAAGGCACAAGAGATCCTGAGTTCTCGGGAACCCCGGCTTCCTCCTGTCACGTTTATCTCTGCCTACTTTGCGGCCTTCCGACCGCGACCACATCCGACACTCCCTGAAAACCCCAATGACGGTGATCGGACGCTACTCCAGGCATTCGAGGCAATAGATAGTCATCAGTATAATGAGGCTTTTTCGCTCGTCACTGAAGCTTTGACGTCCGGCATCTCCTGGGAAGCCGGTAAGGCTGAGGCGTTGAACATGCGTGGAACGTTCAAGTATGTGTTTATCTTCTTGAAGTTGTATTTCCTGTACTGAAATTCCTGGGTGATGACAGGTTCCTCCTTGCTGATGTTGAGGGTGCCAAGACTGATTTGAACGAGTCGATTGAGCTTGTTCCGGCGTTCTCGCAAAGCTGGGTCAAGATCGCAAGTGTGTACATGGAGCAAAGTGAGCCTGAGAAGGCATTCGAATGCTTTGAGAACGCGATCACGCACAACCCAAACGATCCTGATATCTACTACCATCGTGGCCAAGGTGAGCTTTTCTTTATCCGTTGCAATGATAGTACCAACATTCTTGTTCACAAGTTCTCTTCATCATGAACAAATTCGAGGATGCGGCGGAGAACTATATGAAATCCACTGAGCTTGATGATCAGTTTGTGTTCAGTCACATCCAACTTGCCGTTGCGCAATACAAGTCGGGTTCGTTGGCTAACGCGATGGCGCAATTCCGAAGGACGATGAAAGCTTTCCCTCACCGGAGCGAGCCGTTAAACTACTAGTTAGTGTCATATGTTGCATTTCTCCACAAGAAACTAACGCTTTCGTGAAATCTGTCAAGCGGTGAACTTTTGCTGGACCAGTCGCGTTTCCAGGATGCGATCGAAAAGTTTGACAAGGCAATTGAACTTGAAAAACAAAAGTACGTGCTGTGTTTACACCTGTTATTTCTCGAGCTCATTTTGCTATCGCAGAACCCCTCAGAATGTGCTCCCTCTCGTCAACAAGGGTCTAACCATGTTCCAAATGGAACACAACATCGGTGGCGCCGAACGTTGTTGCAACGAAGCTTTGCGAATTGACCCCGAATGCGAAGCTGCCGTAGCTACTCTTGCTCAACTGAGCATGCAGCAGGGACGTGCGGATAAGGCTGTAGAGTTCTTTGAGAGACAGACGAGTCTTGCAAGGACAGAGCGGGAACTGGTTGAAGCGCTGACCTACCAATATGTCTGTACCTTTATTTTTCCTTTCTTTTGCCGATTGACTCATCTTGATATACATTTACAGGCGACTAATTCTCAGATTGAGTTGGCAAAGAAGTATCCGCAAGTAGCAGCTACAATTCCTGGCTTTGCTTAGGTCGAACGCCTTTATGCAACCATGTGTGCTTCGTTAACATATGAGGCAGCTATCTATCTACTATATTCACCCATATTATCACTTGTGATTGAATCGAAAACCCACCGCTCTCGTTGTAATCATTCTCGCAAGTTTGAGAAATTTATCTGATAAGTTGTCCCATAAGTGTTCCCTGCTGAAATGATCACTAGCTAATAAAGTGGTTCCACGAGAAGTTATGTAGATTATAGTGTGTTTGCCTGGGGATCATCCACAGTTCACTGCAAATCTGACCAGCTGATAAGGGCCTGATAACTGCTAAGAGTGCGGATTTTCCCTTCCTTCAAAATGTCCACCTGGGCAACTATGGATCGAAAATCCTTGGTTGAAAAGGATGGTCTACCAGCCACATCCCATGCAAGGGCCAGCTGGACCTTGATGTCCGGCCAGCTGAGCGGAGGCCATATGTCACACTTCCAACAGTATAGGTCACAAAGTTCCGAATACTCTTCCGGGTATTCGTTCATGAAAAGCTCAAGGATTTCATGACCGTTCTTGAACTGAGTCCAGTCGGGTGCACGCGTCTGGCCCCAAGGACCGTATATAAGAAAGGTTTCAATGGCCTGTTCGAACTGTTAGCGGTGTTTAAAGATACTCCACAAGATCCACACTTTTTCAGGACTGGAATTCTTCAGCAGCAAGTTGCGTCGAATTCGTTGCATATTGCAAGACGTAGGCATCGGCTCGCAATCCATGAATGGTGTTGCAAGGTCGACCAGTTCATCTACATCGACTTCCGAAGGCCATTCGAACGTATGCGCGTTCATAACTTCTCGCATAGTGACTGAGGGTTGATTGCCTGATCGAGCAGAAGGAGATTGAATAAGCTCGTTGTATGGAACAAGCCGGAACTGCCGGAGCATGCTCCCAGTAGGGTGAGGAAAGGGCACTGAAGACTTTGTTTGGTTGTTCGGCGTTGTGTCCGCTTCGTTTCCAACGTCATTAACCCCAGACCACGGAACATCATCAAGCCAAAAATCCCCGTAGCATGACGTGGACCAGAAAAAAAGTCTTTGACTTCTCGTTTTTACCCCCTTTTTCAGTTCGTGTTTGGAAAGCAAGGTGTCAGATCCGATGATGATATCGCCACAGTTGTGTGCGGCTATGAAGATGAGGAGAGTGTCTTTTGTGTTCACTGCCGTTGTGATGCGTGCGAGCGCTTCAAGGAACGTATTCTTGAGGTCAACGCTGTTCCTGACAACAACAACATCTTTAGGGGCAGGGACTTCGATGTCCTCTCCATACTTGAAAAAACCGATGGGCGAGCAGCAAGCGAAGTCTCGAAAATCCTGAAAGCTATAAATTTCCGGTTTCATAACGTCGCTGGTTAGCGCCACTGTCATTGCCGTGTCGGTCGCCATCCAGCCATCCTCTTTCAAGTCGCCGACGCCTAAAAGGGCGAGAAGATAATGTTTCTGTCAGATTTGGTCATGCTATCCTGATATCAGGCTGTATAACGTCAAATTTATCTTCAGAGAAAAAACTTACTGTGGAAGTGTAATTGAGAGGCGGAAAGATGATAGGAGTTAACGCACCGAATCCCCCTCACGAGCGGCGGCGGAAGCAAAACTGGAAAGACTCCTCAAAGATGGTAGCGCAAGATCGGGGAACTGGCAAGAGAACAAGCCGGATAAGCAGCGAAGGAAAATGACGATTATCATGATTCCTTACGATTCGAGCACAGCACTCGATCTAATTTTCGGCGTGCCATGAGCGAAATTGACCTGTAAAAGATTCGAAGTTGGTCTGGAAGAAAGGATAGAGTTATGTTGTTCAACAAGTCCACAAAACTCCATCTGCAAACAACTTAGTAGACTTTTAACAACGGCCAGGCTTACGTACACAGCGCAGAAATTAAATTGTACATTCGTGCAACGAACTTTTCAAACATGTAGGCAAAATGGAAGAGCGTGACTCGAAATTAGCTATTGAGCGCTCGAGCATCGACAGCAGTATGTTGGATAAAGCTCAGATACATACAAGTTCGGGATTATCGATTAGGAGCAATGAGTTCGACCGAAATGAGCAAGACCTCTGGAGAACGATGTTATTCACACGGATCAAAACAAGAATCCGCTTTCGTACTTGCTTGTTTTCGATATGTATCCCAATTTCCTCTTAACTCTCAACGAAGTTGCTCTTCTCTATATTTCCGAACACCCTGAGCTAGGGATAAAAGACCCGTGTATTGTCCAAGTGATTGTTAGATCGGTTGGAATGACTACCAAGTGCGCGCGTTTTGCAGCATTTCGACGCGACCAAGGGCTAACCAATCTGTTTTGCTTTCAACTTCCAGCCGTCCCCCGTCTATAGATGATCGCGCGACGTTCTTCTGCTACGCCGATGAGATTTCGGTACTGTCGCTCCAAAACTATGCGCATAGATCCATATTCATCGAAAAAGAGTGTGATAGAAAAAGTCGTTCTGGGTCATCTAGCTTGTGGAAACATCCCAGAAAACCTTATTCTCGAAGGTGAAAAGTATATTTTGCAAGCAAGTAAGTATATCAGTTTGATATACTTCACGGCTGCTGATTAGTCGCGTCGCGTTTTGTCCAGGTCGAAAAAAGTGGAGGAAGGGCAAGAATTATTGTTTCAAATGGGGTGACCAAGTTATCGCGGCAGCTCCAGAGAAATGGATATTCGAAATGGTGCCCAGCATTCATTCGAACGATCTCCAGCCTACAACTACTATGTGACCAGCGAGGTTAGAAACTTGTCATATTAGAAGAATCCATCCCAAGTCTAGAACATAGCATCGTACGCATAAAGCATAGGTAAAGATAGCCTAGATACCACATAAGTAACAAAAGCCCATGACCACCATAAAATCGGCTTAGAGCTTGCCAGCATTGGCAGCGGAAAGGGTTTGACCAGAGGCTTTGGCCCTCTTTCGGATCTTTTGCGTCGACTTGTTTCCTCTTAATCCTCCGCCCCACTGGCGACGTTGTTCCTCGTACTTTTCGGTGCTAAAGTGGACAAGAATCAGTACAACGAACATGGATACGAGACGTGGACAACATACAAGTTGGCCTTGGCGGCAGAGATCACAGTGGCAAGCTCACGCTGGTCTTCGGACCTGACTTCCTGGAGAGCAACGACAGCAGCAGTCTTTTTGTGGACGACAGTTCCAAGGCGGGCCTTGCCCTTGACGATAACGTATGGGACACCCATCTTGCGGCAAAGAGCAGGCAAGAAGACAACGAGCTCGACAGGGTCAACGTCATGGGAAATCACGACCAGAGAAGCTTTCTTGGCTTCGATAAGGGCAACGATGTGGTTCAACCCATACTTGACGAAAAGAGGCTTCTTGGTCTCCTACAAAAACAAATCAGCGTCAAAAAGACGATATACCGAAATCTTTACGTACATCTTTGCTCTTTCCGTCGGCAACAGCTGCAGCTTCTGCTTCAAGACGAGTCTTCTTCTCAACTTTGGACTCAGGACGATACTTGTTGAGCAGCTTGAACAACTGAGTAGCAGTGTTCTTGTCGAGAGTGTGAGAGAATTGAGCAATTGCGGGAGGAACCTTGAGACGCTGGTTCAAGATAGTTTTCTGCCTCTGAAGACGAACATATTCAGCTGAATAGAATGTCTCAGCTATCACATTCTTGAGGAAAGATAATAGTACGTACGCCACTTGACAAAGCGGCTAAGGTCAGTCTGAGGCTGAATATCCTGGCCTATACGAAATGGTTAGCAAGCACGAAAGCAAAAATAAGTAAAATTAAACTTACCAATACCAAAGTTCTTGGGGGCAGACTCGAACAGAGGGTTTTTGGTTGATTTGGTAGCCTTGCTTCCAAAGGGAGCAGCAGCAGGCTTCTTGGCGGATCCGGATTTGGCCTTGGGCTGGTCATTGAGACGAAGTTAGCATTGGCAATGATAATTCAGAGACAATGCGCCTCGGAGCTCTAACGTTGTGCAAAATTGCACAACCCAGCAAAAATGGTCTCGCGTCATTGCATAAAGCTCAGCAGACAACATTATAGTGATTCTGTAAACAACTTTTCAGTTTTTGAGTAAGGTAATCGGAAAGCAAAACGCACCATCCATCTCTTCTTTCCATTGCTAGAGATGATACACCTTTGCCAATAGAGCTCCGAGGTCGCCAGGAGTATAGTCTCACCATTTTGGAGTCTTGATGGTCCTGAGGGTTTTGAAAGGTGGTGAACGAAAAAAGTTGACGAAAAACGAGAATTTGGGATTTGCTTGTGTAAGCAGCGGACCGAATTTCCCACCCTTCATTAAGCTCCACTCATTTACCTTAGCCTACAGTATAGCACTGGTGCCCCTGCCTGTTTCCTATGATATTGGGAAAGGCCGGATCTGACTAACTTCGCGCCATTACTAACTTATGTACTCCGCAGTTGAACGCTGGAGGTTCTAGCCACTCTTTACTTGGACAAATCTCGATGGATCATCGAATTTTTCGCATTTTGAATAGATCCACGACTTTTTCTCGAACTCTCGACGAGGTCAGTCCACCATTTTTCGACACTTATTGACTTCGCAGCCATCTGTCTACAAACGATTCTCTGTATCAACCAAATATGGACGACCTAAAATTGCATCGAGCTTTTCTTGATTGTGCTCCCGGAGCTTCGACGCGTCCAGATCACCAAAATAGGGTGAAAGTGCAGGGAAGACAACCGGGTTGCTGCTGAACAATGCATGTAAGTAACGGACGGATAAATCAAGCGGAAAAACTGCAGGAATCTGCAGGAATAGCGCCGTAACACCAGTGGCATGACTAGTAGAGCGGGGCAGGCCAAAAAACGAGGGAATGCTTCTCATTTTTGGCCGCGGATTGTATCAGATATCGTGAATACTGTCACTCGTTGACGATGTCCTCAGTCACTATGCAATATGGCGGAAATGGATATAAGGAGAGCTTCGGCAAACCCTAGTAATTCAAATGAGCCGAGATGGTCGGAACTCGGCTCATCCCGAAACGGAAGTTCGTAAAGCCTGCTTTGGCCTCCCTCGAAACAGAGCCTCAGGAGAAATCTTCGCAATGTTTGTTAGGTGAGTAAACCTTCGCGGAAGTGCCTCGCGATACTAATTCCTGATCCACTCCGCCTGTGTGTGCTGAGCAGCTGTTATTAGTGAAACATCTTGACAGTTCGATGACAAGCATGTCGACGGGGAGGTGGCGTCTGCTTTACACCACAGACCATATCCTATACTATCCTGTAACTTACGAATTCAGAACATATTCAAAATATCATACAGATGCACTACACATGTACTGATGGGCAACACCGAACTTCTGGAAACCGGATCCTCTTTCGACGGATGTTTTTTCAAGGACGTATAGAATGCAGTTTGAGATCATCGTCGCAGACAATGTCCTTGCATTGTTATTAATGGTCCTGTGATCACAACACGGAACAAGGCGCTCAATATCAAATCTCTGAGAATTCTTATCCTCGAAATTGAGATGTTACTACGCTAAACCTCCCGGTTATATACATGGCAAGTCTTCATTAATGACGCAATCTTCAGCTTCTGATAACGACGGAACAGCTCATTGTGAGACGAAGACAGTCAAACATATAACCATCCTCAAAATTGTGAAATACACGATGTATGACATGCCTTCGGTCCGGGTCCTCCACAACGCGCCACAATAAATCAACTTTTTTTGCGAAGCAAGCGTTTAGACAAAGACTTTCGGTAATTGAGCCATGTGAGCTCTAACAGAGTAGTACCTAGGTCATCTGTGCGCTCGCCCGCATGCAGGTTCCAGGGATTCCGGACAACATAACCATATGCAAACTATTCGCCATTCTCCTGGGTTTCCCGTTGACGGTTCAATACATATCAGGGATATCAGGTATCTACATAGGCTTTTCCTTAACTTAACGTGTGAACCGATGATCTTGTATCTTCTCATAAGAGTAGGACTCAACCCCGATTCAGCCAAGATATTACCTAAAACGCCTTCGTCTCCTCTTGACGTAGAAAGCGCGCTGTAGTGGGTCCATTGTTATTCTTTTATTCTGGACTTTTACTTTCTTCTTCCCTGCCAGCACCTCGTGGTGGACGAAAGCACCAAGACAAAAAGTCTTGACAGGTCCCATAAGGATCCACATATTCCTTGTCCTGTTAATCTCTTCCCATCCTTCCATCTGACGAACCGCAAGAGACATATTAGAGTACTCACTCAAGCTCAGCGCCTTAGCTCCCTCTTACGAATATTATTATGGCGGCACTCTACAATGCACCTCCAGCCAACACGGTTGCAGTAATGCTTCTGGTCGATAACAATCATTTTACCAAGATTGCTTGGTCTGATCTTCGTGATCAATGCCTTCCTGCACTCTTTAGCAGATTGAGCTCCGTACATCCTTCAGCACTGGTCAGTGGGTTTTAGGTGGAAGCCAACTGTGACTGACACCGTGGGTTAGATCACGACTTTTGTTCAGGAATCTTGCTCTACTAATAGTGATCAAACTCTCATTGAGATCCCGCCAGCTCATCGAGAATACTATGCATATCAAGATGCGATTCGAGACGTACGCTTCAACTCAACTATGAGCTGTAGACTCACAGTTCCTTTGATAAACGGAGCTATCCAAGTGAGGCTCTCCTTCGACATTCACAGCGTTGACCAGGACCTGACCATTGCACAAGTTTCTAACATCTACTGTCTCAATAGCTCGTCATATTATCATAATAGGATCCAGCTCCGTTCACAACGTATACTCATCCCATAATGATAATTGGCATCGCTTAGCACAGTCGCTGGCTTTGGTAAACTTTTTCCTTCTTTCTGGTTTATGACATGGCTCACTTTGACTATGTAGGGCAGCATATATTGCCATCTCATGCTGCACGCCAGCACAGTCAGCCCCACGGAGCCCTTGAACTTGTTGTTTGATGAATCGGTAAGGTTCTACTTAGACTTTCTTGTGGCCCATGCACCTTAAAATAACTCGATTTTAGCTTCGGTTGCAGAAAATGGCAGAGGATAAGCCCTGGTTCTCAAACAACAGGTCACTAATAATTCCGCGTTTGTCACTGGTACGGAGCCCGGTCCCACAAGGTCAGCCCCTGTTATATATTTAAGTGTTCCGTCAAACCTACTCATTGCCTATGTACTTCAATGAATGATATTTCAAGTAGTCCCTCTTGAAGTACGTAAATACGAACTATATGGTAACGACCGTTGCATCCTCACGTTTTCCAGGTGGCATCCCCATGATAGATCCTGGACCAGTCTCTTTGCTCTCTCCTTAGAACGCAACATTTCACCAACTTCCATTCGCCCAATGTACCCACAAGCTCCATCTGCATCCTCAGAGGAAGAAGCACTTCCGAGTCTAGTAACTCAACTTCAACAGGTGAATATAATTTCGTCATAATCTGACCCCAACTAACAGGATGTCTATCAGATGCACGGGTTAACCAAAAAGAAAGTCTACGGAACGAAACCCAAGCGAAGACCCTTCGTCTCCGCCGAGGTATACCGAGAACACCCTCGCAAAGCCTCGTCATTGTCGCCTGTTTTGCCTTCTGACACTAATCATGGTGGTCGTGTCACCTCTCCGTCTCTGATCGACAGAGCTTCTCGTGTTTCACAGAATGGGACTCCGCTGTCACACTCTAGTGCCTTGAGGTCCATGTCGGACGTGGGACCTAGTACCTCATCATCTGAGTTGGATCCATCTCGTATTCTGCAGAACGGAGCTCTGTTGTCGCGCCCTGGTGCCTCGAGGTCTATGCTGGATGTGAGGACTAGTAGCTCACCAACCGAGTTGGATCCGGTCTCGTCGTATCTTCCACCTACAATCCCGGTATCATCCCCTGCATCCTCACCGATATTAAACCATGCTCCTCCCTCATGGAACCCTTCAATGTCCCCGCCGCAGTCAGGCTATCAGCAATACCCCGCCGCCTCTGCTCCTCACGTGCACACCCTGCCTCGATCAGGGAACTATCCAGTGGACCACCACTCCGTTGGGAAGTTACCAGCACTGGGTTTGTTAGATCCTCCACCGATTACTGACGGTGGCGCTTCTTCCCCTCACAACGATCACCCCTACCTGAAAACCCAGGTCCAAAATCTGTCGACCAATACGACCGCAAAACTATTCATCCCACCCCTCACTTTATTATAGGAACGAAGAGCTATCGCACCGTTCTTCTGATCATCATTTCACGCAGGGACCAAAGCTTCTCGACCTCCTATTCTCAGAACACACAGATTATAGACAATTCTTCTCCTTTGAGTCAATCTGGGCACTGGAATTACGACGCCGTTTACGCCTCCCAGCAGCAGACGAGCAACCAAAAACAGCATGACATCTGGTCATTCAGCTACGTCCTCGCACCCCCCCTCTCCTGGATCTTCCAGTAGCAGCTCTCTGACGGCTGGGCAGGTTGATCTTTTTTTCGCATTAGTATTCGGGACTTTGTAGACAGACGATCGCATGCTGTTTGATAAAAGTACTTAACCCGCGTGTTCTCACATGTAAGTTTGACGCAAAAAAAGGCTTTAGGACTATGACTCCGCAGCCACGACATGACTGGAACTCAGCAAAAGCAAAAAGTTCAACTATCAAGGTCCAGCTAACTGCAGCGCTAAATGGTAAATACAGGCAAGTACAAGGTATGTTGATACAGTATCGTTATCATCGTGATTGCTCCGCGTAAACTGAGGACACAAGAGTGTAAGCGCAGAAACGACACGAAACAAGTCAACTAGCCTTGATTGTTTTATCAGCCCCTCCGGTAATCAGTCGAGTACCAGTCATATCGAATGTGGAGCAAAAGACACCTGCTTCTGCTTCGAGTGAACCAGGCTGAGGAATGTCATCCAAGTTTTGGAACGGTGTTCCGGTATTGTAATCCCAGAATGTCATACTACCGTTATCGGCTACACACGTTGGTTGAGCGAAATGAAAACAGAACGCTGGCGCAAGCTTACCTCCAGAGAAAAATACGCCTTCAGCATTTACAGATAGGGTGTTGATGATGGCGTTGTGTCCACTGAAATTAAACACGAACGAGCCTTCGGGACATTTCCATTTCTTGATATTATTCCCTCCGGCGGAGCCAGATGCGAAAGAGAATTCGGTGGGATGGATCGCTAAAGCTCGGACCGACTTTTTGTGATGAGTTAACGTTACCATAGTCTTTCCCGCCGCAAGGTCCCATAACCTTGCAGGATTTTAGCACTTAAGCTCGAGATCAAACGGTCGTTTAGCTCACCTAACCGTCGAATCCATACTTCCAGTAACGACTTGAGGGTCTGATTCCTGACACTTTACGTCTGCGACAGTACCAGTGTGGCCAGCCAAAACATGAATGTTAGCTTTTGTACGCATATCCCAGACTCGAGCGGAAGCATCTCGTCCACAGGTCACTAGAACATCAAGCGTTGGATGGATATCCATAGCGTAAACGCCTGATAGATGACCATGGTAATGTCGTATAACCTTATTCGACTCGAGGTCCCAGCATTTTACCATCTACAGGCCAATTAGATTGTCTCCGACGCGAACGAAATTGAACTGACTTTGTCTTCGCCACATGAAAATAGATACGGATGCCGTGGAGAGACAGCAAGTCCTCTCACAGTCGATATATGGCCAGTTAACGACAGTTTGAGTTCTCCAGATGCAAGATCCCATATTTTGACCACTCGATCTCCAGCACCAGTTGCAAACCATTTGTTCCCAGGTTCGACCGCTACACTCCGCACCCAACCAAAGATGTCCAGAGATAACACGGACCAGCTTCCATGGTGGATGATAGGTGGGTTTAATTATACGTGTTGTTTTGTGAAGCGCAAGAGCTTGTGAAAGTTTGGTCGAAGAGGAAAAGGTGGATGGTTGAGCAACGGGTGTATTGTCGATTTTAGCGATTATTCTGGAGGTTTCTGAGTCTAGGAAAGTATTTCAGACGACAGTTGTGTGACTGAAAAACATATGGACGTACCTCCACCTGCAGTAATCATTTTTAAGTGTTCCTTTGGTCGCGCCGGTCCAACTGCGCCCTGTTGAGCTAGCAGCGCTGAAGGTAACGTTTTGAACTGCTGGAATTCATCTTGTATCTTGACCGACAAACGCATGCGAACACTGATTCCATTGTTACAAGTTGAACACGGTGAATTACAAGCGAGAATACCTTCGTTCTTCATCTGTTATGTTATCGTCTGGACACGATGCAAACAACGCGCGAGTCCTTTTTCCATTTCGTCGAAACTGAGGCTCCAGAGGGGGTAGCGCGTCTGTGGACATGGAAGATAGAAAATGGTTACGTCAGGCTAATGTAAGCAGAACTTTGAAATGCAAATCTTCAAGGCTTTTGCGTGTTGCCGTCAGTTGCAAAAGAAGTTCACTCTGAAGGAGAAAGCCAGGCTACATAGATACTCTGTATTCTCGCTAGTTTTGTAGAGCTATCATGACTCGACGGAGGCGGGAGACTTGCTGAAAAAACTTATCAAGCAATTGCAAGGCAGTTCAAATGTGTCGGTACGCTTAATTTCCTATGTTTAAACCCGTTGATTTCTTAACCATGATCTTTCTGATAGGATACGTTAATATCCTGAACATTTTGAAGCGAGATGTTCAAGTAAACGAAAGCCATTATAAGGGTAAGTATTTCAACGTTTGTTTTTTCGGTACCTATTGATATCATTTCCGAAAAGGAAAGCAAAGCGGGGTTGACAGTAGGGAAGTTGCGGACTCATGAATCAAAGGAGGTGTCCGTTGCTGCAAAGGAACTAGTTAAAAAGTGGAAAGGAGAAGTAGAAAAGGCCAGAGCATCTTCCCAGCCCGCGAAACCCCAAGGTGTGTATCTTTTTCGTCGCTTTTTTTCTCGTCCCATTCAAGAAATGTCAAGCCTCCAGAAAACCTCAGTATCGAATGGCACAACAGTCACAACGCCAACATCCTCACAAATCAAACGTACAGCAAAGTCAGATGGCGTCAAGATCTCTGTGGGCGACGGCACACGAGACAGATGTGCAGAGCTCATATATGATGCTCTCGCTTCTGACTCGGGGGCTCCGAACGACTTGATCCTACAGAAAGCCAAAGCCGTCGAGGTCGCCGTCTTCAATGACATTGGGTCCTTAAATGCAGTCTACAAAGAGAAGATGCGATGCTGTACGCAAACTTGAGGGACAAGAAGAACCCAGCTTTACGGGAGAGTGTTGGTCAGCGGCGAAATCGCAGCAGAAAAACTCGCAAAGATGTCAAGCAGTGTGCGTGCTGTTTTTTAATCGTTCTCTCATTATCTTCATCATATTTTTCCTTACACAGGACATGGCCTCTGATCAACGGAAAGCAGCCGACGCCAAGATCAATCAGGATAACTTTTTTTGCTTCTCTCGGTGCAGAGGAGCAACAGGCAGAGACAGAAGCGTTCCAATGTTCACGATGCAAGCAAAGAAAATGTCGTTACCGCCAGGCTCAGACCAGATCCGCTGATGAACCAATGACTGTATGTCCATTACTTTCCTGTCTTTCGGCGATTCTAACTGGTCCTTTCATAGACTTTCGTCACGTATGTTTCTTTAATAATTCACTGCAGCCGTAACTGACTCTTCCCTAGCTGCGTAAACTGTGGAAACAGGCAAGTAGTGTCCAATCTGGTATTGACCACGTTCTTATGCTTTCACAGATGGAAATTTTCTTGATCAGAAGAACACTCTCCTCTATTTCCTCCTCCCCCCACGTTCTTGTTCTCCCCTTCCCCACGTTCTTGTTCGTCAACTCTTTCTTGAAGGCCTTGCCTTCGCTGTATTTTTCCTGCGTCACCTTTTCGTGTGTCATATTCCTGGCCGTCTGTCTCTTTACCTGTATCGTTTTATTCAAACCATGACACTGTCTGAAACACTACGCCTGTGTGTGATTCTCCATGTTCAATGCGGACCTTCTATGGTTTTGCTCTGTTCATCATCGATGTAGATGAGTAGATGAATTTGGTTTACCTTCGCAAAAACCCTTCGAAACACGACTTTACCTCTCTTTACCTTCGAAGTTCGAAAACTCAGGAACAAAGGAAGAAATATAAATTCACTGATTTTTCACCCTCGGAAATTCGGAAACGCTTACTATTTAGAGAATGGTCTGATGGAATCGATCCATCATGCTCACTCTTTTGTTCTTCCTTACTCAGGCCTTTTGACGCTTTCCCTCCAAACTGTGTCCATAGCTCTACGTCGATATGGTCTACGAAGGAATAACATTTCGTGGTTCTAACACTGGACAAATACGCGAATCGCGCTTCATCCGTGAAAATTTGCAACCTGATGAAGTTGTTATCAAGATTACACACAGGTGACCCTTTTTCATGAGTGCTTAGTACTGCCGCTGTATGTTGAACGGAAATTAGCGGCATATGTGGTACAGATCTCCATTTTTTGCGTGCTGATATGGTTCTTGGCCACGAAGGTAAAGTCTCCGAGATGTGTTGAGAAGAAGTGTTGACTTCCTTTTAATGCCACTTCAGGTGTCGGGATCGTGCAAGAAGTCGGCGAAGGTTGTAAAACACTCCAACCTGGTGACAGAGTCGGCTGGGGCTACAATTACTGGAACTGCGGGAGATGTAGCGCTTGTTTATCTTCACATGATTTCTACTGTAGTACCTCTGGTAAATACGGAGCCCACCATCTGGACCAAGGTTCATTTGGTAGCTTAGCTATCAAGTCGGAGGATTGGGTCTTCAAGATTCCTGATGGAATAGAATCCAAGTATGCGGCTCCACTCATGTGTACGTATCTTCCTTCTGAAATTTCCGTTTGCCCTGAATTAAATCCGCTGGGCTCCTTGCAGGCGGGGGTGCTACAGTGTAGGTTCCAACATTCTTGCTGTCTAAGTTCGACTCATCCTTTCCGGTAGCTTTTCTCCGATGATCGAATTCCTGAAGCCCACGGACAGAGTGGGCATAATGGGTGTCGGAGGTCTCGGTCATCTCGCTATCCAATTCGCAGCAAAGATGGGCTGCGATGTCGTTGCTTTATCGAATACAGAAACCAAACGCGAGGACGCGATGCGTTTAGGGGCTCGGGAGTTCTATGTCACCGGTGGTGTCGAAGATTATACTGCGCTTAATTTCACGAAACCTTTGGACAGCCTTATCATTACATCTAGCGCACAGAACCTAGATTTCGCTAATTACTACAAACTCTTGAAGCCAGTTGGTACGGTGATACCCTTGACTATTTCGTTCGAAAACTTCAACATTCCTTGTATTCCTACCGTCACCAATGGAATAAAGATTGTTGGAGCAACGCCGTCAGGGAAATTGATCATGTGACGCTGACTTTGACTATATTCAACTTGTTGCTAATTTGTTTTTTTAGAATGCAAACATTGGAGTTTGCTGATCGTCACGGAATAATGCCTATTGTCGAGCTGTTTCCGATGAGTGAAGACGGAATCACAGAGGCGATAGGACGGCTACAGAATGGGGAGATTCGTTACCGAGCAGTTCTTTCTTGGGACGAATCGGAAGAGCAGGTAGTTTGAAAACGTACGATATAATGTCGTTCCGCCTACGAGAATCAGTTAATTTATCTCAAAGCGCTACTAAAAGTTCGGCGCACTGGGGTAAAAGCCACTCGTACTGACCACTACATGGCAGTGAACACCAAGCACTTAGTGCATAGAGGTACATAGTAGATTACACACAGTAAATACTGACCTGGAAAATTTGATCGACACAACGCAGTCAAGAGTCCAAGACGATCTTTGCATCGGACGCCGCTACTAGTACCAACTATACAGTATATAGTAAGTACAGCGTACATGAAACAAGAAGAGTCAAAGCTGTAAGTATCAGTCCCAATAAGTACGTATGGAGTCATCTCCAACAACCTTAGCTTTCCATGCCAGCTCGGATATTTTGGCCATCTCCAGTTTCGCTCTCCATATTTTCCCAAGCCAAAATACCTGTACAGCAAAAGCAACTGCACTGGCCCACTGTTTGGTTGGACGGTGTCCTCCTGCCTTCCAAGAATCATATACAAACCTTTGGGTATCAATTTGGTCCAATGCAACAAGAAGACTTTTTCTGGGCCACTTGATTTTCAGAGAACAGTATTCATACCATGTCATATATTCTACTGACTTCCTCATGTTTATCTCCAACGTCCTTCCATTTGGCGAGCAAGAAAATAGTTGTGAGGCTGAAGGCTGATTACTTCAAGCTTCTGGTTAGATTTGATGCATGGCAAGCAGTTAGACAACCCACAGAGTAATTGAGAAGCACCTCAGAAGGCAGAATGCGTGCCATTTGGCCATTGCCTCATCGCTTGGATCTATAAAATACCTTCCTGACCGTTTTGGATCCGTTAGGAATTCTCCGAAGGAAGCATGATGCATTTGGATACTCATGCTATCATCGTTTGGAATATTTAACACTGAATGCAAACCAAAAAGCAATGCTCCAACTTTTCCCTTGTTGAGAGAAAATAAATGTTCCAGCATTATACAAGATCCAACACTTGTAGAAGGTGGAATATCATGGCCCGGGTGTTCAAAGAACATGGGCCAAGAGTGCGAGCCTCGCGAGTATTTGGTCAAGGTCTTTTGGATATGGGACTTCAAGTTGGCTTGGAGGAGGTGCGAGCGCTCCCTCCGGCTGAAGGTAATTTTGCGCTTGCCCTGAGCTTGAGCTTTAAGCAATATCGTACCACGCCGGTCAAGCTTGTTGATGGTTTGGAGGGTGCGCAGGACAAGATGAGAAATAATGGAATGGGTAAGCTGAAGGTTGTGTTTATCTATACCAGAACATAGAATAAGCATGTACAACTGGTCAAGATCAGGATATGGTGAGTCAAACTGTTCTGGGACAGTGACATCCAGAATTATTTGCAACTGTTCAGTGGGTAGAGCATGATATTCTCCCACATATTTAAGAATAGTGGCTGCATAGATAAACTGTCCACAGGCCCTTCGTACAAGCTGCTGGATGATGTGGTTACCAGGCCAGTCCTGTGCTACATGGGCCATTGTTGATCCATGATCTTGTCGAATGATGCTGAATCCATCTTTAAGATATTTTGCAATATCCAGCCCAGCCGGGATAGAGTTACCAAGCTCAGTGCAGTCCAGTATAGAGTGAAACTGTTCATGCTTGAAAGCATTTCGAATGCGAGGCTCAGGCCGGCTGCATATCAAGAACTCGAATGGCAGGGGAGGTTGAACACTTTCAGCTTGGCGACTGATAAAAAGTAAGCGTTCTTGAGACGCGATATCTACGCATTCATCCAGGCCATCAATTACAATAAGCCGAGGAAGGACGTCCAGTTGCTCGGGAGACAATTGGCTGCATGGCTGGACTATTAGCTCCTGAAATTGTGTTTCTAGTGAAGCTTCTGTAATGTCTGGCCTACTATAAGCAACACGGGTGATTGATTTGTTCAAGATTGGACTGGATAGGGGAGATGTAGCCAACTGATAGGCAACGGTGATGAAGAAATTGGAAAGCGTATGTCGGAGGGCGGAGGGATCAGCAGTGCGAGAAAAGAAAAAGCTCGCCGCAAGACCATTAGTTGAGAAAGACTCCGCAATTGTTTGCGCTATGGCCGACTTGCCAGTACCAGCTGTTCCATAAAGCCAGTATACGGACGTTGGTTTGGATTTGTTTCTAATCCAGTCTCCGAGAGTGTCGAGAATGTGAGCCCGTGTGCCGGGATGACATCTGGGAGGAGGGAAGCGCTGCTCAGCGTAGTGAGAAGCACTAAGCACAGCCTTGCGAGAAAGAGTTTCAAGGCCTTTAGAAACTACGATGATACATGTGTCAGGGTATTCCAAGGAACTGCTGATTATACGCACTAGAGCGCTCCAACTCATCCAAGTTGTCTTGGGGATCGACCTGAACGTGATAATGATTAACATAATTCGTAAAGGATCCACCGTTGATACCAAAACGGTTAGCATCAGAAAAGAATGACATGCGTGCAGCGACGAAGATAACGAGTTCAGGTAGTAGTAGATCCCTGGCAGTGATACTAGAGAAAATGGCGGAGAAAGAGTATGTCGTGGAGAGGTTGAAACGTTGAGGGTTATCTAACCTTATCCTTTACTCCCCTTGCGTTGGCCATCCCGACCTCGTCCTCGTGTTAACTGCTCGTCCTCCCCATTGTTCTCATGCTAACCAGCCGAAGTTGTCCTCATGTTAACCTCATGTTAACCTCGTTGTAACCTCGACTAGCTCGATAATCATAAGCGTTACTGAAGTGTTTATGACTTTCGGGTATCTTGGGCGGTGATGATAAAAGGAATAATATTGTATCAATTGAACGTGGTGAAGTCGTGGAATGCTGCAACTTTTGCAAGTGCTTCATTAATTTCAGCGCCTATTCTCAAAATTTCCCCGCGGACATCGGGCCCCGGCTGGGACCGCCCAGTTATAATCTTCCTTCCTTCCTTCGTTTCTCAAGAACAGCCTACTTGGTACTCACAGCGCATGTGCATCTAAATAATGCGCCATCCATTGACCATGCGGAGTAGGTCGTCTCACGTCTCGACCGTCTACTCGGCCCTTATCGATTATCCCTCTTGTCACTCGCTCGAAAATAACGATCTCGATTTATATGGCAATACACGCAAATCCCTGGATACTCAATGTCCCGTATACATGAGTACACTACCCTACCAGATCACACTTCGCCGCCTCCCGGCGTGGATATCCCGATAGGACAGATACGGAGAGTACAACTCAAGTTTTCTATTCAAGGCCATTATGACAAATAGATTAAAGGAACTGAGGTGGACCGGCTGAATGCGACCATACGCCTTCACAACGATGAGCTACTGAGCAAAGCGGTTTACCTTGGAACTGGGAGCTGACACCGCTGCGTCTGTAGAGGTATACAGTTAGCTCATCTATTCGAAAGTTCATCAAGATTAAAAAGGAAAGTACCGCAGTATCAAGCTACTTTGACCATAAAGTCCTTTGCCACCTTGATAAACAAGTGCTGAGTCGTCAACGCCCAGATTACCTTCCATCTGTGGCAACCGCCATATGCCATCAGTCCCCACAGTCGGGAATTTACTATTCGCTCCAGTATTCGTGGCTTTAAGAAACAGTGTTAGGAGCAAGCTGAGCTGAGCTTCATCTCGATGACCGTTTCACCAGCAGCCTTTGGCCCATCCGGTGAGGAACCCAAACCGGTGACGTTACGAAAATAGGGCAGCCAAGTGGAATTGTCATCGGGCAAAGGTGAAAGGGCGTAGATCGACTTAAGCCAAGTCGTAACTGGAATACCATCCTCATCGCCATTGTCCGAGTCCCACACATCGTTATGGATCAAGGATCGAGCTTGCAAGTTGGCTTCCCACTTATAAGGTGTGTACCGATTGGATATGGAGATGTGAGGTCCTCGATCGAGAGTACGTTGTTTGTGGTTGTAGATGCCGCTGAAACCTGCTTCTCACCCACCCAGCAATGGAATAGAGCCATGGATGGGTCGTAAACCGTTGCGAGCCCTCTGCATCGAGCAGAGATAGAGAACCGATCTCGACCTGACGGGTTATCAATGCACGCACCTGACGGTGTGGTCAGTTCAGCTGGGAGAACTTGAACTGCGTTGTAGATGTTTTGCATAAATATCGCGTCCGCAGCATCTTTTATCTCTGTGACACAATGATTGAAGTGCAGAGTGGAATTGTACCGTGAGGTAGCGTAGCTCTTTATAGTAAGCCAGAAAAGCACTGTTACATACTGCATATCGGATAAGCTGTGAAAGTGCTGTGTATGCCAATTCGCTGGCAGTTGCTCCTCATATTTCCGCGTGCTCCTCCATTGAAGGCACTCCGAGTCCCGTTGTCCAATTGCAAGGCAGTAGATGGTTGTCACAGGGCCCGGACACACTATACTGGGCACTCGCTACTACATCCAGTGCAGATATATATATGCCTCACGTTACGTCTGGCTTGCCAATCACAAATGAGAATAAATTATGGCTCGGAGAACTTCCATCGAGCTAATGGAATCTCGAACACTTCTCTGCAAAAGAGCTTGAGATTTTAGTACAATACTTTCAGGATAGGAACTGAGGTCCAACTCGACTTACATCTGTGTCCCATTCTTCAACTTCGTCCCTGAACTCGTATGAGGACTAGTAGTAGTCACAAAGCCATTGTATCTGGACCTACCTTATCTAGTTATCCCGGAACTACGAAACTCATCAAAACAAAACCGTAACGCCTCGTACAAATTGCGCCTGCCAACACGGGCATACTGTATCTAAGTAAATACCTCCGAGCTCTCTGCTGATCATTTCCAAAATTGAAATCAATTGATCGATTGCCGATTTCAAATTCCTCCAAGCTGTCGACGCAGCGGAGAAGAGGTTGGGTATTAGGCTAAAATGGATAGACTTACTATGTATCTATCACACTTCACGATATATAGTAAATAAGCTCAACCCTCCGGTCTCTCGTGCTCCAAGCCAATAGGTCGGGTAAAGTCTCCTCTAACTGACAGTTTTGCTTTAGTCGCCGTTGGCATATACTTACAGATATTTACTCGCGTTGGTTTTCTTTGACACTTTGACATCTGATCTCTGTCATCAAATTGCGACTGAATATCCACAATCTCTCGCACAACGCACTGGAGGCTATGCTGGCGTTACTATATCTGGAAAGGCCAAAGGACGCATCTAAGCAAGACTGGACTGCAAAATCCTGGTTACATAGTTCGCTCGGGCTCCCACGCCATCTCCCAAGTATAAAGCAGGTATGATTTCGTCTACTCTCCTCACCAAGTGCAGGTTCACTCAGTCAACTCACACAACTTCTCAAATTACTCTGCGAGTATTTCTTACAGCTTTCACCCAACTACCATCATCATTATGCGTTTCTCTACCCTTATTGCCACTACCGCCATTGTCTTCACTGCTTTCTCGACCGCAGCCTACATTCCTGCAAGGTTTGTCTTGTCATTGGTCATTTTTTTTTTTTGACAAAACCACTTACGCATACCATTTTATCTTACAGGGGGTCGCTCGACAATGGTAAAGCCTTACTTTCCACAGCGTTATATAGTACAACAGTCTAAAACTTATCTTTCAGGGTGTCCAGGCGAGAATGACGTAGATGTGGAAGTGCGCATAGACGTCCCCGGCCGCTCCGACAATCCCATACACACCTTGTCTCGCCGAGCGTGAGTTTATCATACTTTTTTGGTCGAATTTCATTTACTTACATTCTATCTGTTACTCAGGCAATCCGTCGTGTGCGGGACTGCGTATCCTCAATGCATCGGGCATTACAAGTGCAGCAAATCAGGCAAAATAAGTGAACAGAAAGACGCAAACCCTCCGCCTGAGTGTGCTGGTAGATGCTGGTGTGCTGAGCCTCCTGCACCCAAGGTGTCGAAGCCCATTGTGAAGGGAGGACAGGATCCATCGTATGCTCATGGAGTCTAACGGAATGGGTTCGAAAAATATCTCGTAGAATTTTTGTTGGAAGTTGTGTAGCTGTGTGGCACATGGCATAAAATATATACTTTGCCACATTTTCGAAGTTTGTGAAAACTTTCGGCCACTTTTGGCACCTACATTCGGAGGCGGCTCTCTCCAATCGGACAGACCAACCACTGCGCATTAAGTATTTTACACAATCAGCCCACCCATAAAGCCCTCCCTCTGATTTCTTTAAATTTACTGATACTGCCAGCGAGTCCACACAGTTCCTCCAAACACCTGCTTTCATGCCACGCCCTCACACTCTGCGACGGTGTCCTGAGACCTCCATATGTCCTCGATTTTTGTACCTGTGATCCTGCACTTCACATATTTTTTAAGACGTGATTTAGCTCAGCGTCTACTTGACTGCCAGTGTGTGGTTCACTAAAGAGCATCCTGAGCATGTACAAAGTGTTACGTCAAGGTTGCTTCGGCGCTAACGCGTGCGTGTGTGATTTTCATGTGATGTGCGCTTATTTAATTCTGACAAGGCTCTTTGAACGTTTTCTCTGCAACCTCGGAACACTATTCCCTCTTTTTACAGGATGTTTATTTGGTGTTTATACTCCCAAACCTCAGGCCTCGGGCCTCCGGGATCTACGACGCTTAATGCTACATGGGGAAATGATCTACTCAATGTGCGCCTTCTATGGAAATCCTTGTATTTATTCACAAAGATCACCTTCAAGATATACGTATAGTATCCTAACAACTCAATTTATCCTTGTTACCTTTTAGGCAGCCTCCAAACTCTGTGTAGTAGTTGATGAAACCTTGTATCCGTACTGGGCTCAAAGCTCAATACTTGATGCTATGATTTCTCTTATAAGGGCGTCGATTGTAATTTCTTTGCCTATCTCGATAAAAACACCTGGCAGGTAAGTGCCTCTTAGTACCATTTGTGCGTTGCTGATACACTGACAGACTTCCTTGCCTCGATACACCGTATGTCACTGAAGACGCTCGTTGATACTCGCCCTTCCTCGCACTCATTGGATACGTCGCTGTCCGTGAGTAACACGTTATCAATGAACTTCTCACTCTCAAAATGATACTATTCGTTCTGTTTAGCCTTCTTACGGATGCTCAACTATCAGTACTTTCAGTAGCGGTGTTCGCTACATTCAACGTGCTCTGTTAGGATTCGACAGTTCAAATCCCTATGCAAGCCTAGCGGTCACCGGCTTCAAACGGCTGTCGCTGGCAGAGTCCAAATGTTATATCAACTATTTGCCTGTGGAACTCCTTCGAGAAATATTCATGTTATGTCTTCCATACGAAAGATGGACACTTCCCATGAGCGCCTTCACTCTACGTCCTCTGTACCCTCCTCGCCAACTTATTCTCAGCCAAGTGTGTAGCTACTGGCGGAGAGTCGCCCTCTGCTTCCCGGACCTCTGGTCTACCATCACTATCATCTCTCCCGCACTGTACCACATCCCAATGGTGAAGCTATGGCTAGAGCGTTCAAGGCAGCTACCCCTCACTCTTTATATCAACGGTCACAATTATTTCAACGGTCAAAGCGAAAGCCGTGATTGGGAGAAAGCGTGTACTTCGATTACCGTTATAGAAGATGTAATCAACCTTCTGCGACCCCACGTTCGTCGCTGGAAATCGATCACCTTCATATTGTCGCCTCCTCTGTCGCCTCATCACCCGTGGGTCGTAACCCTTCCACCGGGATGTCTCTCGTTACTCGAGTCGCTTATTAGTCTTCCATCGGACTGTTTCTCGTTACTCGAAGTGGTGCATTTCGATGTAGGCGGACACTTTGCTATTCGGTATTTTGAAATGATAATGCAGATACGAGATATGTTCCTGTCTTCTTCAAATCAGTTGAAAGAAGTTGAATGGAAAACGAAGGATTGTATCCACCGTGCTCTTTCTTTTCCGATAAATCTTACTCATCTTTCCGGAGACTTCGCATTGGATATGTCCTTCTTCAACGGACTTTCCCAGCTCAAAAATTTGCGTTGTCTCCGTTTGAGTGGAGATAGTAGATGGGACAGATTTCCTCTTCAACCCCCCCTCACTCTCTACCATCTACACACCCTGGATCTTCGGGCGACGGAATTCGCTCCGCCTTTGTTGAATTTGATTGATACTCCCAACCTCAAGGTTCTTGCGATCGGGAATCATCTCACAGATGACGATTATCCAGTTCTTCTCTCGTTCCTTGCTCGTTGCCGTTGCGATTTAACGGCATTTTCATATTTCGACTTTTCCGGAGAATCCTCAGATCTCGGCTTTTGGAAGGATCTCTTTTCTTCACCTCATGTCGGGTCACTCTCAGAGCTAAATGTCGAATCTAGAAATGCCGATGCCTTGTTAACGGTATTGTCTTGGACGAACCCTGATAGACCCATCCTCCCATTGCTTAACCGGTTGTGGATAAGAACATTCCGGTGTTCGGTCGGACCTCTGTTCGATATGATAGAATATCGGGTCCACCACTTCCAACCTCCCTCTGGCCCAGCATTATCTGAAGGATTATTCGACGGTTTCGCTACTTTTCTTCCGTCAGCCGAACGTTCGCTGTGTATCAGGACGGATTACCTCCAGAATAATGACTCTCACACGCTGGCAGAACTGAATAAATTAATAGAAAGAAATGCATCTGGACACAGGGTGATAAGTGTACCATCTATAATAACTACGTGGTATTGAGGTTGCTAGTTTGGAATTACTTCTAGTCTACTACCCGCAGGAAGGTTCATTCGACACTGCCCAATAAAGATTCCTCCCAATCTCTCCGATAATTTCATTTCCAGAATCGCTCCCCACTGTATCCCCAGGTGATTCGCCTGAAGAGTATTCTGAGTAATGTCGGTTTGCAAAACCAATTCAGAGACGGTAAGACACACACGCGTCGAAGAAAGAAAACCGTGTATGGGAGTCCTGCATTCCAGGAGTCGCAGAGTACGGAGATTGGTATGGGTGACGATGCTTGTTAAAGGAGACAATCCGGGTGTCCCATCACCCTCGCCCGGTCTGTGCAAGATCATTGAACTTAGCCCCTTACAGACCTCTAGGATCCCTTGATATTCTTCTGGAAAAATGGAGATATGGTCAAGCTCAAGATGCTTGAGATGACCCCATGAAAACTTCCTCGTACGGTCCCGGAATGGCGAATCGTATACCCCACCGTAGAAGGGATCGCCAACGAAAGTCAAGCTTTTCAGGATTGGAATGATGATAGGGATTGGAACTTGCGCAATATCGGTATGATATTCCGAATAATCGATAGTTCCGACAACCGTAAGGGCACAGTACTGTCGCTGGGACCACCTTGTCCCCGATGGTTTTGTGAAAGGTCTTGAAACCTGGGCAATCTATCTTCCATCCTTGTCCACCTGCACCACCTTTGCGAAGTTTACGAGGGATCTGTTCAGCCGAGAGCATAAAATTCCGTTTGACTAGCGAAAGCTGATAGAAAGTAGTAGATCGATGCATCCTGTGCACGATCTCGAGCTGCACGCCCAAAGGCTCGAACTTTGCTCCACCATCGACGACCGAATCCGAATCCAAAGTGGGAACCCTTTTGTAATTGAATGCGACTTCACCCAACCTAGTGTTTGGGTCTAAGTTTTTGTCGATCGTCTTGATGTCAAAGTTGTAGCTGGGGAAGCTAACGTGTGGACTGCTCGATGATTGGAATCTAACGTTCACCGACCAGTCACTGCGTCCAATAGGGATCATGATATCCTTACCCTCTGGAACATGCTGAGACGAGAGAGCATGAGGGGAGGAGCCATCAACCTCTTGAGGAGGTTGAACATGAGACGATGCAACGCCCCCCTCAAAGAAGGCAACGAAGAAGACAAGGAGCAGACAATAGAGGAAGATTGGCTTATAACCGAATGGTAACATTGCAAGGAAGCCAAGTATTCCTACTTCCCGAGCACGATCCCGGCTTTTCGTTGCAAAGGTAT
The DNA here is from genome assembly GCA_015501585.1 of Rhodocollybia butyracea. NCBI lineage: Eukaryota > Fungi > Basidiomycota > Agaricomycetes > Agaricales > Omphalotaceae > Rhodocollybia > Rhodocollybia butyracea. The sequence continues at coordinate 486,328 of JADNRY010000014.1, read as the reverse complement.
AGCAAGTTATACCGAAGATGGTAGCGATGGACCCAAGCTGAGCGACGGAGTATGCGCCCAGAATTCGATGGATCAACGATGATAAGGTGGAAAAATCTAGGTTTGACATGTTCTAGTATGCAAAAAAAAAGAACGTGAACACGAAGGAATTGACAATCTTGTCGAAAGCCTACCTGCAATAGAGTGAAGAATCTGTAGTTATTCATTCATGGGCCTTACATTACTTGTTATATATGGTTTTGACCCGCTTTGACCAACAATAGGGTTGTCGTAGCGCTGGTTTAGACAATCGGTAACAATGCCTGTTGCAAAGTCACACCGAATGTTGTTTTCTGTTGCCATTGGCCAATGATTGGGGCCGGGGTACAGCCTTATAGAGTAATTGTGGGTGCTGATATGGATCTGGAAAATCTTTTATAAAAAGACGAACAATTGTGATTATTTAAAAGATAATAAGCAGATACAAACCACAAACAGTGATCTGAAATACTAAATTAACAATGGTGCGACAGTGACTACGAGTATCGATGCAGATTCATCCGTCAGCTGTAACGAAAGACTCTTATGAAATGGCAAGCCAGCCTCCAAAATTGACTGCAGAGGTCGACGGAGGTGATTAGGTCTGTCGAAGTCACCACCAGAGTGAGAGAGACTTGGATTTGAAAGGATGCGCAACGTCGACTGAGAAGAGCGCTGAAACGCAGAGAGCCATGATTCTCGAGACGAATTTGACGAATGGTTCTTAAGCCGGAGGACGATATGTTTTGTTTAAGATCAGATCCTACAAGTAGGAAGTTAACGGTTATCGAAGGGAATACCAACAAGAATTATAAGGCCATTGGCGCTTACACTCAGTCGGAGGCGGCTTTCTCTGTGCGGACAGCTTCTCCTACCCAATTCACTCACCAGGCGATCGTATGTATACCCCTGCCCCTCTGATTGTTTTATATTGCCAACTCCACCCAAACACCTGCTGTATCTTCGCCGCTCCGCATGAGTCTTCCATAACTGCAGTGTGTCCTCGATCTTCCGAAGAGTGCGAAGAGGGGGGTGGGTAAGGGAAGTAAGTGCATACTTTTGTTTCCTCGTGGTTATGATCAAAGAGGCTGGAACCTGAATCTAGGTGAAGGGCGAAAAATTAGGTAGTAAGTAAAGATTCAATGTTCATGGGCGAGGCTTTGGCTCCATCTGCATGAATTTTTTCGCTAACAGCCGGGGTTGTTCCTCCTGAGGTCATGGTATTTCTGGTATACTTTTCGCCCACTGCCGTTTCGCCCACAGAATAATTCCACCGTCTGAGCTCCTTCGCTCACTTTTGAGAACTTGGTTGAGGGTGCAGTAGGGAGATAATAGCGAAGCAAAGGGGTCGTTCGGTGTTGGAGGCAAGTTTTCCACTAGACGATACTATGCTCGAAGACCCTGCTCAGACTATCGGTTTAGTGCCTTACATAAGGCGCGCACTGGTGATCCAAACGGGTGTGCATAGCGTGTGTGGATGATGAAATTGGAGTAGCATTAGAGCAAGAAGGCGACATTTTTGAAGCCGAAATTTAAACCGCACTAGAGTCTACTGGAGTGTATTTGCAACCGCTAAAAGCGTCACATGAAACGAGGCGACGCCGATGAGACGGCGTGCCAAGCTTGCGGTCGTCTTAGGAGATGCTGAGGTGACCGAGCCAACTGTAAATACGCTCTTATTGTGTATGAATGGGCCTTTCCTTCGTTACGACGTCCAACAAACAACTTATTGAAGCAACAAAGGTCCGAGGAAATGAATACTTCTGGTTTTCATATGACATAACTTGAAGCTTGAAGAGTCGAATCAAGGACATGTTCTTGACTAGTTCAGTCAGATATAGTGAATGCTGTAGAGTAGTGCTTGTAGAGTAGGGAAAGACCAGGGAAAGACGAGAAAGACAGGGCCGGTCCGGAGCTGAGCGCCCGTTTCTCGGTGATACGTACCTCATTCTTAAATTAGATTGCGTTATGCAGCTCTCTGTCTCTGACTAATACCACCACTATGGCGAAGACACCTCCCTCAGAGGCAGAGCCTCTTCTGGTCGATATACGACAGAGCCCGAGTTATTCAAGTATTGAAGCTTTTGAACACTCGACGGCCCAACACACACCAGAAGAAGAAACGCCAACACCTATCCTCGGCGTCGATGTCGAGAACCAGCCTGAAGCTCTACCTGGCAGGAAACGCAGCGCTTGGGAGGTGGCATTCTACGTTATCTGTTTACTATTGGGCGCTGGACTGCTGGCAATGCTTATCAAAGGATTCATTGACGCAGAGGACGTCGATGTATGTTTCTGATCTGTGAAGCCAAATGCTAGATGAATTAATTTTCTGTTATAGTTTGATGTGGGAAAGGCCTTCAAATCTGCTCTTGGAGGAGGCCTTGCGGGTGCAGCTGGTACGTTGGGCTGATGTACTTTCGGTGGAGCAAATCCTTATTCCGATCTTCACTAGCTATGGTTCTTCAAGTACTACTGCTCATGGTAAATTTACGTCCGTCCAGTTCGAATGACTCTCCTTGAACACTGGGAATCTGTAGCCCATAAGGACTGTCATGAACTATCAATACCGATATGGGACGACTACCACACAAGCAACCAAGACGCTCTATCACGACGGCGGTTTCCAACGTTACTACCAAGGTCTGCTAGCTGCCCTTGTGCAGGGCCCAGTTTCTCGTTTTGGCGACACCGCGGCCAACGTCGGAATCCTGGTACTCTTGGAATCGAATTCCTACATGAAGACTCTGCCTACTCTTGTCAAGACCGTGTTCGCGTCGGTGGCGGCGGCATTATTCAGGATGACCCTAACTCCAGTTGATACTGTAAAGACCACTCTGCAGACACAAGGGAAACCAGGCTGGGAAATATTGAAGAGGAGGGTGAGTTGCTTTCATTCCGAACAAGGCCGAATAAGTATTAATCCTGTCTTGTTGTTCAGATCAAGCTATATGGAATCGGTACTTTATGGTATGGTGCGCTTGCGACAGCAGCTGCCACGTTCGTCGGCCATTACCCTGTGAGTTGAATCTAAACCTGCGTACTGTTATCCGCTAACCTCATTTTCAGTGGTTTGGCACCTACAATTTCCTCCAAGACAAGATTCCTGAACCAGACCACATCGCTCAGAAACTCCTCCGACAAGCTTTCATAGGTTTTGTAGCTTCCGTGGTCTCGGACACCATATCCAACTCTCTTCGCGTCTTGAAGACTTATCGTCAAGTTAACGAAACTCGGATTGGCTACTTGAATGCCGCCAAAGGTAACTCATTAATTACGATCTCTCCATTCTGCTATTCTAAGACATTCTCGCCTTCGTTTTTAGCTGTCATCCGTCAGGACGGTATAAGAGGCTTGTTTGGACGTGGTTTGAAAACACGTATCTTAGCAAATGGTTTGCAAGGATTGATGTTCTCGGTTTTGTGGAAGTTGTTCCTGGACTTGTAAGTCTGGACTAAAGTCACCATAACTCGTACTAATGTGGTATGTGTTGCACAGGTGGAATGACAAGACAAAGTAGAGGGACATGCCAATTTTCTAGACTTAGCTTCATATTTCGCAGGGCTTGCCGAAAATATATTTGATGTACAGTATACCTCAACTCGACATACCTTGATTGGGCTCCGATACTTGCTGCAGCGCGCGCTTCCTACGGTGTGTAGTGCGTCAACGTCTTACTCGTCTCTCAGCATATAGTGATAAGTCGGATACCTTTCGAATATCTGTGAGACGCAAAGGTCACCTCGTTGTGCAAGACACATCTTGAGGGGTTGGCTACCAGCTAGAGCTAAGAGGATAGTAAGCATTCCTATTATCTAGTATTATTCAAAGTGATTAAGTTATTAGTTGATAATCATGCTAAAGGTTAAAAAGGAGGTGTGAAGTAAAACCGAGGTCGAACCTCCTACCGACAAACACAATTGCAAGGTGACGAAAAAGGCATAGGTAAACGGACAACATATAAAGGATAGAATTTTATCGTCAATACTCCCAGGATAACACCCCACGATAACGCATATTCCCATCTTTCAATTTTTGAACAGCTTCATTGATACCACGCTCGGTCATAGGAAATTTCTCGACCCACGGATATACGTTGTTACGATCAGCGAACTCGAGCATCTTGTTTCTATAGGTAGGACATAAGAATGTGAGCGAGCTAAATCAGAGCGAACTCACTGCATATATCGAGTTGCGAGAATAGTTCCGACGATTTTGATTCCTCGAAGGAGAGTTTCTTGATGAGGAATAGTAACGTCGTCTCCCGAAACCGTCAAAGGAATTATTGTAGCCTCTTGTGCGAGAATGGAATAATATTGTTTGATGTTGACCAACGCAGAGGTAGTGATGATCAAACGATCTACTGGCTTGCTAACTCCCAATTTGGAAAAATCTTCGACACCTTTAGTCGCATAAAACTCCTTTGCTCCCAAAGACAGTGCTTCTTCTCTCTTTGATTCGGTTCCGGAAAAGACAACAACATCGCAGCCCATTTTAGCGGCAAATTGAATAGCGAGATGACCGAGACCACCAATACCTACGATGCCGACTCTGTCGATGGGTCGAACATACTCGATCAAAGGTGTAAAGACTGTCGCTCCTCCGCCTACAACGTAACATTAGGATAAACGTTTAGCGGATTAAAGACCCCAAGGACTCACACATGAGTGGCGCAGCGTACTCGGACTTCAACCCATCAGGAATACGGAACAACCACCTCTCCTTCCAAACGCCAATGTTACTGAAGGAGCCTTGGTCGAGGTCGCTTTTCTGCGTTTATCGAATTATCAGCGAATTATCGCTGTCTTAGAGAAGCTCGCTTACTCCATACATCGACGCTTTGAGGCAATAACGATCGCTTCCAGAGAGACTGTAGGCGCAGGCGCAAGGTTCAGGTGGATTCGAAAACTTGTACGACCAGCGTTTACTCACCACTGATCGCAGACGCCACAGGATTTGTGCTCATATCCCCACCCCACTCTGTCTCCTTCCTTCAACAGTTTACAAGATGTCCCAACCGCTTTGACGATGCCGACAGCTAGAAGACGTCAGAACTGCATTGAGCGAGCAACTTGCAAGTCACCTTCGTGTCCCAACGCTATGTTTTGAGTGAGATAATGCAAATCGGTACCACACAGACCGCTGCGAAAGCTCCAAATCAGCGTAGAACCGAATGTGTAGACACTGCGTACGAGTGTGTGACTTGAACGACTGCTTCATCAGGCTCGAGTTTTTGACGAGTCAAAGAAGATTGGACGACTTTGCCGCTTTTTGAACCGTGATAAGTTATTCCTTGCATGACGGTGTGAGAGGGAAACATGCAAGACAGTTGGTGAGCGCTTGAGCCACCATATATATATCGAAGACATGACATCACCGGTGACCAGTATTACTCAATCGGGCATCTATATTACCAAATTTAGAATATAATGAACTATACAGTAACACTTGTTTGTGCAGCCAGCGTATCCCTATACTTTCCGAACGTCCGTTTCGCATGACGTAGCAGGTACACCATCGACGTCGGTGTCATACCTTCCATCCTTTTAGCAGCTCCCTAGGTGACTGCGTCAGCGTTGACGGTAACTCCATTGTATATAAACTCACGATAGTAGTAGGTCTCACACGAAACAATCGCTCCCGAACCTCGGAACTCAAACCTTCCACAGCATGATAGTCCATTTGTGGGTCAAGGAGCAGACTTTCATCTTCGTGGAAATGTCGAAGATCCGCTTCTTGACGAACTAGGTGTGAATGGTAGTGGCCTGGGTACAACAGAATGAGTCTTTGCCGAGTAGAAACCACAGATTGAGACAAACCGTCGATATCGATACGGGCCAGTAACTGAGGGTCGTATTTTTCAAGTTCGGGAATAAAAGAGATCAAGTCTGCACAGTGGATGTTTGAATATCGCAGCATATCAAAAGCACTGTCGCTTTGTCAATTGCAAGTTTCACCGATAAGAGGAACACGCCACCTTCGCCTTATTCCGTCGAGAGGTACAGGGTACCCGATTTCTGCCCATCGCTGCGTTGAACAGTCAACAACGCCGATTTAACGAGATCTATTTTCCATTTACCTGCGGCGTTTGTGACACGCTCTTCAACAATTCTGTTGCTGCGGCGAGTTCGGAGCGAGTGCTTTGGAAGGAACTCCAACGTTCGTCAGACACGACTCCAGCAATTCGGCCTATCACATATAGAATCTCAGTCAAAGTAAGGGCTAATGTGGTTCTCTTACCATGCTCCGTCAGACGTAAATCGGCATTATCACTCCTTAGAGTCATCCTGTATTCCGACCTTGAGGTAAACATTCTGTCTTCATGGACCTTGATGTAAGGAAATCAAAAGCTGTGGAACGAGAGCACTTACAAGGTTCCTCGGTACCTTTCATAATGAGGTCGTCAATCATAACGCCCGTGTAGCCATCAGCCCGAGTGAGTATTAAAGGAGGTCGTTGCTGCGCAGCAAGTCCAGCATTAATTCCAGCGACTATACCTTGCGCTGCAGCTTCTTCGTAGCCAGTTGTCCCTGATAAACACGCTCAGTCGAGATACTTCTAGATATCAAAAATTATAAACACCATTGATTTGTCCGGCCAAGAATAAACCCTACGGGAAACTGTAAGCGGCAGTCCAGTGATGAAAACGACATGAACTTGCCTGGATTCGCTTAGTCTCCAAGGTGGCTAAAATCAAGCACAATTAGGAAGAAGTAAAAAAAAATATTGACAAGACCCAACGCACGTCCCAATTCCCTAGGATCAACATGGTCGTACTCGACTCCATACGCCGGCCTAACCATTTTCACATTCTCCAATCCAGGAATAGTACGCATCATGGGTTCTTGAACTTCTTCAGGAAGACTGCAGGATATACCGTTTGGATATATGACATCCGAATCGTAGCCTTCCGGTTCAAGCCATACGTTGTGGGACTCACGATGGCCGAATCGAAGGATCTTAGATTCAAGAGAAGGACAGTACCTAGGACCTGTGTATTGGGTTCATTCGTCTGTGCTCATAAAGGGAGATGAGTAGCGAACCTTTCTTTGTCTCCTGTATATGAATGCAGTTGTGAATATTGTCCTTTACGATCTGGTGCGTCTCCGCTGTTGTATGAGTTTGGAAGCAGGAGACTTGATTGGCAGCATTGTCAACGGTACTGTTGAGGAAGCTGAAAGGCGCGGGAGAAGCATCTCCATCTTGACGGTCCAGATTAGCGAAGTTTATGGTCTTCCCATCTAACCGTGCAGGTGTTCCAGTTTGTAATCGCCGAAGTTGAAAGCCAGCAGCGTTCAGAGAAGCTGATAGTCCAACGGAGGGTGCCTCATTGATTCTTCCAGCAGGAAACCGCTTCAAACCTAGAGAGGCATGAGAACACGGAATGACGAGTAGGTTTCCGCCTACCAATGTGGATTTCACCAGAAAGAAAAGTTCCTGTGCAGATTACCACTTGGGTACAGTCAAACACGGCACCAGTGTCTGTAGATCCGATATTCAGAATGAATTGTGTGTCCGTAGATAAGAAGCTGGCCTACCAAGCCTCACACCCGCAATCTTTCCCCACTTGTTCATATGCTCGTGCTCGTGATCAAAGACCAGGTCGAAAACACTTCCTGCCTGCACGTCGAGATTCGGATAGTTTACTAGTGCATCTTGCATATGCTTCTTGTACAGTTTGCGATCGATTTGCGCTCTAGGACCCTGCAGCAATCCTCAGTCTCGAAAGTCCGGCACAAGCCATATCAACTGACCCAAACAGCTGCGCCTTTTGTACGATTCAACATGTGGAATTTAATTCCAGCTTTGTCTACATTAAACGCGTTAAAACTAGGCATTAAAATGACAAAAAGGCATACGCGCCGGAAACTCGCCCCATCAACCCGTCTAAAGCATCTACCTCACGCACAAGCGTTCCTTTTCCAACTCCTCCAATAGACGGATTACAAGAAAGCTCCCCGATAGTGTCCAATTTTTGTGTTAATAAGAGTGTCCTGGCGCCAGTCCGAGCAGCAGCAGCGGCTGCTTCGCATCCCGCATGTCCGCCGCCAATTACACAGACTTGCTCGAAAGTTGAGAGTCAATATTTGAGATTTTTCAGAGTTGACTGACCATCGTATACGGGATTTGAAACAGTGGCAAGGCCACGATGCCAAGTCCTTCTAGCTAGCTTGGATATACTGTGCATTTGGCAACATCGGCGATGAGGAATGAACAATTTTTGCCGCCAGATGCCTTGTAATCGGCCCGGGTCTTGCCGTCATCGAACTTTGACTTAGGCGCTGAATCGCCGTCTTCCAACTCATCTCCAACGCTTCCAATTTTGGTCTGGAAAGCAGGGAGCAGAACTGGCCATTCAGATATTTTCTGGGATCTCAAGTATGTAGACACCTTCATAATAACAAAGATTGAAGAACAAAAAAGAACTTCTGGCGGCCGTTGCATTTGCACCATTGAAGTTCGCCTCAAATTCACAACAAGCGTCTAAACTTATCAACGAAGTGCCTCTCATCCTCAATTCGTCAGTGAGTGAGGCGTTGAACCTGCGCAGAGCATTCAAGTATTTGTTTTTCTTCTCGAAGTTGTATTTCTCACACTGAAACTACTGGGTGATGCAGATTTCTCCTTGCTGATGCTGAGGGTGCCAAGACTGATTTGAACGAATCGATTCTGCTTGTTCTGTTCTCACGAAGCTGGGTCAAGATCGCAAGTGTGTATATGAAGCAAAGTGAGCTTGAGAAATCATTCGAATGTTTTGAGAAGGCCATTACGCACAACCCGAGCGAACCTGATATCTTATCATGGTCAAGGTGAGCTTTTCTTTGCTCATTGCAATGGTAGTACTAACATTTTTGTTCACAAGTTCTCCTCATCATGAACGAATTCGAGGATCCGGCAGAGAACTATACGAAATCTACTGTGGACAAACAGTATGCAAGTAGCTAATAAAATGGTGGCCACGAGAAATTATGTACGTGTTACACGTGTGTGGGGTCATCCACAGTTGACTGCAAAGCTGACCAGTTGACAAAGCTTGATAACTGCTATGAGTGCGGATTTTCTCTTCCTTCAATTTTTCCACCCGGGAAACTATGGATGGAAAATCCTTGGTTGAAAAAGATGGCCTACCCGCCGTATCCCACGCGAGGGCCAGCTGGACCTTGATGTCTGGCCAGCTTAGCGGGGCCATAATTCGTCGTCTATGTCACATTCCCAACAGTATAGCTCACAAAGTTCCCAATACGCTTCCTCGTATTCGATGATAAAAAGCCTGAGAATAGCATGCCCGTTCATAACCTGGTTCCAGTCGGGTGCACGCGTCTGACCCCAAGGACCATACATCAGAAAGGTTTCAATGGCCTGCTGTAACTGTTGGCGGTGTTTAAAGATACTCCACAAGACCCGCACTTTTTCAGGACTGGAATCCTTCAGCAGCAGGTTGCGTTGAATTCGTTGGAGATTGGCAGACTTAGGCAGCTCGCAATCCATGAATGGTGTTGCAAGGTCGACCAGTTCATCCAAATCGACTTCCGAAGGCCATTCGAATGTATGCGCGTTCATAACTTCTCGCATAGCGGCCGAGGGTTGATTGCCTGATCGAGCAGAAGGAGGAGTAGATGAAGGAGATTGAATAAGTTCAGTGTATGGAACAAGCCGAAACTGCTGGAGCATGCTCCCAGTAGGATGAGGAGAGGGCAGTGAAGAGTTTGGTTGGTTGTTCGACGTTGTGTCCGCTTCGTTTCCGATAGCGTTAACACCAGACCACGGAACATCATCAAGCCAAAAATCCCCATAGCATGATGTGGACCAGAAAAAAAGTCTTTGACTTCTCGTTTTTACCCCCTCTTTCAGTTCGTGTTTGGATAGCAAGGTGTCATTTCCGATGATGATATCGCCACAATCATGTGTAGCTATGAAGATGAGGAGAGTGTCTTTTGCGTTCATTGCCGTTGTGATGCGTGCGAGCGCTTCAAGGAACATATGCTTGAGGTCAACGCTGTTCCTGACAACAAAGACATCTTTAGGGGCAGGGACTTCGATGTGATTCAAGCTGTCCTCTCCATACTTAAAAAAACCGGTAGGCGAGCAGCAAGCGAAGTCTCGAAAATCCTGAAAGCTATAGATTTCGTGTTTCATAACGTCGCTAGTTAGCGCCACTGTCATCGCCGTGTCGGTCGCCATCCAACCATCTTCTTTCAAGTCGCTGACGCCTAAAAGGGCGAGAAGATAGTGTTTTCCGCCAGATTCGGTCATGCTAATCTGATATCAGTTGTATAACATCAAAATTATCTTCATAGAAAAACTTACTGTGGAAGGGCAAGGCAGAAAGATGATAGGAGAAAGATGATAGGAGACCACGAGCAGCGGAAGAAAAACTGAAAAGACTGCGCGGAGCCTCGACTGTACGTTCCTAAATCCTCAAAGACGATCCAAACATGGACGGGTGAGTGCAAGCTCGAGGAACCAGCGGGAGGACAAGCCGGATAAGCAGCGAAGGAAAGTGACGATAAACGATTAATGTTCCTATCATTCCATAAGGTTCGAGCACAGCACTCGAAAGACTTACTTGCTAGGCCGCAATGCCCCGGGAAAACTGGGCCGTAAAAGCTGAATATTCCCTCGACGGACGAAATTGATTAAGGGGCTTAACATCAATTTACAATGTTTATGTCTACGGATTCTTCTACCCCAGCTTCATGGTACCTCCGTGAACACCTATCTAGACTGCGCAACTCTTTCGAAGACTACGATTAGATAAAGTAAGTTGAATCACCCTTAGAACATATTTTGATTATCCAACGCATACTTACTAGGTGGCCGGCCTCTCAGAAGAAGATCAAATAACTGATTCGTAGAAAGTAATCGTATTCGTGGAGTTCCTCTGACCCAACCGCTCAACTATTTGCTTTGACACCCTCGCGATTTGCGTTTGACGATCCTTCCTTTGGAGCTAAAGCGCTAAAGATATGCTCAACGCCTCGCCAAGAAGTTTCCGGGAGTTCTGGGAACGCCATACGACACCTGTGACTCTTTTGAGGCCATCAGCTGTTCGCAATGATATACTGAGAGCCACGACTGCTTCAGGTCTTCTCGCTTTCGCATTTAAGCAGGGTGAAGGCTGCATGGTAGGCAACTCGAGGCTTTGACCAAATCGCCTCCATGGAAACTACTAAACACGTTCTTATCCAAGTCGAGCCCTTCCTGTGAGTATACCATATCTCGGGATTGTTTCTCCTTATTTGATCTCACTCACTCTTCACAGATAAGCAATTTGGAATCAAGGTACAATACATCACAAAGAAGCAATTTGCTTCTCTACATGTGTATTTGCATCGGTACGAGGCCCTTATCTCGCCCAAGTACTATAGGTAATCAAATTTTCAAAAGCTTATTGAACCGTAATACGCTTACACGTTGCAACCGGTGGTTGCCGCGTACTAGGATCCCGTATCGCTGCCAAGCAGTGGAAGAAACATGACAACGCTGCCATCCCAGTCTCGAAGCATATCTCCACGTACACCCACCTTTCCTTGAGGCAAACGGGCATCGGCGCAGAGGTTTCTTGACTGTTTATAGGCACCAGGGCCGTACTGTCTCCTACTCTCAACCTTGTAAGAAGTACGGGGAATTCGAAGCTACTCAAAAATCTCAAATCTCCAGCGCCTCGCGATCGCACAACTCCGAGTCGCCTCCTGGCGTTCTTTTTTTGGCACTATCTGCATTGTGTTATTCGAAGGTTTGGTGCTCCAGACTATGATGCACTGAAGAATATTAATTATCTCGGAGAAACCGGCGCCTATGGGAGGTGTGAACTCGAGAATGCTGATGAGTCGTATGGGCCGATCTTTGGAGATAAATCGCAGACAGATTCCGGAAGCTATCGCTTAATGTGGTGGATACATGTAGTACGTATCAATTATTCTCTTTTTTCATGAAAGTAATGGTCTTGAACGTTCTCGTTCTTTATCGACCTCATTGAGATAGTAAGCATGGTATTGCTATCTGCTCGACCGCTCGACTGGTTCTTACATATTCAACTATTAATGGCGAATGTGGGGTGTCAAGCTCAAATACTGAGATTTTCTTTAATTTCGCAAACATCCGTGCGACATACTTATCTGATGCGACGTCGCTTGCCTAATTTTTCGATGATCTTCAAGATCAAATTAAATCAATGTCACCTCTTATGCGAAATGGGGAGAACTTATTGCAGCGGATTTAAAGCTCCAAGGCTGTAGGCAGCTCATTTATTACTCGGATACAGCTGCAGGGTATTATTCGCCAAAAACGTCGCTGACAGCGTTCTTTCATTTAACCGGCATTTTACTCATCTTTACATTAATGTGCCCACATGTCTAGAGAGTTCGTTGGTCACATATTCGAGTAGTTCGGAAGATGTATGTGAAACAAAAGGAGTATGGACTACAGCTACCAAGTACGGCTGTATGTAATGACGTAAGGTCAAAGCGTTATATATGGTCTGATGGATGCGGCCAGAAAGATGAAAAGCTAGCTCTATTCTAGTCAATTGTTGAAAAAACAAATTACTGATAAGCGCTGGGTGAAGCTATATTCAAATTTCGCTTTGTTGAGCCTTGAGTCCAAGATCTTCGCTGAAGCAACACAATTCAGGCATACTGATACACACAATGCATTGAGTACAAGGGCTCGTGGGACGAAAGCGAGACGCTACACAGGCTTAGACTTATCTAATTATGCCGACCGCGGATGTCCAGTAAGAGCGAACCTGCAGGTGGTGTCGGTGTCATTTCGGTGTGCTTACTCTTGAGCTTACAGTTATGATGACAGGAACAAGGTCCATACTCCAGAGCCCCAAAGTTGATACTCCCACTACAAATTTAATCGACGACATACAATATGTTGCTAGCGGCACCTGAGCGGGTCCGGGTTTCAGACGCACCGGTTTGGGCAATCGAAAAAAAAGGGTAAAGGAAGTTATATGGATCCAGTCTCGTGGAGGACGTGTCGAGACGCAAGATGTGTACTGACTGGCACACTTATTATTCTACTTCAGCCTGGCTGAAGTAGGCTTGTAGTTTCCATCATAGATCATTCGAAATGTATTTGGATGGTCTTATGCTGAAAGAAGCTCTTTCGGCAGGCTGATGGAAGATTATATTTGGCGACCTACCAACGGTGCGGTCATGCTGAAGGGGTCGACCAGGATTCCTAAACGCTGATAATATCAATAATAATGATTGAAACTCGGGTACCTACATACTCTACGGCATGGATCTGCGACTGAGATGCGGATTGGTTATTCCATCTTGTTCCATATGTCTTGGTAAAAATACCTCACTGGTATGTAGTCACTTTGCCTTAGTTTGCCTTCCGTTGTTTCAGCAAGTTGTTCAATAGTGGGGTTATTGATATTCCATTCGAAATCCACATAAAATCCACAATGATCGGTGTACCGTTAGTTCTTATTGCTATGCACTACTATAAAAACCTGATTTAAAGAGGATGAGAGTGGCTTTCGGGATTTACAAAGGCTAACCGGGCTGATCAGCCGGAGTGGCACAGCCTAGCGAAAATATTGCCCTTCGTGCAAGTAACTCTTCACATCCCCTTAGCCGGTCCACAGCTGAAGTTAAATTTGGATTCTTTTACGAACTGTGCGCACCATGAGCAGCCGGGAGGAGACAAGGTCCGATATTTCGAAGACGAAGCAAGTTTATAAAAGCTGGAACCTGAAGGAGATTAAGCGACAAAGAAGGAATTCCACGTGTGAAGATGGACAGTTGTTGATTTGTCGCACAATTCTTATCCCCATTAATATATACATCTCGAGTCGACACCTTAACTAGCCACCAGTAAGTACGTTATATTCGTGGATCCGACTCGGAATTGCAACCCTTTTTAACTTTCTTTGCTCTACAACAGCCGGCGATTCCTCTTTCTTTGTCCTCGTATTTTCGCTGATGACTTCGAATCATCAAATAACGGGTTCTCCGCAAGGTGATACCACCGGTCTTGTAATCAGGCCGGGCTTTAACTTGAACGCTCACCATCTCAACTCTGATATGATTCCACCTACTGCAACGTTCTTCAACGATCTCAACCCCAATGCCGCTGGATCGCTGTCTGCTGAACAAGCGGAGGCTTTGCACGCAAAGCGGTATCAGGACTGGCTGGATGGCTACTCCAATCCCGCTAATCAACAAACACACCAGGCGCATGGCTTTACTTTTGCCAGTAATCCGTGGCAACCTCAGCAGCTTCAGCAGCAGCAACCCCAGAGTCAGCAGCATAACAATTATTACGACAATTCTTGGCTTTATCATGACCCGTATCCATCGGAAGTTCCCCCTACTGTTCTTCCAGAAACCGCGGACAATGGCGACAGTCCCACACAGATATCCTCCTCAATGCGATCGGTCAGTGCTCCAGTTGCCCCGACCCCGAGATCCTCGGCGTCGTCTCCTTCCGATAGTCGTTCGCCAAATCTACTAGCACAATCTACAACTACAACAAAAAGTCCCACAAAACGCAAACGCGCTCCGAAGTCGTCAGCAGCTCCGGAAAAGCGCTCGAGACCAAGGCAGGACAGCGAAGAGGAAAGCGATGATGAAGATTGGTTATTTGAAGGCGGCATCAGTGTTGGCACCGGTGGCGTTACAGGTGCACATGGAAACCGTAAGACTGTCGGGAGACTGTAAGTTATCTATTGACTCGAAAGCTTGTTCTTTCGCTGATGTTATTAATATTAGGCCTGGTGCTTGTACTCATTGCAAAAAACTAAAGGCGCGTATCTTATTGTTTCTTTCTACTGTTTATCAAGCTGACTTCTTCTCTTCGTCATTGCTTGCAGATGAAGTGTGATTTTCCACCCAATGACAACACTTGTAAGCGATGCAAGGGGGGAGGGCACGTTTGCATTGTCGAGGGACGGAAACCACGGACGGCACCCAAGTAAGTCGCCTCTATTCCACTACAATCGCTGGTGACCATTCTTTCTTTAGTAAACGCGAATATCTACTCGCTCAGATCCGGCAAAAAGATACTATCATTGAAAGTCTTCTCAAGCAGGTGGGCTCTATCTACCTGCGTCCTTTTGAATGTGAAGCTGAATACCGCCGTTTTCAAAGCTCCATAACCCTTATGTCGCGACTCCACTTTCGATCGCTTCGTACCGGATGGCTACTTCTCCTTCGGATTCTACTAACCGTAACGTGCTTGCATGGCTTGACCGGTTACAGTCGTCTGTACGAAACGCAGGTGGTAAAGGCGGTCCTGGGGCTTTCACCCTCGATAGTCGCTATAACGAGAACGGAGAGGAAGAAGACGAGTCGGAGTCGGAGGATCAAGGACGCGGTAGCGGGCGTACACTCACCCATGCTCAGAGGTTCGGACTGGTCCCTGTCGACAACATAGGCGACGATGAAGATTTAGGACAAGAGAATGGGATTGCGGGCCAAGGGGATGATAATGGGGAAAATGGTGATGATGATGCCATACAACCAGGCTTACCAGACTCGCACGTACCATTGGGACTAATTGCGAACCTGGCTCTAAGTAACAACAAGAAGGTTCGAGCTTCAAAGAAGCATAAAGAAGACGGTAAAGACTTGATAGAAGCTCTAGATGAGGATAACCTGGACGATGACAACGTTGTA
Organism: Rhodocollybia butyracea; assembly: GCA_015501585.1. Lineage (NCBI taxonomy): Eukaryota > Fungi > Basidiomycota > Agaricomycetes > Agaricales > Omphalotaceae > Rhodocollybia > Rhodocollybia butyracea. Next base: position 470,672 of record JADNRY010000014.1, on the reverse strand, counting down.
AGTCCCTCCGCCTACTGATCTCTAGCATTATGATTTGAACACATGTATAGGGCGTTGCCAACGAGACGTATTTTATGCCAGGTGCGTCGACCCTGCCTGTTTAGCATAGCTTTCGGATTACTTAAAATTCTGTACCAGGCCCTGCGACAGACCTGGCTATTCGAGCAACGTTGATTGAACAGCATAGTCCACCTGAGATTTTAGTTCATGGCTTGGTCACTCCGGACGATGTTGATAAGTTATTCGAAATGTAAGTTCCGTAACTCTGTCACTGTTACTGATAGTTAACCTCCCACTTGCTAGATTTTATGAGCGCATCAACGCAAGTGTTTCTCAGCGAGAAATTCTCTGTGTACTCATTTCAGACTGTAGCCCTTCATCTCCCTATTAGATCCCGTATTACATACGCCAGCTACAACGTTTGCTAGGTGTCCATTCTTGTTCACCGTCGGTGCGCTCTTTGTGTTCCCTTACTCTTTCCATAACGTGATATATTCTTCCAGTCTGCGGTATCTCGTCTCGGTACTACACCGAAAAGTCTGAAATTTATCCAATTGCCATGCACTTTGCCAAACATTCGGCTGCGAATGCCCTCATTGACGGTTGGAAGACGGTAGAATTATGCCAAGCTTATATCTTGATGAGCATCTATGCGGTACCGGCAAAACGCTGGGAGGAGGATCGTAGCTGGCTATATACTGGACTTGCTATCAGGTAGGGGACTTTCGTCAGGCGTAGTAAACTTATCCTCAATCTTGTTTGTTCATAGGATCGCTACAGACTTGAATCTCCATCAGGCCTCGGCAACGAAACCGCAGAATGAGAAGCAAGAGCGTGAAATGTTGAACCGAACGCGAGTTTGGATGATATGCTTCAACTTGGATCGCTCGACAGCCACACAATTCGGCAAACCCGCAACCATTAAGGAAGATTAGTAAGTTTACCTTCTCTTGCATGTAAGTCTTTGGCTAACTCTGCCATTGCAGTATCATGCGTAACTCGCAGGATTGGTACAAGAAATCAAAATATAATCATTCCGTTAGTTTTTCAGTGCAACTCTATCCGCATTTATGATGCTTATACTTTGAAATTTTTAGTACGATGTTCATCTTTGTGGATACACTTACCTCTTGAGAATCGTTGCTGGGTTCCACGACGAGATTTTCTCAGACCCTTCGTCGCCGAGTGGGTTGAACAAGGTTCATCGTTTGTTCTTTCATTCAACACCATGCACTCACCATAGGCTCATTGGCTGTAGCATGTTGAGTTCCGTAGCATCACTTTGAAACACGATGCCTACTTGACTGCATTCCACAAAGAGTGGGAAAAGCGATTCAACGATGCCCAACAGCCGGGTGGTCAGTAGTGTATATGGCTTTTTCTGTGAGTTAGCATGGCTAATATGGAGTTCAGACCGCGGATCAGCATTCCGATGTCTTCTGCTTCCCTTGTAAGTTTCGTTCGTAAAATCAGTGCTATCATGACTCAATTTTGTCCATAGCCTTGTTGGATACTCTCGCCTCGTGATGTTTTCGTTTGGATTTCAACAAGCTTACCAGCGCGGTATACAGTCGGGAGATGATATGTTCTTCAACAGGGTTTGCTGTTATCCTTCTGGTGCCGTCCTGTATACTCAGCTGCTCTTGAATAGTGCCTCGAAGCTGCGAAGACGGTGATACGAAACATGGTCGAAAAATTGGCACCCAGTGGCTACATGCGATTTTCGGCGGATGGTATGTAAACTCTTCTGAGTCAATCAACGGCCAAACCTGAATGTGATTCCTAGGTCATTTCATCTTCGCGTCGTTTGCCTCAGCGTTCTTAATGAAGGTATAATATTTCTCAATGTATTCCTTTCTCGATACTCAACCTTTCGGTTCCAGCTACTCCGTCCTGAATTTTCCCACCTTCTCTCCAAGGAAGAAGAGAACGATATCTTTAACCTTATCGGTCGGTTGATTCAGGTAAGTCAATATGCGTTATATATCATAAATTCTTACGAACTAGTGTCCAGACTCTTAGTGCTTCTGCCATTGCCATCGACGATAGACACACGCCAAAGCTCTACGCGCGGTTCCTTGCCGGTCTACTATCCAAGCATCGTCGAGACGGAGCGACCGTAGGTCGTCTACAGGCACAGCCTTCTCCGCCACAACAGATGCATAACATGACTCACCAGCATTCCTTCAACGCCAACGCTCCTCCATCCATGTCCACTTTCTCTGTGCAACCACAAACCTCCCACCTTGGTATTGTTGGTCAAAGTCCCACTCAACAAACCTCCTATAGCAACGGTTTTGCCGTTCAGCATACACAAACCTCTCCTATAACACCAACGTATCATCCAGAGGTTACATATGCGGCTGGGGCCGGTGCGATTCAATTTGGAGATTCGAATCTACTTGGTCTGGATGGTAATGCGGTAGGGGAGGAAGAAATGCTCGCGACGATGCAGGCGCTGAAGAATCCTGCATGGTGGCAGAACATGATGATGCCTGGGTTAGTCGATTTCTTTCATCGGTTCTTATATGTTCACTTGACGTATTTTTCGCAGATTTTCCTGGTCGGACCCTTCTTCGCCCTCGAGTAATTCCAACGCGTCGAGTCCACCTACGCCGTCGTCATATGGCACTAGCCACTATGCACCCATTGCCATTGCCAACGAATCGTCATATGGAATCTTCCATGCCGCACAACAAGTGCCTCTGTATTAATTATCAGCTCAAATCTTCTTGATTTTCCATGCTTTTCTGAACTGTTGTTATAGTATTCCGTCTCCTAAATATTTTAGGATCGAAGTCTGCCATATTGATATCATTGTAGCGCATCTGAAATCTTGTACTTGTCCGACCTATCTATCAAAATAGCTTGTTTTTGACGCTCAACATTGTTATCTCTGTTGTTGATCAGGTTTACTCTCCGGTTTTTTTCTTCCTTCCTTTCCTTCCTGAAGCAACCATCAAATAAGCTATGTTCATAATAACCTTCCACTGCCACTTCGTTCACTGTTCATCACTATATCTTGAAACTTTCCATTTTCTATTGGGACCATGTGGTTCTTGTGTTCCCTGCTACTAAGTTTGTCCACGAGATGATTTTCCACTGGAAGCGATTTGTTGCCGATGGGGAGAAGATTATCAGTGCTTATTGGGCGGTTTGGATTCTGGAGATTTTGAACGATACCCTTATATCACCTACTTACTACTTCCTCCTGGTGGTCCACCTTCCCTTTGTGGGTCGAGCTCGCTGCTTCTCTTCTTAGAGTCCGGCTGTTCCCCGTGGGCTGTGGAGCCGAGTACTACTACTACTACTGCTTACTAGCTATTCGCTCCAACTTTCGAACAATTGCCTACTGTTGCCTACTCAGCATTCATGATTGATCTGCGTAGATAATAGTATATCATGACAACTAGCAATCAATATCATTATGAATCAATATGTCGATCAATCGAGTCGAAACGGCTGTAAGGCCTACTTCCAGAATCCTGATTGGCGCAGCTATGAAAGCAGGCCCTTTAATATAGTATCATAGTCAATGAGCCTCTATTCCGACCTCGTACCATGAAAAGTCTTTTGGGAGACAACGTGTCTAGCAACAAAGTTGGAATCGATACAGATATCGATATCAATGAAGGCCTATACACTGCTTTCACAACTACTGTCGATGGATTGCAAGCAAATTTCACCCGTTCACGAAGCTCTGGTGTATGGACTATTACAGTGGCCAGTGATACCAATGTGAAATTTACTGTCAGCCTTAGCGATGTCTCATTCTGGGATAATGTTATTGACAGTGAAAACCCTTGTGATCACCCGGCTTGGAATACACCATCTCGCGTTGGAATTCTTCTTGATTTGCTCTACTCGGTGCGCCTTGGTTCATTTGACAGTCCCATCTTAAACCTGACTAGAGGAACAGGAAATAAGACTTTCAGTAGCAGGAGATAATAAATCAAGATTGACTAGATGCATCCGCCGCATTGTATGTGAGTCTGAGATGCTACCATCTGTGCTTTGTCTTCGGGATCTTATAAAAGAGGGAGACTTTCCAATATGGGGCGGCGGCTACGCGGTAGGGCCTTTACTGCTAGTCGGTTCTCTGATTGTTTTATCACATCCGATCAATTCTGTAGGACATCTGGAAAGGGCAAGCGGCAAACGGAGACCCCCTATGCCTCAAGGTTCTTCGTGTCTTCGCTACGAAGGCATCCAGGAAGCAACTGTTTAAGGTTTGCCACTATAGCTCTTGTTATTGAATCCATACTCATCTAGTATGGTCTAGGATTTTTCTCAAGAAGCACTGGTCTGGAGTCAGCTGGCCCATCCGAATATCCTTCCATTTCTTGGAATAAGCATGGATCTTTTCCCTGAACGCTTCTGTTTGGTTTCACCATGGTGTAGTTATGGCAATGTTGGTGATTATTTAGACACACATCCTGACGTGGACAAAGTAGAAATCGTAAGACGTGATATTGTTTTCAACCACCTGGTTTGCATGTCTCCTCGTAACTTACCAAACTTATACCATAGGTACAGGACATTCTCGATGTAAGAGCCCTGACTCTTAATGCCTCAGACCATGAGCAAGATCTCGTTCTATTAGAGAAATAGACCAAAACGAGTATGTGGTATGAGGATAAGAGTGAACTAATTATGTAATATCGGCGCTAATGGCAATGAACATGCCATAGGCGTTACACATGCCCCTAGATTGACCCCACAGGTCCATCTTACCCAAAAAAAAACAAAAGAGAAAGATGGAAAAGGGAAAACATAACAAAGAGAAACATACAGTCATCTAATAGGTAACATACAATGTAGTATGCTGGCAATTTCCATAAGTGCAGAAGAAGAGAAAGTGTCCTGTGAAAATTGCCGGATTCTCTGGATGCTGACACTAAGTCCAGATTGAGATGGTGGTGGCACATTGGAGACAGTAGATCTCCAGCGCCATGAATGGGAGCATTGATTGGGAGCACAAATATGGTGATGGGGAGTTTCAGTGGGTGAGGGTGATGGCATGAGTGTACCAGATTGGGATGGGCAACGACTTGAACGAAGCAAGAGCGAACCAAACGCACCATACACATTGTGTTTGACATGTTTACAAAGGCCTGTTGGTGGAACAGCAGTCACAGGGGCAACATAAGGCACAGGTGTACACTCGGTTAGAGTGTTTGAGAGATGAACACGAGCTGGCGGTGTGCCAGCTGTGTGTTCGAGCCCCATGACATGTTCATCCATGAATACTTCGAGTTTCCGGCCTGCTTTCCGCAGTTCAGCCACCTCCCATGCAAACTCTGAGGTTGGTTGGAGTCGAAATGAAGGGGAAGTGGGTTTGGAGGGTGAAACCAATGTCAGAGCATGTGGACTCGGAGACGATTTCGATGGGTTCAATGTGTTTGAAGCGAGCGTGGGAGTCGGTGATGAGGCAGTAGGAGCGGTCAAAGGTGATGGAGAACTTGGAGCAGGAGGTGGTGTTTGAGATTTGGACAGTTCCATCCCAAACTCTTCTCCCAGTCTCTTAATAGACTCTATCATCTGAAAACAGACCTCTGCCTGGAAACCTTCTTCCTTCACTGCCCAGCAACATCTTAATGTTGAATCCTGCACCACTGCCTCTGCCAAATCCCTACCAGCCACTGAAAGACCATGTTGTTCCCAGAGCTGCTTAAAGTTGACTAGCAGCTGTTGAATTCCCTGGGAGGAGAAGTCCAGGATCCCAGAGATGTGTGAGAGAGGATCATGAGGGAACATGGAAAGGATTTGAGAAAGAAAAGAGTAAGCCAGAGCCATGACAGAGTCATGGCTTGAGTTGTGCTGTTGTGTGGTCATATTGCTGTAATAGTCCTATTCAGGACAAGATTGCTCAAAAAAGTGTAAGAGCCCTGACTCTTAATGCCTCAGACCATGAGCAAGATCTCGTTCTATTAGAGAAATAGACCGAAACGAGTATGTGGTACGAGGATAAGAGTGAACTAATTATGTAATATCGGCGCTAACGGCAATGAACATGCCGTAGGCGTTACACTCGAAGGGCTCAAATACTTGCACACACAAAAGCCAGCAGTTGTCCATGGTGATTTGAAACGCATGCGTTCCTTCATTCTACGAACATCATCTTTTTTGAAACCTTCAGTCAGTCTAATATCTTAGTATCGGAGCTCGGGCGTTGTTATCTTGCTGATTTTGGTCTAACAACAACTGTGCTACAAAGCTTCTCCTCTTCAACGGGAGATTCTCGCGGAAGTACCAGATGGATGGCTCCGGAGTTATTTTATCCACGTTACTCCAAGCCATCCACGTCCACAGATATGTATGCGCTTGGCTGCACTATTCTTGAGGTATGTCACGTTCTTTTAGAAACTCAGATACAACCATAAGTTTTGATTGACCTTGCTAAAGATTATTACTGGTGTACTTCCTTTCTCCGAAATCTCAAGTGATGTTGCTGTAATCTCCCATGTAATGAATGGATTTCATCCTTCTTGTCCTGCACGGAGATTTTCCGATGAAGTATGGGGAGTGGTGAAAGAATGCTGGGAGGATTCAGATAGAAGACCTAGTATTCAGGACTTTGCCTATGAGCTGCATAAACACTATTCAAGAAGAGCTAATGAAGATGCCTCTAGTGAGACATATCTTTTGACAGGCAAGTCAACTTTGCCTGGTTAATGTAGCTTCCGGATTAAAAGAGTGTACCAGGGCCGTCGCCTGCCCCAGACCTAGATATTAGAGCAACATCAACCAAACAGCACAGTCCACCTGATATTTTAGCCCACGGCTTGGTCACTCTGGACGATGTTGATAAATTATTTGAAATGTAAGTAGGCTCCGTATTTCTGTGACTGTTACCGATGTCGATTGACCTGTGAATTAATAGATTTTACGAGTGCATCAATGCAAGTCATCTTCAGAGACAAATCTGTTTGTAGGCTCATTCGAGATTAAAGCCCTTTGTCTCCCTATTGAATCCTGTACTACACACACCAGCCACAACAGCTACTAGGTGTCCATTCTTGTTCACCGTCGGTCCGTTGTTCAAATTCCTATTCTATCGGCGATGTAATATATTCAACTTCCAGTTTGTGGTATCTTGTCTCGGTATTACACCGAAAAATCTGAAATTTATTCAACCGCGATGCACTTTGCCAAGCATTCGGCTGCGAATGCCCTCACCGACGGCTGTAAGACGGTGGAATTATGCCAAGCATATATCTTGATGAGCTTGTACGCGGTACCGGCAAAACGCTGGGAGGAGGATCGTAGCTGGCTATATACTAGACTTGCCATCAGGTAGGGGACTTTTTTCAGACGCAGTAAATAAGTTATCCTCAATTTTGTTTGTTCATAGGATCGCTACAGACTTGAACCTCCACCAGGCCGAAGCGGCGAAACCACAGAACGAAAAGCAAGAGCTGGAAATGTTGGACAGAACAAGAGTTTGGATACTCTGCTGCAACATGGATCGCGCGATAGCTGCACATTTTGGAAAACCCTCAACCATTAAGGAAGATTAGGAAGTATCTCCTTTTGGAATTTTCAACGATTGGCTAACTCTGCTATGCTGTTCAAAAGTGTGAATAATTACATTGTCATTTTCTTGCAAGTTGTATCATACAATTTCTCGCAAGTTCAAATAAGTGTCAATTTCTCGCAAGTTCAATCATCCAATTTTTCACAAGTTGTATTCAAGTTTACTTTATTTCTCGCAAGTTCGGCTAAGTGTCTATTTCTCGCAAGTTCTGACATTGGTCAATGTTAGTTTTCAGGGCCGGTTAGTTATGTAACTTACCATATCTGGTAGAGCCAGGTCTCGACTCTGTCATGTGACTAGTGACATGACAATATGACCGTGACCTCGGGTGATCACCGATCGGCCGACGGCTATCCCGCTGGCAAGTGGTCAAGTTCCTCTGGTGCAACTGAGACTCTGGCAAGCATTCATTCAGTTGCCAAGTGACACAGCTTAAGGACATTTTGAGCTGGCAGTTTTTCTCTTTTTATCACCAGTTTGTACAAGCAAAACTTGAGCTTGACTTGAGCAAAAACCCCTTACTGCCAATGTTCACTCCTTTTCTTACCATAGTATCTACTTGTACATGTAACCATACGCCTCACATTTCAATCTCATAGGCCATCAAGGCCGGTTTTGGCTATCCATGCCAGCAAACTTGCGAAGACGATCAAGAAGATGATTAGATTCAATGGTGGGCGCTTAGCCGTAGGCTGATAACTAGATTCTCACGTATATCTTATCCTCCAGATCAGATATGCCTGAAGATGAGATATGATATGATATGATACGATATGATTACACGGCTCGCTCAGCCGTTCGATCAAGCAGGATAGCCGAAATACCCGAGGTCACGGTCCTACTGTCATGTGTCGTTGCTCACTAGTCACATGACAGAGTCGAGACCTGGCTCTACCAGATATGGTAAGTTACATAACTAACCGGCCCTGAAAACTAACTTGCGAGAAATTGACCAATGTCAGAACTTGCGAGAAATAGACACTTAGCCGAACTTGCGAGAAATAAAGTAAACTTGAATACAACTTGTGAAAAATTGGATGATTGAACTTGCGAGAAATTGACACTTATTTGAACTTGCGAGAAATCGTATGATACAACTTGCAAGAAAATGACAATGTAATTATTCACACTTTTGAACAGCATAAGTGGGTCGAACAAGGTTCATCGTTTGTTCTTTCTTTCAACATCGTGCGCTCATTAAATCTCAGCGCGTTGAAATCCGCAGCGTCACTTTGAAGCACGATGCGTACTTAACGGAATTCCATGAAGAGTGGGAAAAGCGATTCAATGATGCCCAGCAGCCGGGTGGTCAGTAGGGCATACGACCTTTTCTCTCCGAGTTAGAATGACTGATATAGATTTCAGACTGTGGATCGGCGTTTCGATGTCTTCTGCTTCCCTTGTAAGTTTCTATCTTTAAAACCCGCGTTCATCATGCAATCCATGTCTATAGTCTTGTTGGATACTCTCGTCTCGTGATGTTTTCGTTCGGGTTTCAACAAGCTTACCAGCGCGGTCTAAAGCCAGGAGATGATATATTCTTCAACAAGGTTTGCTGTTGTTCCCCGGCCCGTTGTGTGTACTGAGCTGTTCTTGAATAGTGCCTTGAAGCTGCGAAAACGGTGGTACGTATCATGATCGAAAATTTGGCACCCAGTGGCTACATGCGATCTTCGTCGGATGGTATGAAAACTTTCATTACTGAATGATATCAATGCCTAGCCTGAGTATGAATCCTAGGTCATTTCATTTTCGCGTCGTTTGCCTCAGCGTTCTTGACGAAGGTATCATCTCCTCCATATGTGCCTTTAGGCTTTCTCGATACTCAACCTCTTCTTTCAGCTGCTCCGTCCCGAATTTGCGCACCTTCTCCTCAAGGAAGAAGAGAATGACATCTTTGACCTTATCAGTCGGTTGATTCAGGTGAGTCAATACACGTTATTTATCATAATATGTTATGAACTACTAGTGTCCAGACTTTTAGTGCTATTGCCGTTGACGATAGACACACGCCAAAGCTCCACGCTCGGTTCCTTGCCGGCCTACTATCTAAACATCGTCGGGACGGGGCGACCGTAGGTCGTCTACAGGCCTTGCCTTCTCCGCCACAACAGATGCACAACATGATCGATCAATTTGGGGATTCGAATTTAGTTGGTTCGGATGGTAATGCGGTAGGGGAGGAAGAAATACCACTCGCGACGATGCAGGCGCTGAAGAATCCCGCATGGTGGCAGAACATGATGATGCCTGGGTTAGTCGATTTCTTCTATAGCCTCTATATCTTCACTTGACGCGTTTCACAGATTCTCTTGGTCGGACCCTTCTTCGCCCTCGAGTAATTCCAATGCGCCGGGTCCACCTACGCCCTCGTCATATGGCACCAGCCACTATGCGCCCATTGCCATTGCCACTGCCAACGACTCGTCATATGGAATCTTTCATGCTGCACAACAGGTACCTCTGTATTGATTGCCAGCTCAAACCTTCTTGATTTTCCTGCTTATTCTGAACAGTTGATATAGTATTCCGTGTCATGAATGAGGATCGCAAGTTCTCCATATTGATATTATTGTAGCGCAACTGAAATCTTATACTTCCCCGTCGTATCTCTGCTGTTAATTAATCCGGTTTAATCTTGATTTACTGTCAAATAAGCTATGTAACCTTTGCAGCATTCACCTGAAGGGTTTTAGTACCTTCCCACCTTGATAGCCCGTCCCGCAAACCCCCATCCGAACGACAAGATTACAATTAGATAGAGATTGAGACCAAATTTGGATCGCATCGTGAACAAACTTAGCAAGACCCCAAGCACGGATGTTTGAAGAGCATCACCGTCACTGGACAGAGTTTGTGGATACAGTTCTGGAATGGAGGCTGCGTATACAATTCAAAGGCTAGCTGGTGAGCCGTGGTGAGTTCAGGGCTTGGTGCAGACCCCAGGGATACCCGTGCATTGCAAGAAAACAGTGTATTCCTGTGTTCTGAAGGAAAGCATTGCATCGAAGGGAAGTCGTCAGTAATTGTAATGATCTGTATCAATCTCCTGAGTGTTACTAAGGCTGGCGTCCACGATCCTCAAAAGTTATCGAAACCCTACTGGACAGCGTTGGCATGCGGTGATAGTCAAGAGAGGGCATGGATGGCTGATACATTTTCGGAGACTGGCGAACAACAGGAGTGGAATGGAAGCGAACTATGTCCGACAACTCTACCACTAATCTCTATACTGCGCTGGTCCCACAGACTCGGAAGAAAGGCAAAGCGATGGCAGTAACTAGGCGTCTCAAATTTGTACAACGGCAGCATGTTTGATCACGGGCGCAAGGCTACTGATACTCTTGACATTTATGCGGCACTACCTTCAACGCCATTAGAGATCGCAACGAAGGCTTACCACACTACCCGCTCTCTAAGCACGTGCAGCTGGTCGGTCCCGCCTTCATGACCTTACGGTTTGAGACCTAGTAAGACTATTGAAAAGCGAAAGGCAGTCCACTACGAAGCGAATTGGGGTTCTGGCCTAACAATTGATTTGTGACGATAAGAACGAGGCGTTGAAACTAGTGGCAGGCTGAGGCTGAAGCGCTGAAGTACAAGTCTTCACAGATGGTTCTAGATATAAGGGATATGTTGAAGCTGTTGCGGTACTATTCAACGACGGGGAAGCGAGGTTCAGACTTGGCTGTGGTTTATGAAGAGAATTGGTCGGCATGGTTTTAGGGACGATCGGTCCGGTCCGCCACTTTCCTCCTCACTCGTTCAACTACTACGCATGGCCATGGCCTTCACAAATTACATAAAAGTAACAAACTCCTGGAAAAGAAGGCTGCCACTAGAAGATCAGGCAACGAGGGTCCTATTGTCTATTGCCGTCGTCCTCGGAGAAGGCGGTCCACCAAAAACTAGAGAACCAACACGATGAACGGTGGAAGAAATTGTCACGTTACACAAGATTAGTGTCAAGGATATTAACTCCAAAGCCAGCTGCAACTATTCGAAGCTATCTCGCAAGCTTCTGACTGTTCTCACTCAGCTCTGAACACATTGCACTACAAAAACTAGTAGAAACTGCGACGCAAAGTTAACAGTGAACGCCAGGTAATAGCACCTTATAGGTCTCTCCGCTCGCAAACTTCTAGAACATCGATTTCACTACATGGACCAGCTGATGAAACGTTTTCACCATATACTTGGTGACCTCCCGGGATGCTTAAGGGCAGCGATGACGAAGGATCATGGCATCCCCTTTCTCTTTCTATTCTACACCATGTTCAACCGGTACGTATACTCTCGGACATCCTCCCCCTGGTAATCTCAGGCTAATGCAGTGATACGAAAACCGACTGGTCAAAAACTCCTTCGATTTCCACAGCCTCCATAGCAATCCTCTGAACCATATCATAATGCAACCTCTGCCCTGAATAACTAAACCACACCCGATATCGGTATGCATCCTCTTCTCTCCCCCGACTCGATTAATCTATTTATTGGATATCCTCTACAGTGGCAAATGCAATAGGCCTTGTTGCTAATCCAACTCAAGGTACGTCTCAATCGCATCGAGGAGTTATCCGTCTTGGTGACAGGGTGTTTGACGCTCTGATTGGCGGTACGTCAGAGACAGGACGAGGAGATGGAGATATGTTTGTTGAAGCTCCAGCGATACGATAGTATTTCTTTGGCAGTCCACTTTGAGTTTTCCGTACATCCGCCAGATCTAAGTTGGATGGTGAGGGTAAGACAAAGAAGAGAGCAAGATGGGAAATGTACCTCGTGGTAACAGCCGTCGGTATGAAAAGTTGGTATTGTGTTACGTCGTGGTGAAGCGTTATTTTCGATACTTATTTCTTCCAATGCCTATATGGCAGGTTGTTGCGAGTCTTGATCATCGGGTGCGTTAGCAGAAATTCAAAGTGATTCGTACTCGGCCTTCGCTTGTGATGCATGTAATTGACCCCGATCTGTAGTCCTGAGCCTGGATAGGTCAACGGGAAAGACAGCAGCCTAGTCAATGTTTAATCATTTTCTTAATCAAGTGCTAAGGCTACACGAGCAAGTTAGAGCAAGTTCCTTTACCTAAAATTCAGCCGAGTGTCACCAGCCAAGTTTGCTCTACATGAATGATCAAGTGACCAAAGATGGACCCAGGGACTCTTACACCTCAGTCGTAGTTGTGGTGGCAAGACTGACTTTGAACGCAGCTTCACAGGAAGAAGGAAAGATGCTAAAATAGTGGGCATCTCTCAGGCTTTTCTCGGCGTTTCTTGACATACTTCTCACTAATAAGTCAACAACATTCTTCCATTTCAGCCTGAACGATGAGCACCGTACATATACTAGCCGTGGTTAACTGCAACTAGTCCCGACAAGTCGAAAACTGGCACCACAGCCCAGAGATCTATACCATCGATTTCCTCCCAAGTCCACAAACGACGATGCTGAAGCTGCATCATCATAGCTGAATGCACCTGGTTAGTCCATACAGGATATATCGCAATAACGTCAAGCTGGGCCCCGTTTGGCGAATCTAGTCCTGATTTTTCCTGTGCAATGAGTGCATATATTGTGCCCGCTGCCAAAGCAAAGCATATATGAGTGCAAAGAAAACCGAATTCGGCAGCGAGTACTCACATTTTCGAACTATACACCCCATACATGGACGCACACTTGGACATCTCTTGTGCCCTCCAGCGATTCGAAAAAAAAAACCATCGCAAATTTGGTTCGTTCGGGTCATGCACTTCGGTGCCATATCGTCCATTATAGAGTATCGATCCGTCTTTCGGCCAGTGTAAAGCTCCGTACTTCAGGCCTGCCACGTATAAAGCTTCATTGAGCTCTTTCTTGAGCTCTTCCCTGAGCTCTTCCTTGGGCTCTTTCTTGGGCTTTCTCTTGGGGTCTTTCTCGGGGCGTGAAACGTAAAAGGCCGACTGAGGAAGCGTAGTGAAGGTCACCTCGGGTATCATAAAGGACTTTTTGTATTCATCTAAAAGCTGGACCCAGCTGAGTTTCATTTTTTCGGTAATTTTCGGGTCCCTGACTGTCGCTGGAACAGCCTGAGGTTTTCCCCGTTCACGGTTATCAAAGTGACCCAGGGCTGGCCGACCTGAGCTAAGGCCAACATACCAAAGGTCCAATGGCATGTTAACTCTCGCGTAGCTCTCGATTATGTCCCCATTCCCATTGGGACGAGCTGGTACGAGTTTGTACCTAGCTAGCAAAACATATAAGTGTCATCGAGTGATACAAAGAAACCCATGATCTGGAAGCAAGTACTCACGCCCTTTTGCCATCCACCCAAAACATGGATTGTCCTTATCATCACACCCCAATGGTCCGATGACTCTGAAGTAAATCCGTATTTGCCCAGGTACATATTTACCTATGAACGTCACCTTAGACCCCTTGCCAAAGATTGACCTGAGCGCCGCAGTGGGGCCCTTGATGACTGCAGGTGCTACCACGTTGCTTCCCAGATCCTCACCTGTTTTACCGTCAATAAGTCTCACAATCTAGCAATAAGTATATGGGCATTAGGCGTGGTGCAATTAACCAGTTGCAAACACTTACTGCCTCAGGCTGCAGCAAGCAATGGTTTGTATTAGCTATAGTATTACTATGATTACCCAGTAGCAAACACTTACATGCAGCTGATTCGATGGACCGGCGGTCAATGCTTGATTCGATATGTGCATTGGGAGAGGGAACACAGCAAGCAATGAGCTCGCTATGACCGTGAAGAAAAGAACAGAGCGCATGTTCGAAAATTGTACGAAGAAATGTTGTGATGAACACAGATTGACCAGCAAGCTGTTTTCGAGTGCGGAGGGACTGAACTGGCAGAACTCGCTCGAATCATGTCTCCATCTACAACTTTTTATAGTTTGTGGCGGTTGGCTGCATCGAACTAATCAAAAATGATCCACCGATCCCCCTGCATGTACATGTTGTTCCGCTGCGGCGCCTTCTCTATGCAACCTCAAAATTAAAACTCTCATCTTGGTATTGTTGGTCATAGGCCAACTCAATAGTCCTCCTACAACAACGGTTGACATATCTACAACACCGATAGATGCTGCTAGTGCCGGTAGGTGCCGGTGCGATTCAAGTTAGATTCCGATCGGCTTGGTTTGGATGGTAACCTCAGACGATAAATACTATGGGTCGCCAAGAAGTGCAACTTTTTGATAAATCGCTTATAACTTTGCGGCGACTCAATATCTCAAAATTCTGAATAGATAGATCGATTTGTAGTAGATAAAAACTCTTACCTCGAATTTCCTGTATTTTTAAAGCTTCTATTGCCTGCGTCGGGCAATGTCCGAGCAAAAGTTAAGAAGTGCAACTGGGCGCTTAGCAGCTAAAACTCTTGCCGGTTTTCGCAGGCTCTCACTCGTTATTTTGCTTCTTGTTTCACGAATACTGTACGGATTCTCGTAGGAATTAAAACTTGGCCTGTTATTGGAATAGTAAATAACCCTCTGAAGTCATCTCAGCGGTCTCAATAGATATTCTATATGTTCCTGGCGATTGATGTAAAAATCATACTCACGATTCTGAACATTCTGTTCAGTATTCGAGCCCTGTTCGCAAAAGAATCAATCTGAGTAGATAAAATCATTATAAAGTATCTAAATATTGTTACAAAAAATCCTCAAATTTGTAGAGTGACGGGAACCAATGTTTTTAAGCAAGTTGCACTTCCTGACGGTGAGCACTTCTTGACGGACCATAGTAATCCTGCACTGTAGTGTGGCAGAACATGATGATGCCTGGGCTGGCCGATTTCTTGTATTGTTTCTTATCTGTTCACTTGCAAGACATGTTTCGCATTCTTCTGGTCGGACCTTTCACGTGTTCACCCCCAGGGTCGAATTCAGTTAATTATATGGCACCAGCCACTATGCACCCATTTTTGTCAACGACTTGTCATATGGAATCTTGCAACAAGTATTGCTTGTCAGCTCAAATATTCTTGTTATTCCATGCTTTTCCAAACTGTTGCTGCAGTTCCGTCATATTACTTATCATCTTAGCCTTCTTCCCTCTCTCGACATATCTATCGAAATCGTATTTGTAGCAATTTTGTAGCCCAAAACCTGTTGATGATCATGTAGATCGTGAGCAAGAAGTCATATACAGATTAGCGCCGAACAATATCACGCTTTGTTCCCTTCTTTCGCGTCTTGATTTCTTGAAGCCCACGAAAATATATTCATTTCCGTTGCTCTATCTCTGTTCTAATTAATAATTCAACGACGACAGCGAATCAGGTGGCTCCTTTGTTCTTTTGAGCCGCGTCTTTCTGGACTGTGAATCGAGAGCGAATCACAAGGTGAGTAAACCCGAAATACTCGTCAAATTTCTGTTGTCAATGTTTTCTGTAGACGTCATGGGTCAATCAAAGGCATCTTTGACGACAACACTCGACCTAGAGCCCCTTTCACTCTTGATACTTGGCTCACTGCGACCGATAGATCTCGCCTCTCTTAATCTTGTGTCGAAAGGTTGTCGACAGGCGTCGCTGCCGATACTTTATTCCCGTATCATGATTTACAACTCGTCGACTGCCAGGTCGGTTCTCATCGTCCTGATAACATGAATCCGACTAAACGATAACCTTGCCAGAAAAATACTCAACACCATTTTTCAACAACCAAAGTACGGCCCATTCGTCAACACCTTGCTTTTCTCTTCGTCGCGTGGACAAACCCGATGCCACCATGTACTTTCACGCGAAATGACCAGCCTTCTCGCGAAAGTTCTACCTATCCTTTCAAACCTCGAATACCTTCTCATAAGCGACGTCTGGGCCTTGTCTGCTGCGATATTCGCCCGCTATCAAGAGATTTCGTCCAATTTGGGTGTATGCCAGTTGTATGGGATCACTATCTCCGGCCAAGGACGAGTGGTCGAGTTTTTGAGTTTACTTGCAAAGCAGAAAGCTTTGAGAACCCTGAAAATGTCGCTGAATGCTTTGCCTGAGGACTATATCAATCTTCAACTTTCGGGACAACAAGATAACTTCACTCTCCCCCCCAATTGTCTTCCTGCTTTGACGGTTTTTGAGGGCAAGTTTCCGAGAACGCTTCATCCTACATCTGCACTTGGGCTGATTGGCGAAATTTTAGGTCCTATTTTCATCGGGTCGAAACTTATTCAAGCACAAACACCGCTGGAAAACATTCGCCTACACCTTCCGCTTGACTATGACACAAGTTTTACCCTTGAGCGCGGCATACAGCCCGAGTTGCTCTCGAGTGTCCTGGATCTGAAAGCCCTTGGTGCAGACATAGCTTGTAGCCATGTTGGGAAGACTTTAAAGACTTTGGCGCTATGGGGCTTCCCCAGTGACGAGGAACTGCATGATTTACAATATGCAAAAAAGGAAACGCCACTTCCAGACTTGGACGTAACGGACGTCCTCGGAGATTTCCTGCATACCCTTGCCCTACAATGTCCTCACCTACGCCATATCGGGGCTCTACCGTTACCATCTAAAGATGTGAGTTTCTCCCAAGTTTGTGGGAAATGTAACCCAATTGTTTGAACAGTGCTCGTCCATACATGAAGCCCTCATGGAGATGCACTCCCTCCGAAGCATTGAGTTCAATGTTTCGCCATGGTTGGCACCATCAAGCATCTTGACTCCTTCCCTGGGGATACCACACTCTGTATTCCCTTCACCTACGACTTTGAAAGCAATCAGTATGGAAATGAAGATGTACTGCCCGACACTGAGGTACGTGCTTACCGTTATTATGAAATCCTTCGCCAACTTTTCCCGATCCCCAGGTACTTTGTGTATACATTACGTCCACAACCCTCGGCACGATATCATCGTATCGATCGCGTCGTATGGATATGCAGTTCAAGTCGGAACGACAACATGAACACACATGCCAAAGCTGCGAAGCAAACAGGTTGGGAGAGCGAATGGACTGTAGGAGATGTCCGAATAATTGGGAGGATCTCTGGCTTCTGATGTCAGGCTAGATCCGAAATGAAGAATGTACAAGACAAAACTAAGTTGAATTAGATGTACAGTTGATTATGTAAGTACTTTAATCTATGTTGCCATATCAGGACGTGGATTTTTTTTGTAGCCTGCTTTATTTTCGTTACCGCAGTTTTGCGAGTTGCGAGTCTGCGACCTTGTCACTTGTGGCATCGCTAAAATGTAATGATCACAAAAAATCACGCATAACATATATCCTCAATGCTCATATATCGCGTGCTTATCACGCATAAACAGTTCAAACGTGGTATTATATAACTAGCGCGCTTTTCCTTGCCCCTTGCCCAAAGCCTCGCATCAATCATGGTCGCCGCCCCAGCTTCTGACTCCTCCTCCAGCCGCCCTGGCTCTCCTTCAGTTTCTCCCAGCAAAATCATAGGCTCTTTAGCCCAATTTCCTCACTATGATTGTGAACCTCATATTGGGACCCACTTCGACGATCCTTCCACTCAAATCTCTGCGCTGCTCAAGGCTGACAATTCTGACGAGCTCATCCGAGACCTAGCCACCCTTGTCTCCCACCGTGGTGTCGTCTTCTTTTCATCTCAGGATTTAAACACCGAAGAGCAACTGGAGCTGGGACGCCGACTTGGAAAACTTTCAGGAAACCCAAAGACATCCGATTTACACAAACACCCTGTCTCGGAAGATACTCCTGAACTGGGTAAGGATGTGTCGGTCATTTCGTCGATGGGGTAGGTAGCCTTTCTTTTTGGCACGCTCATAAGATTAATTCACACTCTGGAAGGGGAATCGCCAAAGCCGGATATGTAGAGAAAGTTCGCGCAAGTACGTCTTTCAGCACTGTTTTCTTCTTCGTCTTTCAGAGTTTGACCTATGTGATAGGCGATGGATGGCATGCAGATATTACCTTTGAACAAATTCCTTCCGACTACTCCGTCAGTAATGACTATATGCCTTATTCTGCGGTTCATTTACCTGCATCCTCTCGCAGATCTTAAAAATGCACACCCTTCCCCCAGGTATGTTGGATATATATTTTTGACAGACCTTCATTGACAAGCTCAACAGTCGGCGGCGATACTTTGGTGCGTAGTTTATCCGGAGATACTATATACTTTTCTCATCCTGAACACGATGTGGATCTTTTAGTGGGCAAGGTAGAGTCATAGCTTATTGCTTCAGCAAGCGTCTTCTGTGACTGACAAAAATGCCATGAACAGCGGCTACGAAGCATACGACAAGCTATCTCCTGCATTTGGAAAGTTTTTGGAAGGCTTAACTGCACTTCATAGCGGACAAATATTTACTGAAGTATGTCTGATCGACATGTTTCCATTGTATTCGAGACTGGACTAACCGTTTCTCACAGTACGCAAAGCAATTTGATCTCAAGATCAACGATCCTCGAGGCTCCCCAGAAAACACTGGCACGGATTTGACAGCTGTCCAGTGAGTTTATAACGTTGCCCGTTATCTTAAACGCTGAGTTACGATGGCCCAGCCCCGTCATTCGCACTAACCCCGTCACCGGCTTCAAGAGTCTGTTTGTCAACAAAGGGTGGGTTGTCTTTATGAGGTTATTACTATGTCCTTTACGATGTTGATTAGATTCACCAAACGTATCGTTGAGCTAACACCAGACGAGTCGGACGACGTTCTACAATACCTATTCAGGCATGTTGCAGAAAACCACGACTTCCAGGTTCGATATAGATGGAAGCTGAACGACATCGCGATCTGGGATAACCGATCAGCATTCCACAGTGCTACGTGAGTCATTAAAATCATTAACTTGATCTTCAGCTAAGCTAGATATTCTTCTCCAGCCATGATTATAACGCTTTCCGCCAAGGAAATCGTGTTGTGAGTATTGGAGAAAAACCGTATTTTGACCCCAACTCCAAGTCCAGGAGGGAGGCGCTAGGGATTCTGTAAATCGTGAACAGCCGTAGTTCAGATATGCTTACAACAACTATATGTTAGAGATTAGAAGTTAGAAATGGATTGACGATGATGTTTCAAGCCCAAGTGTTCGTTCAAGAGCTAAAGGAGCCCTAAAGTTGAGACGTAGACGATCTGGAAGTGAAGGATCGATCTCCGGTGCCTTGATGACGTTGGGACGCAGCGGAGTCAAAGCGATTTTTACGATACCAAAAGCGGAAGCTCGCTGCGAAGCTATGTATGTGAAAAAAACTGAAGGACATAAACAGCAGTACTGATGCGGCTATCGCCCGGTGTCCCCATCTCTCTCAAGTGTCGTTGTGCGATGTTCAATTTAACTTTTTCATTCCAGCTTATAGAGTTCGTGTATATAACGAGTATGTATTCAACAATTTACAAAAAAAAGAGAAAAACCTAACACCTGAACGGTGTGAGACATGGGGTTTGCAAGATCCCCGGAAAAAATGATATAGTACATATGGTACAGTTCATATACTATACTCAGCCTGCTCGATCTCATCCTCGCCCTTCAAAGCCGGCGAACGACGGGTCAGTTCGTTGTCGCGTTTCTCCTCGGCATCGATCAAACGTTGCGGCCGCTCTGTCTGATACGCCTCTTTGTTCTTCAAAACGAATACCAAGCCTTGGTTCTCCCTATACAAGCTATCGATATCTTCAAGATGGCGGTTTCTAATGGTGGAAGATTAGGATATACAGATACAAAGAAGGGCGAGGTCAACGAACGAGGTTTCGGGGTAGAATAACCAGACCAACTGATAGGCCAAGGGTTAGGGCACTGACTATAGGGATGAAAGACAGTGCCAGGACATACCGGCACAAAGGCAGCATTGAAGGCGAACCAGATCAAGTAAAATCTCCATCCCAAGTTCTGGATACCAGTGGGGGTGATTTGAACTACGATATAGTTACTAATCTGTGTTCTGACTGTCAGTACCTTTCCGAGTCTGCAGTCGAGGGATGCTAACCCAGTTGCTCCTAAATATCGTAGATCTTTTAGCAACTCCGCAGAGGGGAAAAAGTGGTCGCATACCCAGTAGCCAACGCCGCGCCCTTTGAACGCATCGATAGACTGTTGATCTCCACAGGGTAAAGCCTAAGAAAGATAGCCAGGTTAGGACGCGACAAAGACTGTACGGAGATGCTCACCAAGGAACACCCTAGAATAAACAGCTCTAGAAACGTCAACGCTAGGAATTCAAAAAAATATTCACCTGCCAGCATATACCAAAGAAGACATAATACAAAAAGAAGAAGCTAGTTGCTGCAGCTCCGAAGCTTTTCCCCCTCGCTGTTAGACCATCAACTTGAGAAAGTAGACCCGAGATGCAAGCGTAGCAGACAGCTTGGCCAGCTGCCCCCCACATCATCATCTTTCGCCTGCCTGCGCGTTCAATGAGCAACTAAAGCCTCAAGCATTAACGTTCGAATGATTTCCAAGAACAGGGATCAAATCCTCACCAAACCAATGAAAGAGAAAACCAGATAGCTGACGGAATTGCAACCAGCCAACAATCTAGACATGTTATTTGACAAGCCAACCGAGTTTTGAAGGACGAGGGGAAGGCTAATTCAGTCGTAAGCACTGGAAATATGGGACGACAAAGAATCTGCGTACTAGTACGAGGTCACATTGATACCGACTAATTGCTGCATCCATTGGGTTCCTAAGTAAGAGAGAAGTTATGATCAGAAGGGCGTTTATATTCTAGCACGTCCGCTTACCCATTCCAAGAAGCAACCTCTTAACTTTCCCCGTGTTGCCTGTCTGACCGTGGAGGATCTGACCCCAGCTTGGCGATTGCTCCTGTTCTATCCTCACAGCCTCGAGAATTTCCATCCTTTGCGCCTGGATCTTGAGAGATTTGACAGTGGCGCCTTCCCCCTCTAGATCGGCCAATACTTGTGCCCCTTCTTCTTCCCTCCCATGTGCAATGAGCCAACGCGGGGACTCTGGCAGCCAAGGGACCGTGGCAAGAAGGATGATCGAGAAAACCAATTGAAATGCAATCGGGAAGCGCCTGTTGATGAATGGTGAATAGAAGAATGATCATGAATCTGGGAAACTTACCAAGAGACCGAGCCTTTGACGAAGCTGAATCCGTATGTCATCCAGTTAGATAGTGAGAAACCAGCGATGTTCATGCTTCAAGGAAAGAGTGAGTAGTATGTAGGAGAGAGAAGAGATGTTGAACACATACATCATGGAAAAAACGATGAGTTTGCCACGCAAAGAGGCCTTTGCAGTCTCGGATTGCCAGACCGGGGCGATGGAGGTGTTCATGCTGGGGATCGGGGGAAAAAATGGAAATATTGTCCTTTGGCGTGGAATATCGACTCACCCATTGCCTATTCCTGACCATAGGGCGAAGTGTCGTCAGCGATATTCGAGCGTAGAGGATCCAGTAAAACCTACTCACCGGTGATAAGTCTGTAAAGCCGAAATCAGCCCCACCGAAAAGGTTCGCAGGAGAAGGAGAATCATACCTTGCGACGATCATGTGGGCGACTGTGAAGGCACTTGTCTAAACGGAGTTACATATCTTAGTCATTTGGACAAACCGGAAACTTCAACTCGCCTGCAAAATCGCACCAATAGACATGATAATTACGCCTGCGATCAGCCATTTCCTTCTTCCATAGCGTTCGGCTGTGTACAAGGGTTAGTATCTTGTACGTGCAGTGTATATGCAACAAGACAACTTGCAGAAAACAGTAGTCAATATAGCACCAGCGAAACACCCAATATCATACAACGAGACAATTGTACCCTGAAGGCCGCTATCTGGGAGTTGTATTTTATTAGCGGCGTTAACGATACGTTGAGTTGATTGTACGAACCTGGGTGACCCATTTGAGATAAAAAGCTATCGGTAACGATGATTCCTCCAAACACGCCTTGGTCGTAACCAAACAGAGCCATCGCCGTCGTGCAGGAGACCTGCGAGAGACAATAAAGCAGCGGTTAAAGTAAGAGATTGATTACACGTAGCGAGGCAATGATAACGCGTACCGTAAGCCAGATGTTCAATTTCGTCCCAGTCATGCCAAAATATGGCTTCTTGCTTGTGGGGGCTGTGGTTGGGCCCGACATTTTTTGTGTCTACGTCTTGAGAGAAAGTACTGTGTAGGTTGTAAGGAGAATATGTGGAAGAAAGAAGCAAGGGAGAAGAGCTCTCCACCACCGATCATTTTCGAGGCTTAAATAGGCAAGATCTTGAGATGACCTCACGGTGCAGGTGACTTGCAGGTGAGCGGGCTGGATCTTCGGCCGACGGCTGTAGAACACCTTCATACATACATAGCAACGGACCGGCGTTGGTTGTTTAGCTGTTTTAGGATTGTAGCACCGGGCACGATATTCGCCGTCCTCCACCACTCCTCCACCCCGTATACAATAAATCATTTGATCTTCGAAATCTGCCTGCCTTTGATCCGTTAATTGAAATCACGCTTTCGGCCTCGGCCGCGGCATTATGAACTATCGGCATTGAAGAGCAACTGATCAACTTCGGCAGTTTCGATCGATTCGGCAAAAAAAACGATGCAGCCCACCTAAAGTACTCCGTTGTCCTTTAGCTGGACAAACCTTCCAATATCTGAAAGCCTATCATGATATGTATGTAGCTAAGCCTCTAGCTACAGTGTGCGATGACCTCACGGTGTGGCAGATGGCTTGCAGGTAATCATTTTCAACCACATAAGAGCCGGGAGAAATACTGTCACAGTGTTCTTGGAGTCCTTGAGCCAAAACATCAATTACGCCTTGCGGCTTTTGTCACACCCAATATTGAGCTGAACCGTGTGTTTAAGAGCTTCTTTAAGATACTTGAGACCATTTTTATATACATACTCACAATATTTCCAAACAGAAGGCAGGACGTTGCACAAAAAGATTGAGAAAATGGTATTATTTCCCACGTTTTGGAGTCCTTGAGCCACGCCCAATGTGGCGCATCAAAGTATATGGCCAAGTCGATTTTGCTTAACCAAAGCACGGGGGGCTCCCTTGCTCTTTGGAAAGTATCTCAACATCAAGTATTAGTGAATATTCAAATTTTCAACAACTTTATTTTTCCCTAAAGCATCAGAATTATGTTCCGGACGAGAAATATATGTTTTTGTTCAAAAATGTTCAGAAAAACATCAAAGTTTTATCCACATCTCTGCAACGATATGAGATATTACCTTATAAATTTTTGAGAAAATGTATCATACATATACATTAGTTTTTAGATACTTAGTTCAGCCAGAAGAGTTCACTGGAAATCTTTTTACGGTTAGTGGCTCAAGGACTCCAAGAACACTGTACATTCAGTATTTACACTTCCTGAGTCTTCGACTTATGGCAGAAATCTCTCGCCTGACAAGATTGAGTCATATGTAAAAAACCTTACGATACTTCGCATAGGTATAAATTCTCGTATGCCAAAGACTCGGAGTCTGGAATCAAACCCTGCTACAAGGCTACGAGACCAATGAACCACCCGAATAAAGCCACTGCAGCGTTCATTGCTGATAACAGGGAAAGGGCGAAACTTGATGACCGTATCCAACGAGTTGCGTTTCCTGTCCCTTTCAACGATCCCAGAGTGCGGGGGTACCCTAGTGTCAGAGTGCAGACATATTGCAACTCATCGGGGGTATCCATTGACTATATACATGCACTACCACAGGAACAGGACGAAGACGATGAACTAGAAACAGGCAATGATGACCACTATGACCCAGATGAACCGAGCATTGCAAAGTTCATTGCTGATCGAAAGAGATGGCTGGCTGAACCCGCAGCTTCAATGGCGAAGCTTGCTGACCGCATAGGCGAGTTTCCTATCCCTTTCAACGATCCCAGAGTGCAGAAATACATCACCCAATCGGATATACCCACTGAATATCTTGACTATGCACCACACGACCAAGTCCGCAGTGGTCAGGACGGTATCCACAGCGCAAAAGCTTGGCTTCTTGGGTGGCTAGTCCTAGCCGAAATGTTCTATTGCCATAACACTCATTATCCACCTACTTTCCCTGGTATCGTCGAGATTGCACTGGTCCTCCTTCCGCAGGCTGAACGATTCGCTTGTACGTTTCTTTGTTCCTGTTCCTTCAATTCCTTCAAGTTTTCAACTGCTTTCTAGATCCTTCTTTATGAATACATATTGAGCATGCCACCTCGCTCGCTCTCCATGCATAGCTGCCTGTTTCTCATGCCCCGTGCGTTTCATTTACGTTGTCTGCTATTTATCTCAAAACAGCCGTAGTCAAATCAACCGTATATGCTGCACTCAAGAGCCACGCATACATCATCGTCCCATGTCTCGATTCGTTGAAACAGATACATCAATACTTTAAAAAGGTTCGCGACGCCAAGCTCGCTAGGAATGTCAATGAAAAAGAGGTTTCTCGCTGGTGGCCTCAGCTGCGAAGTGGCGAGCTGCAGGACTCATATTTCGTGAGCGGATGTTTCCCTTTTATCACGTAAACATTTAATTTCCTTTCTAGAAAGATGGAAGTTTATATCGATACCATGTTGTCCCTCATGCTGGCACCAAACCCGGTGTCTGGATCGAAGTCGCCCCATTCGACA
Organism: Rhodocollybia butyracea; assembly: GCA_015501585.1. NCBI lineage: Eukaryota > Fungi > Basidiomycota > Agaricomycetes > Agaricales > Omphalotaceae > Rhodocollybia > Rhodocollybia butyracea. Next base: position 445,601 of record JADNRY010000014.1, on the reverse strand, counting down.
AGCCCGACTTCTACTCCCATCTTTCACCCTTTGCTGCGGTTTTGAATGCGTTTAGGAGCCTGTGTATCTGGAAAGAAGCCCGCATCGGCTCCGCCTCTCGCAAGTCTAGTCCTACATTATATGCGGCTCTTCGGGAAGCTCAAATTCCCGAATCCGACCTAGTTCTACAGGAGATGCGTGAAATCCATCATGTACTTACTGGTGGCTTTGTTATCCCAGTTTCAGTTCGAGACTATGCACAACACACGATGGAAACCGAGCAGTGGCAGTAGTGATATGCTGCAAAAGTATGGCTTTGACAGTGGCCTTGACTTTAGCGGGGGTGACCCTAGCGGCGGAGATGCTAAGGGAGTGTAAGACTACGAAGGGCTATAACTAGGAGGAAGCCAGTATTCACAATTCCGTTGGTATTAAGCACATCGACTTGCTTGTACACTATATATATAAGGCATACTGTTTACAACCCAGATTCATACGATCAACGTCTGCGATTCATCAATACCTTCAAGTTCAGATTACCTGCACACTCGACAAAAGAGTGGTGTATGGCAGATAGCAGAGGTAGAAATGGGTTGATGCTTCTTGGGGATAAAATGAGTTACATACAGATAAACGAGACCTAGAAGGGAAAACCCTCTCTTATCAGGAAAATCCAATGACAGACATATCCAGATTTACCTACACCTCCGAATGGAAGAATTTTGACTGCAAGCGAAGAACGGGTTTATGAAGGCTTATCTCATGATATTCAAGGAGGCAATCCTTATCCAGTTGAAAAGCGTAATCGTAGTCTCATAGTCATCGTCGTACAAAGGAAAAAACCTACATAAATAAGTAAATTGCAGCGCGCACTATTGAACATGAACATTGTAGATTGCAAACCTAATGAGTAGAGAGTGAGAGAAAGAAAAATGAGAGTAACGAGAGAGCGGAATCGGCAGAAAAAAAAAGCAAAACTTGAAATAAAAGAGAGAATCCAAATCAAGACGTTTAAAAACCAGAGAGCAGGAGAGGAGAAATAAAACGGAATAAACAGAAATTCAGTAGAGTACCTTATAATCTAGAAACCCGGTCAAACAGAGGGACAGAGAAACACCGAATAGTGAGGGGAGAGTGGAGGAACATAAAACGAAAACATCTCCTCCATGCGTATTAAGCACCATGCTTCATATAGGTATCATGTTCATAATCATAACTTGAGCTCTGTCAAAACCCTTCTCGCGAGCATCTGGTATTGCCATCCATCGCCACTCGCACGTCGGAATTGGATTCCGTGTAGGGGCAACCATGGGACCTGTAACGCAAAATAGAATAAAAGGTTAGCTTGAGACCAGTAGAGGAAAGGGGACCGCAGAAGACTTTCTACGAGTCAAAGAGGAAAGGTAGAGAACTAACTCACTTTAACTATATTGATCTCAAATCTGACACTCAAGGAATTATTTCCCATAGTTTCAAACACTGCTCGATCACCAATTTCACCTGTAGGCATGGGACTCGGACTGCGCGCCAGGAGGCTACGCGCGATACTACGAGGACCATTAGTACCGCTGGGACCGTAATGACCAGTAGGCATCGAACTTCCAGACGGACTAGTAGGCATGGAGGGACTCGGGCTCCTCGGTGGGGCAAAATCACGGGGTATCGGGGGAAGCATCTTGCTTTTTGTAGATCCAGATGGGGAGTTGGAGATGGGTGGTATCGTCCCCGTGGGGTTGGGTGATGTTAGGGATGTAGGTGTTGTCGGTGTAACGTCGATTTCGGGGGAAGCCGAGCCCGGAGGAGGTGCACCCGATATACCATTCGTAGCTGGAGTGCCTGTAGTGGGCGTAATCCCATCTCCTTCCCCATCAGGTGGTCCCTCCCCGTCCCCTCCACCAGCCGAAACATTGAAAAACGATGATGATCCAGTACTCGGCGTCGCCCTCAACGTTCCTGTATTACCTCCCATCGTCGTAGTTGTATTATTAATTCCAGACGAAATCCCCGACATCCCCGACATGGACGTCCCAGATGGCCTTCCCTCCCTATCCCTCTCCCCCTTATCGATCGACGCATCTCTCTCCCTGATACTCTTACTTCGGATACTAAATGACAATTTCGATGATTTCTTCGTTATCGTTCCTCCCCCTCCTATTCCTCGTATTGAAGCAGTAGGCGTATCCGACCCCGAAGACACCTGTTGTTGATGCCTCGCCGTATTGGTGTTATGAAGAGTACCCGAAGGAGAAAGATTCGCAGGGGACGTCGGTGTCTCGACGGAAGAAAGGTCAATCGAAGGTAAATGTATACATTCAAAACCTCCTTTGGCCTCTCGATACTGCACTTGCATCCGGTCCAGAACGCGACGGATATCAGCTTTGATTATAGAGGGGGGTTTCGTTGTTGTTGTAGCGACGCTGATATTCATCAACAACGTCGTACGGGCGGAAAATAAAGAAAGAAAAAGAAACATACCTGAACAACCCTTTCAAAAAAATCGGCTTTGCATGTCGATCATCCTCAAGCTCAGCTTCCGTATCCGTACCTTCCCCTCCTTCCCCGTCTCTTCTCCCATCATTATCATTCTCCCCATCCTCCCTTGCACGAGCCAACCCCTCACCCTCAATATCCTCCTCAACACCCCTCGAAAACAACCTCTCAGCCAGCGGCCTCGACATCCCGCTATACCCTGTCGAAGGTCTTCGATGACGACCCATCGTTCCCCCCATTCCACCGGTACTATATCCGACACTGCCAGATCCACCAGATCCATTGACTGTATTATAGCCGGAGTTGTTCGAAGCCTGAGCATTCCCATACCCAGCAGACCCAGCAGATCCAGCCCCAGCTAATAATGCCCCACCAGTACTGCTCCTCCGCTCATGTCTCAGCCTCGCTCCGGCACCAGAAGGATCGAGGATCGTCGCTGCGCGGCGGTGTGCGCTCTGCGAATGCGACGTAGTGTGTGAGGTATGGGATGTAGGTATCGGTTGACTTTGGGATTGCGATATCGACTTCGGAGTAGGAGTGTGTGTATCGTCTGGTGCTGGCAGCGAAGGTATGTTCTCCTTCTCGTCAATCTCCCTCTCCTCCTCATCCCTTTCTTTCTCCCCTGATCCACCGCTCCTCTCTTCCTTCTCCCCACTTTCCCTCACCACCGGTATCCCCAACCCCGTTCCTTTCCTCGTATGATGATGTCTCCGCTCATCCCCCCGTCCAACCAACATACTACCAAACTTGCGCACGAGCGTCGCGCCTGTTGTTAGTGGAGAATGGGCATGCGTAGCAGACGGGGAAGTAGCAGTTTGCGGGCGAGGAGACATCGTTTCAGTACGAATAGGAGGTACAACCTTCTCCTTCTCCGCAAACGTCCCCATCTCCGGACCTGCAGTGTGCGGAACACTCATTTCTTTCTCTCTTTCTCCAGCTTCGTCAACGGGACTAAATACCCCGCCCCATCCCCGCCCTCCCATAGTACCAGTCCCAGTAGCTGTCGCATGTGTAGGAGTAATCACAGTGGAAGTGGTAACAGGTCTCTGACTCAGGCTATGGCTTCGGCGATGTGTACTTGCTGGTGGAGCCCTCGGAAGAGTGCCACCAACACCGACACCAGCAGCGTTAGTGTTGGGTTTCCTCCCCATCCCAGGATCCATCCCAGAGTTTGGCGTCATAGTAGGCGAAATCGGCGACGCAGGAATACCTCCTGCATCTCTCGCACGCGGCTGTGGACCCTGTCCTCCCGCTCCAAACTGCTGCCCCGGGTACGAAGGCGTCGTAGGGGAGTCAACATGCCCCTGCCCATCATAAGACATCCCAGAATAATGCGACGTCTCTGGTGCTGGAAGTCTCGGTAGAGGCATACTATAATCCACCTTCTCTGCCTTCTCCGCTCTTTCGTATTCTCGGTCCACTCGGGCTTTGTCATAATCATATTCTGCTCTCGAGGAAGGATGGGTGGAAGGATGAGTGGAAGAAGCATGTGTGGCTTTGGTTTTTGGAGGAGCAGAGAGGGTCGGAACAACAGGAGAAGAAGGGTACCCAGCATGGGCGTGAGTATGTGGGGGAACTGGGTCCGCAGGCACTCCATTCGTCCCATTCACCGGAACGGATGCGCCATTAGCACCATTAGTAGCCACGTTCGCACCATTCGCACCAGCAACACCCAATGCCCCCGCGACACTGAGCTGACTACTCGCAAATGCCCCAGGCCCGTAGACCTTCTCTCTCTCCATTTTCTCTTTCGAAAGATAATACATACTAACAAGGGGATGAAACCCTCTTGTAGGATCTAGCGGTTCGCCTCCCAGACCAGCATTGACGCCCGATATAAGTGTCGCCGAAGATCCAGTTGGTACAATTTCGCCTTGGGATGTGAATTAGGATTGTTATTGTGTGATGAAAACGGATTAAACGGGTTATGCGATGGATGAGATGAAGAGGACGGAGAAGAAGACGGGGAGAATAGTTTCCGACGATAGAAATCGAACCCAGAAAACCGTTTTGATTTCTTGTTCGTCGTGTTGTAAGTGGCAGAAGTCGGCGACTGAGCCGTGTCCGGTCTCGATGTATACGCCGTGCCACCTTCACTCGTGAACGAGATGGCCAAACTCGAGTTTGACAACGATTCTCCCCATTTCCCGCCGCTGCCACTTCCGTTGGCACCATTAGCGGTATACAAGCCTCCCTTGTTATTCCTCCTCTCCCAAGCCCCCACAGCGCGTCTATATCCCTCTCCTTCAAGCACCGCCCTTAGTTTCCGTTCCACATCTATGTCCTCGCCAAATTCGAATCCCCGCATCCCCCTGATAACCGTCATATCAAGATCTTCAGGCCTCAGCGGTTCTCGATGCAAGAGATAATTTTCCGGAGGCCCAGAAAACCCGCGTATCATCCATGGATGAGCAAGGATCTCAACAAGAGGAGCGCGGGCCGCAGGATTTGTTACAAGCATACGGGAAAGAAGATGTTTGCATTCTGAACCGAGCGATATAATCAACGTGAACAAGAAAGAAAAGGGAAAGACTACGCACCGGCACTCAACCAAACAGGATACTCGACCAATCCTCTCTTGATTTTTGCATGCAGCGCTGGCATACTCTGATCATCAAACGGTACCTTTCCACACACCAACACATACAACACAACTCCGAAACTCCACACGTCGACCTCTGGGCCCGTATAAACTTTTGCGTTCAGCAATTCCGGAGCAGCAAAGTACAACGAGCCACAGAACGTCGAAAGATGGGCGGCGGGATCATAAAGATTAGACAATCCGAAATCAATAATCTTAATATTTCCGGTTTGAGATATGAGGATATTTTCGATTTTGAGGTCTCGATGAACGACGTTATTTCGATGACAATAATCGAGCGCACTTGCGATTTGTCTAGCGAATTTACGGGCTACGCGTTCTCGAAGTCTGCCGTGGCTGATGATGTAGTCGAGCATTTGTCCACCGTTAACGTATTCAGAAACCATGTAATAATGGTGTTGGTGGATGATCATTTCGCGCATACCGGCGATGTAGGGATGATGTAGAAGCATTGACAATGCAGCTTCACGGAGAGTACGGATTTCTTTAGAGTGGTCTTTGGATGCTTGGCGAGAGATAGAGGAAGGTGAAGATTCGTTGGAGGGAGCGGAAGGAGTGGGATTGACGCGGGGAAGGATTTTGACTGCGAGCTAGAGCTTTTATTGGTTATGAGTGTTGGTATTCCAGGTAGAAACACACCTGTTCACCAGTCACATTATGCGTAGCTAGTTTGACTTTGCCCATACTGCCAGCTCCAAGTGTCTTGCTAAGGGTATAGTCTCCTAGGATTCTGTTTGAACGACTGGGTTTTGTACGTCGCTCTTTGTCTTTTTCCTTTTCCTTCTCTTTTTCTTTTTCCCTTTCCCTGTCCCTGGTCGGGTCTGTTGTAGTTGTGGCATACGACTGAGGCGGCATCGAGACTGGTCTCGGTCTAGAACTAGCGGCTGTGGCCGAGCGTGGCACTGGCTGTATGGGCATATCGTATGCGTGGCCTTGGTCACCAACGTATCCGGGTGTATTTTTGTTTGTGTTGTAGGCCGAGCTTGTTGCCATTCCCTGCGTGGAGACGTCACGCTATGCTGCGGTTCTGGCCAGACGCTATATCTTCAAGGCGTACAGTCCACTAAATTGAGCCTGGAGGGCAAAAGCAGAAAAGTACTAGTGCCTAGTAAACCCGAGCACGGCTTCGTTGACGTTGTTGGAAAACAAATAATTCTTGTGTGAATTTTTTGAACACCGAGATAGACGCGCGCTTACGGAAGCGCCGACACACCTCACCTCAACTCCAGGTTCGCAGTTAATGAAAAGTAGATGGATGGAGAGCAAACTAACGATGTCGACTGTGAGGTCAACGTTGTAATTGTAACTCCCGACAAAATCAGGTAAAAAGTATCAAAAAGACTTTAAGCAGTAGACTCGAAACACAGTCCTGCTGTAACGTAGTGATATGAAATCACTGTTTCATTGACCCAGCTGATCGTCAGTCATCAAAGTGTCAAAAAGAAACGACTGGCTCGAGTCTAATCCTGTCTAATCATCACACGAAATTGGGCAGTCGGATTTTGTGCGCCAATTGTGCGCGGTCTCGAAACGCGAGCGCTTAGCAGTGTACGCCAGATCCATCGGCTAAGTACTACCCCACTGGCCACCCCCGGTAGACTTTCGCTGGAAGATTGAAGCTGCCCTCTCTAGTCCTGTTATCGCTCAGCACACATCCTGGAGAGAGGACTCTGCAACGCGAGAGCTCGAACTTCCAACACTACCACACTAATCCAGTATGACATCAGTCTCGCAGAAACCGTTCGAGAACTTCGTTGGAATAGTATTGAACCTCCAAGTGGTATATCTAGTCATGCTACCCCACTTTGAAATATTCCAAAATCTATGGGAACCCCACATCATGAATTGTGTTCAATGATTTTCGATCTATTTATTTATCATTCAACTAGAGATTCCTCGATGCGCATGACATTGATAATGATAATTGGACAAAACGACATCTAGGCTACGAAGATCTGAGGGCCAGAACAAAGCTATTAGCTACACCAACTTGCATGCACAGTCGGCGTACTCGGCCACATGCTACGAATTCTGTCCACCTGTAGACGAAATAGTCGAACTACAATTACTCGCTGCGATCCCATCTCAATTAGATTTTCGGACTTCCGTCAGCGTGGCCCCTCTGGAAATGATGATTGGACGCCAAACTTCCCCCATAATATTCCGGAAAGCAGTCCCCAAGCTATTCTTTTCCCCAAAGGCTCGTACTCACGAAATGCAAAACCCACCGCGCACCAGCCCCACCTTGTCGCCCCCTCTCCTTCATTTATCCTTACTCAAGTCCTCAGTCCCTGCTCCAGCATTAACATAGAACCGAGTTTCAAAATTTCAAGCCTGCCTATTTATCACGCGGGTAAAATAGGATGAAATCTTGTGGATCAGTACTCAATACTCAGTCTCGATCAGTCTGCTCTATACAAGTTCACGCAACCGTCTGGACCTCCCCGCGTTCTCTATAGTCAAGTCGTCACTTTTCTCGTCACGCAATCCTCCGTGAGCCATCATATACATATCAGGCTCGCCTTCTCACATCAGTTCAGTCGGATTCTCCTGTACTATGTACTTGTCGACGTCCCCGTACAAAGTCATCGATAAGGGTCTTGAAACCGACGGGCCCCAGGACAACGTTCGAATACTCGTATCAATTAATCGGAGAGCGAACAAATCGAAGCAGGTCGGGAATTAGTATTAGAGCCCTCTTGTCCTAGAGGCTGCATGCACGAAAATTTGATAGACGCGGTCTGTATTTGCTCTGAAGAGGTTAAGCTCACAGAAGGAAAGGGCCTACCAGACACTGACCCTGCGCGGGACTTTACATGTTCTATAACGAGAAACCTAATGAATCTGTAGTAGCGTCTTGGAAGAAGGAGAGACGAGCTATGCAAGCATCCAACGTGTATTCGAAAACAGGTTCCAGACAGACAATACATATGCTGGAATGCATGGGCATGATACGAGCTATCAATGCACACATGTTCTTCACTCACAAGCTTCTTGGAGTAGAACTGTCGATGAAATCAATTCGCTGCTGCCTCACCGCCAAAGCGCATGGTTGAAGATGGAGCGCTCGCTTCAGTCGTCACTAAACTCGTTCAAACAAATAAGTAATAATGAAACATCCAACACAAGCTCAAAAACGGGTTCTAGACAGGTTCCTCCTGCTGGGTAGAATTCTTTTCAGCCGGTCGGTTCTGCCGCTGCCTCTTTCCCTCTTTCCATCTTCCCTTGGGTGCGGTGTAAGTCTGAGCCTGCAAAGCAGCCTCAAAACAGGCCTGTGCCTTGTCGACGTTGTAGTATTGGCCCAGATACACGCAACGACTCCAATCGGTCCCTCAGTTCCTCTTCCGCTTCTTATTGTCCGAATCCACATCTCCATCTTGTGACGATTTTGAAGGTAACCACTTCACTGGGTGGCTATTGAACATCCGCCAAGGAGGGAGAACAATCTGCGTGCGTGGGTCCAAGTGTAGTTACGGTTTGCAGGTCGAGGAAGAAGGGAAAACAAACGTCAGCAGGACATTCCATTTCAACCGATCAATCGAGAAAAAGAGAAACTCACAGCAAATAGCACCACCGTCGATGCACCCAACAGGCCAAACGTGAGTTTCATAGATTGGAAAACGTATCCCAGTATGAATGAGAGGGCCTAATACATGAGATATATCCATTAGTGAACATAGAGAAAACTCCGCGAAGAACGTACAGCGAACGAGATCAGCCACATTCGGGCAATCTCCTCGACATATTGTTGACCAACAAAGTCCTGGATAGGTTCACAGGTTCAGTTCGAAAAAGAATGATTCCAAGGCGTAGCCGACAGCGATGTTTGTTGACCACGAGGTATCCCAGAAGAGAAGGAAAGAAGTGAAGCGAATCCGAGAACAGAGAAGATAGGAACAAGAGTATCAGTCAGCTTTCGAACTTGGAAGTAGAAGAAACTCGAGGAGCAGATGAGAGAGCCAACGAAAAAGACGACGTACGATTTTCCCCTCGAAATATGCCAGTATAACCTTGTCCATTTGAGCTTTACAGTGATACTTCCTTGTACTAGTAGTGTGCCCAGTGTCGTTTGAACAGAACGCGCTGGCATGGGCGTCTATCGGCCCGCTTCTTAGCGTTGCTCTTATCGTTTCTGTAAAGCGTTGAAAACATTTCACCGACGTGCGGTTCCACACGACCTGGCCCATGACGTGCTCTTTCGGGACTCCTTTATTCGATCCTTCCTCGTAGCAATGGAATCTGATACATAACACGCTCTTTAAGAACACAAAAAGTATAGCTTTAAATCTCAAACGGCTTCTCTTTCCTTACTTATCTTCCATCTACACGTATAATTGCTCATGTTGTTCTCGTACCTTGGATCTCTTCCCATTCAACTTTTGCGTTATGAGTCATGTTATTGTTCTTCGCATGTCTGTATTTTTTATTGCCCCTTATGCATATGCTTATGATTTGTCCATATAATACTAGATCTAGAGGGCCAACGCTGCTAAACGTTCCATAACCTAGATGACCAATTTGGCAAGCTACATATTTATCAGCGAAACGACTTTTCTTCTGCAACGGCGATTGTCTTAACTCACCCTACGATGGTCACAGTTGTGTTCCAGAGCCATACTTCAGCTGATGCTAATCCCGCTCCTTCTTCCGATCTAATGTTTCCTGCGATGGATATCGTCAGGAGTACACTTTCAGTATTCGAACGCTCTGAATTCCTATCTCTAAGGGTCAAGCACTCCTTTTGGCCATGTCAGCCTCATTGGTGGAGAGCGGCAACATAGCACCCGAGCAAATTCATAATTGGGAACAGGTCGACTGGAGAGGATGGTTAAACACTTCAGCCTTGACGGTGATTTTCTCGGAGACGCTGTCATATGAGAAATGGGGATGGTTCACCAATGCAGCTGGAAGTGAAAACAAAATATTCATTTTATATGGTCTTGCAGCAACTGTCTCAGTTTGTACAGACTCATTCCTTGATATCAAGCTATCTTAAAGTACTCATAGGATCTTCGGCTGCCTCCTCGACCACCACTATTTCCTGTTTCCCATCGTCTACCGGCATCCTTCAGGGGTATCTTCCCTCAGTGGCAGACTCCATTGATATCGGCCTTTCTTACCTTCAAGTCCCGTTCAGCCTCCTTGGCTTCACATCCCTAGCCTCGACAATCCATGATGTCCTCCAGTCACAGCTCAGTCTTGAAATGGCTCGCCCACCTCCATTGGATCCCATCTTCTACAAATTCCTCCTGCATGTTGTTGTTCTGCATGAAGTTATGCACCTCGTTGACAATCATGTTTTCCCATATATGAAAACTCCCCAGCTCTGTCTACCAAACGAGTTCAATGAAGCAGGGATCGCATTAGAAGTCTATTTATTTGGTGGTAAATTGAGGTGTGAATGGGTCAAAGGGCATTATAGGGGAGTTGGACCTACCTATGTGGAGCTATACATCACAGAAGAAAACGGAACTGATCATCAGCTCGGTAAGTCAATCTTTACTTGAAAATATTGTTTTGAGTCTTGACTCTCGCTGTGCAGATGCTGGAACAAGCTCAAAATTTTATCAAGGTAATCAACGAAAATAACGCATATTCTGACTACAACTTCCGCTTCAATAGCCAAGGGGAAGGAAGCTCCCCCACCGCTACCTGGACGAACTCGCTCCTCCAGAATGATTCGTGAAGCTAGAGTTACCCCACTGGCAGAGTCCACTGTTTCCGCTGGTCTTTTCTCTGGACAAAATTTTCTAAACATCTTACAAAATCGCTGACCAAAATCTATCCGCACTGTAATGTCTGACAACTCATGCCATGACTGAATCCTCTTAATTGTTATGTATGTATCCTGTTATGTAATATATTCTCTTTTTTATTGTTGAGCTCGTTGTTGCAGTGGTGTGCCGGGTGGCGTGCGGCTGGTTGGGACTGGTTAAATCTTGAACAGACGTATACCATTGGGACCATCTTTCTGCGAGGCGCTTGGCTGCTTATTATTCTCCACCACTAAGCACTCACGAGCTCCCGCCATCCACTGGTGAAGGTTAGTACAAGGAGCTCAGCCAGGCCAACATTAGTGCAGCCTGTGGTTGCAAAATCAAAGGCTGTATCTCTGCTGTTGCAGCAGCACATCAGACCAACTCTTGAGCTGAGATGATTCTTGCCGATGAAATAGGTCAGTTTTTCGCTATCTGTTCTACTCCGCCTCCCAAGGCAAGTCCGTTTCAATTCCATCGTGGTTTTGGTGCGAACCGTTTTTCCAGTCCGGACGCTGTCGTAGCAGTCTAACCGAATGCAAGTGTATTTGAAGAAACTCAACAACCCACTTGTACAGTAACGTACTCCGACGCCTAGAGTTATTTTGGGTTGGGTGCTAGGATTTCTCTGAATCTGTGTTGAGTTTGCTTCCGAGCATACCCTTGCATCAGCTTAAACTGCGCGACGACAGCACGGGCTGGAAGAACGGCTCGCGAGAACGGCTCAGTAAAACAGATAGCAAAAACTGACCTGTTTCATCAGAAATAATCTTCCTTGTAAGCTTTAAGCCCTGTTCGGGAACCCGAGTTGTGCAACTCAGGGTAAGTTGGGTTGGAGCAACTATTGTCCGACTCAGTCGGACTCATCTCACAAAAGTTATCGCGCAAGTTCACCACAGTCAGACACCAGGTCACACATAATTCGCGTTAGCGTCACATCTGTTACGCCCCTGATCTAATTCGCTCTAAGCTTTGTACCAGTGCTTCTCTTCGTGTAAAATGGTTGCTACACGCGCGTCTACCTCTCATAAGTCCTGTAAACCTCAAAGAAGACATGAAAGGCTTGGTCGGGTCCTTCCAGCTCTTGCAGGAGCACTATCTGCTTACACCTCAATTGATGACTCTTTCCCGGATCGAGTCCACACCAGTTGAACGAGTTCACAATTCTGCATTTATCAGCTAACTTCGTCACACAAGATCTCGCTGACTGATGCTTCGATTATTATTCTTAGTCAATGATGAATCTGTGGGTATATAAGGGGCGGCTGGTTCTCAGATTATTATCGCACCATGGCTGAACAAAAAGTTCTATTCCTTGACAAACCCAAAGGCTCATTTGTAGTAGCCAGCGCCCCCATCTTAAAGCCTGGTCCTGGACAGATTTCCATCAAGCTCAAGGCCTCTGCTTTGAACCCAGTTTGTGGTTTTTCCCGCGTAAACCAGAGTGCCATTAACTGAATGCATGTAGGTCGATTGGAAGATCCAAGATTACGACTTTTTCATCCAAAACTACCCTGCCATCCTTGGTACTGATCTTGCCGGCGACGTAGAAGAGGTTGGTGATGGCGTTGAAGGCTTCTCCAAAGGTGACAAAGTGTAAGCCAACTTACGTCTTTCAAGCCTTTTGTTGGATTATTTTCTCACCTGTTACAGATTTTGTCAGGGTTATTTTGTGAATGAATTGGCTGGCTTCCAGCAATACACCTTGATGCCTGCGGATATCGTTGGCAAGGTTTGTTATAAATCACTCCGGAAATTTGCGACTCGACTAAGACCATTTTCAGATCCCTTCCAACATCGACTACGCCCAAGCCGCTTCGATCCCTCTTGGATACAGCACTGCTGCTATCGGTCTTTTGGCTGCACACCCTATTGGTGCAGGGCTAAACCCAACATATGACCCGAATGTCAAGTACACCGGGAGGCAGCTTTGGTAATCGGCGGATCTGCGTCTGTGGGTCAATTCGCGATCCAGGTATTCAAACATCTCGGATACAGTACAATCATAGCATACGCTTCTGGCCGCCACACCGACTTTTTGAAATCGATTGGTGCCACGCACGTCATTGACCGTGGAGAGACTCCTATCGAAAAGGTCGCAGAGACTGTGAAAAAGATTGCTACTACACCTCTCAAAATTGCCTACAATGCTATTGGAGATGCAGATTCTCGAACTGCCTGTTTCGACTCAATTGTGGCAGGTGGCCAGGTAGCTGATGTAAACGGAGAGGTCAAGGACGCAGGGAATGGGAAGACAGTCATTGCTATCATGGGAACTTCGCATTTCCCTGTGAACAGAGAGTTTGGCCGTATTCTGTGGAAGAACTTGCCCAAATTAGTACAAGATGGAGCTATCGTGGTGAGTGATAATTAGGAACACAATTTACCGTCTCGTTCTGTATACTAACACTTCCAATCCAGCCCAACCGTGTGGAGAAACTTCCTAATGGTCTTGCTGGAATCAACGAGGGATTGCAAAGAATGAAAGCTAACAAGATTAGCGGAGTAAAACTCGTAGCTTTACCACAAGAGACTGTATGAACAAAAAGAGAAAGAAGCTTGTATATACACAATGGATGAATGTCCGCAGATCGTAGGTTTAGGACGGTCCAGAATTAAGGAAAGACTCGGAATGGACTCGCACTCCTAAGGATGATCATACGGCCGTGAGTCTAGTAGGTAGCAAGCACTCTCAAAAGAATGTAAAGACATGCACACGGCCGACAAGCGGCGGGTCACAAACCGACTTCCATCCAGTTTTCTTCATCATGAACTTAAACTGAACTTAAAGTATTATTGGATTGGTCCAGTAGATACTACTAAGTATCACCCTTCAAATCAAACCCAAGCAAATGTACTTCTAACGAGGTTCGGCGTAAAACCCTGAGAAGGAGCTGCTTCACTCTAACGTCCAGGAATTGTAATCTGACGCTGAAATAGATAACTTCAGGGTTAATTGAGGTTGCGACCCAGCTAATTAAAGACAACGTTCCAAGCTTCCGAAACTTCAAGTACGACTCGAAACGCAACTCGACTTTAGCTTTGTCGTTCTATGCCTCTCAGAGAAGCGAATATCCGCAATACACTGTATAGTAGATCCAGTACGAGCGGAAGGAACCGAGCGGAAGGTGCTCGGAGGCAATCGGTCCTCGGAGGTACCTGGATCGTGTATCAAAGCTGGCCATAGCAAATTGATCACTGCCATGATGGCCGGAACGCATCCGACTTGTCATTACTAAGTAATTCGCTTACACGACGTATAAAGATAGTCCTTATAAATACCTCGTCGTCAGAAACCACCTCAGCTTCACTCATCAGCAAAGTAGAAATGAAAGTTTTGGTTTTGGGGTGCGCAGCAAGCCTATCCTCATCGAAGCACACGCAACTGACTATGCACAAAAACAGATCATCAGGTTTCATCGGTTTCCCAGCCGCACAGGCCTTGGCCAGAGCTGGGCACATCGTATACGGCCAAACCCGTTCCGAAGCAAAAGCCAAACAGCTCGCAGCTGAAGAAAGTATATTGGTTCAATCTTATCGCGATGGCTTATCATGACTGAATCGGAATTGTCTAGTCACTCCAATTGTCTGCGACTTTGTCAACTCAGATGCCTGGCACTCCTTGATCCCAACTCTGGACGTGATTATCGAAGCAGTTGGAGGAACAGCGAAAAAAGAGATCTCTTCGTTGATTCGAAACGCCGTTGTCAAAGCTGCTGAACGCCTCCGTCCTGCAGGCGCGCCAAAACTCACGTTCATCTACACGTCGGGCGTTTGGGTCTATGGCGATAACCGAAAGGACATAATCAGCGATACAACGCCTGTTCAAACACCTCTGGAACTCGTTGCTTGGAGACCCGCAGAAGAACAAGCCACTCTCACCAATACTGTTATAAACGGTATCGTAGTGCGCCCTGCGCTTCTCTATGGTCGTTCTGGATCGCTTTTCGAAATATTGTTTAGGCAAGCAAAGATCGATAAGAAAATCTCTTGGCCTGGCAGCCCAGGAGGAAAGTTTGCGGTGATTCATGCAGACGATTTGGCCGATTTGTATGTGCGACTGTCGGAAGGAGCTAGTATTGCCGGAGGGAAAGCATTCAATGTTGCGAATGATGTTACAGAAGACGTGGATGCATTTCTGAAAAAGTTGTCGTTCGCCGCTGGTCTAAACGGAGAATTCCAGTACCGAACGCCCTCGAACCGTGAGTTGTGCTTGCTGATCAGGAGAGGGATAACTCTAATATGGCTCTTCCAGCATTTGAACACGCTTTAGCGACTACAGTTCTTACGCGACCATATCTTGCTCGATCTTTATTCGGATGGCAGCCTAAGAAGATTGGCGTCACAGATGGATTGGATGTCTACTATTCTGCGTTCCAAGCGACGTTGTAAAAATATCTTGAATATGTTACGTATGTAGGAATCAAAAAGACTCTTTACAGTTTTGGGACACATGCCTTATCGAGTCCAGCCTTAGTAAGTGTCACTGCTTAGTGGCAGAAAGGTTGCTACGGCTGAAGGGAGGCGCAGGAAATTTGACGAGGTACTAATAGAACACAGGCCTAAATCCGTTCTATGAAGTTGACGTTAAACAAGAAACATCCATCGAAGATCGTCCGTTACTAACCTCATTTTTGAGATTAGACGCTTTGGTGTTGCATCGCCGGCCCGGTAAGCATTGAGGGACCACATCGCTCTTGAGACATTTCTGTTTCTCTACAATCAGTGCGTTTCTTTTCGGCCCTTTTCGCTGCCTTCCGGTACCAATCGGTAACGCCGTGCGGCGCACGGCAAGTCCCCGACTCTGAATTTCTGCATGAATGGGCTTGTTTATCAGACTGTCCTTCTTACTTAGAGAGTAGGCGTAAAACTGTATATTTAAGTATGGTGTTTGTTTGGGCGTGAGTTTCCGGTGGCTGTATGAAAAGCGGCAGATGAGCGATGACTATTTTATGTGTTCCTCAATGGTATTACATTACATTGTTATGTTATCGTGAATGTGATACATTGTGAGGA
Source organism: Rhodocollybia butyracea (assembly GCA_015501585.1). Classification (NCBI taxonomy): domain Eukaryota; kingdom Fungi; phylum Basidiomycota; class Agaricomycetes; order Agaricales; family Omphalotaceae; genus Rhodocollybia; species Rhodocollybia butyracea. Next base: position 429,758 of record JADNRY010000014.1, on the reverse strand, counting down.
GCCAAAGCGTTTGTTATCGTACAATCGTCGTACTACATTAAGTAAGGGAAGGGACCAATGAGTCGAGGAATGAAAGTACACTTTGAAGTTGGTTGGAGTGGAATTTGAATAGTTCGATGTGTTTACGTCCACCTTAGATTGCGGTTATCGCGGTAGTTGAGTAGAATTCGAAAACTTACATGAGGAGCAGATAACTCTTGGTCGATCGACACAAATATCTTCCAAATATAGGTGTAGTAGCGCTTCTACTAAAGTGGTTAGGTTAATGGTAGGGAAGTACTCGGAAGCTCACCTGTTCGTCGTCTGTACGGTACTTCTTTACGCCATAGATCTAAACGGCCCGTTTGGGGACAAATGCGTTCATGTTCATCGAACCGACGGTCGAAATCCGTAGTCATCCCCAGTTTGGCGACTATGATGTTGCCCGCAATGACTTTTTCCAATAAGAAATATACTTCTCCAGGGCCATCCGCGACGGACTCTGGGCGAAGGTGACGTTGAGTGATGAGGGAGTCTAGAAAGGTTGTGGGTCGTTTGACCATGAATCGGTAGCTGTACGATTTTCGTTATTCGTAAGATAACGGTCGGTTGTTTTCTGGACGGGTGCAGAAAGGAGAAGTCGTTCCAGTGGACGAGGATAAATGGTAGAAAGTAGTGGCCGGGTATTCGTTAATGTGAGAGGGTGGATGTGGGTGATGTGAATTAGTCGTGGAAGGTAATTGGTGTGTTGGTCGATATTGTGTTAAGGAAGAGATGGCGATTGTGGATATGATGTGAGGAAGTTCTTGAAGAAGAGAATCTTCTTTTGGATCGATAGTGGTAACTGAAGGTAAGATTGTCGCTGATAGATATGATGAATCTGGACCACTTCGCGATATAGTGTGTTCGTGGGTTGGTCTGTGGTTGGGTATGGTGGTAACCGTTAGCGTGAGCTGAAAATGTGTTAGGATAAAGCGGAACAGAAATTTCTTCTTTGCAGAAGTCGATTGTGGCACTAGTCGACGAGACTCTGTCATTTGTCTGTGTTGGTAAGGTCTGCGCAATCAAAGATGTTGAGCTTCGCGTTCTCTCAGCTCACCCAAAGAATAATTCCCTTCGTCGTCTTTTTCGTTGTTAAATTCGTGGTTAATATTTCTGCTTCCTTTTTGAATTACGAATAAATTATGTAGTGTATGGTTGAAGTTCGGGCTCCGACTTTTGCTGTTGGTGGAGCGTTGGATAGGGCCTGCTTATCGCGAGGTTGCGCTCCGAGAAGTTTGTGTGGGCAGATTTGCAAGTTGAATAGTACAGTCAAAATTGTAGGGAGTCGAGGGAGTCCTCATGTTTCGTGGTGCTCGAGGAAAAGAGACGAGACTACGTTTCATTATGTGGGCAAGTTTGAGCGAATGATCGTTAGAGAGGTGACTAGCTTCCAAGTTGTTCGAGTTTGATTAGTCACGTTTGAATTCGAGTTGGAGATGTCATACAACTTTGACTTCACTGTCTGGGTTTCAAATTTTGGTGTATTCTATCCGCGAAGAAACTGAGAAGAAAGTCTAGATACTCGGTGAGTGGTTCTGTAGTAGGCAGTGGAAGCCTGGAGATATATAAGTCTTGATTGCAGTTTTGTTCGGATTTCTTTCTTGCAGAGGCAACCGGCGTTTGGTTTACAACGCAAAGAAGATTACCTGGAGTAGTGTGTGTTGTATTTGTTTTTGGGCTATTTTTCAAGTTGTAAGGTGCATTTTAGAGTTCAACATTGATGATCTTGTGCGGAAATATTGATTTTTTGCTCTGCAGACAGCAGTGAGGTAGGCAGATTAGTGGGCCGCAGTTGCAGCGTATTGTCGTAGCTCGGTGTCCAGTTTCAGAGGAGGTAATTGGGAATGTTAGGTATGAGACGATCGTTATATTCATCGTGGAAGGTTGTCGCTGTTGAAACGGTGCGGTTTTTGCTGCATTGTACCATTTGCAGAGACGCGAGGATCGAGAATAGGTTATAGAAGACTGGATGTTGAAGCCGTTTGACATCAGCTTTTGCAGAAGGTGGTGGTTGTTGAGACGTCTGTTGATCGTTGAGTATTTGCATTTTAGATTAGAAAAAGATAAACCAAATTTGGTATATGCTGCGTGACGGTGCGTGGTCAAATTAACCTGAATGACACGTGATTCAGTTTTTTTTCGGGTCTACCAGTACTACATTATCATACTTATATTGAAATGCGTCGTTGCATGGACGGAAAGGTAGATCTTCCCAAGTTGAGCAACTTTCGATGTGGTGTACGTATGAAATCGGTTCTTTTTTGGGAGACGGATGACAAAGAGGAAATGTGCATTCTGCGTTGTATGGTAATTCGTATTTCGGAGACCAGTTATGTTGACACTGTGTCTGGAATTGTAGTCGTTCTTGTTGCAGAGGGAAGTGGAACGGAGTTTAATGATTTGTATCATGGTTTCCCGGGATAGAGGTAAATGTCAAGTGTGCTAACGTATTTTACTTTGTTCTTTTGCTTTCGAGCGAATGGTTCAGAAAGTATAAGTTTACCAAGGATTTAGCAAGCATGCATGTTCATGGCTTTTGTCAAGTTTAGGTGTTCGTATCATGTGCAGCTAAGGTTATACACATCGAGAGAAAGCTTTGATTGAAGAAACGTATACTACAATTTCGCTGAGTAGAAGTAGATATATGTACAAGCGTGATTACCAAGATAATTTCACTGCGGTGAGGAGTGCTACTAGATCATATGTGTTTTCGAGTTATGGTTGTTCCGCGGTTTATGCTATCCATATCTAAACTGAACCAAGGGGGTGGGGGTGAAGTTACTTCTGACTTCTATATCCAATGGCAGTGTGAGTAGGCGTTCGTTTAGTACTGCAGCTCGAGCTATGGCATCTGTGTGCTGTTGGACGAGTGAGGTGTCATCAAGATGATTTACGAAAAGCTCAAGGTATTCAAGTTGGAGTAAGTTCCGCAGGATCACAAAATATATGTGGTTGAGATATTCCTAAGATACAAAGTTATGTTCAGATAGTTAATGTGAATTGAGAATTGTTATACGTACTTCGGTCGGTTGAGACGGAGATAAGAGGCACCCAAAATGCGTCAGTTGTGGGCAGGCGAGAACTATGGTTGTGATATCCAGTAGGTTGTGTCCCCTGAAAGAGGATGTGAGGTAGAGCTCCTGTATGTTATTGGCAGTTTTCAGCGCGCGGAGTTGTCGCTGAAGAACTCCTGCACGCGAGGTGATGTATCCGCAGTGAACTCGTACTCTCTTTAGAGGACGTTTCTGACTCTCTTTGTTGGAAAGTAATAGAGCATTGACGAGGGATCCTGTGAATTCTCTAATGTTGGGCAGTATTCCTGGAACTGTGAGATCGTCGATGATTGTATTTTCTGGTTGTACGAGAACTTCCGAGCAGATTATTCTATAACCGAGGGCCTGTATTTGTGGGTGGCGAAGTAGGAAAGTTTGTAAACGAAAGATTTTGTCCGTTGTTTCGAAATAGAATTCGTTCAAGAGGGTGAAGGTGAACGTCTCGTTGTCGAAAAGTTCCTGTAGAACTTCTGTTGGTCGATATGGTTGTGAGATGCCCAAGTTCAGCCTCAATGATTGAAGCCTTGAGCTCAACTGCGGTAAGGGTTGGAGTAGTTTCGATATAGTGTTGTAGTCAGCTAAAGAGGGTCAAACGATATATGGTGTTAGCAGTACGAATTCCTATATTCTTCTGGCAACTTACGGATTGATGTTACTCCCACGAAATCGATTGTGAGGCGTGTTAGGTTGTTGGAATACATTTGAATCTGTTAGAAGTTAGTCGTATCTCTATTAGAAGTTATTTTGGCGTACATACATATAGGGATATGCATAATTGAATTTCGTGGTGAGGAAAGGGTGTTCGGAGTTCAAGTTCCTTCAAGTGCTGCAGCACTGAAGGAACACCTTGAGTTAATGTGCTGTATAATGGAAGGGAGAATGATCTAAGACACAACTTCGACATTGGTGGATGTCTGCATATCGTTCTCTCATTCCGATCGATGTTCGAGAAGATGGTTCGAAGATGTTTCCTAATGTAGTCCTCTCCGAAGACATACGGGAATTCGAAGTTGTCGACGACGACGTTTTTTAGATACGACACTGCGGGAAGTTCACCGTCGATAATAAAGTTTCTGCTGACACTGGCAAGAGCAGAAGATGAGAGTGTATTATATAAGAGCAAATAAGCGAGTCTTCTTGTCCTTTTTGAAAGGCAGGCTATCGCAGCGAGCGCTTGTTTGTCGTCATCAAGATTTTCGAGGATTATAAGCAGGATTTCGTTTGGTAAGTCAAGTAGGTTGGGTTTGAGACGCATATCTGTCTGTGTGGTTCTTGTGAGGAGAATTCTGGTGTGTTTATGTAGTGGCTACATAGTTGATGTGTTGAACGTGGTTCGTGTATTTTTCCAAGTCCGAGGAGGAGATATTTTTTCACGGTTGTGATCGATCAGTGTCAAAGCTGGTTATCGCATAAATTGGATGATGTACCGATATAATCCACGGTTGTGACATGTAGTTTTCCAGATACGTAAAAATTGTCTATCTATGTACAGTGATATCAGTGATGGATTTTGGAAAATTCCAAAGGAGAAGGCACCGTTAGAATATGTTGTAGACGGGTATCAATGGATACGTACAACGGAACGCCTCCAATTGCGAATCCGTGGTATTAGGTGTATGTCGTGTAAGGATCATGTATTCGACAGATTTCATTGTGATTGTTGAAGTAGTTCTCCTGTTTCAGCCGTTCCGCAGATGGCAGGTTGGCGATAGAATTATTTTAGCGTAATTCAATACTAGTTTGGCAAGTACGGTTCGAATACTTGGATAGAAATTAGGTGTAGAAACGGAGATGAAGAGTAGAAATGGAAGTGTCGTAAGGAGTTAGTGACATCGGGGTGTTGTCTGATAGAAGTTATGGCATAAAGTTCGGGCCAAATACTTAGATAGGTTGTGGTCGTTTCCCCGGTTGCAGGTATCTTGTTATCTGTTTGAATGTTTGGCTCGTTAAAGTAACATAAAATTTCTTGCCTCGTTGGAACATCTGCTTCGAGCCTACTATACCCTGAATTTGTATCCACTTCACGAATGTCCAAAGGAAAAGGTCGTCGACAAACTATTCATTATCCAAGCCAGCGAGAAAGGGGATATTTGAATGAATTCTTTTCACAAGTATGTTTATGACTTCTGAAAGGCTCAAGGTAGTAATTTGGCAATTAGAACACCCATCCTTCGGATTGTGATCTTTCGAAGATTTCTCACTTCATAGGTATGGATGTGGAACGTGTTAAGGTGGGTATAGCGGTATAGATTGGTTTTGGTTTGTCATTGACACTGGGAACAGAAATGGTTTACGGTACGTGCATTGACGTTGTGACCTGAGAAATTGACTAGAATAGATGTATTCAAAGAATCGGCGTCGGAGTGCAAGGTTGGAGTCCGCGAAAGCGAAAGTTGAGAAAGTCACAGGTTCAAGTGAGTTTGAAAGTGGAAGATTTTAATATATGTGATTCTTAGGAAGAATTATAGATTGTATTAGTCGGAAAACCTTACATGACGGTGGATGGTTCACGATACCCGCTTCTCTGTCTATCGCGGTTTCGCGGCCGCGATCTTATGAAGTGTATCGAATGTCAGGCACTGGGACTTGCCTTCCAGGGGGAGACGGCGGTGAAGTAAATAATTGTGAAGGTTAGTTCGTCATATCGTGGTGCTCGTAGATGAGGATTTCTTATACCATTTGAAGGAGAGGTAAACACGGTGGTGTCACCACCATTTGCTACTGGGATCATTGAACGATCAGTAAATTGCGCTGATTCAAGTTGGATGACGTTGAAGCCGATAGAAATTGAAGGGAATGCTACAGTTCGGTGCCTTGTTCAATCTTCTCCTTCTACACTTGAGCCGCAGCCTGTTTGGAGTCGTTCTCATTTTGATGCTATTCCAAATGAATGGCGTTTCATAGATAGAATTCACTGTTAAATTACAGATTTCAACCGAGAGGTCGGTTTTGCTGGTGAAGCTGGTGATTAAGGAGCATTTTTTTGTGTATTTACGTTGTTGTAACGATGATCAGTTGGAAATCAAGTGTGAATATGAGGTAGGTTGAAGATTGGTTGGTTACGTGGTTCTCCCAGTGTTCCGAATATTTGGCGAGTCGTATGCTGGTGACTTGGTTTGTATCGACGGAGAAGTTTGTTACTTGTGAAATTCAGTATTAATGCGCGGTGGACTGTTTGCAGAAGTAATATCGTTTTCATTTAACCAATGCGATGAAAAATACTATTACTAGAAGATGAATATGTTTTTGTGCGATTTTTTTCGGTTATTCTCTGAGTGCGAAGTTGTTCGACTCAATTTTAGTAAGCTGTGGAGTTACGCGAATGATCAGCTTTGGCTGCGTACATAGATAGAGTCAAAGAGAGAAGGGGAAAGCAGAGGGTGAAATTGGTACTACAACGACAGACTGTTTCAGATTAGAGTGATGCCCAAAGTGACCTTTCTGTGTTCCTCGAACATTTCCAAGTGATTAAAACTTTTCTTTTCCATATCTTTTTACGGTCGAATATATAGAGGTCGACATCGCTTTTGGCTTTGAATGCATTAATTTGGCGCCAGAAAAGCACTTCATTAGGTGCTCGTTGGTCATGAAACATCCAGACATCTAATTTTTGAAGATGAGTGGATAACCTGATTGCGATCTGCGCAAAGATAAGGAAGCTCTAGTAGATGAGGGTTTATATTTGTTTGTAGGGCGAAGTCCACTTACTGTCATCGATTGCTGTTCAGTTAGCCATAAACCCAGTTCTTCTATTAGGGGCAGTTCATCAAAGGTTGCAGCATCGAGCGAGGTGACGTTGCGGATACCTCGCAAGAATACTGTTCTCAGAGAGGGACAGCGCTTTAGGTGTAGCGTTAGTTGAGCAAAGTCCAATTGTTCGCCGTAAGGACAGTGGATATCGATAGATTGCAGTCGTATTTTGTCCTGTAGTGACAGTATATCGGCAGCATCAACGTACGAACCAGTGAAATGTCGCAGTGTTGACGCTGAAGGACATATTTCCAGTGCCCTCGGGGAGGAAGGTGACCATCGACACCAGATATAGCCTAGTGCGTTTACTTGAGGGTGACGTTTGATGAATAATTCCGAAGGTAAGAATGGGCTTGTGCTTTCGACGCTCAGATAAGACAATGTTGGGAAAACGAATGATTCACGCTGCAACACGTTGCGCAACGACGCGGCGGCGTCTTGTGATGCATTGCGTGGTATACCAAGATGAAGACGATCTAGGATTGGCAGCCTGTCGGGTAATGTGGTAAGGATTCTGCTCAGATTAGCGTACTCCGCTTCACGATATATTGATAAGTTTACGGTGTTTTTCTATATTCGGTGTTTCACTTACACGAATCACCAAAGATGGTTTTGAATGTAATTTCCAGAGTGTGCAAGGTTGGAGAGATTAGGGACATCTGTTGTGCTATCATGAGTATCGTTGGTTTAAGTAAGTTAAAGTGTTTACCAAGCAGTTGGTATCGTTTTCGTTACGGAGTGCAATTTCGATTTTCAACGACTTCAAGTTCATCAAGCATGAAGGTATTCCGTTTCGGAACACAGATGCGAGCGGAGTCTCAACTGTCCAAATTAACTCGCGTATTTTTTGCGTAAAAATGGTAGAGTCGAATTTGTTCCAAACTGTGGGTGAGCAAGATATGAGAGCGTCCGGGACTACTTTGTTGTTATCTTCGTCGGGGATGAATGATATTGACCGTACGAAGGAAGCTAACGAATTAGGATTTTGGCAGCCGTTGATGGTAAGGAGAGCTTTACTGTCGATAGATTGATATAGTATTCGTATCGCTTGTCGGTAGCATGTTTTACAGGTTGTGCACCAAGACGAGATCGATGCAACGTCTGAGGCCAAGTAGGTCAAAATTTCGCAGTGTAGTTCTGTCGGTAGTGTCTGCATAGGTGTGAGAGTGTAAGGTTTATCATCCTCTTCGATGTTGTTTAAATATGAGTGTGGCAGCTTCTCCCATCCGTTTGGCCGAACAGATCAGGTGACAAATAATTTGATCGAATATGCCGTCAGTTTTATGACGTTGACCTGGTATTTGCACTATCTTCTATCTTTGGGCAACTTGCGGCGTTGTTTGATACGCCATAGTCTCAGAGAGGGTTTGTGAGGTTTAATGCTAGTAAAAGGAGATATGGATATTCGGAGTGTTTTAGAAGTGTTCATTCGTATACACACACATCCGTATGGATCGTCAGTGTGTTACGAGTCTGCCTATGGGTGACTAGTTCATTCGAGCCAATTAGTGATTTGTAGGAGGCTTCTTATACTATGGATGGGACCTGCTGGATGGCGGAGTCGTGTGATTTACCACTACTAAGTACTGCTCTGGCTTGGGCTATTTGAGTCGTTTCTTATCTACTTGTACTATTTCGCTAACTAAATGTAGTAGTAATGGTCGGGAGCTGGTATAGGAGATACATTGGTCCCGCTAATTGGCGTGAGAGCATCGTTATGGCGAGTCCAGGTCTCGAGATCGGTGGACTGACCATAGTGGTTTGTTTCCTGTTTACCTCAGGAATTGTGCGCTGCAGCGCGTTGACTGCTGTGCCCTGTTGTATGACTTTATCTATCCTCATTACCTGCAGAAGTGCTTTGCTTCTGAGTATTTAATGGTAATGTAGTGTTAAGCGATGTTGTGATGAGGTTCCGGTATTTGACTGGATACTGAGCAGATGTGAGAGAGTAGTACTCAACGGTAAAAGTTATTTGGAGAGGCAAATGCATTACTTACTCGGTGATCAAACAAAATTGCAGTTGCATGAAATACCTTCAACCTACAGCGTACACTACTCTTGGGAAATTTACCTCCGAGTTGCGTCGTCCTATGCGCCTGGATGTGGTCGAAATCACCGATGTTTCGAGTACGTCGGATACACCCTTTTATCGAAGCAAAGTGTAGATAACATTTATGTCCGAACTATTGCGTATCTCTGCTACCACTACAACTACTGCTGCAGGTCCGACACCATGAATGTTACCTTTTAGGAAAGATCGGAAGCGCATGGCGGTCATTAGTTGGTTTGGATAGAAAACTAAGTGGAACAGCTATCGCAAAGGTCTCCTTGAGTAGGAGAGCAGTCGTTCAATTCGAGCTCTGCAGTAAAATATTTGGATATGTACAAGAAGTAGCGACGAAGGCAAGAAAAAATTCGGTGCAGTGAAGGTTGCTCATATTCATTTCATAGTAGTATTTATTTCCGACGCGAGGTGGTAATCTTGCATAATTATCTGTGGAAAGAGCAATAGCTGTCAGGGAATTAAGTTAATGAAAGGTGAGTGCCTCAATTACCTGCAAGGATTTTTCAGTGATTTCCAAATAATCGGCAAAAAGGACAGTGATGATGCGTTACCAACAGGCTCTGCCCACACGTATCGGTCAACGCTGTGTTGACGTTTTACTCCTTCCAATATTTGATCGAATGTATCTATTCCTGCTGAGAACAATGCTCCCAAGAAATTGTTTCCATAGGATTGCCGAAGTTGCTTCCAAGAACTCCAGCGATTATCCATGAATCGCTCGTGAACTCGGATAAGGAATACGTCGTCATCGTCATGCAGACAGAGAACGTAGTATATACTGTCTGCGTGAAAGAAAGGCGCTAGTACAAGAGATCTTCTGTACACCATATTGGCGGGCAGGAACGTCCCTGGTCCCAATACTGGAGTGTGAACCAAAGATGAGCTCATAGCGAGACATGGTATATCTCTGATTCTGTGTGGCAAGGATGTGGGTGGTAGTAGTTCCAATGATGCTTGAGACGGCAGTATCCGATCGGTGTCACTGAAGGGAGAGCGATAGATCTGGTGCCCTTCGTCAAAGAAAATGGAAGCTTTAACCCGTGAGTCGAAGGGATCTCCAACATAATAACCTCGTGTCCACTTCTCCCATGTTTCCAACGAGGGGAGATTATGGATATGACTATAGACAATTGGCGGACATGGACTCAATGGTAGAGTGTCCAACGACGTTGTCCCGAACAACTGCGAGCTGGTTGGCGTTGCCGTTATAGTGGCAATTGAGAGAGTAGGTGAAGGAGATCGGATAGTGTCGGTGTCCATTATAGAAGTGACCGCGGAGTCGACAGAGGATTGGGAGTCACTTTGTTCGTTGGGGAAAAACCTGCCGTTGGAAGTGAGCGGGGTAGCAACTGATGTAAATGCGGTGTCGACGGAGGTTAATGACTCAGTCGAGGAATCGAACGTCAAAGTGACTGTTTCGTTGCTTTTGTTGAAGGTCAACATAAGAGAGTCTTCGGAGGTGTCAAAATTCTGTGCGAAATGCGATTCTGAATTATCTCCGGAGAGAAGGTTAAGTGAAGAAGGGTTGACAATCGGTGTGTTTGTTGTGGAGGTAGGCGTGGCATTCGCAGAATGTGGGGTGTCGTTGTACTCTTCGAAGGAGAGGCCATCCTTCGAAGTTAGTAGGTTATCAACTGATTTAGATGTGCAGTCGACCGAGGCGAACGATTCGTTGGTGGAGTCGAACTTTAAATGCACAGATTCTCTGGCGGTATTGAAGGTCAGAGCAAGCGAGCTGTTGGAGGGACCAAGCGTCGACGTTATATGTGATTCGGAGTTGCTGTCAGAGCTATGTTTTTGCGAAGAACTCGAGGCCATAGATTCAGTTCTTTACAGAGATAAAAATGGAGGCACGGGTTGGGGACAAAGCGCGGACTTTCATCCCGTGGTGGGCTTTTAAGGAGGAAAATTAGATGGCGTATCCTTTTTTGGATGCAGTCGGAGCTGTATTCAGTTAAGATTAGCATTTTTCGTCGTATTGTTCATGGTGTAGAGTATCTGACCTTGAAATTTTATTCCGGTGTACGTGTGTCGAGTGTGAATCGTGCCAGTTTGGTAGTGTGGATATTGCATGAAGTTATAAGGCGAGTACGGACAGACGCATACTATATTTTCGCGACCGGTGCTTACATTTTTCTATTACGAAATATTTCACGAAAGAATGAAAATTTGTGAAAGAACCACTACTACAAATTGGTAAGGTGATTATTGGCTGCCGATGGAGCTGCACCTGGAATCTGCCTGGTTTTTGCAGGTAATAGGATAGGACAATATGAGAAATTGATTAGTATGCATATATTTTTTTGTGTCACATATACTATTAGTGGTATCTCCGGTGACAATGTGACGTTTTTCTCACTTGGATGATGTCCTTGTATGACCTATACCTTTAAAGAGGTGTTTAGTGCGCTAGATGGTCGATTATCACAACGAAGATACAAATTTCGAAAGCTACGTTGTTCCCGCAATACCAGCAACGGATTTCGGTGGAGATGTGCATTCTCGACTGTTATAGGTTATATATGTTGAGACCATGTAACTGATGTAGTGTACCCAGAGGACAGATAATTGAAGAAGGGAAATGATCGGCAGTCCGCATCGGCAGATATTTAGCGATCAATATATGATGAATTTGAATTGTGGTAATCTGGGGTCGAAGACGGACAGATAATTCAGACCATTGTCACGTCTGAGGTACATTGCGGTTGCAGGTAGACTTCAAGGCTTGGAGAACGTAAATTCCAGTGACATGAATTTCATATTATTGTTACTTGATATTGATTGTGGGAAAACGATGCACCCGAAGGCATGACGCGCAGTGTAAAGTAAAATTACAAGGGAAGGTGTATTTGACTAGTCATTCAGGTGTATTACAACGTATGGGTTTATCGTTGCAAATTTCTCAATGTTGTAGCTGATGTGTTACATATGCACACTGTGTTGGTGGTTTTGCTATGGAGGGACCAGGAGTATTGCATTCTGAATGAGTTCAGTGATTTGTCAGTGATGGAAAGTTGATGGAAGGAATGAAGTGAGAGGGCTTATGTCTAACAATGTACTGGGGAATGTCGCAGACTCTACATTGAGCGCGTTGGGCGTCTAGTCATGTTATACGTATTTTCCAAACTATTCAGGATAGAATGAACTTTGAAGTAATTCTAAACGTGAAGATAAGTGTACAGATATAATATGCGTTAAAATCATAATATTCGCGTAGAGTAGAAGCCATCGCAAGGCAGAGCTACAATTCTTCAGGGACATGCTACTGTTCCATTGATCAACGGAGGTTTGATTGGGTAGCCGTCTTGATTCTTAAGGTGTTGGTGGTTCACGTTTCTGCTTTAATGGAGCATGGTATGAAGGGTGTTACCTTGGTCATTTGCTCAAACTTGGTGATGGACTGGAAAGAGAATGGAGACTGAATGGAGACTGAATTCGGAGAGCGGAGACTGAATGGGGGTTAAACTTAACAACCCACAACGATACAGGCGGTCCGAAGTGGAAGCCAAACAGTGACATCGGTGACTCACAGGTAACATAGACTGGATATGTATAATAGACAAGCTAGAAGTGTAATAACAACAACGTACAAAGATTAACTAAATAATAGATCATAATTTTTTTTATGTTACGTATTTCTGTTGTTGCTATTCTATATATTAGTATTTTTTCTTCTTTCATAGCATTATTTTTTTTTTTTTTTTTTTTTTTTTTTTTTTTTTTTTTTTTTTTTTTTTTTTTTTTTTTTTTTTTTTTTTTTTTTTTTTTTTTTTTTTTTTTTTTTTTTTTTTTTTTTTTTTTTTTTCAAGCTAGTGTACATAACAACACGTCAAAGTTCCAAATTATCAACTTTGACCTATCGAATCAGGCTAGCGAAGGCGTCAATTCTGCGTTCCAACGAAGTTTTTATCATTCAACAACTGGTGAAGGGTTCAATATCGGTAAGGGACAGAACAGGATAGTATACAATATCTGACGCAGGTGCAGTTGCAGTAGGAAGTAAATCGGTAATAGAGTTATTGAGGCCCGGTGCTTCTACATGTCTTCCGGACGGTGAACTTCAGTATGCAACGCGGACTGATTCGTTTGATTTCTAGAGTGTAGATTAAAAGACGTTCTCTCATGTGGGAACGGTAGGCGAGCCGATCTGTATTGACTGTGACGAGCGAAGTTGTTCGGGAGGAATCATATCCTCCTTTGAATAATTACACTTTTTCTACTGATGGGTAACCTTTATGGTCCGTATTACATGTTCTGCATGCCGAGTGGCAAAAAGTAACACAATTCGATCCAATGGTTCACATAATGTGAAGGAAGTGGGTAAATAACGATGGCGATAATCAAGTGCAAAAGAAGACGAGCGTAGTTCACCAAAAATGGTTAAGCGTTGAGTAGAAGTGCATTGAATAACTGAGACGTTGAATATGGTCCAAGATTACGTTCACATCTATATTGCTGGTTATTTATGCAGTACGGAGAAGAAGGGACGCCGATGGTTTCCACAATTGCGGTTCTCTGTCCTTTTAAGCTGGTCACCAGATTTGACACGAAATGAGCAATTAAAGCGTTTAAATTTGGGCTTCTTGTACGCCTTCTCCCCTGTGTTTGAATCGGTTATACGGAACTGCCCAAAATTGAGCTCTGTGACTAAGAGAGCAAGGAAAAAGGAAGAACCGGCGCGCTCCATTTAGGAACAGCCGGGACCCGCGCTACGCGCTGCGTGATGTGTACCTACTACCTTCCGCTGCGCACATGACAAAATTCATATTCAAAGGCGTCAAACTGCAGTAGGGCGAATGTAATGGAAAGGCTGGAGGTGGTTTGAGGTTGTTGGAAGATCCCAGCGCACACATCAGTAATTACGACTAATCTGGATGTTGAGCGGATGTATTAACGGAGATCAGTTCAACCAATAACGGTGGCCTCTTGTGAGGCAGTGTACATTGTGAAATGACTAATTAACAAATATTGCCTGTGGGATGTAATCTAATACACGGAAAGAAGGAGGGAAGGAAGGAAGGAAGGTTAGAACCGGCGACGTGGTTGTTGCTTAAGGAACAGCTGGGGCCTACACGCATGGCGCCGTGGATACTGCAGTACGTACTATATTATGGCCATTCTTTGTTGAGTTATTAAGGTACGATGCGACAATTAGAACGTGAGTTATATTGTTCGCTGCTGCGTTTAATGCGACACTGCCTCGCGGTAGTGGTTCAGTTTATGACAGCGTATGAAGATGTATGAAGGCGAAAGCTACGGTGAATTGTATTTGATGAACTTTAAAATGCATACAATTGGTAGACATGTACAAGAATTTCATTTTGCATTAAGTTAGTTACCATAATGGAATCAATTGAAAGAGGTGAATGTACCTTATCTCGTTGTTTTAGACAACGAGTTAACTGAGATCGTTATAGTAAGAAGATATCCATTTTATTTGAACATTTTGTTACTGTTGTATAATGTGACAATGTAATACCACCCTTTGCTTGCCATACTTAAGGGTGTATCTTGTGGATCGAGTTTTTAGAGACAACCCAGAGACCTAAATGGCAGAGATCAGTTCAACTACTCCTCAGATCACGGAAACTAACGAGAAGGTAATTGATTACAACGTTGTCATACTGAAATTATGTACTAATCGTGGCCTGCCAGGACGAAGAAAGTGGTACCACTGTACTACACGACTTCCATCGCCTCGACTTTCAAAACGGGAATACCCTGTACGACGATGTCGAATTGTACAGCGCCGAGCTGCTTGCGAAGTTTGCACCGCTAACCGCATCAATTCACCATATTCTGAATTTGCATGCCGAGCCAATTCCGGACCCATCAACTACGTTGATCCGTCGATGCAGTAACCGCCAGGGACTTTGGATTACAGACGAGGATCATAACCCCGTCTCAGTATCTATAGTCGCTCAAATCAGTTCAATCCCGCTGGACTCAAAGTTAGGACCATACCTGGACATGACGATGTTCAATAGAATGGTACATTTCTGTTTTCGTTAAAGTTCACGAAGTTCTAATCTAACATACGCGGTAGATCACTGTAGATTCTTTCCGAAGGGCTGCCGCGAGATTCTACTTAGTTGAAGCGTACGCGCAGAACGGAAGCTCCGCAGAAACATATGAAGTTTACCAGAGGAATAAAGAACGGTTGTTCAACTTGCTAACTTTTTTGCAAGTTAATACAACACAGTACGTCGATAACGGTCTAAAGGAAGATCGTGAGTATACCTTTCAACGCATTAGTTATTACTGTGATAGTAATTAATTTGCAGAAAGGTTGTATCCAAACCGAAGCGAACCTCTCGGTATAACAACGTGGGTTGATGTACATCAAAACGGATACTACGGCCTAATCGGGAGAACGCTAAACATTTTCGAGAACGTTCCACCTAGTTCGAGCAGAACGGGCATCTCGTCACAGTTGATGAAATTTAAAGGCAAACTTCCGGATCCTGGTAAGCAAGTTAGTGCCGTCGAAGCTGACTAGTTGTAAACGTATTTGCAGGCAAGCTACAAGCCGCTGAAAGGGAAAGGAACCTCAGGGCTTTGGAAGTACAGTATCCCGTTGAAGGTACGGTCGATTGCTTCTCATGTCTGCGATAAGGGTATTCATTTAACCACCAGATGTTGAAACCTTCGATCGCAAACTTGGCCATTGGCCAGACCCTGACGGTCAGATCAGAGCTTTAGCAGAGAAGAACGACTTATGCGGTGTGCATTTGAGGGTTCCCGATGTCTACGATTCAGGAGGAATTATTGTGCATCCGATGCAATACGAATCTGTCTTTGTTCCAGGATCTCTCGTATTTGTCACGTTGACCTTTCGAATGTGAGATTCATGTATATATCTGTTCGGCCTAAAATGTTCGCTAACGCGTCTTTTATTTAGGTGGGACATAACTAGGGGATCCAACGGTGGCCCCGTGGCGAAACCGAACAGATTGTGTTCTAACGTCATTGAGAAAATACGACTTCTTTCCAACGACGCAGATGACCTTCGCTTCTGGTTGCACACTGATTCTATCACTGAGAGGAACCGTATCGTTCAAGAAGCAGAGGATCGCGATGCTGCTGAGAGAGATCGAATTGATTCAGAAAGAAGGGAGATGGTTCGTGTTGAAGAGGTTGAAACCAAAGCGAGAGAATTGGCTGCTCAAAAGAAGAAGAGAATTGAAGATCTTCGTCTTCAGTCTTCAGCGATATGTGACATGGTCACAGATGACGCACCTTCTGCGATATCAGCTTCATCTGCCGGACCCGAAGCTGTCGTTTCTCCTGGACCTTCATCTGATACGCCGGCTATACTCGACACGCAAATTTCGGATAAGAAGAGGAAGAGACGTGATACCACCCCTGTTGGTCCTAGAGGCAAAGGTAAAGGTGATGTAAAGCGAGCTCGGGGTTGCGCCGAATTGACTGGCACCAGTGAAGCCGACGCAGCGCCAGTGGGTGTAGTTCAAATGGAAGTGGATTCCTGATGGTTGAAGTTGGGGTGAAGGTAAATTCCAACTGGAAAACGAAATTTTCTTGTGCCAAGTCTGTACTACTATAGCTGTGTTTGAAATCATCGAAATTGTACTTGTATTACTTTCCACCATTGCGCCAAATAATGGTCCATCTTACTACTTTCCTGCAAAGTTGGTGCTAGCATTGTAAGGAAACCATTGTTCTGTAGTTCGCGGCAGCGGGATATCACAGCGAGCATGTACCCAAGCTGCAAAAAGAAAAAAAAATGAATAAATTCATTCACTTGAATGTAGTTGCAAGACCGATTGTGAAGCTTGAGTTGCAGGAAACTTATACTACGTTAACATAGCCACACGCACCGCTGTAGAGGATGCATTTCGAAGCCGTACGATTATCTACAAGTGTGCGTTCACGAACCCAATCATTCACTCCTGGTCGTTCATTGTATATGGAGTGCTACCCAATATATGCATTACGAAAAATAAAAACATTACTATAGGTGTTCTTGGATGTAGTTACATATATACGTTTAAAGAGCATACGCAGAGATCGATATTCAAGAAAACAAGGTTCATTGATGTCCATTACTTGTGAAAGCATACTTCTGCGCGACTCCGAAAACTTCAGACTAAGCAACATTCAAAATAAAAAAACGTCAACGTTGACCAGCTTTCCTAACCAAATATCGGTGTATCGCACCAGTTGCGACGTGCGGATTCATTCTAAGAAGTAGTAAAGCACTTTCGACATTCGTTAGACGAACAACCTATAAATATTGTTAGATATGCATGTGTAATGCAAATTCGTAGATGTACCTGTTTATGAGGCATCAGATCGAAAACGAGACTCAGAAATGGAGGGGTGGTGGAGCTGGCGACGAAGTCCTGCCATGTAATCGCGGTTGTAACTTGTCCCCCGATTATTAGCACGAGCTCCAGTCAACAGAGAAGCAGGTCTACTATGAACAGACCTCGATCTACCGTTCTTGGGAGGAATATACATGGGAGGAACGGGAAATTCGGTCGGTGCTGGATTTTTGTGTATTTTCCTCAATGGCATTGGTTTCGATAGAATCTGAAGCTGGCCACGGGTTGTCGAACATGCAGAGCCACTAGAAGGCGTTACATACGCGCTCGGTGCGGTAGATTTAAAGTACATGTCGGGCGGAAGAGGAGGCTCGAGAACTTGACGAACGACAGTGCCCCTGGCTTGAGGATTTCTGGAAAGCAAAGAGTTCGAGACCTTCAGAGAAATCGTATTAGACCATGGAAGATTAGACACGTATGGATTCCCTACCGCAGTATAAGTTGTTCGTTCGACTGTCTGGGCAGCATGCATATCTTTTCGACTGACAGAGGCATTATTTTCTGCGAAAATACGATCCTTACCACTTCCATACTATATAGTGATCTGTTGAGACTCACCGACATAGCCACAGCGAATTCGTTGAGGTTGGGCTTCGGCACCGCGGCGAACGTTGCTGGTGAACTCGAAGTTGTTTCCTTGACAATGTTCGCCGACGTAAGCTAACATTCACTGAGTGTCGAAAAAAACAACTCTAGCAGATAAGACCTACTGAAATCGGTGGCTGAATACGGTACCCCCCGATGAATCGACGAAACAGAGGTGGTTCTGCAAGGCGACATCGTTAGTTAGTATACTGTGTCAGGAGTAGATACCGCACTCGGAGATTCTCCCCATATTCGTAGATGCGACTCGGACTTCATCATCTCTGCGAGGCTGCCAGGTTTCGAATGGCATGTATCCATTGGTTTCTTGCGGTGCACCGTTTGTACAACATGGACCGATGCACAATGGAATATTAGCGGTGTTTTTATCAGCAGTTACTGTTAAGAAGTTGAAAGGTTATCGATAACGAAAGCGGGATTTGGTACACTCACTCCGGCGAGCAAGAGGCTTCTCAGTGGACTGTTTTCTGGTCATATCAATAGGACGACGTGATGGGTTGAAAATCGAACTATCGCAAGAGAAAGATATATTTCAGAGTATCAACTTCGACTCAACGAATGCATAACGGTGACCGTACCCAAAGTTAGTTTCAGCGTTGGAGCCACACTGCAACTGGACATTCTGTGGATTGACGGGGACTTCATCAGACTTTCCCCGGTTGCTCTCCTCCCAGTCTATAGCCTAACTTTAAGCCAGCAGATGAGACAAATAAGTAATGAGCCACTACGCACCCGGAAACATAACCGAAATGGAAGGGAAACGAGGGTTTCGATGGATTGGGTTCGACATCGCGCAAATCAAGTACAGCGAAGTTGAGATTCAGATAGACGAAGAATGTTGGGTTGTAAACAAGTACGCTTTTGAACGTATGCATCTGGTCAATGCGTTGGTTTCCTAAAGAGGTTTACAAATGCTATCGGTACGGCGCTAATCATTACCACGGTTCAGTTGCCCGTTAGAGAAGGCGTGTCGGCGTCGGCCTTCCACATCACCATCACTGCCATCATGTTATACTAAGCATATTTTTGCACTGGACATCACCGTAATTTGATTGTAACTCGTATAAAAGTCGTAAAAAAATCGCAAGGTCGCAAACTCAAGTTAGTATATCCACAAATTGGAGCTGCGTACAAGTTTTGGTTGATGACCTCACCTTGTGAGGTCACACACTTCAAGAACCTAAAACCACCGACAAGAACACTAGAATTTTGATTCGTGATCCCGACAAGAACACTAGAACCTTAAAGGTAAGTTACCCGTTAATGTCCGCGCAAAAATATCATCGGCGGAAAGCTCTTGAAAATCCCACAAAAAGGGTCGACGAACATAAGTGACGCTGTACCTTATCCATCGCATTCAACTAGTCCTCCAGTCGTCATTAAATCAATAATGAAATTTATGTATATAATTGCGGAATTTTGGCACTACTTTATCTAAGTACTTACATGTGCTAGGGAGAAGGTACAACCAGAAGGAAATAAATTCACACTATCCATTCTCATAGGTAGGTGGTACACGTGTGTGTTCTTTACTTTCGACAGGAAATCCACTTTTCGCCCATATAGGATTCTCTGAATTGAACAAATGCGCCGGTGATGCCTGCCAACGTCTGGCAACTACAGCACCCTGCATGATGCATACAAAGATAAATTTTTTTTTCTCTCTACATAGAATTGAATTCGTAGATTGGACAGAAGGAAAGGTCGAAAATAGCTCACTGTACCGGTACCCGCGAACATAGAAACATGGCTCTGGAACGTGTTCCACTGAGAGAATGTTCGAATTGCGCGGCGTAACACTTACGCATAACACAGGTAACGGTAAAATACACATGAGGAATAGTATGTAGAACGAATATGGTTAGTGTAGGCAACATAATTGACATCGACAATTTAGTTCCGAAATACCAATTTTCATTCTTCGGACTGCGTTAGAATGCATTCTTTCAAAGAACGCGGTCGAAAGCATTAAGAATCCATTGCAGCATCGTTGAGCCAAATTCTTGGATAACATACGTTACCACTCAGTACATGACATTAAACGTCAAACGACAGTACATCTAACTGAATGTAAAGAACAACCGGTGCGTCCAGTGGAACGGAACAATACGCGTACCACTTCGCTAACACTATTGCGCAACAGCGATCCCAGTATTCGCTGAACGTTCAACGTTGCGCTGTTATCTCAAGCGTAGGTCCGTACATATCTAAGTAACATACATCAAAGCAAACAATTTACATTGATCAACCATGATCGGGTGTTGGGCAAAGCGAGCTATTTCAAATCTAAACATGGTATATTGATCTCACGTGTCAAAACTAATATTCACTGTACTTTACTGTTGCTCCTGCAGGAATCAGAACGAGTAGGACTTATAATACATATTTCTAACGCATAATATTAACTGACTAATTGCACATTATCCATCCGCAACGTTGTGATGATTTTCGAACTGACTCTTACCAGAACATACACGCAAGTGTTCGCAGCCTGACATTGGATACAAACAGTTTCTGCACAACTCGATGAAAATATACAACAAACATCTAGTTTCTGGGGCGACATTACAGCGCCATACCTTCGAAGCGATCCTCCAAATCGGATTCATTCCCTTCGTCGGTGTCAACATTCAACTCCATAGTAGAACTCCTACCCTCATGGAATGCTCTGAATGCTGCAGGCAATCGTGCGGAAGTTACTATGGCCAGGCCACATTGTAGCAACGGACCATTCTTTTCGTCTGGGGCGAGTTTCGGTAAACTAGTTGCGTGCCAATCACCTGGTCTCCAAAAAACGGCTTTGTTGGTAGCAGCTCTAATTCGAATACCGTATTCAGGTAGGTAGAAGTGGCCGCCGGCGTCGTTCGCAGAATCATCGCGAAACGTAGTCCACGAAGCAGCCCAGCGGTGCGGCTGCTTTTCGCGATGAACATACCTAGCCAAGGTTAAGTGGCAGCTTATACATGCATCGACTTACGCACCTAGCATAGTTTCTGGCAAAAACACCAGATGGTGGTGCAAGATCTGCATTGCGAAAGATAATAGGAACTTCACCATCCACATCAACTGTGTAAGTTCGGATCCTTCCACCTCTAAGCACCGCTGGATCCATCTTGTACAAATTGTGCTTTTTAACAAAATCTTCCAGATCATCAACTACTTCCTGTGGTCCCAATGACTTTACGAGATTCCAAAACAACGCGAACGCAGATGAAGCCTTGTACTGCACTTTCTCTTTCTGCGTAGACGAAAGCTTGTGCTTCGCTTCGAAGTTTCTCGCGAAATCGAGAAGAAGCCGCGAACGTGAGCCAGCAGACCACCCTGAAATCACAAGGGATCCTGCATCTTCCTTCTGCAAAGTTAAATGTTTCAGAAAACCAGGTTTGAACATAGGCGGAGATTGTCTCACCCTAACATTTTTCTCTAGCGCAACGTTGACCAGGACGATCTGATTTACCCAATGAAGTATTTTCGGGCAGTTGCAAAGTTCGCTTATAACTACTGCAACCTTGCTTCCATCGTCAGCGTCAACGAATATGGCACTACCACCTCCTTCTAGATCGTAGCTGAGCTGCGATTCATCGAGCATGAACATTGGTTTCCGGGGAATACGTGCGTCTGGCTGCCTCGCAGACGTGATTTGATGATGCCACAGATCCCAAGTCGCCTGGTTTTCCACTATCCAGTGATTTGGAGGTGGGTAGGGTTGCGCGCGGCGCCTCACCGGAACGGTAGGAAGTAATCCATGGAGCTGTTCAATAGCGTTTTGCACAACAGCATTTTCTGCGTTGAGCAATAGATCCGTTGCAAGCTTCCGCTTCCGCTTAGATTGCGAGTAGCGAGCTTGCATCGTAGCTTCTAACGCATCGCGGACCCCAGGACTGCGCTTGCCCAAACGCTGGACAACCCAAGATTTGTATTCGCAAAGAGAGTTACTGCTCGATTTTTCGGGAAAGTGCGATTTGAGAAAAGACAGTATTTTCGAGTCTATCACTCTTTTATCAGTGATAGCGGGATTTCTGAATTCATCATTCCAAGATTTATCGGTTTCGATTTTCTTGGTTAGCGCGCGAAATGCGATTTCTTTTGGGCCGCGAGTCATGGTACGAGAGCAATCGCAGTGCGTATAAGAACGACGACGTAGGGTTGTCCTAACAGTGCATCTGAAAATCGACTATCATTATGTAACATTAACTATGCAGTACCATTATGTAACCTTAATTGGCTCTTTTTTTCTTGCGTGCATGTAAAGTCTCGGACACCCGCGGACGCATCTTAATTGGGCGTGCAACGGTGCAGGATCAACCTGGAGCTTACCTTGTGCGCTTGGGGTCTTGTCCTCGTTCACCGTAGCTTGGCGCGTCTGCGTTTTAATCCAGTGGATGCCGCGCAATTTAATATTGGCTGGCCGCAGATTTTGCGCCTACCAGGCATGCGTTTAGCGGTGCAACAAGTGCGTAGTAATTCTAATAAAGTCCAACTCTCTTAACCAGCCGGTGGCCTAGGTAGTAAGTCAAAGCCACTGCTGCACTGCAGCAAACCACTACCTGTAACTGCGGTGCAAGAATCGGCGGGTTGAGCTCTTCTACCTCATCCAGTAACTTTCCTCGCCACGCCGCCTGCTCGCCGCTTCTAACTAATACCCTCCCCGTTATTAGAGCTGCTATTTCGTTCATGCAACTAGTTGTGAAGCGAACCGCACCCCGCAAACTGCAGCGCCTAGAACCAGCGCGCTCGGTCGACGCGCGAGCAACTTTCAAGTAGGTGCATCGTGTCTACTACATTATTCACCGCCGCCACATAGATTGTGCAGACAAAGGTGCAGTTCCCGACCCCGTGAAGTCGTTCTTGCGAGCAAGTCGTGACGCTACCGCTTATCACACATTCTCCATTGCAGCAATAATACTCTTGGTCGCGTTTTCCACCCTCGTGTTGCGATCGCAGTGCCAAAGTCTTAAACATGCGCTGTAGCTTCATCTCGAACTCCAATGCGGAATACGCAAGTTCCCGCACTGGTGAAAATTTAATTTTTTGAGTTGATATTTTAGCGGGCTTATCTGCACTAATCCGACCAAGGAACCCCAGTTCCGGCTCCATTCGCTGCGAAGTAATATCGGTTCCTTAAACGTTCCAGGTTTGATATTTTGCACATAATTGCAGCACATTCAACTGCTAAAGGTAGATTCGGGGACCCGCGGTTTTGATAATCGATGGGTACTTAAGCTGCATCCGCGTTCGTTGCTACTGAATTGCCCGGCGGCCAGGCCGATGATTCTTCGAAGCAAAGTAGCTGAATCGGTTGTTCCACTTATTCAATACTGGGTTCCTTTGCATACGTCAACGCGGAACTCCTACTTCTACATTTAATATACTGCATATACACATAAAAATAATACAAATCCCAGGCATTTAACATATCTGCACTAAACCATGTTAGGAACCAAAGAACAAAGCTATATTCAGCGATGTTTTCTGGCTTACTTGCTGGTCAGGGGCTGCCTTCGTTTAAATGGATTCAAACTGGGCGTGGAGCCGTTACTGCAATAACGTACTACGTATAACAATGCCACATCACAAGTTATATGTAGAAGTGGATTTCTCCTCCGCCCCTGTCTGGACTTAAATTAACATAAGCAAACGTTGGATATTGCGTCCGCACTTTATCCAAATCTACATGCAAGCTGCTGACGAAACCAGCAAAGCAATCCCCATGTAGCGGAATTCCGTCTTTAACAACAAAGATGGCACGCGAAGGCATTCAAAAAATATCAGAAGTCGCAGATGAAAATTTAGTTCAGAGAAGTCCCCAAAATTCATTAGGAACGAGTCAGATCAGCGAAGGCAAGCTATCTCACGAGCAAGCACGCTAAGTAGCGAGCAATTCGATACCTACCAAAGAAATTCACGAAATGACACCGCATCAACTTTGCCTACCACCTTATACTATTAGTGCCCTGCGCATAGCGGAAACTGCATTCTCAATTTCACAGTACAAAAATTAGTATCTCCAACCTTCTAAGACGCGAGTTTGTTACCGTGAAGTTGAACAATAACGCTTAGCGCATGCGAGAACCAGCTTTGACATCATCAACAATGTGACCGATGTAATCTTGTTTATGAATAGATATCTAACTATGTAAGTCGAAACTTTCGCTACGATACATACAGAATTACGTTATCGAACTCCCCAGGTACTCCGAAATTTGAGTGCATATAAAGGCCGGACGCACTTCCCATCGTCGCAAACCAGTCAAATCCATGCACCTTCTCGCGCTGCCAAACGAGGTTCTAATTATCATACTTAACCACCTCCATGACGATAAATATGCACTTGCATCGGCCGCGCGCCTCCAAAAGAGAATTAGGCGCCTCTCTTACCTGGTTTTGTACAGAACCGTGAACTCCTCTGCTTTGAAAACACTCAGCACATACACGACTATATCCGGCGAACTTCATCCTACTACCTATGTCAAAAACCTGGTTATTGATAATTTTGATTTTCAACGGATCTTTGAAGATAACTACATCGAAAAACACATGGTCAAAACTATTCAAAACATCGGAAAAAACCCCAATAAAAACTACCGCCTATCGAGACTGGTGTTCAAATCGTGCACCCTTCCATTGTCCACCGTCATAGGGTATAACATACCTGCAGCACTGCTTAGTTTGAAATGTGTCGATCTTCGATCGCCTTTTCCCCAAGACACAGTCAGATTGTGTACATCGATATATGTACGTGGTTCAAGTTTATATTGGCAGCATACTGATTCCCTCTAGAACAAGCTATGCTCAGCCGTCTTAACGCAACTAACGCTTGATTTCTCAGGAATCAGCGTTCGTCGTAAGTAATCAGTGACATCTACTATGCGGAAACTGACCTTTTAAGTAGCGGACTATACTACGATATCGAAGATCCTCCGGCCTTTACCATGCTCTAGTCCGCATTTGGAGTTGCTCGATCTGAAGTTGGCCACAACGCTGTCGGAACGTCCAACTAAACTATTGCAGCACTTGTTCGACGACGAAAAATTCACATTCTTCCAATTAAACAAATTCTCCTTCGAAGCCACCGATGAAACATTCCATCTAAAAGCTTTTCTGCTTCGACATCCCTACCTTCGCAAAGTAGCCTATCGATTGATTCACTCAGAATTCATGCAGAACTCTGAAAAAAGTGTCATTTCCGACCTCGCAGATCCGGCGATACTCCCATATATCACAGACTTCACAGGATCTCTAATCAACGCTCTCGTCTTGTGTAGCAATGACGACATTCGAAGGCCGCTCCGGCGGCTAACGGTATGCCGTCGTAGTATCAACCAGAATACACATACACAAAGCGTAAACCGCCTACTGAACTCACTGCAGAAGACAACCAGCATCCGTGAATTGTACCTCACTTGCACTCACAGGGGCTACCCCCTTCACGATATCAGGAATATAACCAAGTATTGCCCTCAGTTATCACACTTTGGGTGTCTTCTGGCTCCGACTATACCGTCGCAGGTGGGTAATTCATATTTGGACTATGGGTTGATCGAACCAGCTGACCCGCTTTTGCAGGAATATCTTCACGAACTCTACTCCACAATTTTTGCCAATCTTATTCATGTGAAATTCATCGAAATTTCCGTGAATCACTCGGATGAACCTTTCCTCGTGCAACGACACGTTGACGCTATAGCTCGTGCCATAGTGTTCACCGATGAAATCCTAAATGCGCCGTTCGACATACTTGTTAAATGCAACCTCACAGCGAAACCAATGGTAGAATTTACGTACGGATAAATGCCACTTGCTCACTTATCATCACGAAAGACGATGAACTTAGCTTTACCCATGTATGCCCCATCACAGCTACTATATTTACTACCACTTAAAATCGAAATATCAAAGTATGTAAATCCGGATATTAACCGTGTTATTTGTAAACAAGCAACTGTTTTTTCAGATCTGCAGGAATAACTTATGCAGTCGCTGTTAAGAGGATATGCATAGCGAATAAAAGTCGGAACATGATCTATGTATGGTACGCCGTGGTACAACATTACACAACCACGCAAACACCGAAAATAACGAACCGATGAGTGATTTCTCATGTTCCCGAGTTCGCTGGTCAAATGGTACATGTCCAGGCCGACGAGTGGGTTCAAGCCATATCTTGAGAACACCACGATCATCCATGACTCACTGCAGCTTTCCTAGGTGAGTTGTGGCTTGACGTGCACTGAACCAACATGCAGTACAAGCAAAGGCATTCCCACAACTTAGATCTGCATATTATCTGCTAAAAATTGAACTCATAATCAGTGTTAATTTAACCAATTACATGCAGTGAACTATAACTGTGCCACAAATACCAGTTACAATCAATACAGTCTACATACCTATTTGTCAGAATAGATAACGCATATGTGTGAGCACAAGTTCACCGCAGCAGACACATTAAACTAACCTGCTTTGAATATATATATATATATATGCGTCAGCAACCACCTACATCGGTACTACTAGATGTAGCATTTCATAATGTACAACTAGTGATGTGCAGCATAAGACCCATAACACATGCTATGTACAAGTCTGGCCCTATTGAGCCACAATCTCGACTGACCCTGGAAAGGCTAAAGGAAGGGCTCAAGCACTTGGCGATGATTTTACTGAGCCACTAGCACTGCAGATAATTGGTAAGTCCAAAGGTAATCACAGATGATATATGATGCAAACCTTCTGAATTTACTAATCATTGGTTAATTTGACTATACCAGTCACTTGGCATAGCTTAACATATATAACTAAAAATGAATATTGAGCCTTGTGGGAACACATATGACATAAGTGGGTGAGTGATAATATTGGGTAACTTACTTCCTAATGCATACTTATTTCCAATATAATTTTTGTGGAGTCTATGCCAACAAGGCACTGAGCAGATCAAAGGTGGACATGAGTCTGGGTCCTGGTAAATTTGCACCCACTGTTGATGCAAACAGGACCATCGACACTCACAGTGAGTGGAAGCGCAACAACATGGTGGTCAAGGAAGAGCGATTAGATTATCTAATGCGCGTACTTACAATAAACCTAAGAGGCGGAGTGATCGAGCAACAGTAACTATACTCTGACACTCCCACTTGCAAGAAAGCGCAGCACAGAACAAGACAAGCAAACATACAGCATGTCTCCCACTGATTCCCAGATCAACTTCTTCATTACAATAAATACCCCACAGTATCTCAACAAGCAACCTTCAATCCAACAAACTAACAAACAGGGCTCCCACTGGAACCAGCAACAAACAAACAATTCCAACAAGCAAGTGGCTCCAGCAGCAAACAAATAGGCACAACAGGTGCAGCAACAGACAGCGACAAATGGGCACAACAAGTGCAGCAGCGATAATGTCGGAATTCAGGCATGACAATGCGGCAGCGGTGATGAGGAAATTCGGGCATGATAATGCAGTGGCAGATGAAATGAATGACAACGGTGAGGGGATTTGGACACAACAGTGCAGCAGCGGATAGAATGAATTGTGGCACAACGAGCACAGCGGATGCAGTCACAGCATGGTTTGGGCACAACAAAGGATGGCAGTGGGTAGGATAGATAACAATAATAATCAGATACCAAGAGCTTTGAGTCTCATAATATGTTGACGCAAATGGGACTGTCGACACTCATAGCAAGTGGAACTGCAACGACATGGTGGTCAAGGAACAAGAGCAATTAGATTATCTAATGTATCAATTATTGTTTCAACTAATAAGCTGCGCCAAAGGGTCAATCACTGGAATGTCATGCAATTTGTCATGACATGACTTGTCCACCAATTGTTGCATGCTATGCTCATGATAAAATATTAGAAAGTAGCTATTCAACATTGTTAGAAGAAGGATGCTTTCAAAAGGAAGTCTAGACTCAGTTGTTGAATTTAGATACTTCATCTTCAACTTTAACAGGTTCTCTTCCTGGATTTCTTGATTTGTATACTGGTATGCCAGTTATTCTGCATGGTCACAATATTAACACAGATCTTGGTATTACAAATGGTGCAAAAGGTTTTGTGAGCAGCATTGATACTGAAATAGATGAAAATGGTTTTTCTCATGCTACTGGTACAATTGTTGAATTTCCTGGTAGCAAGGTTAAATTGGCTGGTTTACCACAAGGTTATTTTCCAATCAAGACTATTACATAGTATTTTTCAACATTGGTTGATGTTCCTGAAGTAGGAAAATGTAGTGTTCGGGTGATGTGCACACAACTTCCTTTTCAGGCTGGTTTTGCTGTTACCAGTCAATCATTGCAAGACCAGATGCTGGCTGTTGTTATATGCAATCTCCATGATGGAAGTTGGGCTTCATATATTGCCGCATCATGTGTTACAAGTCAAAGTGGACTGTTTGGCTGCTCTGGAGCACTCTGGAGCGCTCCAAAATTGTCAAAGCTGTCAAAGCAACCCAGAGCACTTCAGAGTGCTCTACAGCGAATACCCTTGCTCTGAGATGCTTTGGACTGAATAGCAACTGAATGCAACTGCTTTGATCAAAACCCAGGTTTTGCAGATGCACATGTGGGAGTGATATAAAGCACATGGTGATTTGCAAGCCTGTTTTAGTGTGTTTTACATCTGGAGTGTATTGCGGTGTATGTTAAACCTATATGAGTAACATAATTGCGTGTTTTTGTATGTTCCACCTGTGTGAGTAATGTGGTTTTATTATGGAGCACATTTTGACTTGCAAGCTTGCTTTAGCATGTTCTATATCCGCAGTGCATTGTGTTGGATGTTAGACCTATATAAGTAACATGTTTATATATTTTTGTATGTTCCACTGTGGGAGTAATGCAGTTTTGTTATGGAGCACATTGTGGCTGGCAAGCTTGCTTTAGCATATTTTACATTCAAAATGCTTTGCGGTGGATGTTAAACTTATATGAGTAATATGTTTGCATATGTTCCATTTGTGGGAGTAATGTGGTTTTGTTATGCAGTACATTGTGGCTTGCAAGCTTGCTTTAGCATGTTCTGCATCCGCAGTGCTTTGTGGTGGATGTTAAACCTATATGAGTAACATGTTTATATATTTTTGTATGTTCCACCTGTGGGAGTAATGCGGTTTTGTTATGGAGCACATTGTGGCTTGCAAGCTTGCTTTAGCATACTTTACATCTGAAGTGCTTTGCAGTGGATGTTAAACTTATATGAGTAACATATTTGCGTATGTTCCATTTGTGGGAGTAATGTGGTTTTGTTATGGAGCACATTGTGGCTTGGAAGTTTGCTTTAGCATGTTCTGTATCTGCAGTGCATTCCGGTGGATGTTAAATCTATATGAGTAACATGTTTACATATTTTTGTATGTTCCACCTTTGGGAGTAATGCAGTTTTGTCATGGAGCACATTGTGGCTTGCAAGCTCGCTTTAGTGTGTTCTGTGTCTGCTTCTAGTTATCGCAATGCTGCCTAGAGCACACTGCCAGAAGTTCGAGAATGTTGCAACACCTTGCAGATGAAACCTTCATGGGCATCAGATTGCTCGATCTCAAGAGTTAATCGCACTTTGTTAGGATTGCTGCAGCAAATAATGAGGAAGGAGGTGATTGTGTAATGAGAGAAATCAAGCATTGGGGATTTACATGGTGTCTATTGAATCATCTCATTTGTTGATTATGATTGTGTCTGTTCTAATGCAGAATTTGGTCTCAAGGGTAATATCTGCCTTGGTAGCTGGGCCAATTCAATCAGCAAATTCCATCTCAACCAAGGGGACCTTGCTCAAATAAACAAGTTCTGAAATTCTGAGCCTGATGGATGCTAGATAACGCAATGCTGTCTAGATCACACTGACAGAAATTTGAGAATGTTGCAACACTTTGTGGATGAAGCCGCTTATGGGCATCAGATTTTTTGACCCCAAGAGTGAGTCACATGTTATTAGTATTACTGTAGCAGATAATAACAGGGGAGGTGATTGTGTGGTGAGAGAAATCAAGATTTATTGTATTTTTGAGAGTGGACCCATTATCTTTAATGGTGTCATTCCATGCAGCAATAGAGCCTGAGTAGGAATTTGAAATTCAGATGGTGCCTATTGAATTATCTGATTTGTTGATTATGATTATGTCTGTTCCAATGCAAAATTTGGCCTTAAGGGTGATATCTGCATTTGTAGTTGAAATGATTCAATCAGCCAATTCCATCTTGATCAAAGGGGCCTTGCTCAACTAAACAAGTTCTGAAATTCTGAACCTGATGGCTTTCAGTTATTGCAATGCTGTCTAGAGCACACTTCCAGAAATTCAATAATGTTGCAACACCTTGCAGATGAAGCCCTTCATAGGGAGCTGCAGGACTAGCTTCAGATATAGATGTAGACAGGTGTGCAGGTATGACCTATTACTCTAACTCAGATAGTTACAAACAACAGTAACAGAACACACTCCAATTATCTGATAATTAAAATTTAGAAATACTGCTATACTATTATATATATAAAAAACACATTATTATTCACCGCTTTTTCCGCCTCTTTTTTGAAAAATGATCAACATCATTAGTGTTTTTCCGCTTTCGTTGAACATTAGGGAAAACAAATGTATGATTAGTACTAAACATTGTCTCACTTTCATAATCAGGAACTATAGTGGCAACATCTAATGAAAAACCCCATTTAATTAAAGTATTACATTCAATGACTTCAAAGCGCCTTGATTCAAATCTCAACTCCTGTGGTATAATGGGTTCATTTAAATCTTGCAAACATACCTTCTTTGTAATAAACAGTCCATTTCGACTTGTGACACGTGATGCAGCAACATATGAAGCCCAACTTCCATCATGGAGATTGCATATAACAACAGCCAAGGTCTGGCCTTGCGATGATTGACCGGTAACAGCAAAACCAGCCTGAAAAGGAAGTTGTGTTCGCACCACCCGAACACTACATTTTCCTACTTCAGGAACATCAACCAATGTTGAAAAATACCATGTAATAGTCTTGATTGGAAAATAACCTTGTGGTAAACCAGCCAATTTAACCTTGCTACCAGGAAATTCAACAATTGCACCAGTAGCATGAGAAAAACCATTTTCATCTATTTCAGTATCAATGCTGCGCACAAAACCTTTTGCACCATTTGTAATACCAAGATCTGTGTTAATATTGTGACCACGCAAAATAACTGGCATACCAATATACAAATCAAGATATCCAGGAACAGAACCTGTTAAAGTTGAAGATGAAGTATCTAAATTCAACAACTGAGTCTGAACCTCTTTTGAAAAGCATCCTTCTTCCAACAATGGTGAATAGCTACTTTCTAATATTTTATCATGAGCATAACATGCAACAACTGGTGGACAAGTCATGTCATGACAAATTGCATGACATTTCCAGTGATTAATCCTTTGGCGCAGCTTATTAGTTGAAACAATAATTGAAGATAAATATGCAGATTCCTCTTCAAGTACAACACCTTCTGGAAATTCAGAAGACTTCATAACACGACTATTAAACAAGTCAACATCAGATTGCAGACATTGTCTTGTCCGCAGTCTAAACACAGCATCAGCATACTGAGTGTCACTATTCATTCGCTTTTGTTCTGAAAGAGTGATTGCAGCATTAATCGATTTCCAAGCTAGGCGCCCAAGTCTATTCATTGTTTCTTTATCTTTTTTTACACCATGAGATTTTATAGGAATGTATAATGCTCTACCAGGAGATGCAGGATATTGATACATGTCACCAGAAAATATTACATTAATACCACCAAAATATTCATCTTGAACTTCTTTTGCAAATCGCAGTGCTGCATCTATTTCAGCAAGAAGTGATTGTGACACCAGTGATATCTCATCAATAAGCAGTAGTTGCACATCTTTCCATTCCTGTCTCAACTGAGCTCTTGCCATTACACTAATTTCAAAAGAAATTTCTTCAGATCCTCCTAAACTGCGGTTCGATACACCCTTTGGATCCTTCTGGACTGTTATTCCGAGACCCTTATGGATAGTTGTTCCATCAATCAAAGCAGCAGCAGTACCTGTAGGTGCAACAAATCTGATTGTATGGTCCAATCCAAAAAATTTCATTAGTTCTCTGACAGCCTTCACAACATGAGTTTTTCCTGTTCCACCTGGACCAGTCAAGAACATCCGCAGTGGATCATTTGAAGATATATTAAACATATTTTGTTGTATCATAGTGGAAGATATTATTGTAAAAGCTTGCAACTGCTTTGCATTCAACTGGAATTTCTCTGCAACCCCTTTTTGCAATGCATCAATGGAAGTAACAATAGGCAATGAAGAAATATGTGGCATTGTTCCTTGATCATAATATTGATTCATTGATGCATTACTATTAATATTCAATTGCAAAGTTTGAACTTGTGAAGATGGTTCTGAACGAGACCTTCTAGCAGCTGATATCAAATTACTTTGAGTCTTTATCTCCTTATTCCAACCAGATTTCTGTGCAGCAGTATATTGAAGTAAAACCGAATTAGAAGCCTGCTCCTTTAATTTTACACACAAAAGATTAGTTGGCTTAGAAAGCCACTGGCAAAAAACAAGATTGCGCTTCAACAAAACTGATTGATAATCCATGACAGATAATAAAGAATTTGATCCTGAACCATGTACAAACTGAACATCATCATCATTATCATAATTAACATTAGGCATGTCAGGTAAATTCATACTGACATCCTTCATTATATTTGACTGTTTCCGAATGCGCTCAGCATCACGCTCATCTTGACACTCATATATTGCTTCCCAATTGCGCAAAACAGATCTAGCTACATCATCAAATGGAAATGAATCAAATTCATTTATCACATTTACTTCAACAAGAGGATTCTGTGCAGAAAATGGCTTAAAATGAGCAAGAACAAATAATTTATACAAAGGTGAATTTTGGCGAGGAATTGTTGAACCGATAACAAGGGGTACAAGAACAGGACCAACGTCACCATTTTCAAGATATGTATGACGAATAAGATGATGTGTTGCAGACTTTGGATGTCCATCAAGTAAATTATAACGCATAAGGACTCCAACTCGAGTCTGGGCTGTATTTTTGACCTGTGTGCTAGACTTAGATTCACATGAAAAATACCGGATAAAATCAAAAAAGTTTATATTACTAAGAGTTGGACATCGAAACCAATAATCATGAACTTGGTTGCATTCTCGCAAGTGGCCATTTCTATCAATTGATATTTTCACTGATACATCACTTGCTGCATTATCATCATCACCATCACAATCCATCTGATTATGTAACATAGGGAACTGCTGTTTCACAAAAATCAACAAATTTCCAGACGGCATAGGCACTGTTTTATGAGATGACATAGTATCTCCAAGCTGCCGCAAATATCGAACAGCTTGCTGTGCATGAAGTTGCTGTCCTCGACCAAAATGTGTTAAGCATCGATGCAAAAGTTTTTTAGACTTTCCCAATGGAGTCTCATTAATATCATCTAATGTTACTGAAGCAACAGCCTTGGACAATAAAGTCAACAAATGCTCAGTTTTCAGAGGCATTTTTGTTATATAATCTGTAATATAAAACATTGCTGCTCTTGCAGCTTTTCCACTTAGAATACACTTCAAATCATGATTATGTCGAGTGCACACCAACACAACAGGATTATGTCCATTGACATCAGATTCAAGTCGGGAAAAAATAATTGAATTTGTTTTGTTATCAAAATAAGATATGGGAACAATATCATGAGGAAAACAAAAGCGACATACTGTCTTATCTTCTCTTCCCTTATAGCACACAGGCATATGGCGATGCCTTTGATGGCATTCTCCTATTCTTTTATGTTCACATTTAAAATTATGCAACCATTCAGCTGAATCAGCATCATGCGACTCAACATTACTATGAAGAGGAGGTACAGGTGGCATTTCAACACGTGGCTCATCATCTTTTTCAATCAATATATCCACTGCAGGAAGATGATGATGTATAATGCTTTCAAAAAATGCAAAAAACCTCTTGCAATATTCATCAGATTGTTGCATTTTTGCATGTACTTCAGAGGGATTTTCAGCACCTTCCAACCATATAAAATAATGACCATGAAATTGAGCCCGCCCTGTCAACTCTGAAACACCATAGAATGCTTTCATGCGACCAAATATTCCACCTTTGCGAGCAGGCTTTCCAGCTTTAAAATCCCAACCAAATAAATCACGAAATAAACATATAAACATAAATTCAAAGAAATCAGCTGCAGCAACAGGATCTTTAGCTACCCGCATCGCCCTATCAGCTCTACGAGCAGGTATTTCAGGATAACGACATAATAAATCCACCATATCATCTCCAAAAATAACCTGAAATACTGGACTGTGCACTGCAGAAGGATTAAATGTGAAAAACAAAGTTGGTAGATTAAACATTGCAAAATAACTGCGAATTTCATGCCGAGCACTAATTTTTGAAGCTTGAGATCCTGGTATCTTTGCAGACACAACATTAACTTCTTTAAGTAATAATAGTGCATTTTTCTCAGCATCAGTATATGACGCTAGGTTCTTCTCATAGCGCATATTTTCAGAAAGCTTTATAAGAACCTCTGGTGTTACAGATAAAATTGCAGGAACGATGCGCGCAAACTGAGATTGCTTTACCAACAACGATGTATGTAAATGAGCCTTCCGCCGCTGAATCAAATTCAGCACCACAAACATATAGAAATAATGATATCGAAAGTTGCGCGCAGCTTGATCAAGAAGATGTTCAGCATGAGACTCAAGAGATACAGGAGGATTTTGTACTTCATCTTCAAAACCTCCTATACCAAGAGGATACAATGTAGGAAACATACCAGGAAACAAATCAGGATTATTATATTCAATTATTGGATCTTTTTCATATATGAGTGGAAGTCGCTGAGTAGGATTAGATGCAACTGCAATGTTATGCAGTGCACTGGCTCTCATAAATCTAGCAGGTACATAATTAGACTCTGAATCATACAACCCAGATTTCTCCAACAGCATATCATCCTGCTGACTATCAGTCATAAGTTCTCCTACATGCTGATCAAAACCAGAAGTTTCCATGGAAAAAACACTAGCTGGATTTGATTCAATATCATATATCATCCGATCCTCCAATCCAGGTAATACACCTTCATCAGGATACTGTTCAAGTGCTTCATAGTCAATTGGAGGTAAGCAAGAAAACACTCGAGAATGTGCCTGAATAAACTTCAATAGTGACAAGATTTTTGACTTGCGCACCATATAAGCACTAAGCTTACTTAATTCATCCTTTCTCAATTTTCGAGAACCAACAAACACAACAGTAATTAAATCATTCACATCACTAGGTGTGCGCGGCAACTTCTTTGCATGAGATATAACTTGCATAGGATGTGCACATGTGTTCCCATGAATATACAACGGATTTTCTTCAGACGTTGAACCATACAACCGAGATACATGAGCTGTTGTACGATATAAGCTACATGCCATTTCTTCCACCCATGTGATATCTTTCAACTCATCAGGAAGTTCTCCGCGATAAAGGCCATTATTCAAAGCAAGCCGTGGAAGTTTACCTCTCGTAAGAAATGAAAAACATTCTGAGCAAAAATAAACATTAGCAACACCACTCTCATTCAATTTTATACCTTTAGGTTCAAGCAAAAGTCCATTCAAAGAACTGTTTACATAAGAGAACCTTGAACTTGCGACATGATCCAATATATAAGCATTATGCACACGCAACAACTCCAGCGATGGTAAATCAGTAACGGTGTGATAACATCCTGACCGTAAGCGATCCTCAGATCCACATGATGCACAAATATCCAGCGGTTTATATCTTATTCCCTCTGAATATGAATGTATGCAAGATTCAATAACAGCATCAGAAATAGGCTGTGGCCATTGAGAACTGGCACGTTGAACTTCGCTCTGCTCCTTAACAACCTTTGCAACACGCACACCGCGTCGCTCTGCAACGGCATCACGAACATCTGCAAATGCATTAGCTGCATCATATCCTACATCACTGCAAAGCTCAAATATAGCATCCAAAACCACTTGTGCATATCCTCTCTTCTTCAAAATATGATACACATAATCATCTCGCTGAAACAGTTCAACACTTGTAGCAGAACATTGCACACTAAGATACAGTGTAATAATCATAGAATCATCCAATGAGGAGATTGCTCGAAAATCCCGTTCAAAACACTTACTCAAGCAAACCTGAAGTGACTGTGAAGACACTACACCATACCCAAACTTACTTTGTGACTTGTACACAGATTTCCCTTTCTCACTTTGAGTAACAACGTGGAACGCATCCACCATCTGTGATATATCATCCTCATCTGTGCAGTGAAACACACTTTCAACCTTCTTCAAAACACTCTTGCGAAGAAGTACATGATCAACTCCACGAGAATCAATACTACAAGGCAACACCTGCACCATTTCATAAGCCAACGGAGAACCAAATACTTGCCTATAGCCTGAAAAAACACGCTCAAACATATTATCATCTTCGATATCAAAAAATTCACCATGCATTCGTGAGCACTCCTCCTGTATGAAACATATAGCAGCCTTCCGAGTTTTAAACTTCTTCCCTATCGACTGAGAAAGCGATGTAAACATAGAAAAAGGAAGCGAATTCAACAGCAATCTCTGCTGGGTAGCAAGATTTGGTACAGCCCATATCGGGATAGTCTTTTTCACTGAGAGAAATCTCTCGTACATAGCATTCATAACGGCGAAAGTGAACCTGGAAAAAAAAACACAACGGCAGAGGTAACGGCGAAAGTCGTCCTAGAAAGAGGATGTCGCAGCAGAAGTGGATACAGTAACAGCAAAAGGTGTCCTATCGAAATAAGATGCGGCGACAGAACTAGATACGGTGCTGAAAGCTGATACGGTGCTGAAAGCTGATACAGTGCGGAAAGCTGATATGGCGATAGAGACGATTGGAGTGGTCGAAAAATAAGAAACGTGTGAAAAACAGCCACAACGAACGTTATCGCCAATAGCGTCATCGAATCAGTGTGTGAAGCATTGCATCATGGCAGAAATCTGAAGGATCAGATAAGAAACGAGGTTCACAAGACCCTCTCTTCCCTTCGGTCAGAGTCGGGATACCAACGTTTGTTTGCCCCCCTTTTAGTGGACCTCTCCAAGCTCCCCGTAGCTTTTTACAAGGACCAAGACCTACAGTCCCCGAGTCGTTCTCAAACTGACACCTTTTCTGGCGAAGGAACCCAGAATGTCCCTGTATCTCTTACCAAACCTCTTAGGTGGAACCTGACCCGTTTGTCGTTACCGACGATGTCTAAAAACTATTACAAGGGTTTGCCCTCCAACCCACACCTTATTGCTACCACCCATTCGAGTCCTGCTGAGGCTCCATCTACCCCTGCGGCCTCCTTCGTTCTTAAAGAGATAAGGGTCTTACCTTCCAAGCACCTCTTACTAGCGTTTGGGACAAAGGTCTCGCGGCCGGCATCAGCCGGGGCCTAAACACGATATGTGTAAACTGGACAAGTCTGGATGCCCTCACTATCGCCAAAGTCGGAGAGTCCTCTGGACTGGCCACTGTTTGGATCGGTGTCGAATCTGGGGCGCTCAGCTATGAAGAAGGGAGTAACATCGCACACAGCATCCTCAAATACATCCTCGATCAATGGCATATCCCAGACTGCCGTGTAGAGATTAAGGAGACTCATGGTATGAGACAAACAGGCAAACCTGCTACCTCCAAATCGCCTACAATGGAACTTACCCCGTTCGTCGTAACCGACGATATTTCCGAGTCCTATTACAAGGGCTTGCCCTCCAACCCACGCCTGATTGCTACCACCCATCTCAGCCCCATAGCCCCTCCATCTAGCGGCCAGATGGAAGACCAATGGGGCAGGGATAGGTGGTGGCCGGATTCTGGTCGTGATACTGTCCTTAAAGAGATAAGGGTACTAGGTGACCACCCTCTCGCTAGTGTTTGGGAAATTGGTCTAGCGACCAGTATTTGCCAGGACCTAAATAAAATGTGCGTAAACTGGACGAGTCTGGATGCTCTCACTATCGCCAAAGTTGGAGAAGAGTCCTCTGGCCCGGCAACTGTTTGGATCGGTGTTGAATCCGGGGCGCTCAGCTATGAAGAAGGCAGTAACGTCGCATACAGCATCCTCAAGTGCATCCTTGAACAATGGCATATCCAAGACTGCCGCGTAGAGATTAGGGAGTCTTGTGTTACGAGACAAATAGGCAATAAGTTCCTTAATCTTGTCCACGTTAATCATGCGACTTTTACCGCTCGCAGCCCATACACTGCAACCCTTGGCAGCCCAATCTCCAGTAAAGATACACTCTGGGCCGAGGGAACGGGAGGATTCTATTTCAGTGCTGGTGGAAACGACAGCAATATCTACCTTGTCACGGCCCGGCACGTTGTCTTCCCCCTTGGCAAAGACGATAATAAGGAATACGAGCAGACGAATGATAACAAAATTCGTGAAGAATTAGTGATCCTTGGAACCTCTTCGTTCAATGAGCATCTCGCTGCACTTGACAGGGAGGTTAAAGACAAGGAGTCCGTGATTGCAGACCTCAAGGATTGGCTTTTGTTTTTGAGGGATAAGGATGACCCTGGGTCAGTGAAATCGCTCGAAATGGATGGGATGAAGTTGCAGATAGAGGAGGTAGAGTTGAAGCAACTGAACCTCTTGCGGAAGGACATTGCCGCTGAGTGGGAAGGGGCAGAGAACCGCGTATTTGGGGAACTCGTCTGGGCTCCTCCCATCGTTCTCTCCACTGAACCCAGTCGCTACACTCTAGATCTCGCTGTCATCAAGATTGACCCAGGTATGCTCGACGCTGAAAACTTTTTGGGCAATACTGTCAACCTTGGGAAGAAATATACTTTTCCGGAACTCACCGAAAAGGTCCATCTGCATTCTTCCAGCCCCCCTTCCTTCAAAATACCCGTTGGCCACCGTCTCGTGACGCTTGAAGACCAGGTCCCTGAGGACGCCCTGTTTAATCCGCCAATGCGTGACCCTGCCGGCGGACCGTGCTTCATCGTCTTCAAGAATGGCGGAAAGACTGATATCACCTTTGGAAAAGCTAATAACGTTTCATCTTTCACCCGCACTTGCGTTGCTGGCCAGTACACGGAGTCAAGGGAGTGGCCGGTGGTTGCAACTAACCAGGAATCAGGTGCATTCTCTGCCAAAGGGGACTCTGGGTCTTGTGTTGCAGATGTTTTCGGACGTATTGCTGGGATCCTCACGAGCGGGTCTGGCGCCACCGAATCATCCGATGTAACTTATGTCACCCCCATCTCCTTCGTCATGCAGGTCCTCACCAAGCGCTTTCCGCAGGCTCACCTCAACTTGACGCTTGTTGTTCCTGCAGGTGAATGGGCTTCGGCTACTTGATTTAGCAATCGGGTTTGTTTAGTTTGTTTTGTTTCCTCTCTGGTTCATGCGCTGACGGCCTTTTGTTATCATCCAGCTTGTCGGCTTGGACTTTGTGGGCATTTTGGGAAATTTCCCCGTTGCTTAGGGCCCCGTCTTAGCCAACGCGGGTATCTGACATTGTTACTTCTCTCCGAATACCTGTAGCCTGCATAGCTCTCTCCATGATTTTACGCTGTTCAATCTTTACCATTAACCTTTGCCATTTCCTGTGTTTCTTCATTTGCATATAACAAGTTGACCCAGTGTAACCGATGTGGTCCCACTTAGGCCTCAGCTACATATATCGCGCCAACTTATACATGCCTGGGATGCGCAGTCTCCACAATGCTGTAGTGAGGATATTCCGATCGGTTCAGAAATGACGAGTCTGTAGGGACACCAAAACAAAAAAAAAACCTTCACATACATGCCTCCTAGCCGGATTGAACGACTGACCTTTGCATTGTATAACGTCATGTACAAGTGCAACGCTCTACCACTGAGCTAAGAAGGCGTTACTAATTTTTGGGCTCAATAACTTTAAGCGCTCAATGACTGGCTCGGCCCGGATAGTCATCTTGGTTGAGAACCGTCATCTTGGTTGAAAACCCTTTGGAACTCGTCGCTTGAAGACTCGCCGAAGAATAAGCCACTCTTGCCAATACACCAATACTACTGTAAACGGTATTGTAGTGCACACAGTCCAAATCCATTTTATTTCTTCTTCCCTGTTACAAGTCGACATCGGAATCTGGATTGATTGCGTTGATACCGGGGAGTGACGGTCACCGTGAGTCTGATCTTCTCGAATAGTAATACAAACTCACAAAAAACGTATACGAAGGGGTATACATCACTTACCGTCTTTCTTTCGCGCCAATGGACGCTGAAAAGGAGAAGTCCAAGCAAGTGCCGCCTCAGCCATCTGCTCCCATTTCGGACTCGCCGAAACGTGTACAAGGAAATGCCCTCGCTAACGAATCCACTCAGAAATCAACGACGCGTTCGCCAGCTCCCACTTCTACTTTAAATGGGAAGTCCAAAGAAACAACCCAGTCTCCGTCTCCTGGAAACCCCAGCTCCAAACTCGACACATTTCTGACACAGCTACCGCCGTGGATTAGCACCAATCTTCGGAAATCTCGCTCGTTGAAAGTTTGGTTTCGTTGTTGGCTTGCGTCATGGGTGGCATTTCTCATCTTGCTTCCGAATGCATCCTCAAATACACTAGGAACCGCGTACGCCGAGTTCAATTGTTCACGATCGCTGTAGATTTATGATTTGTTCCAGTGGTTTCTTTGCCCTACTTTGCAGTTTCTTTATCCCTGCAAACCTTCCGGTACAGCTTTTCGCTTTTGTGAGCTTTTCTCGCCCTGTCTTTTCGATACTTCTCTGACGTTTTGCTTCGGCTTTGATAGTCCTTGTTCACCCTTGTCATCGGTCTATGTTTCAGTTGGGGAATAGGTGTAGCTGCTATGCGTGCTGCTAATGCAGTACGGAGTACATCGTTGATAGAGGCTGTGGAGTTGCAGATCCAGGAAAGGTGAGTACGAGCTAGCTATCCTTTTGCATTTCATTATAATCTTTGTTTCCAATTCGCAGCATCAAGAACAATCCGGTTTTTCAAGCAAACCCAGCTTTGGCCACAACTACAGCTGTGTTCAGCGGTGATTTCTTGGACGTACGGTCAGTATTCCACATGTCTTGCCTTACGACGTCCTCATCTCTGTTTCCCAATGTGCTAGTGCCTCCGCAATATATGGATGCTTCCTTGGTTTCTTCACGTTCTTCTACGCGCTTTTTCGAGCGTATAGGCCCAGACTTGTGTTCACCTCGATTTTTGCAACTATTGGGAGTGAGTTACCTCCGATTTAATCCAAAGTCTAGGAACTGATTATCCATGTTCATCTCTAGTTGACATTTTTTGTGTGCGTTCCTTCTGCCTCCACTCTCGGAAATGTTCGACTTACACAAGATTTGTGTGTCTTCCAGACCTTTGGTCCCCTCTTCCCAACAGCCCAATACACCATCCTCAACTCTTTTATCATTTCGATTGGCTGCTATGCCGCAATCGCACTTGTTGTGACGTTATTCGTTTTTCCGGAGACGATGTCCCATTCCGCTCTCAGGAGCGTTTGCGAGCAACTCGAGCGGGTGGAGAAGGTCGTGGTGATGCAAGGCGAGGTTCTCAGGGTGATTGATAAGGAACGGGGGAAAGCGGGAATTGAGGAATTAGCCCCTGGAAAACCTCTTGCGATGAAATTGGAAGGTATGAAGGCGGTGATGGTGGGTATTATGAAGATGCGTGAGTCTAGAAGGGTATTCTGTCTTCTCCTTTTCTCATTCGATTTCAGTGTATGGTACCGCCGGTATGATCTCCCTCGAGTTCAGCTATGGCAAATGGAGCTCGGATGATGTTAAAGATGTCATCGAGCCTCTCGCCAGCGTCGTCGCACGCTCCGTCGCATTACAGAGTTTTCCGAAATTGGTTTGGAGGACCAAGGAAATGCAGAGGCAAGGCGAACGTGGCGATGAGAAAAGCGTCAACGACCCTACCTCTACCATGACCTCTACTTCCACAAAGTCATTAAACACCTCCAACGATGCTCATCTGCTACAACAAATAACCTCGCTCAATGCTCAATTTGAAGCCTCTCACAAGCTTGGTATACATGATATCTTCCCTCTCATTGACTCTGCGACAGCAGATCTTCGGAATGCCATTGTTAACGGCGTCGCTGCTGTGCGCAAAAACCTTGATAACATTAACCGCCATCGATGGACGAAGAACCCCGAGGTTGATGGGAAATTGATCAAAGAGCTGGATAGAGCTTATGATGTGCTAACAGCGGCCCTACGGGAGTTTACCAAAAACGAAAGCGATGCCAAGAGGATGCAGATCCTCGGACCTTTCCTCTCCCTGCTTGAAGAAAAAGACAAAGACGGGGGAGGGGTTAGGATGACGAAGGCTGAGCAAGAAGGTCTCCCCTTCCGATCCCTTTTCATCGCCTTCGTTCTTGGCACCAATCTTGTTTCGCTTTCTGAATCCATTCTTAAGACAATGGATATCGTTCAAACGACTATCGCGAAGCGGAAGAGGAATAGGCTTTGGGCGCCGAAGGGGCTTAGGAAGATTGGGAATATGATTATGGGGAGAGTGGAGGGAGGGGAAGATGAGAACGCGGCTGCTGCGGTGGGTGATGATCAGGCGAGGACAGAGGAGGATGCTGGGAATGAGGGTCGTGGTAGGATGGGGACGAAAGGTTTTAGTAAGTCGAGAATCGGTTTGAAGCACGTTTACGGAGGCGCTCATGAATTTATGTTTCAGAGCTCGATCCGGATAGCAGACCTCCTACGAATGTGGTGCAGAAGATCATGAACAACCTGCATATTTTGTATAGGTGGTGTGGGACACCGAAGGCTATGGTATGTGTGTTAGTTTACTCACTATCGCTTTGTTCTTTGCACCCTTTACTCCTTCTGTCTTTATACCCCCGAGGCTTATCGCCTGATCCATCTAGTTCGCATTCAAATACTCTTTCGTCAGTGTTGCACTTTGGCTCCCGGCTGTGGTTAACTCGACTGGTGGTAAGTAGGCCTTGTCTATCTAGCTGTTCGGAGTGATTCCAAGTGAGTTACTGACTTCAAGATCTCTCTAGGCTTCTACTACAAGGAAAAAGGGCTATGGGCGTTGATCATGGCTCAAAC
This sequence comes from Rhodocollybia butyracea, assembly GCA_015501585.1. NCBI lineage: Eukaryota > Fungi > Basidiomycota > Agaricomycetes > Agaricales > Omphalotaceae > Rhodocollybia > Rhodocollybia butyracea. The sequence continues at coordinate 386,734 of JADNRY010000014.1, read as the reverse complement.
TACGTAAATCTCTCATGTTCCATTTCTAACGCATGTTCTAACCATTATCTGTTCGGTAAGCCTGAATATTTACGCCGCGGTGAGTAATCTCCCCGTTTTCACTTCCAGAACATCTTGAACTTTCTTTTGAACAGGATCAAGTTTTCAACATTGCCATTCGACTCATTGGTACGTTCATCGGCGCCACTGTAGGATTGGTTGCATGGTATATGGGTCAGTTCATCTGTGATTCGTTGTCCAGAAAATCGTCTCATCTTTGTACTCCGCGTAGGCAACGGTCACGGAATTGGTAACCCATTTGGCGCAGCAGTTGTTACTGCCCTGTTCCTCTTACCCTTGGTGTTTTTACGGAATTTTACGCCTCCTCAAGTCCTGCCTGGGGTTTTGTTGGGCTGTGTGAGTGCTTTACTGAGAGTTTCATTTGTAACGACTCAAGCCTTTTTCCTTTTTTGATTCAGGCCACTTTTTCTCTCGTTATCGGGTATTCATGGGTCGATGGACATATTGCACAGTTTGCCACCCCTGGTATGTGGAACTCGCATGTTTTCGACCTGATCATTGAGTTCCTTTATCTAGGTATTGGATGGAGTATCGCATGGAAGCGATTCACCCTCGTTGTTATAGGTAAATACGTTTCTTCGTCGTTTTTACTTTGCATTCTCACTATCATTGTTTTAGGATCAGCAGCCTCTTTTATTGTTATGATGCTTCCCCCCACGTCTGGGCGGAAGGCTGTACGTTCACGAAATGCATCAATTATCGCTAGCCTCGGAAATCTCTATGCATTCCTTATGTCAACGTGGATCGCTGAAGTCCCGCGTTCAACCAGTGACGCCGAGTCGGATTCCAACTCCGACTCCTCTGGTCTTGCTCCAGAGAATCCTGGCGAAAAGGGAAATAAAGATCCCGCTAATCATGAAGCTGTCGTTTCAGGGTCCATATCTCATACTCATCTCGCTCCCACTGCTCTTTGGTTGGATGAGTTCCGTGTCCGACTTCTTGGTCTGTCGGAGGAAATAACAACGCTGAGGCAGTTAACGGCGACTGCTACTTGGGAAGGAAGTGTTCGAGGGAAGTGGCCTTTGGAGGAGTACAATGCTTTGTTAGTTGCCGAGAGTGAAATGCTTATTGGTTTGGCGCAGGTTCGCTACTATTTTGCCTCTGAATATCACCCTAGATTGATTTTTTTTTTCGCGCTCAGCTTGGTAATGCGCTAGCGCACCTGGATGATGAATGGCGTATTACTTTTATGCACAACACTCGAGTGCTTAATCCACACTTTGTCTGTACTTTTCCTCCGTTCCACGAGTTGAAAACCTGACCAAAAACTTTTTAGATCACCGACGTTATGACCGTCTTCTCTCTTGTATCTCAATCTCTTCGCAACGGAGAACCGCTTCACCAAGTACTTCCCCAGAGTTTGGTCGGCAGACTTATGTATCATCACTACAATCATCACTATCTACACCAAGCTGCGCCTCGAGACCAGAGTGGGCAGTATTTGACAGTGGACACAGTCTCCTCGTTGGATTACATGTACTATGCTACTGGAGTTGTTGCAGTGTTCCTTGTGTTAAGGGTGAGTGCTCTCGCCGAACAATCTGAACGCGTAGTGACCCTTATCATTTTTAGTCAGTCGATGAGCTCCACAAAATCACGAAGAAACTGTGTGGCGAAGTTCCGTTTCAAGGGTTTGAGAGTTGGAGGAATCATTTTGAGAGCGAACATGTTCAGCGTTTGTAATTTGTCCTATAATAATTTAATTAATATGTATCCTGCACCCCGTTTTGACGTCACCTTGTTTTGAGAAACTGTTGAGCAACGAAAGCAATCGCATTTCCATGAGTTCTCAGAGTCAACTGTGGAACCAGAGAAAACCCAGCCGCTCTTAAGACCACTGATAGGTGGCTCAGTCTCGGTTGAAGGTCATTATTGGCAAGCATATATGCATATCAATGGACGTAAAATCACTCTGTTACTCTGTACACATGGAAGCAAGTTGCGACTTTGGCACGTGATCGTGATGACAGCTTTGGCATCGGCAATGGCTGCCGACGTACCTCGTTTGCACTTTACGCCGTTTCCGTTTACTGGGTCCCTCACTTGCGGCACACAATGACTTCATTCTCATCGCAGAAAAACACAGAACTGCACAACAACCACTGGAGATCACACAACAACCGCGATTGGTTCCGTCCTCTCGAAGATAGCGAGTATGCATATTATGTTCCATCGAAGACTGGCTTGAACGATATGTAAGTGAATGCTCTCATCATCTCACTGATTATCGACCGATCGCTCCTCTACAAGGTTCCTTCACGCGTCATTTACCGCTAAAACGGCAGTAATGGACCCCTCGCGAATAGCGTTATGCTGGTAAGTGCGTTTATGTCTGACGGAGCCGTCATTCAATCTCACCATAGGGCCACGGTTCGCTCTGAACATCCTTTGCTAATGGCCAAGGTCATTCGAGATAAGAATTTGAAGATCCCAGAAATATCAGAGGATCAACCGTACTTTTGGTAGAGGTTTACACTGCGCTACACGATCGCGAGTGATCAAATCTAGAGACCTACTGACTTTGCATGTTTTCTGTTCCCTTTCTAGGTTTTCGCCTCCAACGGATCCAGTAAAGGAGGCGGAGGAATGTCTAGTATCGGCACACTCATCCAAAGAAGGCGCGTGACTAACTACTCTCTGATATCTTCCACCAATATTGCCTACTTAGAGCTGATATCCAACTACCTCAATGGTCCCCGAACTCTGTCGGATGAACGTATGTCCTACTTGGTCATATCGACGTCCACTGTTCCACAAGTCTCCGACGAAGAAGGAACGTATGACCTCTTTATGTGCGCACCCCACTTCATCGGCGATGGAGCTTCATTACACCAGTGTACACATGATCTATTGACTCTTCTCTCATCTACCCGGTCGAACGATGAATTAAAGCGAAGTCTGATGCAGGCTACATATTCGGTGCGTGTTTCTCACTCGATTTTGTCTTTTTTTGCCTAATTTGCATTTTTGCCCAAGGTCAATGAACTTCCTCTAGGGTTCGAATCCCGCCTATCAGTACCATCCAACCAATTCGCGCGGGCCGCAGCTAAAATCAATTACCTCCAGATTATGCACAATGAAATCGTCGGTACAGGCTACTTAATCCTAAATTCGATACTTATGTATGTTCGATCTAGGGCGGCCACACCCTTCGTCGTTCCCAGCGTCTCTCCCAAGAAACCAAGTTCATTGAAGTGTCCTTTTCCGAATCATGTACTGCGAAGATTTTATCCAAATGCAAACAACACAGCGTAACAGTCAATCATGCCTTGTTCGCCTTGTGTAATGTCGCATGGGGACAATCCAATTTAGATTTTGGAAAGATCAGAGAGCCGATGTAAGCTCTTGTTCTTCTTTTTTACTCACAGTGCCACTATTTTTCCGTTCAGACCCGATCCATCTCCCTTCTGACTTTTTACACACAGAATGATGTACACAGCGCTCAACCTCCGCGCTCACCTCGACCCCCACCCTGCTTCCACCTATTGGTTCCTCGCCCTAACTTACTTCAACATCGTACTTCCCTCTTATGTCCCACCTACTCTAGCAGCATTCTGGGGTCGAACAAAGAGTGTTAAGAGGCAAATTCGAAAGATCGCTGGAGGTGGGAAGGCTCCGTTCTTGAAGGCGAGAGCGCTCGAGTCGGCGAGGACAAGGGCGAAAAGGGTTAGAGGGATGACAAAGTCAGCGACAGAGAAAGAAACAGAGAAGAAGAGCGAGGCATCGCAATCCGCCCTACCCCAACCCACGTCAATTAATGACGTTCAGCTTGCTAGTGCTAGTGGTATCAAACTCCCTCCTGCACCGAGTGCTGCCCTTTTTGGTGTATCGTTAATCGGAAATCTGGACAACGTGTACACCCAGTCGTCCTACTCCCGCCCCCCGTCTTATTCTGCCTCCCCTACCGATACCCGTCCTGTCTCGTCACAAGAATCAATCTCTTCGCAAATAATCACCATTCACAATGTTGCAACTGCATCTCGTCAAAAGCCCGGAGGATTCCTTCTTCTCGGGCACACATTCAACAAGAAGCTCTGGTTGCATCTCTGTTATGATGTAAACGGATTTGAGGAAGGTCATATCGAGAGGTTTTGGGAGTCTTTGCAGGATGCCGCAGATGAGCTGCTGGTTGGCGATGAGTGATCGAGTGTTGAAGCCGTTGGTTGTCTTATGCGTTTTGTCATGGCTTGGACGAATAATTGTTCTTTCTGTCACTGTTATCGTCGTTCCTTTTGTTGCTCGCTTCTTGCTTCTTTATTTCCTAGGCTAGAGGCAAGCGCTGTCGAGCGTTACCTGTAAATAGGCAAAATGGGATATTTTCTTTAGGTTCCCGAGTCGGGGTTTTTGAAGGAAATTTGAGAAGGATGCGTAGTAGAAGCTCAATGAAACTCAATCGCGGCCGTGAAAGAACAGCGTAGACAACATATTTTCATTTGGAACTGAGCACTCAACGGTAAGTAGCTCGGATGTACAAAGCACCCACAGTATCCATTTCATTGGATCCTTGCGATGCTCGGGTAATCAGTGATTTGACAACGAAAAAATTCTGATGAGCAAGCTGGTAGAAGTAATTTTTTGTTTATTTTCGCAATGAAATTGCCATCCACAACAGCTACTGATGTAGAATTATGCTTATCCACTTGGACACGTTCAAAACCCGCATGCTGAACGTTCAACGTTAGTTTCACGGACACGGCTGATCTCAGTCATCAAAGTGTCCAAAAGAAACGACTGGCTCGAGTCTAGTAGACAACGTAAAGTTGCACATGATCTACTCGCCAGCTCAGTTCAAGTAGACTAAGATACCACTCCGATACCACTGGAAACTCGCACAGCTTCTTGAGTATACACGGAGAGCCGTCGGAAAGCGCCTCTTTTTCACTCACCAACCGAAATACGAATGAAGGTCTTAGTTTTTGGGTGCGCACCAACTTTACCTACGTATACCCTACACCCAAAACTGACCGATACAAAACAGATCTTCAGGCGCCATCGGCTTCCCAGTCGCACAGGCGTTGGTCAGAGCGGGGCACATTGTATACGGGCAAACCCGCTCGGAAGCGAAAGCTCAACAGCTTGCAGCTGAAGAAAGTGTGTATCAATAACGGCTCATGATATCCTGGGGCATATTATAATCGATTGCCTAGTCATTCCAGTTGTGTGCGACATTGTCAGCTCAGATACCTGGCACTCCCTTATCCCAACTATAGACGTGGTAATTGAAGCAGTTGGGCTCGTAGGAAGAACCGACTTCTCAGAGATCGCTTCATTGATTCGAGAGGCCGTCGTTAAAGCTGCTGAACACCTTCGTCCCGCCGGTGCACCGAAACTCACGTTCATTTACACGTCAGGCATGTGGGTCCATGGTGATAATCGAAAAGACATAGTCACTGATACAACGCCTGTTGAGAACCCTGTGGAACTCGTCACTTGGAGACCCGCAGAAGAACTAGCCACTCTCGCCAATACTACTGTAAACGGTATTGTGGTGCGCCCTGCGCTTGTTTATGGTCGTTCTGGGTCGCTTTTCGCACCTTTATTTAAGCAAGCAAAGACAGAGAGAAAAGTTTCCTGGCCTGGGAGCCCAGGAGGAAAGTTTGCGCTGATTCACGCAGACGATTTAGCCGACTTGTATGTCCGACTATCGGAGGGAGCTAGTATTGCTGGAGGAAAAATATTCGATGTTTCAAATGATACTACAGAAGACGTGGACGCATTTCTGAAAAAGTTGTCTGTCATTGCTGGTCTGAATGGAGAATACCAGTACCGAACACCTTCAAACCGTGAGTTGTGCTTTTTGGCAAGGGGTTAGTTCTGATCACTTACTCAGCTTTCGAAACTGCTCTGGGGACTACAGTTCTTCTGCGACCATATCTTGCTCGATCCTTATTTGAATGGCAGCCTAGAAAGATTGGTTTTACGGATGGATTGGAAGTCTATTATTCTGCGTTTCAAGCAACGTTGTAGAAATAGCTTGAAAATATGTACGTATGTGGTATAAGATAGTATGCATAGTATGCACGTTGGAATCAAAGGAATCCGAGAGGCTAATTCAACGGCGGCGTGAAGCATAAAGAAGTGTTCAATTTTGGAGAAGTGATTTGAGGCGGACTTTGTGGAAGCGCATTTCCATAGTATTCCTCGATCGCCTTGTCTCTAGTGGATACATGTCGCTGCTTGTTTGCCGAACGAGTAGTAACAGACTTCTTCACGGGGCTGTTGCTACGACTGCGAGATCCCCGAATAGGAAGGGTGGTGTAGGAATCTGACGAGACGCTGATAGCATTAGTCTTGGATCGACCTCGGTTTCCGGGCCTTGAGCTAGTTCCACAATCTTCTGGCTCGTTGTTTCCCCAGAAGAATCCAGCGACCTTCTCACTTTGCTTTCTAGAGATAGCGGGAGTAGGCAGCGGTGATCCATCGACTATACGAAAGCCAGTCTGGGTGGTACAGGTACTACCCTGAGTCCGGGAAGTAGCACTCCTTCGAAGATCGTCTTTCTTATCCCGAGGCCCTCCGACGCGTCCACCACCTGCATCATTCAGACGACAATCAGAGTCGGCCCTAGTATGGGTTGGTCGACGACGTGAGACAGAGACAACTCTCGTGGAGCTGGTAGGGGTAGCGGTAGCAATGGATTTCCCCCCTGGGCGAGGAGAGCAAGGATCGTAATCACTTTCAAAGTCATTCAGGAAGGATATCCTATCATCCTCTTCGCAAAGCTCTTGTTCTTGTTCTCCGACTTGGGAGTACACAGACATAGACGTAGCGGTCTTCGTTGTAGCTGCTCGAGAGAGATGTTTCGAAGAACCAACAGACTTGGTACGGAGCTTCTTCGAAGGCAAAGCTGGCGGGACGAGATAATCGCGCTCTTTGCCATCCTTTGTGTCATCCACATCCAACGCGTGCCAGCTAAACATTGACAGAGAAAGTGGCTGCTTCTCGGTGCTCTCCGGATAGTCCCTGGCTTCGGAAAGACTGGGACAATAAACGGGTCCTACTTCCAGCTCGCTACGCCTTGGTCTTCGTGTCATCCTCTTTATACCAGAAATTTCATCACCATCGAAATCTCGTATGCGTGGCTTGCGAGTCAAACAGCCCCAACCGATCCAAGCGACTACGCTTCCAATGATGACGCCGAGGACAACAAAAATGGGTATCAGATACAGTTCCGCATTCGAGGTGGTAAGGCTCTGGTTCTGAGAGGCTTTCGGATAAGAAGTGAAAGTTGACGAAGCTGCCTGTGAAGTCATCATAGCGTTAATGGATATCATTGTCTGGGAGGTTGAGGCGGTGTTAGATGAGCTTGAATTTGACGTAGAAATGATCGCTGATGCTATTGAGGAGCTGGCGGGAGAAGATATCGGAGCTGAGGAGAATGCAGTTGCAGTTGAAATGACATTAAGGCTAGAAGTGGTAGTAATTCCACCGGGAGGATAAGGCCACCAGTAGTCGTAGCTGCTGCTGCTCGTCGTTACAGGATTAAGAGCAGCAGGGACTGCTGTTTGCGACGCAATTTGACGATAGTTGATATTATACTGGGAATCCGTTGGATTGTTGTTTGAATCTGCTCGGTCGCGAATATAGGGCCGAGACATTAGAATACCTAGAGGTTAAAGGCGAGTTGAAAGAATGGTAGGTTCGTATAGTTTCGGATAGCAATGGGCGAGATAGTTACGATAGGAAGAGAAAATGTTTGGGCGCCTTAAGGACGATCAGTCGAAAAACAAGCGCCGGGGCGACTATCCGGTACTCCGAATTACAATGTCCAGTCTTCCGTTGGAGAAGGTTTATAGGGAATGATTCAACGTCGACAGTAATATTCTGTCGAATTTTTTAACCTTCGGGGGTCCAATGCTGTCCATCTTCCGAGTTCACTGGTTCTCAATCTCAGAATCCGGCTGTTTAAACTTCAGTGTTCCCTCCTAGAATCCCGCCGTAGAGGAGAGCCGAGTATGACACTACTACTACTACTCCTTATTTCTGAATGTACAGTTCTATCCGAGTTTACGCTCTGATTGTTCCAGTCTGTGGCCCCCTTATAACGATTTGGCCCGTTGATTAGAAGTTTCCCAAATTGGCGCTCGTCCAGCTTCCCAATCTACTGTACATAGTTCTATTTCATGGTCGGCATATTTACAGAAACACCTTCACCATCAACGTTGGCATCAGCTGAGCGCCAGAGACTAGTTGTGGTCTGAAAGCATCCGCTTTTAGTAACGTTTGTCTTGGTCAATTAAAGCTAGCTTGCGTACCTTTATTTGCGTGTAGAAAGAGATGCCCCCCTTACCGTAGAAATTGATGTCACCCAAGAAGCTCGCCTGAGAAAAGGTTAGCAAGGTGATTGCGTAGAGAGCACTAAGCTTGGGCGTTCAATCGTTCACCTTTGAACCTAGATAAGATTTTGAGATTTGTGTTAAACGGGTTAAACGTAAGAAGTCTCTTAACCTGTCCAACTGAACATTGGCAGCGGGACGGGGATGGGTACGTTGATACCAATCTGCCCCGCCTCAATTTGCGTCTCGAATTTTCTTGCGATTGGTCCGGATTGGGTGAAGATAGCTGCGCCGTTGCCATATGGGTTAGAATTAACTGTAGATATGGCTTCGTCAAGCGTGTTGGCATTCATAACAATAAGTACAGGGCCAAAGATCTCCTCTCTTATAGTAATCAGCTCAAAATCAGCTAGCGTCTCATCGAATGGTCGTAGTACTCACTTATAACAGGTCATCTCCGTCGAAGCCTCGATGATGGTAGCACCGATAAAGTTCCCATCGGGGTATCCGGGAACTTGGATTCCGCGTCCGTCCAAAAGGATCTTGCCACCTTCCTTCTCAGCTGAAGCTATAAGTCCTTCAATGCGGGCTTTCGCAGCAGGAGTGGTTACAGGTCCACTAAAAAAAATATCAGATCGATCCCAGAGGGGACAAATGGACATATTTTACAATTCAGCGCCTTCTTCAAAGCCTTGGCTCACTTTGAGTTTGCTTGCACGTTCAATAAGGTCCGGTAAAAACTTTTGAGCGGTTCCAACCAACACAACTGGTCGTTATATCAGCCGAATTTTACTCCGAAACCTGAACGAAAACGCTACGTGCCCACACTAATAGCCATGCACCGTTGACCCGCGGCTAATGACAGCCATCAGGATTAAAAATTGTTAAATTAATGGGAAAGAGCCCACCACCGCAAGCCGCACCAATCAATGCGTTCAAGGCCTGATCTTTGTTTGCTATGCGAAGTATAGATCAGCTTGTAGCCGTTTGAGGAGTAGAATGTCTGACCATCAGGCATGACCACTGCGTGATTCTACGATACTATGTCTTTCAATCACATAACACGGAAACGAAGTGGTTACCTTTGCACCTAAATTTGCCTGGTAGTAGAACGAGGGTTAGTTTGAGTCACAAAATAAAATAAAAAACACTATGAGTACCTGAACGCGTTTTCCGTTCTTCGTCGCACTGTGAATAAGATCAGTGCAGGATGGAAACTAATCCGTGCTACATACAGATCATATATATGCTGTCCAGCTCTGTTGGAACCAACAAAGCTAACGGCCTTGATCTTTGGATGTGTACAGATTGCGTTAACTGTAGGAACGGTTCCATGAACGACTAAGAGATGATAAACCTCAAGAGCTGTTGCATAGTTTTCAGATCCCAGAAGACAAACCATTTAGGACACCATCTGGAAGACCTTTTACAAGCGGTGGATATAAGCATCTAGACTTTGCAAGTAGATGAACGCTACACTTTACCTGCCCTTTGACATAGTTCTGCGATCATAAGAGCAGCTCCTGGGTCGCGTTCAGAAGGCTTTAAGATCAGAGTGTTTCCAGTAACGATCGCAAGCGGAATCGTCCACAGGGGGATCATGCTTCGGCGGTGACCTTAGCCAACGAAGATAGACAAAGATCAAGAAGGATACTTACGCGGGAAAATTGAAGGGTGATATGCTGAAAATGCACGAACACTCTCAGCCATTCAAATGATAGATATAATTGATTATGCGAACCTTGCACACACACCCAAGGGAACCTTCCTGGTCTCAGTGTCCATGTCTTTGCTGACTTCAAGCTTCTCTCCCATCAATGCTGTCGGAATTGCACAGGCAGTTTCGACCACCTACAATTCATAGAAGATCATGAGCAAGATTTATTACATTCGGAAGTCGACAATCTTACCTGTAGACCTCGAAGAACGTCCCCTTTCGCATCTAATTATCCTTGAGTCCATATCAATCACTGCACATCGGTAAACTTGTCTTGCCTGCGAACGTCTTTCCTTGTTCAAGCACAATCGCAGCTGCCAGGTTGTCCATGTTCTCCCGAATGAGGGCTTGCAGCCTGAACAAGCATGTCAATAACACGAGTGGAGCTTTAGATGTGACAATCACTTGCTCTAATGCAAAGCGCTGTCGCTTCAGTACGCTTGAGTTCTTCCAGCTTTGGAACGCCTTTGAAGCAGCCTCTACAGCGCTTTCGAACTCCTCAGTAGTTGTTTCAGGAACCTTTGATAACAAAGTCTGCGTTGAGGGATCATAGAGTTCAATCCATTTGTCGGTAGAACTATCCTTGAAGGCACCATCAATGAAATTCTTCGCATTACCACCTAGAAAACTGGTTCCCTTCCATTGCGATGAAAGTTGTTCAGCTCGTTCGAGAGAATAAGCATTTAGTCCGGTCATTGTGAACTGTAAGTAGATGGGATCGATGAGAGAAGAGCGACTTTTTGTATTTTCCAGTCGGAATCTCGGATGCCCGTTTCGGATCGGAGCATCCGAAGAACAACTTGATAGGTATGCGTGTGACCATAGCAGGAGCGCTGCGCTCACCTTGCAAGAGAGAGTGGTTCTGGCCGCTGGTCACGGTTCTTGTGGCAGCGATGAGAAGTAAGTGGTGCCAGTGTATTGGGGTGTATTTGCACCGGGATTCGTCTCTCCAGCGTCCCGTGTTGAAGCACTCGCTAGCGTTTATGATGATGTAATGCTGTTTTCAAAAATAATCCAGGTATTCCCAAAAAAGGAAGTTCTGGCACGACACAACTCTGTGAGAGAGTGGCCAGATATGTCCAAAAAAGGAAAGTCGTCGCTCATGTCGGATGCTACACAACAATAACTACTGAACTCACATGTTTCGTCTCATCGGCGTCTCCGCGTTACATGTAACGTTTTTAGCGGTTGCAAATACGCTCTAATGAGCTCGAGAATGATATTGACAATGATGCTGGCAGTAAAGAAGGTGGTGCTGATGGTAGCAAAAAAGCTGATGCATGAACTGAAACAAACCCCCGGCGCCACACTACTTACTTTTACTTGGGTCACGCCGCAAGCTCACTTTGGCCTGATGTGCAAGTATGCCAGATGTTAGTCCCAAGTCTTTACATTTTTTGACTTATTTGCTACGCTATTTTGAAGGCAGATATACACGTATCTTTTCGCTTCTGTTGAGGTCAACGAGGGGTTAGAGACTTTTGACGATATCCGTTTATTAAGATGAAAGTGAAGATCCAGCAGAAAAGACTTCGCTGAAGTCAAGAAATCACTAGTCAAGACTGTCTCGAAGGATACTTCTAGAGTTCTGTTAGACTGTTTGGCTGTTTGCAGTTGAGAGCGGCCCGGGACCCGGCTAACTGCGCGGTACCGTGATTTGAGTTCACGTGTTAGCGTTTAATTAAACTTACAGGTTACAAGAGGTTACACTTTAATACACTAACACTTACAGAGCGCCCCTTTAAGTAATCAGGCCCTTTCCTGACTGTTCTATCAAAAATAGTGCCACTTGACTATGGATCGGAAGAGTTCAAAGCCTATTGGCCGTTCTTTTGAGCGCAGGTGCGGACTGCGGATCGCGGCGCCTGGCGGAGAACAAAGGAAGTAGGCGGAGAAGGGAGGAGACTGCAAAGTTCAATTGCGCGTGTACGTATGCGGGAGAAGATTATTTTCTGCAGCGTCGCTAAATCTCAGAGTCTACAGCTGCATCTAAACTCTTTCCACATCTAGTAATCATTTCCATTGATTCGTGAGTGTAGTACAATTAGTACAGCCATTCATTAATTTCGTTGTTTCGCATTCTCCGTATAGACACTTGTTCGCAAAACCCCGAGGTTGTTACTGTAAAACATCGCACACTAACGGTTAATTATAACTTGAATGAATATTCTGGTGTTAACAAGCCACTCAGGCTCATAAGCATAGTGCATCGTAGTAGTTACTCGTACTAGAGCTAGAGGTCATCTCCGACTTCGATCACATATTGTCCCATAACTATAACATTCTCGAGCGCATATCTTCTAAAAATTTGACTCCCTTGTCATATGCGTCAAACTTCAGGCCCTGGAGGTGAGAGTGACAGATAGGGAAATCGAAGAACTAAACTCTTGCTGGCAGCTGAGTCGGCGGACTCAAAGAGCGCATGTTAAGAGAAATCGCGTACCTGCATCGTGTTTTCCGTCTCTTTCTAGATCTGGTACAGATCGATGTACAAAATGAGGAGTGGGAAGCCCAATTTTCAGTAAAAAAACATTAAAGCCCTTTGCCGATGAGGTTCAGAGTAGCGGGAAACTAATAATAGAAAGAAGGGGTCATTCGGGGCTAGAAATGAGAATGTTATATCTGATGCAAACGAATTTGATCCTCGCAAGGGTATAGTAAGCTAGAGTTTTCTTACCGTTCTTGAGCATTACCCGACGTTTGTTGCTCGAAGGACCGGAGAATAGGTTTTGTAATTTTACAAGACGATAGAAGCTGCCGTCCTAAGGATTGGGGTTAAAGAGTCTTGACAGTATACCGGGACCGATTAATTCATAACCATGCTAACTTTCCTCTTGCCGGACGAAATAAGTAAACATTGCCCAAATGGCTTGTTATCCAAGCAAAGTGACGAGAGAGGTGGAAATTATTACGTCTCAAGCAAACAGCAACTTGAGTCAAGAAACCTGTGACTCGTCCACTGAAGTTGTTTCCGCCTCTGCCTTCAAGTGCTGCAAGGGTGTGGGTCATTAACAACATACCACGAATTGAAAAATCATAATGATTCAAGCGGTACAAAATACGGAGAATAAACATGAACCGTTCACTAGTAGTAAGTATGCATGCTAATTTTGGCGTTTGGAGAAATCGATTAATAAGTACCGTCAATAAATTCCAGGGATGAGTTGATAAGGAACATTATGCGACCATCTCGTCCAACTGTCACCAAACGTATTTTTCAACACCGCATCCTCTCTGTTCAGTCGAAGTAACAAGCTGAGCACCACGGCAAAGGCGACTAGTAACCAAAATATCGCCAGAGTTTGAACGAAGAGACTTCGTAACGGACCACAACGCACAATCCATGAGCCTGAGGCATGGCTGAAGAACGTGCCCAAGATCGTCAAAATAAGGCCAGTGTAGCTAGGATGGCGAACGTATGCGTAGGGTCCCCTAACGGACGAAGGTTGAAGTTTAGTCAATATTTGTTTCAAAAAGTATATTTCACCTAGTCACAAGCTGGTGGTCCTTTTGAATACGAAGCTCGAAGGTAAACAGGTGACCGAGGGTGCGATAGCATTGGATTCGAAGCATGGTTCCTGATAGGTTCAATGCATTGCCCATCATGTAAAGGGATGTGATATGAAGTTTTTCCATACAAGATGGTTCTGTGACCAGAGTTTTCAGAATAACGTTGGATACGATTCCGTTGCGATTGTAGTAGGCCACAATTACTATGAACTCAATGAGCTGCGCGAGATAGGACGTTGTCTGTTCAAGTGAAAACTATTAGCTCTGAATATGGAAGGCAGAAAATATACGAACGCGGAGTGCCTTTGAGGGATATGCAAGACCTCGGAGGAAGGGCTCCACAACGAGACTGCCTGAAGAAGTGGGTGGATTTGGAGGTGTTCCAGACAAGCGCATGCATACTGCTTCTAAGACCAGTAAAGGGAGCTTGAAAAACAAGGGGATGAGGAGCATTTTGGATCTGGACTGCGAGAAAATCGAGCGGTTTATATAGATGGACCGCCGTAACGAACACGGAAAAACCCAGGTGCGAGAAGTGCCACCCCGAAAGAGGACTGAAGGAGATACTTTGTTCTGATAAACTCATGCGAACTTAACGAGCTAGTAAGTGTGAGCGGGAGACAGCGGCGTATGCCTCGTCGCTCTTCCGGAGTTTGGCATATTCCGATGATTACATTCGGAGTGCCATGGCAGGACTAGGCGCGGAAATCTGGAGAACTCGGCGGAGGATTGTGTTTCGTTCTGAATAAATCAATCGAGGTGCTTTGCAGAACCTCGGTTTCAACTATTATCTTACGCACTCTGTGACTCCTAGGAGTTGTTAGCAGTGGGATAATTTCAAACTTTCCCAGATCAAGATCATGGGAGATACTCCGCCAACCATGTTTCCAGATGGTTATGTTGGTGAAAGAGGCGCCATGAAGCCGCGGGATGAGTCGGTGCTGTGTTTATTGATAATTATCCGGAATACAACATTCAGTTAGTTGTTCTGACCAGGTATGACCCATACAGCGGTGTACGATAGAGGTAGAACCCAAGGACCACTGCAGCTATACTCGAAGTACGACCAGGCACCTGCAGGATATAAGGTTGAATATTACGGGAACGTCAATATCACAGAGGTTTAAAGCGTCACTTCATAGACTCCTCAGAAACGCAGCTGGCTTACTAGCTTTCTCTATATATTTGCTAGCCCGAGTCGCTTTTCACTTTTCGGCGAGCTCGTCGTCAGTCGGGCTAGTGGTCCTTCTCTTGCATAGATTTGAATTTAGTAATGAGTAGAAGTAGTACTTACTACCAGCAGTGATGTTCAACTCCACTCCACATTGACGCGAGACATGTTTTCTCGATAGAAGGCTTCAACGTTCAACTCTAGAGTATGACATTGTCAGTGCGTGACAAATCTTTGATACACACCGTCGGTACTGGGACTGACTTGGATCGTTGAAAACCTCGCCCCGAGAGGGCAAAGGCATGCGGGTTCCTTCCGGCTTTTCCCCTTCTACAATGATGACCCTGAGCCAGCACTGGAAGAGAATGGAGAGAAAGAATACACTTCGTCGGCTTTAATCATTGGTACCATTTGGCCTCTTAGTTCGTCGAGTTTGTTCATATTAATCAAAGTGTGTTCAGACGTTCTTCGCCGCGCCGCCTTCACGCTATATATTGATTTCTGTGAACAGTATTGGGCATATTCCCAGGGCAGCTGAACACACTCCGAAAGCAATGGTCGATTATCACGATCGAGAAACGGCTCCTCCGTTTGAGAGCACATGCAGCGATCAGCCTCGATGTACGATTGAATCCAATTGAGGAACGCAGCAACCACAGTGGCGGTCAGCACTGAAGGAGCTGTACCTCTCTATGGGCGACACTTTAGGGGTCCTATAGTCTTTGGTCCTATGGTCCAATCATAACTTGACAACTCTCTCCATCGAGTTTGAAAGTTCACAGTGGTTGGGACACGTACGATTTGAGATCTCCAGCTTCGGAAAGAACGGTTTCACCTAGCACATGTCTTATCTAGTTCATCGCAATCGAAATCCGAAGTGGGGAGCCAGCTGCCAACAAAGTTTTGTCCATTCTTGAAGGAACGCCTCTTCTTCAAGATGGGTTAGCATCTAGCAGATTTCCACAGCCACTGGCAGGCAAAATTTGATCTGTCCCTCAAACAAACGAATATCACCCAATACTTAGTGCTAAAGACTTCACATTTTGTGAGCTAATATAATTTCTCACATGCTTACCCTATGGAATCCAGAGGCGCTTTTGCTAGAACAAAGAATTGCGTTTGTGTGGGGGATCCTAGGATCCTGGGAGATCTGGCGGATCTTGTGCCTGTCACTCAAGATAAGTATCCTCGTAAGTGGCATGCCGCCAACAGAGATCAAAGATAATCAGTGGATCTGTCGCTTTGACCTTGATTGTAGCCAGCCAATGAGTCGGGATGTTTTAGTCAATTCATCCGAGTCTCTAAGCTTAGCTACAGTGGGCTTTCCCAACCTCTTTCGAGTAACAGCCACTTCTGCACAAATCTTGCCATGACAAACTTGGTCAAGCTGGGATGCTGAGAATCTTCAATCGATGACTGATCGTACTACCGCTTCCATCTTCAGCCAGCTTGTTTCAGTATCCCTTGGGCTTCAAGGTACATTTCAAGATTCGAAGGAAAGTCGCTCATAATCCCGCTAACAAAGCCAAAGCCGCTGTCAAGTCCACTTGGACGGAGGAAGTCTGGGACGCTGAGGGTGTACACGTGAAAGGATGCGTATTGACGCTGGTGGAACTTGGCTAGGAGTTGATATGGGATACTAGCGGCACTGAAGATAAAATTTCCATGCCCTGTTACATTGGCCACAGCGCAAATAAAGGGAGCTGTGCTTCAAAGATATCCGAGTCCTAGCAAAGAGCACACACCCGACGGCTTAATAACCGTGACTCACCCAACAATACACGACCTTTCCTCCCTGTTCCATTCTCTACTGGGCTTGATTTGGTCTCAAATGCTCTCCACCCCGAACATATCTAATTGCGCTTGAAGACCTGGAAAACCTCTGAAGATTACTTGGAAGCTTCAGTGGTACGTTGAATATCTTGCTTCTTGTGCGTCTGACACCTTCGGCCCCAGGTTGAAAAGCTCTTGTGATACAAGGATCCTTTGTGGACTGCCTGTGTCGTCTTCGTATTCCATGGATTGCGAAGTTTGAGAGGCGTTTGAGACGGGGGACTGGGTATATGCATGAGTTGGTCAATTTCAGTACATCTCTCTTTAGCGCTATTCAGCACTCGGTCACCTTTGACGGCTCCAGCTAATCCCTGTTTCTACAGTCTATTCTTTTTCTACAGACTGCAATGAGATTGTTTGATTATTGAGTCGGGTGCTGTATTGTTATACCTAAGTACTTACACGCACACTTATTAGTGACGTTGGAAAGATCGGGGACCAGGGTTTGCTCCAACTCCAAGTTCTGGACTGTTCTGGATTTTTGTCAGAGAGACGGGACAGAGGAAATTAGAGGAAATTGCATGGATGTCTCGTCGTGAGGGCATCGAAAGCACTTAAAAAGGGTTAATTTTTCTGATCTTCACTGATATTTTTCCTTGATTTATCCGCTACCCTGCAGGAAGGACCTCATTAAAGAGACTCTACTTAAATGGGAAACATATTTTCGAGAACAGGAACTGGAGGATATCTGAAACTAGATATACAAAGAGTATCCTAGCAACCCTCTTTCGAGTAGGTATGACAACTTTTAGATTTTCTTCTTGACATCAGACGAGGCTCGCTTATAAGGCTCGCTAACGCGGGCTGGAAACAAGAATATGTATTGAATAAAGACTAGGAAATCTGGAGTACATGCGTCGCTTCTTGTGGTCTCAACAATTGTTTTGAAGGAGTGTCCAAAGACATCACCAAGTTACCGCTTGACCAAGGCATTCATCATGAATAGTTTGATAAATCCTTATATCCTTGCAGCTTATATCATCTATCTGTGCGCGGACCCAGCAAATACACTGTACATGCTAGGTATCCTCCGAGCGAAATATGGGCCCGATGCAGGGGAGCACATATACCTATTCAGATTTTTCTTGCACTCGCGGACTTATCCGCACTCGCTATCCGGACATCCAATGTTCCGGTCTTTTCGTTCTAACCCCTACTGGCTTACATCTTAGCGAGATCGACAACTACAGTTGACGAGAAAATCGCCGTGTTGTTCAAGTGTGTCAAACGACGACATTCGCTCACCTGGAAAGGAAAAACCCATCCATTGAATGCTGACCTATATGACTAGTTATGCGCGGGTATCCTGCTTGGTATGCTACTAATGCACCATCTGGCTCGCTGCAGTTTTTGGAGTACCGTGTGGAGTATATAACACACACATTCTCTGAAAAGATAACGACTACTGTCAGCGATTGCAATTTCAGTGGATATTGAAAGATCATCTTCGTGGGGCGTAAGTACTTTCAAATGCTGGTTTATGCTACTCGCTAAACTCTAGTCATGGAGGGTAGTAAGAAGGACTGCGGTCTTGAGCGCCTGCATTTTCCTGCGATTTACTTCCATGGTGCACAACTCCATGCGCAAAGCTTCCTCTGATTCGGATGAGCATAGTAGGTTACTTACTATACCTTTGCATAACTAACCTAATATTCACTTTCGTCTTATTGAGAAGATTTAATGATTATATCTCCTCAAACAAGATGATTGTATACGCAAGAGGTATCAAGATGTTATGCTCTTGAAGAGCAAAGAGTGGGTATGATTCCGAAAAGTACTTTCGGCTCTCCTCTCGATCTGAGCGGAGGAAAGCACGGATTAGCGACGGTCGTTCGTAACCCAGGACATGGTCCGTTTACGCTAGAAAATGGAGATTGAGACTATGTCAACAGCACATCAAGGTCTAAACTTGCCATCGGGTCGTATCGGTTTCCCAGCAAAGCCAGCCAATGTTACCGCCCCTGCCATACTTCGAAAAAGACATCGCTAACTTTTGCCTGGGCATTATCTTCGTCAAATCGTTGGCCTACGCGGCTTTCGACTCCTAGGGCGCTGAGATCAGCCATCGGCCTGTCAAAAGATAGACCGGCGGCCACGAAGGTTGACCGTCGGACAAGATGTGAGCTGGGGGAATACGATGAAGATGTGACGCCTGAACGGGGGGTGTGCCTCCAGAATGTAGTTGGACGGTCTTTGATAATAATACCATAAATCAAAGTCACAGATAAAGAACAGAGAACGCACGTAGAGGAGGTGGAGGACGTAATAAGTCGCCATTTTTTGTCTTTCCATGACCATAACTGAACGACGAAGGCGGACTAGAGAATGAACTCGATGGAGAAGAATGCCCAGAATCGGTACCAGCCGAATAAATGGAGCTACTGGTATAACGTCTACGGAAGTCAAATGTAGCCTGGTCTGCAGCAGCAGTGAAAGGTTTCGACAAGGGCTCAGAAAATGTGGTCTGGATTGGTGGAGCACTTCGTGATCTAGAAGGTCGATGCTGCTGAATTCTTGTTCGTCCTCGAGGCGTTGGTGTTGAGTCGGGTGATGTGGAGGCTGCTGCTGGATCTAAGTGCCAACCGTTACCGCTACGATTCCATCCTGAAGATGAATTCGAAGGCACTGGCACTGTATCTGACTCAGGAGACTCAATATCAGCTTCGCCTTCGTCGTCAGTCGATGGCGAGCGAGCGCCATCCCGGTTTTCTTCGTCTGAATCACTTCCTCGTCTACTACCCTGGACAACTAATCGAGGTGGCCGTTCTCCCTTTCGTGACTCCTGCGCATTAGTTGCGACGAGATTTACTTTGCTTGAGCTGGCGCCGGGAACATAAGTGGTGAAAAAAGAGGAGCGAGAGGCGCCAGAGAGAGGATACAAGGGTAGAGAATAAGACGAAGTAGTAAGGACAGTCAGATCAGCCATGGTGGTAATGAAGGGAAGTTGATTATGTACACAATGAGCGCCACAGTAATACAACAAGAAACTCTGGTTAACGAAGAGCTAGATAGCTCTAGAAGTCGTCAATCAATCTTGTCGCTATACTAGAACGCCTACAACGAATTGATGCAGACCTGGTCACTGGTGGCACAAAAGATTTGTGTTTTACTTGTTGTCTGATCCTGTCCCTGGTCTTAGCATTGGCATCTTGGTTCTACGAAAACCCGAAGTTCATCCCCAATCTTCCATCGGTATCTTACCTACTTTCCAAGGGACCTGCTACTCAAGCTTAAGCTTAGCTAGCATACGCAGAATAGCCCAACAAAACCGAAGAAGCCGAACACTTGTTTTCATGATCGGGTCAACGCCAGAAAAATCCTCAAGTTTTTTTTGGGTGACACTGATTCGATTTTGACACGATGGGACAGAAGCAGAGGTAATGTCACGCAAGAAATAGAAAAAGAGTTCGGAGCAGCTCCTGGGGCACTCACTTCAAGTCCGCTGGATTGCACCTTCACAGGAAGTATGGAAATCCACGGCGTATCGCCATTTCCAAAGTATCAGAAATGGCCTGGGCTTGATGCACATGTTCCAGTTGGCATAACTGTTTGCTGTTCCAGGTCCATCGAGCGTTGTAACGCCCATCTGCAATCTATATCCCTAGTTGCGCAAATTTTTGAACGATGACTCGCAAGTTGTTTCAAGTGAGTCCGACTAGTCCGACTGAGCATATATATCCCCACAATAGATCGAAGACCCCGTAAGTATGACAAAACAGACTCGGAGTGGGAACTTCTGAGAATATTCGCCAATGATACACAAGCAATTCCGGAGCCGTCTTATCAGACAGATAGATACCCGTTTCCTGATATACGAACGAAGCTCAATCGATAGTTGGGCTGTATTGGATCCAATCCAGACAAGCATACATACTTTGCCTTGAAATCTCATGCCTTGCTGCTCACGCGACTTCACACTCTAGCCTTTGCTTAAAGTCAAAAATATATATATAAATATTCCGTTTGAATTTTAAGGAGAGGAACTCGATGAGGTGTATGCATGCACTAGTAAAAAGATAATTAACAAGATAACGCCAGATATTAGCACGACGGATCGAGAAATATATCCTAACAAAACCATCTTGCGCGCTCTAACGTCAATTCAATCAGCGTCGCTCATCGGCTTGGATCAAAGCAACTGCTTTATCCGAGCGGGGAGAGATAGTGCATTTGAAAGAAGTGGGGTGACTGTCAAGATAGTAAGCCTTTGTTCGTTTGCTTTCAACTCCTTACTTCACTTACCTGATGGTACCGTTGTTTTGTTCTACGTCGGGCTCGATAATAACGCCGTCCTCTGAGTACTTGGAGATGTTGAAGACTGAAATGGCCATCGCACATGATATGAATACAGAGGCATCGGCTAGTACTCGTCCTATGGTTACATCTAGGGTCAGTAAAACATCAGAATTTACGTTTCTAGGTGACCTACCGGGGCATATCCTAAGTAAAAAGTGAGTAATCAGAAGGTCAAGTCCAATTGCTTCCGAGAGGTGGAGTGTAAGCTTACCGACGTCCAAATCCAAAGCAAGCGTCTCTGGGATCCACTTCAGGATTAGGCCCTAAGAAACGGTCGGGGTTGAACGTCATTGGGTTCCGGTACACCTCCGGATCATGGTTCATGAACCTAAGAATGAAGAAATAAGTCGGAAATAAAGTCGCGACAAGAACAGACATATTATCATACCACAAGTTTGCCATCACCAGCGCACCTTTCGGAATAAAGTATCCATTGAATATATTGTCCTCGGTGACACGATGAGGAACGCCTTGGAAAGGTTGAATGGTATGGCAATCCAAACAAAGAAACAGAGGAACATACCGTTAGGAACCACACTGTGCCATCGGAGGGCCTCCAATGTCAAAGCTTGAATGTACGGAAGATGCTCCCTGTCCGCAAAGCAAGGAAGACGATCATTTCCAACCACGGCGTCGATTTCTGCTTGAGCTCTAGCCTGGACCTCCGGGTAAAGTGCCATAGCCTTGAAGAATGAGTATATAGCAGCAACCGTCTAGAAAACGAATCAGATATGCCATATCACCATTAAAAGCGAATGCCTACAGTGTCAGCGCCACCTGGACAGAAATAATGAGACCACGCCATACGGAACCGAGAATGTCATACATACCTGAATAGAGCGATGCGGAGGACCACTTGATCTCGAATTCTTGCTCCGAAGTCAAGGTCTTGCCCTCGACAAGACTGGCAACATATGAGGGTTCTGCCGTACCTGCAGCCTATCCGAGAATTGGTACCCAAAAACGTGGGAATCAAGTTTTACACTTACAACTTGTTTCTTGACATAGTTGTAGGGCAAGTCGACCATCTCGTTTAAAGTAGCGGCCCATTCTTTGGCCGTTTTCTTGAAAGAGGCACCGGGAAACCAATCAGGAATGTGTTGCACTTGACGGAAGTAAGCTTCAATAAAAGGACACATAGGAAAACACATACAAAAAGGCACCAGGTTCACAAGGAATCCCGGAGCAGTGGACAATCCGAATTGCTCTGTAGCCTATGGGGACGATGGAACGGCCATCAACTCAAGTCGATAGAGAATACACGGAACGACCCGCCTTGTCTGCCAATGTAACAAAAGCATCTTCACCTTCACCAACTTCATAGCCATGGGAGATTCGAAGAATAATCGCACCCGCGGTCCTGAAGGAAACAACCGCGTGAGCGACTTTGTTCTAAAGAAGTATGAAAATGACAGCTTACTTGCGAATGTGGTCGGAAAATCCGGCAGGTTTTGAAAGTAACCGTTTGAGGAAACGATGCGTTTCGAGTTCTTCGACAGGATGGAAGGACTTCATCCGAACAGCATTTCCGAAAAGCTCATGAGCAAGACGACGGTAGTTACGGAATCGCTCTCCGTATGGCACGAGTACAAGTGTGTTTTTCCAGCCACACAATTCGCCTCCCATAGGGATCACTGGACGATCCGAGTAAATCGCGCTATGTTTTTCCAGCATATCTTTTGCTATGGTCGTCGAGTTGATGATTATGATTGGCTGACCAAAAACTGGGAGATAGGTTCATCTAAGAACGAGAGAGAGAGACGACGAGTGCCTGCTTACCGTTTACCGAAGCCAACTTGCCTGACTCAAGATTATGAGAAACGTCCAAATTCGAGTAGTGAAACTAATCCATACCGTATTTCTCTCCCCACTTGGCGAAAGTTAACCATTCTTTCTCCGACGGCATATCCAAGAGATTCCCGATTAGAGGATATCCTTTGGGCCCGGAGGAAGAGGTAGCCCTCTCTTTTCGACAGTCATCAGCCGATACATGCAGTATACGGCGACTGTGCCAACAATGGCGTCGACAAATCTGAGCTCTATCATCGAGGTAGGTGGTGTCCCAAGTTCTAGATGGTTTGTAAAAGAGTGTGGATAGGTGGGCGCAAAGTTGGCAAACCACGGGGTATTCCACGGTGGTTATATCGAAGCCTATAGAGAGCCTAGTACAAGTATTCAGCGGCAAATTCCATTCTATCAATCGGACCACCGCGGAAGTGAGCAACCAGGGTCAACTCGTACCAAATTTCCCCAAATTCGGTACGCCGCTATTTTAGCCCTGGCTTATTAGAACAGCTTTGACAAGAACAAGATATCCTCCTTCAATGTCAGTATTATCTGGCTGTTTACAGTGCTAGCGCTGTGCCCTGTGCCTTGAGTTTTTTCAGTTTCACATCCTTCACGAGTCCCAGTCGGTGCAGGTTAGTCAAGGTCCTCAGATTTTAGGGTATAGCAACAAGTTAGCGACAGAAGGGCCATCAGGAGCAACAAGAATTCGAAACACAAAAGAGTAAACGTAGAAAAAACGTATAATCAATGAATTGGGATAGGAGCACGGTGAGCTCTCATTAGCCCACGTGACTCAGCTATGCCGTCCCCGACTTCCAATTCCCGTCCTTCAGCTTGTCAGTTATCCAGTTTGATTCTTTCCTCGTTCTGTCTCGAATTTCTTTTAGATATGGTCAGCTTGCTGTTTCTCTTCCTCTTCGCCAGCCCTCCCAAAAAAAAACTGATAAGTCTCTACAGACGCGTCAAGAAACCAAGAACTTGAAGAAACAGGACCCGAACTCATCTGATAGAAAGACGTATTCACATGCGCAAGTTTCTTGGCTCGACCCTATAATAGGTAGTGAGGCTCAACCCTTCTTCGAATACAAAGTAAGTACATATGTATGTTACTGTATGCTGCTGGAGCCTGGGTGATACTTAACCAACTTACTTACTTACTTACATCTGAGACAGACAAAACTTACTTACGAAAGTTTCCGACAGATAGGAATGCGGGATCGCAAAGAATTGCGGCTCGCTTGAAACCCGCTGAACAATTAGACCGTTATTTACTAGAAAGCAAGCAGGAAGTACTGATTCTCGCTTTCTATTCGGTTGTGTGTGCAAAGCAATGAACATCAACGATGGAGCGAATTTCCAGTTTCAATGGTCAGGAACCATAGGTTAAACACCGAGTTCCTCAAAGCTCCTCAAGGCTCAAGCGTACCCTTCTATTCAAACACTTGACAGATCCTATAAACATTTTTTAAATTACAGAATTCTTGTACCCAAGCAATTGACTTTTTTGTCAACCCTGACCCCGATGTCCGTAATTCATCAGGTTCTTTCATAAGCATCCACCCCCTGGCATTGTTTAAAAAACGACTCCATCGACAGACTTTAGATTCATCAACGACGCAGTGCACCACTCTCAATCATGGGTCAAGCAGCTACTATTCACAATACGTGAGTGACATCTTTCTTGGCTGCCCGTCACGGTGCTTAACGTCTGGAAAGAATGGGGGCGATGTTCGTTGGTGTACTTATGGTGAGTTTTCCTGTTCATCGTCGTTTCGATACGCCAACACGAAAAACTCTACCTATTGTGATAGGCGGCGATGTGAGTGCTCCTTATATCTCATTGGTCCTACTGTATCCAAACGCGGTTTCATTGCTGGGTTGCTAGTCTGTACGGAGGTGAATATTCGTTCTCGTTCGCGATCAGTAATTTAACTAACGTGCTTGTAGCCGCCCTTATTCAGAGTTGGTACTACTATCTGAATCAAAACGACCGGTGGCCTCTTCGTTTCGTCGTACGTCCAGTTTATTATCGTTTCTTCAGGCAGGATCTCATGCCATATCAGGTTGGCTCTGTTATAGTCTTCGACACTATTCATCAGGCCTTGATCGCTCACACAAGTAAGCAACCGTCTTGCGACTCGCATCGACCAGCAGCTTTGAATTCACGAACTTTAAACCAGTATACACCTATGTTATCACTAACTTTGGAGACGCAGCAGAGCTTGGAAACGTCGTATGGTGGGTTCTTTGTTCTGTCTGTTCAGTATGGAACTCTGATTGACGATGATAAACAGGAGCTTAATGGTAAGAGCTCATTTGCAACCTTCTCGGTCGCAGCCACGCTGAATTCGACTCGTTAAGGCGGAAGTACTGATCAATGTAAGGCCCACTGAAATTAGTATATGACATCTTGCTTATCTGTGGAACAATCCTAGGGTTTATCTGCTCTTTTCGTTCAAAGGTGCGTTTAGTCCCTTTTTTATCCTCTAAGTTTCTTGGGTTCAATTTTGGAACAGTTTCCTTGCTTGGAGGGTTTGGCAATGTACGCAGCGTTCTTCCCTTTGGAGACACCTAGATCTGATTCGCTTTGTCAATGCAGTGAGCAATAGAAACTATTGGATAACTATTCCGGCTGTGAGGAAGTTTCTTTCCTACGTTTATCGCTGTCTAATCTTATTTTGTAGTTGCTTTTAGTGACGGCCGAGTTCGGTGCGTCGACATTTATAGGATTGATCTCGATCTTCTAACGATGATACGCAACTCTGCCTATAGTCTGCGTCTTCAGTATGTTTCCTTGTTTTATTGTTTTCAGACGGCGATTGACAACTCCGTAGTTTTCACTATCATAGGGTAATTCTATATCTCCATATAGATGATTTCGTTAACTGACACAACTAATGCAGCCTCACTCGTATTAACACGTACGCTGACCTCGCCGCGCAGTTGACGGTGAGCTTTGACTGTTTTTACCGCCGCCTTAGCTCACTCGTCGTGTTCTTTAGGGCCTTTCTATCACTGTCAATGTTCTTGCTGCAGTGGGAGACACATATTTAGCCTTGCTCCTTACACTCCTTTTGAATTCGTCAAGAACTGGTTTCCGAAGGTAAATCGCTCAAATCTTTAGATTGTTCTGCCTCGATATCTAATCCAATTAACTATCTGTAGATCTGATTCCATTATTAAAAAGCTTGTCAGTAAAACTTTGAGCACCCACTACATCTCTCGACCGTCCTAATTATGTGCCAGATCATTTTCTCGGTTAATACTGGTGCTTTAACTAGGTAGGTGTTTGGTTGTGGTTATTTGTTCGTCCACTAAAGTTTCTGCTAGTCTCTGCGCTATCGCTTCGATGCTTTCGGTAAGCATTTCTTGGAAATTATTTGAATACAGCTAGCTCATCGAGTTAAAGATTTTGCTTGCCCCGGAAACTTTTATTTACATCAGCTTTTTCTTCTGTATGGGCAGACGTTCGTACTTTCTGTTTTTTCTCGCAAACATTTGGTGAATGTCCCTCAGTTTACGCTAATTCTCTTTTGGCCACTTTGAACATTCGAACAATACTACGCAAGGAAGGAGCTAACACTGCTCAGACCAGTGGCGAAACCTCAATTCCGTTGGGGAGCTACCATCCTACTGCCTCTGTTTTCGTCAGTCATTTTTTTCTTGGAAATAATAGGTTTTGTCTGACGGTATTCGAAATGACAGAATCCTCCCAGTGCAATCTCTGTCAAGATCGATACCCGAAGGGAGTACATGACCGATTCAGATCCGGAGCAGAAACAACACCCCGATGACTTCAGGTCGCAGATGGATTTGTCGTAACTGTATATACCATCTTCAGTCCAATGTTTGTATTGGTTGGTGCTAGTAGTGTTGTTGTAGAACGGCTGGATCCCATGTGCATAGTCCAATTCATAGTAAATAATTACAACGAAAACAATGCTGAATAAATTAACAGATATAACAGCAATATCCAACGGATTAGAGTGTCAAAGTCCTGTAGTACAATACACAAAATACTACAACTATGGGCATGAAAATTACACCGCCTACTACACCCGCCTCCACACCTTGGGCAGCAGATAATATGGTAGTTGAAGACAAACTCCTCAGGATCGAGAGTCCAATTGGAGCCGCTGGTACACCTATAAGTAAGATCATGACAAAGACAATGACATAACCCAGTATTCCCCGCCATAAAACTTGAGCGCCAGCATCTGACTCGTCATCAAAGAAATCGTCTGGTCCGGAAGTTGTGAGGGGTTCCATGCACAGACGCTGTATAACGTAGAGCAAAAAGAGGGCAGGAAGAGTGAGAACAGCTCCGCCTACTGCTCCGATTTTAGCTGAGGAAGAGAGGTTCGCAGGTTCTGTGCTAGCCTTAGAAGCATGCAAAATGGCATGACCAACTACGATATAGACAACGGAAAGCAATATTGGAAAGGGGAGTGCGATAAGGAGCGACAGGTTCCTGTGCCGGGTAATCCACGAGTGAGAGCGCCTGTGTGATATTCGTGAAGGTATCGTAGTGCGAACAGCGGGATGTTGTTTAGACTGATTATCGTAGGGTAACTGAGCAGCGGTATTCACAGGCGCGCTGGCGATAGAAAGCATGTCAAGGTGACTGGTGGGATTTAAAGGAGTGTCTGAAGTAAGGCTAGGAGAAGCGGTCGAATATGCATTATTGGTTGAATTGTTAATCTGGAAAGGGTGTCTAACCCAAAGAAACCCGGGATGCAATACGCCTTGCGTTTGCGACTCCGACATTGTCGACTCGTCGTGAGGGGAGGAAAATGAAGCATCTGAAATGCTATTGGCACGACGAGGGCTAGAAGGTGTAAACCACCCCATTAGATTTGAGAGTGAACTCCCCGAAAAAATCAAACGAAAGTGAGTGACATGGAAGAGCTGTACATGTACATCGAGTGTGAGAGAATGACAATCAAGGCGCTTTTGTTTAGCGTTCGGGCCGCTATATTCAGCAAGGTATATACGTAGACAGATACAAGTACAGGCTTGATAATTCAACTCGCAGTGATTCGTGAATCGGTTCTCAAACAGGCGAAGCAGAAGCGGGGGACAAACTTCTCAACAAAGTAGTTTCCTACAATGAATTGTCCATAAGTAATGATAATTAGAAGGTATAACCAAAAAGCTCACTGCGACGTTTTCCATCTCAATGTCTTGGTCTATATGCGACTGAGTTTCCTGCTTGACAGATAAATGCTGTACATGCAACATTTGGGTATTTGATAAGTGATAAGTATCGAGGCATGGATGACTGACCGCTCTCGGAATAGTTGAACTGTAGCTAGCCTCGATTTGTCGGGCCCATTCAATCCTACTAAAAGAGAGTAATGTGCTTCCCCGAGGACGGTTCCGAGTTCTCAATTCCGCCCGAGCATTGAGCCTAAGAAAAAGAGGTTCAATCATCGGTTGCAGACATGATAATAATGCCTCACGTCGCTAAAAAGGAATTCGCATACACTGGTGCGAACGATCAGCAGATAAATTATGATAGATCAGTCCGAGAGAGCTTACAACGAGCCAGGGCACAATAGAATGCTATATACACAAAGGTTTCCGGCCAAACAGAGATCTAACAGTCCAAGGTTTCAAATAGGAATTGAATCGGTCATAAAACCCTAACTGATATCAGCGAACAGATTGCACACAGCCTTCAAGCCAATTTAGCCATCATGTTGCGAGTGCGATGGGCAGACAACGTACGTCGTTAATAGGCCAGTCTTCAAACAAAAGTGCATCAAATGATTCACAAGCGCATCTGTCCTACATCGACATTGTAAAGCGCAGTGCAATGGTCCATACACGCCTTGTCCTTACCTTTTGATACCAGATTTTGAAGTACCAAGTAAATAGACCTAATGAGACCGCTCATCAAAACATTAAACAAGCAGAGGGAAAAGACTTGGACAGCATACCATGGCGAATGTGATAGCTATGTCGCCGCCAAAGTTCAGCCCATTGACCCCTCGCGAAACTTTCTGTGAAAGATGTGAAGTACAGAAAGAGCCTATATCTTTAAATCAAGAACCTACACTGAGTTCCGCGAGCTCCACCCATGTCCGGAGAGACCAGCTGAACCGAGACACATTAGAAATGGTGGAAATTTCCACTTGTAGATCTGTACGAACGATTTTCCAAAATAAACTAACGACGAATTAATATACATCAGCAGGGAGATCGAATTGCTCACCCATGGTGATTGCAAAGCTCGCTACGACAATAAGGATCTGCGAAAAGTTCACCGTCAGAGCCCATGTTCTATGTATAAAGTCACTGACGATAGGACCGATCCAAAACACATTTTTGTCACTCACTGTTAACGATAGTTTAGGTGAGAATGCTAAACAGAAATCATACAAGCGTACTGACATATCCAGATCCTCCAGCACATGAAACTAACGTGAGCTTGGTCAATTACGCTAGGTTGTAAAGAATGGCAGTACTTACAGTTGGATGACCACAGCGATGATTGCCTACATCAGAGAAACCTTAAAGTTGAATAGAACAGAAGAAGAATAAACACTTACCGAGAGTAGCACCATTACCTTTTTGAAAATTGAAATGCGACTGGTCATTGACTCGGAAATCCTCGCGTGTGTTACAATGGCTTACCAGGATGCTCCTGCACTCGAACAGAAAGAATGAAGCCGAGCATAGGAGCATTCGAAAAGGCATTACCATACGACAACCCCGAGATAATCGACATCACCAAAATTGGACACAAGGTAGACGTAGATTAGATGACAGAGCATTGCTTGATGAGCGGTGTCGAGGATACTGTAGATGCGAAAGGTATAAGATATCAGAAAAGATCGATATATGCAAACTCACAAAACAAACGAAACCTAACCGAGCAGGTAGATATCTGTCAGTCCACCATCGAGCAAAGGTAGGTAGGTATCAATAGACATACAAATGATTTAAGCCGAAGGGTATCTTGGTTGAAAAACGTCTACGAAGGTTTTCGTCAACAAGACCGGAACAGATAGACGATTACCATGCTCACCGAAAAGTAAATGTAGGTCTGCACAACTGATATCCCCCAGAGCCTAGATAGAGATAGTACGGTACCGAATCAACCTCGAGAAGATCCCATCGCTAGGCCACCACTTACACGGCGGATATCCTGACGAATTTACATCAAGCGTCATTGAGGAGGTAAAGTGAAGGCTGTGAGCACTTACATTACACCAATAAGGAGAGCACCCATCTAGATCCCCATACCTCAGGTCAAATCTTGTGAGGGGCGTATACACCTCGGCGTACCGTGTTATGCAAGGGCGGAGATGCAGCACTACATACCATCACGCTAGCCATTCTGAAAGTTGCAAAAGTAAGGGGCATATTTTTAGCGATTTCGACGGGTTTTATAACTGTTTGCGGCAACCTATAATCTACGTTCGACGCCACGAGGAAAATAGACTGGATTCTCTAAGCTTGAAGTTCGAAAAGAACCAGATTCCAAGGGTCATTATATTTAAACGAAGAAAGAAAGAAAGTATGAATCAGAGGAATGTGTACTTATGAACGTGGCATTGCCAAGTTGGACCCATCACTCAAGTTCCCTGGATTGGAAGCAGCCGTTACAAAGCCGTTATGGTCACTCCACACGAACATGCAGAATTTGCCTTGAGGAGTCAAGGTTTTCAGTTAGACCATCTCGAATTTACAAGTGGCTGGCATTGTAAGCTCGCTCGCCGAAGTATTCACAGGAGACAATTGCGCGTTTACCAGCATACAAGTAGACAGCGACAAAAAGGCGCAGTGACATAGAGTGACATACTTAGTCTTCAAGATCGGTATGTAGATCACCGGCGGATCTTATCGCCCCACAACAAAGGCCAGTGAGCTTGCCAGCGACGCAAAAACACCGCCGTTCCAGAAGGTTAATACATTCACGTTGGCAAGTTACCTTGCTGAAGAACGTTCAATGACGCTGCCTACAATTTTACCGTTCATGCCATCCAGTTCAATGTATGTCGTCTTGAACTTGTCCCTGACGCAAAGCAGCTTCAGATACTTGGCAATGTCGAAGAGAAGATCTTACGGGGTGAGAAGTATGGTATGAAGTTTCCGTTTGTGAGACTATTACGGGGCGTTTCGCTAACGGTTAAGAACACCAACCGAAGAGCCGTCACCATGGCGCTCACTCGCGTTTTCAACGACGACGATTAGCATGAGAAGGATCTACGTTGACGGGTGGGGAAACGGAGCGATAAACCATATCGTTGTGCGACTCAGGCCCTTCATTGCATTAAATAGAATGAGCTGGTTGAACATGGAAAACAGTTGACAATCGCCTGAAATTATGCTATGAGCTTTGGAATGCATTTCGCGTTCTCAGATGGAAGAGGTGGGTGTATCCTGTATTGGAGTCTACAGAACGAACAGGTGAGAATATGTCGGAAACCAAGGAATCTTCGCATACACACTGTTGTAGCTTGGCCTCAGTCCAAAAAAATCTTACATCACTCCGTAAACTATATGAAAATATGTCTTTAGAGTCTACAAGAACAGAACGTCCAGATATTAACTGCCATGCTCCTTGGTTCCCAACAACGAAACACGCGCTTAATGGGCGTGGTTTTTGTGATGCTCTGAAAAGCCAAATGGAATAAGCAAGCGGCCAGATATGTTTGCCATAGTAAGAAAGCTCACTCAAGTGCACTAGATTCAGAGAAAACCGCATGAGCGAATAGTACAAGGACAGCGACATGACAACTCACTGTGATAATCGATTGTGTACCCAATACCGAACAGACTGGCAATCAGCGCAATAAGAGGCGCACCAGAAGCGTTGGCACCATTGAAAAAACGACCTTTGAGGCCGAAGGCACGAGCTGTGGCAGCGCCTTTGGGCAATTTGGAGTAAAAGTTGACGAGAGGTCCTAAACCGTCTCCAGACCCTCCAGCCTGTAATTTTAAGCGACAGGCTTGTAGGATAAGGCGAACAGACTTACTACAGATTTGGGTGTGGCAATTTTTGGAGGAACCAGCCCGCCGAGCTGGCGGCGAATGAGGGAGGCGTGCATAATGAAGTGGAAGAAACGACAAATTAACTGAACAGCCCGAAAACATCCGAAGCCGAGACACGTGACTTGGGCTGCCGCTCCCACCTTTCTTCCCGAACTGCTACGCATCAAAACCCGACTATACATCAGAATTTAGTAATGCCCGCCGAAGCAACTACGGATCAGAATTCACCAGTGCCCAACGAAACGACTACTACGTGGGTTGCCTCCCACCGATTAACTGACGACGTCAACGTATCCTCCGCCCAGGCCGATCTCAATTCCAACATGCCATGCAGCCACCCCTCTCTCAATTTTCCATTTCTTATGACGGTACCAATGTGGACAGCGAAGACATGAATGTATCTATTACACGAAAAAATGAAGACCCTAGAGTAAGTTATGAGGTTGATCTTACCCAATTGTGAGCATTGATTGCTGGTAATCTAGCCTACTGCAACCGAGGTGTTAATGTCGAGACTCGTCTCCGAGATGAACTCGATAAATTCAAGAATGGACGCTCGAGACACCTACCTGAACACTCGAATATCTACGCTTGAACAAGAAACTCAGTCTCTGAAATCAAGACTGGACGCTCAAATACAAGTCGGGCAGCGGCGGCATATCCTAGACAAGACTATGCGAGGTCTGTTCATTCAATATTCAATTTCCGCTTGATTAAATCATTTGCTTACGCTGCACAGCTTCGAACAATCTCGCTTGGTCCAAGGCTTCGCCTGCAACGAAGGGTAAATTGCGTCGCAAGCCTATCAACATCCAAGGAGGTAAGACCAAGTCTTACTTGATGCGAGTTCTTTTTAATGAACAGTTTGATCAGCGTCAAGCCTCAGGGCGGCCTACGAAAATCCACTGTTAGGCACTGACAAGCATGCCGCCGCAAAAGAGTTATATGAAGGCAATCATCAAATCAGAAAGAAATGGTTGAAGGATGTCCTTGAAAAAGTTCATGAAGCAAAAAAATCCTGCCGTCCTGATAGAATATGTCTTGTCCGTTACTACTTCACACCAAATGAGGTGCGAGAAGAAATTTCCAAACTTGACTTGGTGCGAGGTTTAACAGAAGAAGAGATGACACTCATCCTAACAACACCATCTCTACGAAAATTCTATTTATAATCATGTATATTCTGTTTGCAGCCTGCTATTGTACGTTCCTCTGTACTTGGTCCAAATCTCAAATCTTCACCTACTAGTTCTCAGAGTTGCCCCCCCCTCCCCCTCATTGTCGCAAACTACTCCCATTCAAGGAGCAGCAGTTGGAGTTGGCTATCAGGAGGAGCCGCTTGCTAAAAATCTGTCCAGCGCCACACATGTTCATCTCCGAGAATGTTGATCCATTGCTATATGCCAAAGCACGTCCAGGGGCTTTATATTCCAAGCTTTAGCGAGAAGTCAATCCGGCCGGATTTCACTGAAGACAAGGATATCCTACATACGCATTCGATAGTGGTGGGCTCGTTCGCCCATGCTAAAATAATCCCCCACTCAGGAAAGCGAAAAAATTTAGGGTTGCAAGCATGAGTATATGCTGACTACCTTAAGTCGAACACGAGATCGCGGAGCTCTATCTTGCTCTGGGTTAGGTTCTGTTTGGTTAGGTTGAGAAACGTTTTCGGCCTTTTCAGGGTAAGGCTCCAAGCGAGCTTCGCACCTTCACTCTGGACTCTAGATGGAGTTTCTTCACTCCTCTCTCCCGCATCCACATATCCCGGCCCCACTATAGTTATGAGACCCTGTGGTTAATTCCAACTTTGACGACGGCAGTAGAGCGTGCACTGGTTGTTTCGTTGTGTTTCGAGAAAGTCATGCCACTAACACTTTGTATATACGAGTTGAAAGTCGCTAAAATGCTGCTCTTGTTTGCGGCCAGAACGTCGATATGAAAAGATTTGCAGCGCATCAACTCCAAATTAGGAGCTGCAGGGATGAACTGTTTAGAAAAGAAAGTTTTATTTGCAAAGATAGCAGTGAACCATCGTTATCGAATGCCATTAGAAGCGTTGACGCCGTTTGAAGAAACATCCTTTGTGTGGTGGTATTCACTTGGTATTCTTTTTTATTAATATATAGCTCACTGCAGCTCCTGTCTCTGGCCTTGTACGGCGTCGGACAGTATTCGAAAGCCAGCTTCTTTCTGACACTTCGTGGAAGCTTGCTTGAAGGCGTGCCGAGCCGCCGCGTGTGCTCAGCAGCATGTGTACCATGGTTTCGGCTTGACGGTGATTCTTTACCACTCGTCGCTCCTCGGACCTTGCTCCAGATATCACAATCTTAACCACAACTATAGAAAAGAACGTGAAGTTCTCAACAAGCACACCTACCATATGTTGCCATCTCTGATTCTTAACTGTTTCAACTGTCAGCCGCGGCTGGATTGTCGTTTTCGGAGTTGGTCAGAGTTTGACCGAACAAGTCAACGACATCTATTGCAGATCTAATTTGCTTTGGAGATTTTAGAGAGGTCCAAAAGGCGCGTATTTCACCAACAGTAAACTCAATCAAATACATGTTCATTCTCCCAAGCAAATCTAGGAGAATCGATTGCCAGGAAAAATAATTGTACTTTGGAAAGATAAGCCCAACCTCCGATCGCGATTCATGTTTCAATAATTATGGGTTCAGTCCCTCCTCGAATGGAAAATCAGACGAGTACAGAGTCGTGTACTAGCTTCATGTGTAAATCCATCGGCTTCAAGGCTTCAAAATCAAAAGTCCACCAGGTTGCACATGAAGTTTCACGAAGTTTCATAGAGTTTCATTCATTGGACTGTGTTTGTTTCTCGAATCCCCATACATTCTCGGCAGATCCAAGTTCGTAAACCCTCCCGTTGTTTATTCTGTTTGAAAAACAAGCTGACCAGTAGTGAGCAGGGCGCATGCACATTTCCAGATATATCCTGTTTGATAAGAACTTGATAAGCTCATCCGGGTACTCCAAGACCCGAATGACCGACACCGAAGATGGCGGGACCCCTCCTTGAACTTCGCCCAACTTGCATGTTCTCACACCTCTGACACCGCGGCTAGACGCCGCTGGACCGCAGGAGTTCGCAGCACTATATCAACTTTTTTTTTAACTCATTCAATCTTCACTGAGGCTCTGCCTCAGAACCAGAGCTTTGCTAATGATAGACCCACCAAGCGACCGGCAGCTGCTTTGAATTTGTTCTTACAGGGTCGAACACGGTATTACTGGAGCTCCGGAGTTTGAGGTGATACACTGATGATACCTGATGATGCGCCTCCTCAGCTCAGGCGTTCTCCCAATTCCGGATGGGAACAATTGAACAAGGCGAAAGAGTTTTGGCTTGTTTGTTGATAAACTCAAGGGGTACATACTGTATGCTTTTGACTTGTGAGTTCCGTTTCATTTCACGACGACGTAACGAGACAGACGAAAGGACCGCACCGAAGGAGGTTAAATTAGGCTTACCAGTGTTATTTCTCCGTTGCTGGAGACTGATGCAAATTTGAATAATCCAAAACTTCATCCGAGTTGTCAAGATATATCAACGGTACTGGTTTGGTCTACTATTTAGATCGGTGACTGCAGATCATCTGATGATACTTGAACAGCAGATGTAAGTGCATCTAGGTGTCAATGCCGCCTCATCTCGGAAAGATAGTCTTCTGATTCATTTTAGGTTCTCAAGACGAAGATATCGAGCCGAATTTCGAGCTACAAAACTAGTCCTATGACTCGCTTTGGCATTGAGCGTTAGGATCGATAAGGTTCCGTGATGTCCTTCCATTTTAAACGACAAAGCTCAGGTTCCGGAGGGTCAGTTAGGGTCAGTATTTAATAGGGCCAGGTTCCCCATCTGTCGTTATCAGCAACGTTATGACAATGACGAGTCGGTTAACGACACCGGCCGGTACGCCAAAGTAGCCGGCATCGACGAGTGTTCGAGTGGGGAGGGGGGTGAAATTGCAGCAGAATGTAAAGTACAACGAGGCATTACTGTTAACTTAAGATGATGAAGACGGTAATAGGCGAGCCCGCACTACTAGCCTCAAGGCTCGTGATTTAGAACTCGTTTTTGGTTTGCTGTGCGATCACCGGCAAATGCCGACTTAAATATTACAGCTCTTGAGTTTTCCCGATTTTTTCATTTGAACACCCACCAGCTTTGGCTTAACGTCTCCCTCCTCCCTCCTCCTCTTCCTCCCTCTTTCCGTCTGACCCTCGCCGGGATCAAGGATACCGCTTGGATTCTCGCGACCCTTACCGGCTTCTCATTTTCCGCAAATCCAGTTCGCTTGAGCTCAGCTCGCGGCTCGAATTAACTCGCCTTTCTCCTCAACTTTACTCGATTTCACTTTTGGTGTCCGCAGACGTTGTCGCGTAACCAGTGTCCTGAAATGAATCACAACATGAACGCTTCACCTAGCTCAGGTGCCCCTTCTCCCGTCTCAGACGATTCCTCGATACAGCCTCGTTCGCCAGTCTCTCCACAGAGCTTAGATTCTGGCGACAACATCAGCAAAGTTACTGGAAAACGTAAAGCTTCTCGTCGTGCAAGCACTGCCGAGCGCAGGGCTACTCATAATGCCGTCGAACGAGCCAGGAGGGAGACTTTGAACGGAAGGTTCCTCGTGAGTGCATACACTGTTTTCTGGCCTGTTTCTCATGCGCGCGCTCTTGTAGGACCTTGCCGCACTCCTTCCAAATCTTTCTCAACTTCGCCGCCCATCTAAATCTGCAATCGTAAACTCTTCGATTGCACATGTCCACGCTGCCCGCCGCCACCGACTTTTGGCTTCCCGCGAACTCCGATTGTTGAAACTTGAATCGGACGCTCTTCGCCGTGAGCTGAATGAATGGCGCGGTAGGGCTGGTATTCCACGTATCGACGAACCAGTACGGGGAGAGGGTTTCAGTGTGGTTCTCAGTGGAGAACCCGAGATCATTCCTATTCCAGGAGGAGCCGGTCTTCAAGAAGAGGGGGACGAGGACGGCTTTGGAGAAGAACTCGATGATGACTACAGACCTATGACTGCAACTTCCATGCAAAGCGACGAAGATATCAGAGCCGCTACTATGCATAAATCACAACCTCAGCCACAAGCTCCCTTCGTACCGGCAATCAACACCAACGTACATCCGATGATGCGACCTTCCTCTATGCATACTCAACGTGTGCACTCTTCTACCGGAGGACCTATGATAGCATCGCCTACCGCTATGTCTTTTGAGAACCCGGTCGTTGGAACGGTCTATGACGCTATACCTTACAGTGCTGGCGATGCGTATGCTGGCCCGTATGGTCCTGTCCGAGAAAAATGGGCAGCTTATGGTCCCGGAAATGCCAGCGACCAGGCATACTTGAAATCTCTGGCCAGGAGATCCCGAAGTAGCAGCCAGTCGAGTGGTAGTGCCAGTCCTCCTTCGGCGTATTTTGAACAAGTTGTATGGAATGGAAACAACGGAATGGTGAACAACGGAATGAACATGAATATACCAATGCACCCCGGAAACATGGGAAACATGGGAATGACTGGGGGAGTAAATTTCGCAATGATGTGAATTGTCGTTCGCTATCCTCTCCTCTCGCTTTCTCGATTTGTCCATCTTTGCTTTGTTTCATGTTCGTTTCTATCCATATCCTAGACTGCTAAAATGTACTTAATTGTCTGTTTCCTTCGAATTTCCATTCTTCTCTCTTTTCCGTCTCCTGTTCATATACCCCCTACCCGTCCTCCTTTCCCCGATATTGCTATTGCCCTGTCGTGGGTCGGCATGGTTAAAACCATTCCGATTGTTCAACCAACATTGAAGATGTTATCAACATCTCCAGCTTTCCCCCCTCCCCCCTACCCTCCTCCTCCATTCCGCAACTCCACTGGCTGGATAGACCGCCACCAACCGCTTTACCCTTGATGAAACGCTACATGACCCAATCACATACTCTATCGTTGTCCCCCTCTATCCGACCTCTACAGTACAATTCCCGATTTTACTGTCCTTCCGCAACCTACTCTACCTACCCCTCCTCCTCCTCGTCTTTCATCTCGGACCTCATAGTCTCGGCCGATCCACATTCCTTATTGGTATCATACGCAGAGGTGTATCCTACCCCGAACCTCAAGAACCGAAGTCCCAACCTTGTACTTCATCGCTCCCGCAACTCATTCCCCCTTCATCTCATTGGACTACTCCTTGCGTCATTCGGTGTCGGTCGTGCCTGCTCGTACCCACACTCCTTATTTATTCCGCTTCTGTATGTAGTTGGTATTGGTTGAGGCTTAAAAGGCTTTGTTCGCTATTTAAGTTTGTCATTCGTTTGCGAAAATCTATAATATCTGTATAACTCAAAGTGAATAATTAATTATTGGGCCCTTTAAGCACTTGTTTAAGCTGTTTAAGTTGTTGAGTAAGTGGCTTGATTCGAACGGACGATCGGGGCGAGGTGCGAGCTATTCGAGTTCTCCAAGTTGCTGGGGTTCTCATGCCAAGTTGGGGAAGAAAGGGCGAAGTACCCCTGTTGATACTACTCCACATAAGCAGACACCGTTATATTTTTGAATACCGGACTGCACTATAGAACAGTACGTCCACCACTATAAACCTCCCTAATATTAATCTCCTACGAATGAGGACAACTCTGGCTAGGAGGCACTGATGAAGTTCTTTGGATGTTCTTCCCGTTTTACCGGGGGATCGATTCGAAAGTGATGTTCTATCCGTTCTCCCGAGGGCCGAAGTATTTTTAAGTGCATCTTGCCAAAATCAGTGAGGAACTGGGAAAGCTCATTGCCCGCCGAGACTTGGTGTCTTCTTTTGCCGAGCATTCTCCTCCTGAAGGAAAGATAAGAGATATGCTCTTGGGGAAAATTCGAGCAATTTCTCACTGAGATTACGATTGTCACTGCTGTTAAAAGTAGGTCCGCCGTTCGTGAGAGAGGATGAAGATATAACTGTCACCAAAAACTTGTGAGAGAAAAGAGATCCCGAACTTGACTAGCTTGACTAGTAAATGAAAGTAATGATGTAATTCCTAGGCCTACACTATAGTATTCGAGGATGGGGGAAGTAAAAATACCCATCCGAATCCCTTGACCGACTCTCCCTTAGTTCCAAAGAACATTTCCGTTTCATACGCCCAGTTGAAAAACCCTACAAGACAATTTTTCAGCCCGTTAATATATAGCTCTACGTCATGTGCGACTGAAGCTGGCAAAGTCTCCGGATCTTCAGCGTTCGAGGATAAAAGGCTCCAAAACCACCAGAGCCAGGATTGGCCCCATGTATTACTACTAGTCGGAGCGGGCTCCACTCGGAGTAGGTTTTCTTCGAGCGCTTTGAATTGTTCGAGCCTTTCACGTATAAGAGCGCCGGCCTCGCTGATAGCGCGCGCTAGCCCGATTCCACGTTTGGATTGTAAAAGTGACACGATATTAATTTTGTTATCGATTGACTGGTCGATATTGTAGGCGAATAT
The DNA here is from genome assembly GCA_015501585.1 of Rhodocollybia butyracea. NCBI lineage: Eukaryota > Fungi > Basidiomycota > Agaricomycetes > Agaricales > Omphalotaceae > Rhodocollybia > Rhodocollybia butyracea. Next base: position 347,582 of record JADNRY010000014.1, on the reverse strand, counting down.
ATCCTGAAAAGGATTTCATCTCAGAAGAAATGAATAAATCTAGTAGATCAGGAAAACTCACCCAAGCAAGAGTTATTATATCACCAACCAGACGCTGTAGAACTCGTAAGTCGTCATTGTAAGGCGAGATATCCAACTCCAGTCCTCCGACAGCTTCTATTAGGTCAAGTACAACGCGTATTCCGCTGAAGTCGCGTCGAAAGTCAATGTAATCATCGATCTCGAGGGAAAGTATATTTCCTTGGCATCGATATTCAAAAGCTTTCTGCTGAGAGGACCTATAGGTGGATATAGAAGATACGAAATAGTTTTGCCACGACTCCGATGTACTTTTTTGGAGCCTCAAGAGTCGTGGCAGAAGCCTGGCATAGAAGATAAGTTCGAGCTTCATAGAGCATGCCTTGAAACGAACACGAACCCTTTGTAAAGAGGATGTTGGAGTAACTCGACGAATCCTAGGTCCGAGTCTTCCGCAAGAAGCCAGTCCATTTTCGTTGGAGGTTCTGACTTCAGTACAGTCTGTGTGTCTAGTACGATTAAAGTCCAAAAATCCTGGACGAGAATAAGTTGGGTTAAATCGCAATTGGGGAAGCAACAGGCTCCCAGTAGACCGAGTTTCATGCCTGGAAGCTTGCTGCAAAGCGGGAAACTGGAGTCCAAGCCTTGAGTCGAGCTTCGTATCCATTCTTCCGAGGCTAGGCTAGCCTCGCGGCAATGCCTGTTTATGCTCAGTTCATAGTCCTGGAAAAGGGATAGGAAATCAGGCAGCTGGTAACTGCCAGGGTTCATGTGAGTTGGAGCAGATACTGATTTAGCCTCACGTGACAATTTGAAATAAACTGAGACTGGAGTTCGAACTTCGCTCAGTTACGGCCATGGAGGTTTCTATTCAGCTCACTGAGCTTCCTCCAGAACTTCTTGTCTATATCTTTTCTTATTTATCTGCTTACGACTTGACAAGTTGCGCGTATGTGAATCGCGCCTTTCACGCAGTGATTTCTGGCTCCGTTTTCCTCCAGTATAGCATACAGCTTTTCAAGTCCTGCGCCTTGGACAATCGAAACAGCCATCTTAGCTACTCTGAAAAGCTTAGGCAAGTTTCCGTGTGTCATATCCACTGCATCTGTCTGATTCTATACTACAGACTGCTCCAACAAAGAGAAGAATCGTTCAACAATTGTATACCAGATTTTCAGATCCAGGTTCCACTTCCCTTCAATCCCGGAAGGTTCGACTCTCATCTAACCATTGGACTAAACCTGAGTGTTCTGTGTTAGTGTTTACGATCTATCTGGAGACGTCTACTTGCTTGGTGATAATACGCGCCAGAGCCTGCAGTACCTCAGGCTTCCGAATACGCCTGATCAAACGCCCCAGTGGTCTCGCCTTCATTCTGGAGATAAATACATCGTTGATTTCGGCGTGAATCTGCAAGAGCATGATCTTATTGCACTTGTCACCGCGTAAGTCCTTTTCTTTCACGATCTAAAAGAGTTCTGATGATCTCCAGTAGCGAAGTTCGTGAACGTTCTGGTTCCTCGTCGGTACTGTCTATCGAGTTAGCGTTGCGTCAATTCTCGACTGGACGCAACCATCCAAAAGCCAGAGTCCCGTCGATTCCCGTCGTCGTTTCTGAACTTCGATTCAGTACGCCTTCTATAAACCTGGAAATTGTGGGCCGATATCTTGCCCTTGTGACCACATTCTGGAGAAATCCTAGTGCACATTGCGTGGTTACTGTTTATGAGTGGCAAAGTGGCAGGGTAGTAATGGTACGATCCTATCTGCATCCTGTGTCAAAAGACCGTCTGAGATGTCTTCCAGGAAATCGACGGCAATCCGGAGACATATTCTGGTGTTGTTTTCCTCTCGGAAGACGTGATACTTCTTCCAAACACTCAGACTCGTGCCCTGGAAATTTGGAACATACCTGGACCAAATGAGCATCAGCCTTCGGCTCCAGTCATGCAGCTTGCGCTTCCCAAGCTTTTGCCAGACAATGTCCTACGCTTCATCTCCTGTCGGGCGGAGCCCAATCCTATCGGGTCCGGTAGCGATTTAAAACATTCCACTCGGCCTTTCCATTATGATCCACTTAACTCTATCGTCCTCCTTCACCTCCGAGTAAACGCTCTCCACCTATCATCCTTATTCACTATCTTTGTGCATCGTCGTGCGTTATTGGACCTTCTTCCACCCAATGCGCCATTCGGCGATATCGACAGAGAAAAGCAGGTTCCGTGGTCTGAATGGGCCCCTTCAAGGACGTGCAGTGTTGACCTCGAAGGCCAAACGCCTTCGAGGTGGATTACTACTACGTGTGGCCAACGTTTTGTCTTTCTCCCTACAGTAGACGATGATGACAATCAGTCTTACGACGACCTTCGGCGTAGACCCTCTCCCATAGTTCTCTTTGACTTCAACCCGCACAATGTTCGACAAGCGGAGCGTGAGCTGGCGAAAGACTCATCGGTGACGAAGGTTGTGGATCCGGGAGGAAGAGTGCTAGATGCACAAGAAACTTTTGCTGAGGAGATCGTTTCATACTTGCCATACGTTGTCACGTAAGGCTCCCTCGAATTTCACTCTTTCGTCTTTCACTATAACCTTTCTCAGTGCCACGTACAAGAGACACCGCTTGGACGGGGTGTTAATGGATGAAGAAAGGGTTATCGGACTGCAGGTACGACCAATGAGATTTTGGCTCTCTAGTAACTGAAGGTTAATTTCCAGACGGATGCCCGTGGACATATCAAATATATAGAGATTTTCCATTTCGGATAAACTCAATGGAAAACGATGGAATAATTTGAGTAAGTGAACATCACTATATCTGTACCAGCATTGTATTTTGTAACTTGGAATAAGGAACTTCTAGTTAGGGAAGTGTATTTCGGTAAGGGCATGTCGGATAGGAAGTAAAGCTTACGACTCTCTAAGAGAAGTAGCCGGTCTTCTGCTCCTTTGGAGCTCATTTCCCAGAATTGAATGGTTGGAGCGCTCCAAACTCATGCAGGCTACGTTTTAGACTTGATTTTCTGAAAAACTCTTATGCGAGGGGTGAAAACTCTGAGATTTAGGTGGGTAGAGCAAGATAAGCTCAACCGCCGCCCTGTGGGAAGTTTCCATATTCAACTAATCCTTATCTTTCGCCGTCATGTCAAGACTCAATGGCAAAAGCAAGAAAATTACCCGCTACTCGGCGCACTCTTGACCAGAACCACGACCATGTCGGATGAACCGAAAGCAATGATTTCAACTATGCAAAAAGACGAGGCGGAGCTTGCCAAGATGGGATACAAGCAAGAGCTCAAGTAACTTAACATTCGCAGTGTCAAGAACAAATGCTAACTATCAAATTAGACGTGAGTTGGGCTTGATCCAGAACTTTGGGGTATGTTTATACTTAATTTGAGATGACCAGCCGGAGCTTTTGATAATCACTTACAGGTCTCCTTCTCTGTCATCTCTGTTATCACCGGTATACCTTCGCTATTTCTGTATGGTTTAAACACCGGCGGCCCAGCCGTCATGGTATATGGATGGATAGTTGTTTCATTCTTTACGATGACTGTCGGACTGGCTATGGCTGAGGTTTGTAGTTCGCATCCCGTGTCTGGCGGGCCATATTTCTGGGCCGCAATGTTGTCGAATCCGGAGAACGCTCCACTAGCTTCTTGGGTAACCGGATGGTTCAATCTTTTGGGCCAGGTAGCCGTTACGACAGGCATTTCATTCGCATGTGCAACGTTCATTTCCACTGTCATTACCTTCAAGACCGCTTTTGTTCCTACTGCAAATACTCAAATTGGTATGGACATCGTGTACCATGTAGCCACTTTTGTTCGAAACTGAACGAAATTCATAAAGGTGTTTATGCAGCAGGTAAGTTAAACTGAAAGCAAAGGATGTGTTACTTACATCGTCCAGTCCTTTTTACGCAGGGTTAGTCCTTCTTCTCAATTTTATTCCATCTTAACGCTATTTTCTTACGATTAATCAATACGTACGACCTCGTACAATATGTGCTAGGATGGTTTCTCATCGTTGATTACAGTTTCGGAGTTAGGGTCTTGCATATCCTTAATAACATTTCGGTCTGGTGGCATGCCATCGGCACATTTTCTCTAGTTGTAGCAATTTTGGCCAAAGCACCTACACATCAGTCCGGTCACTTTGTGTTCCAGACATTCATCGATGGAACTGGGGGATGGGCGGAAAGAGCAAGCCCAGCCTATGTTGCGATCACTGGTGTAAGGTTGAAATTGTCTTCGACCCTACCTGACGTGCTAATGGTCTTTCTTATAGATACTCATGGCTCAGGTAATTTGTACTTTAATAGACTCGGTGATTTGCGTACCACTGATCCATGCTTTCCATCGATAACAATCGTAGTACACTCTCACTGGTATGTACCTTCATACTATCAATATCTAGGTCGGATTCCATACTCTGTCTCTTTTTACAAGGATTCGATGCTAGCGCGCATGCAAGTCAAGATCTTTTTTTTTCGCGTTGATTTCTTGAGTGACACGGGATTGCATAGATGACAGAGGAAACGAATAACGCGGCCATGTCAGGAAGTATAGGAATCGTAATGGCCATTGGAGTGTCTGCGATTCTAGGCATATACTTGCTTCTAGGGCTGCTCTTCTCGATTCAAGATTTGCAGACAACCATCGATTCTCCTAACGGGCCCGTTGGACAGATATTCCTTGACTGTGTCGGGGAGAGGGGCGCCATAGTCCTCATGGTCCGCACACTCTTTCTGAAGGAGTAGCACACTTGTATCTAATGAGACTTACAGGTGATTGTCATTGGTGCCATGTTCTTTTGTGGGTATGATCAACCCTTGAGCTCTGGCGTGTCTCCGTCTCAACTTCACGGTCTTTGTCAGGACGTTCTCTGTTACTTCAAACTCTCGTATGATGTATGCCTTCGCCCGTGACGGCGCATTACCAGGGTCTAAATTTTTTGCATACGTGAGTACGCAATGGAGGTCTCCAATCCGTACTGGTGAGTGTTTGTTATACTTGCTAGTAGCACTGGGAGGCTATATCCTCTGTCCGTTCCAGTATGGCTTGCATGTACCCTTAGCTTCATCCTTGGGTTACCTAGTCTGGGATCGTCGGTAGCCTTTTCTGCAGCGACAAGCATAGCCACGATTGGGCTCTACATTAGCTACGCTATACCCATCGCGTTACGAGTCGTTTATCGCAAGAATTTTGTTCGCGGTCCTTTTCATTTGGGAAAGTTTTCTTTCCCAATTGCGGCTACGGCGGTGCGTCCCTTTGTGCTCGCCAGACTAGTATGACCTCTTGAATCACCTTCCGCTCAGGTAGCATGGATCGCGTTCATATCTATCGTTTTCATGTTACCTCAGGAAAATGTACAGTCCTCGTTTCTCTAGATCCTCGACTACGTTACTGATTCCACGGCTCTTCTAGCCGGTAGACTCTCAAACTTTGAACTACGCAATTGTCGCCGTCGGAATTGTGTTATTGTATAGCTTCACGTATTGGTTAGTAAGTGCCCGAAAGTGGTTTGTCGGACCTGTCAAACAGATATCTGGTACGTTTTTGTTCAAACTTCCTAGACTTTTGGCGTCTTATTGGGTTGCTATACTCAAGCGGAAGAGATGGGTATCAATGGCGTAGACATTAAACAGGGAAAACCCGAGGGCACCGATGTATAGCACACACTATATAGTAGTATCTGAGAAAGAAGCTTCGAAGAGCCATACGAACACTCATGCAAATCATTTTCAGCTAACAGAAGCATGCAGAAACCGTCACGGAAAGTCCTGGATCTGTTCCAGGTTTCTGCTCAACTACGCTAGCATGCTGGATGCTCTATTATGAAGAAAGCCAGCTTCGTTTAGTTGGTTCGGTCGTTCGCGCCCTGCCCACAACGAGAGTAAACATCAAGAGCTGTGACTCTTTTGTTGAGTATTGCGACCTATTGCGACCGATCGCCTAAAGATACTTAGGTATCTGAGTATCTGATCTTATCCAAGTCAAGAACCCCACAAAAGCTTTTGAGGGAGCCCATATATCCCCCTAGGAGCGCCCAGGATATCCTAGCTCGATGAGCCAGGTGAGGAGAACCGCCCTCGCCGGAAGCCTATAAGAAGCTGAGGCTATTGAGCAATGAGCCCTTAGAAAGCGGACTGGGTCTACCAGGACGATTTTCCTCACTGTTATTGAGATGGCGTGAATGTGCATTATCTTCATGCTATAGTGACGGATCGTTTGTTGCCAGACCAGCCCTCGCACCACTTGACGTATATCTGTCAGTGACTACCACTCCATTTGGATTCAGGAACTGCGGATTGGAGCTTATAGTAGCTCGCTGGTCATATAGTCCCCACCGATTCTCTTACTAGGACATAGTAAAGGCTACGAAATGAATCACTCTGTGGCGGGCCGGCTTCGCGGTGGCGTTGGGTTTGCTTCGTTCAACCACTTTAACAAGTTATTTCGTCGGGCAGTAAGTTACTGTCATGACCGCGTCTCTGTGTTTCTAATCCAAAGCCTAGCATCTCTACTGAGGTCACTGGACACGTGCTGCCAGCAGTAGCAAGTATGCTGCAAAGTCACAACTGTTCTGTCTAATCGTAGTCATGTCTACAGAAAGGATGCCCAAAGATAAATCCATAAATGACGATCACACCAAAACTGTGCCAGTGGTTAAAAGAAAAAAGAACAAGTTTGTCAAATTGGAACTCGGCGAACAACTATTTTCTAAGCCTGTACGTGATGATAAGGTTTGGTGGGAGGCTTGGAAGGAAAACCAATCCGTTCGCTCCTTGTTTTATGACCAGTACGCCAATGTTTTGGCGTATGTATATCCGTTCTCATGTTCCAAAGAGATACAATGCCATACCAGAGAATCTCTGAAGCTTCTGAAGTGTTTAACAAAAATCGCATCTGGCCTCCAACAGAAACACATGTGCGAAATCGCTGGGACCAGGTTAGCTATTATATATCAAGTACTTCGATGTAACACTGACAGTCATCGTGAAATATTCCTACAGTTCCAGGTCTTCGTTGGTCTTCTCGAAAGCGCTGCGGGCGACGACTTTATGAAACTTTCGACTTTTGTACAGAATCCTGCTCAGGTTATCCAAATTTATCTTTCCAGCTATTTCATCGAGAAAGGACTTCATTAGTGAGTACTCCTTTGTAGATACAAATTCAAGTTGACGGTGTGACTCGCAGCTCAAAGTACAATTGTGATATAATTCCGAAACTGCTATACTTCTATGTCAAGTTCTTGCTCGTCAACAAGATCCTTTCCGAGAAAACAGACAATCTGGACCGCGCGCTTTCTATAATCGAAATGGCTCAAACCGAATTGGCTCTCTTTTCCGTTATAGGACAGTCTTGTCCTGATCACTTCAATCAGACATGCAAAGAGCTTTTCAGCGATTCAGGAATGCTAGCTGAAAATGACTCGATGGAGTCACCTCATGAAACAATGAATATCGTTACCGAAGAAAGCAGTGTATCGAAGTTGCCAAAGTCCGAAAACGTAACTTCGAAGAAGAAGAAAAAACGAAAATCCAAGGCGAAGAACTTGACACTAGCGCCGGGGGGAGGAAGTGCGTCTCATGCTGTTGTTGAAAGTAATGTTGCTACCAGTGGTCAGTTGTCTGGTAGTCCTAGGGCCTCTTCTAGCTGGGGAACAGGATCGGCAGAGAGTCAGCCTGCTTCCTGGACAGTAGCTGAATCGGGAGGCTGGGGAAGTAGTTCTCAAAGTATGGGCTGGGGCGCTGTTATCGACAATCCCGTCGTAAATGACGGATGGGGAGATTTCAAGATATCATCTCCACCTCCACCTCCGTCATCTTTCATACCTACGCACATCACGAACTCACTTCCGAAGACTCATGTTCGTGGTGTTGTTGAACATTCACTACGCCGTATCAAAGCCATCTCTCCACCAAATGAATCTAGTGTAAAACTCGAAGAGGATACTATAGTCGACGCTGTCGCTCTCGAGGAAGAACTCAAAAGAAGTTATTGGACGGTGGTTCTCGAACCATGGTTGATGAAAGAGGAAACTCCTCGCATTCTTTCTAGCTCCAAGGGAAATGTGGTCTTGCAAGCTACAGGTCAGACTGTGGAAGAGAGGTTCAGTGAACGATCTATATGTGGGCAATGTTATGCCATATAATTGCTTGTCGGATGATATCACTGTTTTTGTCGAAGCCGAGACGAGGAAGAGTCTGAAAGTTGGAATGGGGCTTGGGGGGACTTGGGCGCAGCTTCTACGCGTATCGGATTGTATCAAGGAAGGGAAGGAGGTTTCTGTGGGCGAAACACGACACTGGTATATAATGGATGTACTGAGAATCCTGCCAAGTTACTACATGATTGTTTAGATATCTATCATTCCAATGTTCACGTTTTCTTTTGTGTATAGATACTTGTGTAGACACATACTTATGATCAAATGCCGTTGCCGCGTTCATGATTATTCAAGACACATTCTGATTCGTTTATTGTCTACTACCATGTCTGATTCAGACGACGCTAATGACCGTTCAGGTTCAACCTCTATCAAGCTCAAAAGACGACGTGCAGGTACAGCCTGCGATTCTTGTGCGAAAAAGGTTAGTCGTAGGTTTATTATCGACTGCTTGTAGCTTATACAACGAGATTTAGAAAGTCAAATGTAGCAATTTCTTCGAATCTTAGTATCTATATTCTCATGATCTTCAGGCGATGGGGATACAATGCCGGATAACGTCTGCTCGGGCTGCTTAAGGTACCTGAACAAACTAAAGAACATTGAATGGAATTCAAAGTATGAATAGTTTGGGTATTCCTTGTTCTTATCTCGTGCAAAAAAAGGTGAGTTATCCGAGCATTAGCCCGTGGCGTCTTCTAAATCTATTTCTTTGTGCAGAAACGAGGTCCCAAAACAAAGTATGGATCCACCTCAAGGTTCAAACAGCCACTAAATTAGTACGTTAAGGTCAAATCAGCCAGATACAACCAACGACGCGAAGACCCTTATCACAACTATTCTGGCTGCGCCGAGATCCGTCGTAATTCCAAAGGATGAATCTGTCGTTCGCGCGATGTTACTTGATATAGCCACATATGCCCGTAATTTGGAGAAACGGCTTGAGTTGGTTACAGAGAATCTGCGCTCGTCTTCCTCGCCTCCTGCAGCTTCCATATCAAGTCCTGATCTTCCCGGAGGCCACGAAGAGCAAGACGAAACTCTCTCATATGGTGTTCATAGCCTGAGCCTCGAGAATGACTCGGCGATCTTTCCTACCAGGCATCTTGGCAAATCATCCCATTTCATGCTACTTCAAACTGCCCTGAACATACGTGGTGGTGCCGGAAAAGTAAACATCCCAGTAGGACCGAAAAGAAGCGAGTTTTGGACAATGCGACCTGTCCGTATCTTCAGTGTTGCTTATCTATAGTTTTTCATTGACATTCCTGATAGTGGAATCGTTTACCACTGGAACCGGAGGACGTACCGTACATATTCCCGCCGCCTGACCTCCTTCAGCACCTTTTTAATTTGTACTTTGAACAACATCATCCTGTGTAGGGGAATCTCCCATTATGGTCTTTATTCGATTGCTTAACTCGTATGCAGTTTTCCTGTCCTGCACCGCCAAACGTTTGAGAAAAAAGTCCATGTCGATCAGCTTCATCTCACTGATCGACGCTTTTGGCGCAGTTGTACTTGCCGTATGCGCACTGGGGTCACGACTATCAAATGATCCTAGAACTCTCTACCAAGAATCACAGGATTTACGATCCGGGGGATGGAAATACTTTAGGTATGCGTTAAGTTCACTGGATATGCCAAACAAGCAACTTAACTAGCTTGTAGTCAGATTCGGCTAGTAGGAATGAGCTTTTTAAAACCATCAACAATATATGATCTGCAACTTCATGCTGTACGCATCTTCTTCCATCTTGGGCGTTTTCTTTGACACATCAATTCTCCAAGTTGGGAGTAGCGTTTTTGTTTCCAACGCAGCTGTCACACGTCTGCTGGTATATCGCAGCGTTAGGAATACGAATCGCTCAAGAGGTTGGCGCGCACAGAAAGCGTAATCTGATGACGTTACCAGCATCGCAGTCCCGAATGGAGCAAGAAACTTGGAAGAGGGCGTTCTGGAATATCACTTCTACAGACTTATATAGTTGAGTGTTGCTTACACCGGGCCCGTTCTATAAAAGTTCTGACATTGTGGTGGTCATAGTGTCGATCGCTACTGGTCGTCCCAGATCCACCAGAGAGGATGAGTGAGTTTCTACTATTCACTTTGTTAGTGTTGTATGCACGTTGACATGCCATGTGCCACAGCTTCGATGCAGAACTGCCGCCGATTTGTGACGACGAGTACTGGGAAATCCCTTCAAATCCACAACTAGAATTTGTTCAGCCTACTGGAAAAGTAGGTTTTGTGGCACATGACGTATATTAAATTTACCTCTCATTTGCGTATTTTAACTATTTAGTTCTCCAAGATGGCGTATTGGCACTATTTCGTAAACTTACTTCGCATTGCTGGTCTTGCCAAAGACCATCTGGTAAATATCAAGAAATTTCCATTTGCCGCCTTCTAAATATATTTTACTCAGTTCTCTACACGAAGGGCCGCATCTTGGTTGAGCTCTTCCGTCGACGGCAACGACAAGATTGTTCTGGAGTTAGATTCAATGTTAAATAGCTGGATGGATGCCCTACCAGATGACTGTAGGAACCGTTGATCCTTCCTAATTGTTCTCTCTGATCTGAACTCTTCATAGTGAGATGGGATCCCCACCGGCCGAATGACACTCTTTTTTCTCAATCGGTAATGCTTCACACCAATTACTATGTAATTCTCCTCATTATCGTTGCTTCTCAGTCTAATATATTTGTGTGCACAGTGGACGCAGATTCAAATACATAAGTCGTTCATACGTCCGGGGCCACTATCTACCGGCAACTTCCCTTCTTTAGCCATTTGTACCAATGCCGCCAGATCGTTCGTTCATATTTTACAGGTTTACCATCTTCGCCCCAACATGCCCAGATTACCTCACTACATAGTATGTTTTCTTTATTCTATTGTTTCATATCTCACATAGTTCTACAGGCTCCGACGTTTGTGGCTGCTGTGATGCTTATGATCAATTTGTGGACCAGTATACGGGAGAAGTTGACCTATGATCCTAGGAAGGACATGGCTGACATCTATGATTGTTTAGACCAGTTAGGGCAGTATGAGAAGAGATACGAGAATGCAGGACGTTTACAGTACGTTTCCTTTATCCTTATCTTCGTCGTCTTCGTCTACCGACCTTTTTCATAGTGACGCTCTGGAAGCAGTTATATCCGTTAGTCAGATGCCTCCTTATTCTCAAAAGGCTTCACTGAAGCGTTCGCGCAATCCCGAACCTTCTCAACCGGAGTCTATGGAAGAGCATGGCGTACGTCAGCTCGCTGGCTCTCAAAGAGGTTTGAACCCTATCAGTTCCGGAGAAGACTGGACTGTACCTGTGAATGCTAGTGGATACCACCAACCGTCCGTTCCAGTGGATGTGGGGTTCGACCCATTCTACGGAATCGCGGGTAGTGTTCCCGGTCAGCAAGGGTTTTCTTTCGATGGATCGGGACAACAGACCCAACCTTACATTTTCGAACCATCTACTATCGACGCCACACTGTTCAAAGGAGGGATTGAGGCTTCCGGTGTGGCTTCTCCGTGGAGTGATCTGAGGTGAGGTACAACTTGACGTTTTGTATTGTCCATGCTAACTTTTTCATCAGTCATGAGGATTGGGACTCGTTCATGTCGAACGTGGATGATCTGCTCACCGCTGTTGGTAGCTCAATTGGCGCCTAGACTTCTATTGTTATTACGTGTATTTTATTATGGAAATCGTCCTATAGCTTAGAACTTGCAATAATATAAGGGTACAATTCTGGTTTCATGTATAAACATCGAAGGCCCCCCACCGTCATCTTTCCCTTGTCATGAAAATCATCCCACTATTTGCTAAATTCCTGAAATGATTCTGTAAACCCCAAACCACGCTCAGTGGGTAATACAATTCCAGAAAATTTTTGTGTTCTCACTCACGAGATTATCCTTAGCTAACGGTGTCAGATAGTTCATTTGTCCATCTGGAAAAGGCTAGTCAAAGCGTCGACTACGAACTCCAAATCAGAAACAGCATCAAAACTCCCAATAAAGATTTCCAGCATTCTACCGCATTTGGTTATGTATTTCCACATATCTATCCATATATAGCGCCGACTGGCAGGAGATGACAGGTAGTAGTAATATAGTCGGTTCTACAGCGGGGTCCCGCCGCGGCAAGTGTTGACGGAACAGAACCTTGTGGAAATATCTACCTCACCGGTCTCATCTTTAAGCGAATGACAATATGGTGTGGTGGGCAACCAACTTAGTAGAATCTTGTCTCACGGAGCGAATGACTGGCTCCTTTTTCCATAAATAAATACTCTTTCAAGGTAGCTTCGTAGTAGCCTTCTGCTTTCGGATCGAGTTCAAGTAACTCATTATGACAAGAGTCACTACATCCTCGCTGATATTGGGCCGTCCGTATAAGTTCTAACTTACTGTACAAACACTTGAAGGTTGGCAACCATTTCATGGCGATGTCAGTGATTCATGAAGTAATGCCTCCGGGCCTACTATATCATATACAAGTTAAAATAGTTAGAATCCTTTGGACGAGGACCCTGGGCGTGGCATAAAGTTACTTCCTTTGGCCTTCCACCGAGGCCGAGAGCCATTTTCAGCATATCTTTCCCTCGGCACTGATCATGTGGTCTCGAAGCTCATCCGTGTATGGCGTCTGAATTTAGGGGTCGAATGTGTGTAAATTAGGTACATTTATTCTACTCGCTAGGCTTCCAGAGTTGATGCAATAAGCAAACTTGCTCCGTATATATATGTACCATAGCGCAAACTCTTCCACACCCCATCATTTTTAATGATTATGATCACTAGGACTCTTCCCTTCCTTTTGCTTTTACGCGGTCTTTCTGTGGTCAGTCAGGTATCCCCAAGTGCCAACGTAACGGCTGTCTCGATCGATCTGCTTGATGCATCTCGTACGTCTAGAGTTACAATTGCATGCATATTGATCACATCAATTTGGAGCTAGATATCTTGCACTTCCTCGATGTTGTCGATGCATTTGGACACGTATCGGCACGCAATCCAGACAATGCCAGCCAATTTATCATGTACACTCATCTGTACTGGTTTCCTTACTCGTAAGATTAATGGAACTCCAGGTCATTCTCGATAGCACCTGCCTTGGCTACATCTCAAGACCTAGTCACGTACGCGATATTCGATTTGGGATTCATTCATCAAAGTAACTTTGTGCTGCAGATACGAGATCGACAACGCAACAGCCATCCAACTGACTTTCAACAATTCAGTAACAGGCGAAGATGTACCTTCAGGGTTCATCGAACGATATATCCATTCGCAGGTATCCATTCATAAATTAATGTCTGACTGAGAGATTATTGATCAATGGCTAGATATACAAAGCCTTTCCCAATGTCACCGGGGTCGTCCATGCTCATACGACGAGTGTGATATCCTTTGCCAATGTAGGAGTGGGACTAGAAGCCCAAATGGGTGTAGTGAGTGATGACCTGCTTTTGACTTTAGCTCCGGATATCTGACAAGACCAGGCCGGTTCAATTGGTGCATTAAAGCATGGAACTCCTATATTCGACTATGATGCCCTCCCAACCAGTATCTTGCCCGAAGACGTACCGCACAATCTTCTTGTTGATAACGAGGCAATCGGAGATGCTCTTGCCAGGACATTTAAAGATGGTAGTGCTGTCGTGCTCATGAAAGGTATGTGATCAGTCAAATTGAGCTAAATCGGAATCGCTAGCGAAACCAGAACTCATAAGAATTGTAGGACACGGAATGGCTGTCCAAGGTCTATCTGTGCGCGATGTAGCCTTCCGAGCTTTCTACACTATGGAGAACGCAAATGTCCAATCGATGGCAACGCTTCTAGGTGCATTAGTACCTGGCGCTAAACCTCCCACTGGCCTGTCTGCTCGTGATGCGTCCGACGCTTCAAATACTGCCGACACATCTCTGTATGTTTTAAAGTCTAGTTTAAAGTCTAGTAAAGCTCTATTCACTAACCCTCGTGCAGAGTTGTCCGTGCATGGGACCTTTGGACAGCCCAAGTAGATCAAGTGCCGTTGTACGTGAATGATTTGAGGCCTTCAGCTTAAGGCCTCTTAGTCTATGAAAGGCTTGTCAAACGTAAATTGCGCAACGATTCTAGTAAGTATGTACTTAAGTCTGAAGGCTCTCATTAGAAAAAAATCAGCGCACTGAGCAAGCGGCCTATAACAGCACATCTAGTATACAAGCGAAACATCAGATATTCTGGGTTGATAGTCGAAGTCCAGCTTCGCTTCTCGACTGGTACATAGAACGAATTGACAAGTTCGAATTCAATTTCAGTTCTCAGGAGTGCTGAAACTTTATCTACTGAGGTTTACTGTCAGGATAAAGCTGCAGATTATCGTTGAGCATTTGAAGACCAAAACCAGGCTAACTTGACTAACCTTTCCGGGATTGAAGAGGCCCAAGGGGTCAATCGCCCGCTTGATTGTCTTCATGAGCTCAACTGTGCCGGAACCTAATTCTTCGACCAGATACTGCTTTTTACCAATTCCTACGCCATGTTCACCCTAGATTTCTTTGAGGTCAGAGGTATTTTGCTATCAGTAAGAAGGATTTACTGTACAGGTTCCATCCATGGCAATGGCTCTTAGCACCATTCTTGCCACAGCTTCTTTAGCGATTTCCATGTCTGAATCAGATTTAACCAGGAGCTTTGCCAAAGATTATTCAGTGAGTGGCTTGGAGCACAAAATAATGATTCATTGACGCACCTGTGCGTGGAAATTGCCATCTCCAACATGACCCACTATCGGGGCGACTATACCAATAGTACTGAGATCTTTTTTGGTCTCAAAGACAAGGTCAGGAAGTCTGCTGACGGGAACACTGGCAAAGCACACGTGTGTCAGCAAACTGTTCATTTTACAATGAATGCGTGCGTACCAAACATCTGTAGCAATAGAACGGCTTCCTGGAACGAGGGCCAGTCCCGAGTAATGTGCATTCTTCCGGTCAAGCCAGAGATCATCGGCTTCTTGCTCGTTCTTTGCCAATTGGAATCCAAACCCTCCGTGCTGCTCAGCAATTGCTTGGATGACATTCCCTGATTCTGCTAATGATTCTTTACTGTGACCTTGTATTTTGAAGAACAGAGTGTCTTTATGAGGCCAAGTACGCCCAGATTGCCCAAATTTGTTTAATGCACTCATGAAAACGTCGTCGAGTAACTCGACGCATTCTGAACAACAGCACATATTAAGAAACCATTGGGAATAAAAGACACAGCCACGTACGGATTCCTACTCCCTTGTTCATAACGTCTCTCACTGCTTCCGTAGCATGTCGAACGTCCGGAAAGTGAACCACAGCGACAGTCGTAGGAAGAACAGGTGTGAGCCTTATAGTTACTATGGGAGGCTTAATTAGAAGGGACGAGATGGGAACACTGTTTCACGAACCTTCCGTGATGATACCAAGCGTTCCCTCTGCTCCAATGAACAGTTTCGTGACGTCGAAACCAGCGGATGATTTTCGAGATCGCCGCCTGGTTTTGATCACTTGTCCAGACGGAAGAACAGCGGTCTACCCAGACGGCAGTTATATGTCTGCTATTAAAGGACGGCTGGCCTACTTACGATG
Organism: Rhodocollybia butyracea; assembly: GCA_015501585.1. Classification (NCBI taxonomy): domain Eukaryota; kingdom Fungi; phylum Basidiomycota; class Agaricomycetes; order Agaricales; family Omphalotaceae; genus Rhodocollybia; species Rhodocollybia butyracea. The sequence goes on along the minus strand of JADNRY010000014.1, from coordinate 331,771 downwards.
TTCAGGAACCATTCACCTTTGCTTGTACCATACCTGACGGCATTCGTCCCGCTGCACCCATTGCTTATCATCCCACCCAGTGTAGCGGTTGGTGCAGGATCAATCTGCATCTTGCGATCAATCTACATTCAACGAGATGAGTGAACTGAGGTTGACACACCGGAAAGAACAATGGAATTCCTTCGTAATGAATAAACGAGTGTAAGTATGCTGTCAGGAGACGAAGAATGAGGTGCACCTTTTTCGCGGAGTGTATCATTAATCTCGACCCAACCTACACCAGGCTGACACACCATATCCGAGTCTGCCTCTGTTGTAAGGTAATCAGTATATGATCAAGACTCAAACAACCAACGTACGTACCATTTATCTCCAGAATACGGTTCATTTGTGACATATCAACGCAAATCCCGCCTCCTGAATGCTATCCAACCTTTCTGTTAGATAAACATGTCTTGTACCATGCTCAAAATGAATTTCACTCCACGAAATTGACCTTCCAAGCTAGTCGCTCCTCCGTATGCTGAATTTCATCTAGTCAGTTCATTCCCTTGTAATGAATAGCAAGGCGTAGAGCGCGTACCTACGATAGGCATACGATATTTTGTCGCGGTCTTAACTATTTGCACGACATCATCAGTCGAAGTTGGATAAACAATCACACTGTGTTGTGTTGCTGGGTGATGATCGTTCATCGAGAACCCATGATAGTACAGATCATCAGGGTCTGTCGACACCGTGTCTTCGTTAGGGAACGCTCTTCTAAGTTCTTCTATAGCTTTGGCAAAGTCTTCCGTCGAGCCATACTGTATAGACTTCACTGCCAGAGATTCGGAAGGAGACTTATGGTCACGATTTGCCAGCGAGAAGCCCACTGAACCACCAATCAAGGATGATCCTAACACTAGCAAAGCTGTTCGCATGGTGAAAGAGGTACCACTATTTGTTGTTGCACTGAAGAAGCGTTGGCCTTTCATTGCACCACTCGGGTGTAGCCGGGTTCGGGCGTTGCGCGCACCATGCGCGAGACGAGCAAATAAGAGTTTACTCTGCATGAGCGAAACGAGTGTGATACTAAGCGGTCCTTGAAGTTTTATGTTAGAGTATACTTACGTACTCTGTATGTATGAGCTTACATACAACAATATACGTTAGCTTGTCTTCCTTTGTTTTCCATCTCCGGAGGCCCGGAGGAGTGGCTGATTCGCTCGACAATATCATGATATCCGAGTAATGTAATTACGTCGTGGTGGTGTAATATCCTTAAGTTCTACTAACGGTTTAGAAACTACGCGGTTTACAAATATGAGCTCGGAACGTGAAAACATCATTAGAAACATAACTGGCAGCCAAAAAGATAAAGAATCAGTGGGATAACACTCAATAACACCCCACGCTCGTGGGATTCTTTCGCCTCCACCTAAACCCCTAGTCCTGGCCGAATAACGCCTACTCACAGACACTAATACCCCCGGCCTTATCACTACATATGCTCATGAGATCCTTTCTCCTCATCACTAGCGTAGACAACCCTTTCGGAAAGATCTCCGGGCACGAATGTACCTACATAGTAGATGAGTTAGAGAAAGAGAACCGCCAACATGGAAAAAACTACCTTCGCGGAGTTCCTTTTCAGCAAGTAAACTAAGAAGCAAATTCAGTCAAGACACTGAAAATAAAACGACTTCATACCGGTCTTGAACTTTCGCGTAAGGTGTATTTGCCACAAACATAGGCGCGTCTTCGAAGAGAGTATCCATTTCTTCCAGTCTGCGGCCACTGGTTTCCTGCGAATCTGTAAGTACAACAATTCACAACCCACAGAGCAATATGGGCGTACTGGGAAAAATGCCCAAACGAAAAGAGCGCTACATCGAAATTAGCAGGCGACAGGAGGAGATTGAACGGATCTCACTTGGTGTGACCACAGATGGCAAAAACAAGGTCTGCGGGACAATTTATTCAGTGGCTTTTGGTAATCTATCGGACTACTAACAGAATCTGGTAAAAAGAAAATCAATGCGTATTCAATCAAGTGGATTGATAGGCGAACTCACTTCCAGCCTATGTGAGTGAAAGCAATAGGTGTGACTTGGGCAATGAAGCTGAAGAGGTTTATTAGAGGAGATCGAAAGTCTTGTGGGAACTTACAAGTTCGATAACCAAGAAGCAGAGCTAGTGAGTGCAGTAGCTTTGGCTCTTGTTCTCGTAGAACTATAATGTGTCAGACGGAAAACATCTCGATAGAAGCTGAAGCTTACTAAATTTCGGCCGGGTAGGCCCACTTGTTTCGTACGGAGTTTGAACAAGTATGCTGAAGCGAAGAAAATTACGCACTGAGAGTGGACCTGGCAGAGCATGGTCAAAAATAGAACATAAGACTATGTATAGGAAACTGCACCTATGCATGCACTGAAGAAGAAGTTGAAGATCCATGTTCTGTCCGTTGCGTCGACTATTAGCTAACGCTAGTTTCAATTTATCCCCGCAGGACTCACGTTACTGTGAAGATAACAGGAAAGTAAGTACTATTGATGGTCAATGTGGAAATCCGACGCACTAATGAAGATCTATGAACGGAGGTCAGTACGCGAAATAATGTAAAAGTATTAAAAGACTCACGTAATGAGCCTACAGAAACGAAGGACAACGGTTAGAGGGGTGGAGAGTGAAGAACCATGAGCATAATAGACATACAGCATTGCTGCAAATTTTGAGTCAACAATGCGTCAAAAATTTTAGAAGAAATAACGAAGAAAGAGGCAGGAGAAGGTGGTGCTTCCAACAGGTGGGTCTATACGCACTTGTTTACGGTTCCGGGCCAACGTGCCATCAGGATAGCGCCTACGACAAATGACAATCCTGACACAACATTCCCCAAGATCAAAGGCAGTCTTCGACCAGTATTGTCCACCCAGATGACACAGCATGCCTCTCCGATGAGTGCAATGACACTGTTGATAGACTGGAACAACAAGACTCGAGTCGCAGTGAAACCCATTGTCGTGAAAATCTGTTAACTCTTTTGAGAACTAGACGGGACTTGTATGCAGCGGAAACATACCGTAGTCGAGTAGTACTGAATAGCACTGACACCTAGGAAGAGTTTATATCCAGTCCGACTGTAAACAAGCAACAGATAGCATACCTGTCATCTGCACCGAGAACTGCAGGATATATCTAACCATTCATAATTAACACACTGATTATTAGTCGAGTTGCTCTTTACTTACCCAAGCGACACACGACGGAAGTTGCTGGGCACCTTGAAAAGTTCGCTCCAACTATAAAAGCCATCAATTGCGATCATGTATCCTAGTGAAGGGGTGTAATCACCTAGCGGACCCGATCTCCTTTGATTTCAGTATTTCCGCCTTGATGTCTTCCAGCTGTGCCTGTACAAAAGGATCGTCGACATTTCCGTGGGCGTGAAGCTTAGCAAGATTTTTCGCAGCTTCGAGTGGAGTGGTGAGTGTGGAGTAAAGTGTGGGATTCGGCAAATATACCTTCATCCATACGGCCTTTCTCTGCAAGCCAACGGGGACTGCAAGTTACGAATAAGTCCAGCGACTTTTCGAACGAAATATATCTGCTTACGATTCAGGAAGGAGCAAAATGAAGGCAAAGAGAGGGACGGCTGGTATAATCTATGGTTTCTTGAGTACTATGGGATCAACGAGGTCGTAGTAGCGTACCTGGATGCCCAAGGGAAGTCGCCATTCAGCCTGAGAGTGCTTCAACCCCGCACTCGAGCCGAACGTCTAGTAAGGCAGGGAAGCTCGACAATAACGAACGAAACGGGGATTGCGAGACTTACGATCCAGGATGCAGCGAATGCTAAGTAACACAAATGGGCGCGTCAGATATCAAACACTGACTCGGAAGACCCTATTCAGAACGTACCACCAATTCCAAGCATGAACTTTGATAAGAAGCTGTTAACACTCCAACGGCGAAAAAACTTAAACAGCCACGTACTTGTTGCAAAGTCGTAAGACGGCCACGGATACTCGGATGAGCAATCTCAGCCTGAAAAAGTGCACTCAGTAATGCCACCGCGCAGAGAAATGTGGGGACGCACCTGATATAGCCTATAACGCACTCGGTATGTTGATCAGTCTACACATCAAGATAGAACGTACGGAGCCAGATCTGCCATGATCCCAATCCCGAACCCAGCAAAGAAGCGCCCCGCCCACATCATGCTGATGTTCTGGGCGCCAGTTTGTAATGCTCCTCCGAGTCTAATGCAAATCGTAGTTGATAACAAGACTGTGAAAAGACTGAAAAAACTTACATGTAGACCAAAGCCCCGATCTGTATCGTTTTGCGACGTCCAAGAGTGTCCGCAAACCACGCCACCGGGAACATACCAGCAAAACTGGAATGACGTCAAACAACGGAACTTCGAAGCGTGCTTGCTTGCGCTCACCATCCAAGAACTGTTAAGGAACATTAAGTAAACACGCGTCGAGATACTTAGAAAGATTGTTATCGTACGCAGAATACTGGTGATCAATCCTTCAAGATTGGGATTATCGAAATCGGGACCCATGGTAGCCTGGAGAGAACTTTAGTCTTCGCTGGCGCTGCCTAGAACAGTTATCCAGACATACAACAAAGTCGCTCGCGGATAAGACCCCGGCGATAACACCTAGATCATACCCAAAGATGATACTACCCAAGCCTGTTCATGCTGATGAGAACGCGCGAAGGAATGTTAAACAACAACTCACTAGCAAACAGCCCACATAGCCACGTATAAACTTTCGGCGAAAGTACCATCACGAATGCGTTCTTGCTTCTGAGATACGGGACTGGAAAAACTTGCGGAAAAAGGCAAGGTGCCTTCCACAAATTTTGTGCCTTTTTATATGAATGTTGCTTTGCATTCGTTGGCCTTTGGTTGGTCTCGTGGACCACGAAATTGAGGGATCATTGAATAAATATTATAGCAACGGTCCGTGACTTGCCGTGCCACTACCGCACCAAGCGATCATCTTCAGATCTCTTCAAACGCCCTGAACAGCGTCTAACGCATCAAAAAAAAGGGCATTGGGGAAATGTCTCTCTTTCTTTAAGTATCGGTTATACGGTTGAAGCCAGTAATCAATCCAATTTAGTTAATTTTAGCTTCACTTTAACTTGAAAACAAGCACTATTGAGAGTGTCAGCTTGTCCGAACCTCGCACTTCGAAGAAAAACGTACATTGGAACGAGTGCTCCTTCACCAAGTACTCCCCAGTCCACGGCAGTTCCTTCTCCACCGTATGTACCCTCTCTCCGTCCCATCCGTTGTTATCTTTAAGATCCGCGCTCCATACTTCATGTACCTTGACCGTTTCTAAGACATCACAGACGGGGCCAAATCGAATCGGGACGGTATACGCCTCCGTGGCGTTCCGGTTGACGATTGCTACCCGAATCTCGTCCTTGGAATCGCTGAGGACTGCGCTCACATCGATGTACTTGGTAAGTTTTTCGTCGCCACCGTTCCCGTTCTCTAGCTTTTCTACCCACTCTGGGACGGTTTTCCCGGTATATTGGGGAGACGCAACGTGAATGTTGAGCGAAGTTCCTTGCATAAGAGTAGCAAAGAGCTTCAGCGGGTAGAAGGTTGTTTGCTTGAAGAGGCCTTCTGGGGAGGTAATGATAGGCGATATGACGTTTACAGACCTACGATTCTGGTTAGAGGAAAGCGGGGGGCTTCTGAAAATAAAACTCACTGGGCTATGCATGCAATCTTGACGATGTCTGCCTTCCTGACGAAGACGTTCAACCATGACGCGACAGCTAGAGCATCACTCAGATCGTAGTGCTCTTCCGCGCCCTTCTCTCCGGGAGCGCGAACAGGATCCCAGACGTTCCATTCGTCAAAGCAGCTGGCGGGCCATCAGCGGAGTACGTTGGGCTGAAGGAGTTACAGCTACTTACACAGTGACTTGTTTCTCCAATCCGGCCTCGATTTTCGCGAGATCAATAAGGGACTTGCAAATTTCCAGACCCTTCTCCGCAGCAGCGGGACCCATCACATTGACAGCGTGGTTTCCCTCGGAGACCGTGTAAACTGAAACTATCGTTAGAGATTTGCAAATCACTGAAAAACAAGAACGGACGATGTATCGAATGATAATCTATGACTGGAGCAAGTTTCTTCAGTGTTACACGGTCCCAGTCTGTAAAGCCCGTTTCTACAAAAAGATTAAGATTGAGAGCTGTGTTTATCAGTGGGAGTTACTTGAACCTACCTCCACAGGAGATGAGTTGAATTTTGGGATCGAGCAATTTTAATGCCTTGGCCCATTGGAAAGCCTTCTTCGCGTAGTCATGCGATTCCATCTGACCCACTTGCCAAGGGCCCCAGACTTCGTTTCCTAAACTCCAGTACTTGACATTATAAGGCTCGGGATGACCGTTGGCTCGACGAAGATTGGCATAGTGTGTGTTGGCAGAGCTATGGGACAAGACGTTAAACTGTGTAATATGAAATACAGGATATTCGACTCACCTATTGCAGTATTCCAACCATGCCAGAGCGTCCTCCAGCGTTCCAGTACCCATGTTCAGGCAAATGTATGGTTCTGCGTTCATCTCTTTACAGAACTGCATGAACTCATCTGTTCCAAACAAGTTGGATTCTTCAGTGAGCCAAGCGAGTTCAGGTCGTCGCGGACGAAGATGCTTGGGTCCGATACCATCTATTTTGTATGAGAAAACGCGTCTTTCTTTGAATCCGGCGATAAACAAACCTTGCCATCGATAGCTGCTAACAAAGTTTCCACCGGGATATCTGAAGATTGGAACGTTCAACTCTCTGAGGACATCCAGAACATCTTTTCGAAATCCAGTGTTGGGATCGGCGAGTTGATTGGGGTTTTCGGGCTCATACAAACCACCGTATATACAACGTCCCATGTGCTCTGTACTAAAGTTAAGAGCGTAGCATACACACCGACTGTAAACGTACCTGTAAATCCAGAATAGATACGAGGATCAACGCGACTGATAGTACGAGCAGGATCGATGTGAATCATTGGAGATGAAGAGACCATTGTGAAAGTAGAGGACCAAGTTCGCTGCTAGCATTCGGACCGACTCTGTTCGAAAAAACCAGAACGGCCCGTTGAATTAGGACTGCGATTAATTGTGCTTTTGGGAAAATTTTGCATCGTTACCGTACAGACGGTAGTGGTCGAAGGTCTTCTGATTATCCGTTATCCGTGGCGCCATGTAGCGTGGGAATCCTGGATCGGCTGTTTCTTAAACACCGCGGCCAGTACCTGCCGTAGTTTCCCTCGAGATATCGCTCTGCTGGTTAAATGGTTTAGTCCAACAAACTTCAAGTCTACACCATTTCTCCTCACATCCCAATGGAATTCATCATTCTGTTCGTACCTAGCGTCGTTTGCTTCGAATCTGTCCCCGCTGCGACGCTACATATATTAAACGTTTCTATGGGCTACAGCGCTTGGAAAGCCAATGGTCAACAGCCGGTACCGACCTCGAAACCTTTACCCGCCAATTCCGTAACACGCTGAATATTCCCATTCCTGACGACAAGAATCGACAAAGGTTTTTGCTTATACACGAGGGTGCTTTCGACCAAGCCAAATTACAGAATTGGTGAATCCAGACCTTCCCTCGAAGGCAGTCTCGGACACTGGAGAGTAGTAAATGTACTCGTTGCGATCAGTCCTTGGCGGAAAAACTACGGTTCCTAATCGTCCGCCTAAACGTCTAGGGCGCAAGGGCCCAATATCCGCTGTTCCGGCTCAGAAATCTCGATAATCTCGATATCCAAACTTCGAGATTCCAGGGCTCGATTAGTCAAGGTTCAAGTAGTAAAGTCTGAACCCAGACCTTCTGCGCCCCCTTCTTCTCTGCGTTCGTTTCTCGTTCTGTCTGCACTGAGTTCCTCATGTCCGGATATCTTCGTACTACAATCTTTTGGCTCGCCTTCCCATGTCAAAAATCTCATCCATACACTATAGCAATCCTTATCGCCTCCTCACCCTCCCCCGCCCACGTCGTCTATCTTTCTCTACGTTTCATCACTTGGCAGACTTCTTTCTCTACTTTAACGGCCTTTCGGCTACTTCATACGGGTTCTGTCCTCTCTAGTTGAAATGGATCATATGCGACTGCTGCTTTTCAAACCACTTCCGTACCCCGTCAACTAAGCTGATCCCTACCGACTATCGACTGAACGAATTGACGGCGCTATCTTCTGCTCACCAGTACAGTTGGAAAGGTCATAGGGAGAGAATGGTAAGCAAGATAGTGAAGTACTAGGCCAGATCGGACAAGTCTGATATTCTGCACTCAAGGGTTGCCTTGCAGCAATGTAAAGGGACTGTAGAGATTTCTCCAACGATCCATTTGAATCTATTGCAGTGAGGTAACAGCGCTGAAGGAACTCGGCCCGTTTCTGGGCTGGTTTGAAGAGACGAGTCAGGGTCTATTAGCTTCCTACCAAAGCCTCGCAAGCAATCTTGAAGCAAGTAATTACTACTTGGTCCGTGAAGTTCGTGAAAGTTGACTTTAGAGTGGCCCAGGATACATATGGAAAAAAATGCTGTCGTCTTTTCGACTGTATATTACACTGGTGTTTCCAGACACATCTGCCTGCTCATCCATTTTATCCTCTATATATGTTATAACCCTCAAAAGTCTGCCCAACGCGGAAACTGATCAATCGTGGAAGTAAGATCCTCCATAAAGTTGTCTGGGATTCCCCACGGCGGAGCACCAAAAGCCTTGTCAAAAACGGCTAGTGCATCGCGCGCAGTAGACATTGAAGGCAGGCCAAGCAGATCCAGAATCGCAAGTAGGTTTTTTGGAGAGGTAGTGCTGCCTGGGTATAGTGCGAGTATCTGTGTGATATACTGTGTATTTATCTGCGTCCATTTTTCTCGGTATAACACCTGATAGCCTGGAGTCAGACTTCACGGTATGCGGGTAGATTCAAGGAATGCCATACCCAAGTGCGAAAGGACGTATATCCACCAACACCGTAGCGACCTTTTCAACAGGGATAGCCATTGTTTTTCGAGCGACATCGTCAATCATGGATAAATCGGACACTTTTGTTTTGTAAGCCAGGATCTCCAATGGATGAGCATCGATCCGACGACTTTGTAGAATAAAATCAGAAATCATATATAGTGTAGTAAAGGGTCACTAAGAACGTACTTGACTTCTTGACTGACCGACTGGCTTGCGTATTGTATACCATACTTCAAGCTGACCGTCTCCCCGAACATGAAAAGGGTCTGAAGATCGAGTGCGCTGAGGTCTGGGGGTGTCATATTATGAGTAAAGCGAAGCATGAGTCGAAGGGTTTCAGCGTTCTCAGTAAGCTCGACAATGTCTCCGTCAGGTGGCATTGTGGATCCCGCAGCAGGAAAAGCATCGCTGTACAGCTCCAGGTTCTTGCTATGGGCGCCGAGTTGTTCTCCATCGGATGATTGCAAGACGACATCGACGGCGAGCGAGCAGGATTCAGAGGCTGGTTATAGAAAATACGTGAGTCGTCACGAAGATTGTGTGAAGAGGGAGCGATTTACCTCCACATTTGGGGGTTATCATACTGACTCGTCTCAGTGGTTGAGGCTTGAAGATGGTGGGGGTGGGAGTGAGTCGAACGTGGACGGCGACTGATAGCGATGCAAATGCCAATGTGTTCTCATGACCATCAACTGGTTGTGTCGTACCCGAGACAAGACAGCTGAGCGTTGATGCAGATGACCGGGCTCGACATACGGAAGAGGGTAGATTGGGCACCGGAATCCGGAAGAAGTCCGATTCCTGCTCTGAGAGCTTAGCCCACCTGCTGGACGTATTGTACTGTTGATTGCATCTATTGAAGATCGAAAAATCGATGAGACGATCTTAGTTGATGATATTCATGATACACTATATGTACCTGCAGAACCTGGATGAAACTGCACGTACGAGGATCAACACAGTACCTGCCAATATAAGTGCAAACAGGACTCTCAGCTATCGGCAATGAACGTTGAGAAAATAGAAGAGCAATTTTGACATTCATTTATTTAATTAATTAAGGAATGCGGACGCTGTTTGAGAAACCAAAAACGGCGCTAAAAGTATTTCTGGAGTAGTTTTCGTTTAGAGATATCAATTTAGATACAGTTGAAGATATTGAGTTTATACATCATGAAAGAAGGGAAAAAGAGACGAGCAAAAAGTTGATTTTCATTGAAAATATTCTGCATTAGTACACTGCTCAAAGGAAGTCTTTCCAGAGCGGAACTTGTTGATCGACTGCTTGATACGCCCTTTCCAAAGCCACCTGTTTCAATCCGCGTGAACGTACAGATAAGTTGTCTAGGGTGTGAATAGCGACTGCAGACTCTAGACTAGTTCTGGAAGGCAAACCAATGTGGTCTGAAATTCGAAGTAAGTTGTTGACTCGGGAAGCGCCGCATCCTGCGGCAAACACCTTGCTTGAAACACAAATACATGGGATTTTTCTAAGCTTCATATAGTCTATAGAGGATGATTGGAAAGTTATAACTTAACGACAAAACAATAGACGCGTAATCTAATCATATCACCTTTGTTTGTTCTTTATTTGCAAAAAAGGGTGGGAAAAATAATTTCACCGGTCGGAATGACCTTGACAAGCAAGGTGATGGGGGTGACGTTTGAATGACTCTGAGAGTAATCGGTTAATGCCTCGCGGTACTGCGCAAGCATTGACTGCCACTTGTCTCGATATCGAACCTAATTTAAGTATATATCAGAGCAAGCATTCATAGCACCCAGTCAATCATACCCAAATGCGAAAAGTCTCTAGATCCACCAACAGATTTACAGCGTTCTCCATGGGAATATCCATCGTTCTTCGAGCGATCTCGTCAATCATGGAAAGGTCAGACACCTTTATTTTGTACACCAAAATTTCCAACGGTTTTGTATGAGTGGCCGCTCTTTTGCTTTGTTTCGAATGTATGAGTGAGTGTTTAACTTTGCCATAGACAATAACGGAAACATACTTTATCTCTTTACTGACGCACTCACTTGCATAGTGCATACTATACTTCAAGTTGACTGTTTCTCCCAATGCAAAAAGGGTCTGAATATCCAGCAAGCTGAGGTCGGGTGGCGGCATATTATGGGTAAAACATAGCATGAGTTGAATGATTTTCAGTGAGCTTGACGACATCTCCATCTGGTGGAATTGTGGATCCTGTGACAGGAAAAGCATCACTGTACATTTCGAGGTTCTTGCTATGGGCCCCGAATCGGATGATTGTAGGATAACATCAACGGGGAGTGAGCAGGATTCAGAAGCTGATGAAGGAGATAAGGAATTCTAATTAAGTAAGAATGGCGTTTTAGTTGGGTTGTAAGTACCTGCGCATTTTTTTGCCATACGGCCCATGCCAAAGATCGTAGGTGTGGTTTAGAAGGGGCAGGAAGGCCGTCGAATGAAGAATTGCTGCCCATGGTGTTCAGGTTTCCCAGCCATTGAAACGGGGTTACGTCAAGATTCGATAGATAATCTAAGCTTAGCGCGCGCGTGCAGGCACAGGTCCGAGCAGGACAACTCCGATGAGTCCTACGTGAGCAACTAAAGGAGTTTCTGGAGCAGTTTCGATTTGGAGATAATGTTCTAGATACAGTGGAAAACGTTATACAGGAAAAAGAGACGAGCGGGCTCTAACTCGGAATATGCTAAGGTAGTCCTTTCCAGAGCAGAAGTTCATATACCCTTTCAGCTGCTAAACGAAAGACGAGTAAGTATTGGCTTGTACGTGAACAGCCATCGTAGACTGTACAGTAGTCTTGGAAGGTAAACCAACTGGCACAGTCTGAAGTTTGAGCCAAGTCGTCCCAAAATGGTTAGAGACTCCTTGAAAACTTTGAGAGTATGGTTGCCTTGTGGTATTGCTCAAGAATCAACAGCCATTTTTCTCGATATCGATCAGAGTTATATATTGATAACACTCCGTCAATCATACCCAAGTGTGAAAAGTCTAGATTAACCAACACGCCCACAACGTTCTGGATCCTGCGACAGGAAAAGCATCACTGTACATCTTGCTATGGGCGCCGAATTGTTTGCCATCGGATGATTGTAGGATTACGTCGACGGGGTACGAGCAGGTTTCAGAAGCTGATGAAGGGATAAGTACTAGAGTGGCGTGTTAGCTGGATTGTAAGTACCTCCACATTTTGTCTCCACATTTTGTTGCCATACGGTCTTTAAGAGAGTCGAAAGTGTAGCTTTGGGCAGGAAAGCTGTCGAACAATTAGACGTTTCGGAGAAAACAGAGCCCAAACAAACAGCGCAACTTCAGGTTGGCAAAAAGAATTTCTGGAGCAGTTTTTATTCGATGGAGTGCTTTGGATACAGGGGATGCTGTAGATGAAAAACGTTGTACGGGAAAAAGAGACGAGCGGGCTGACTCGGAATCTGGCGAGGAACGAGCAGGAGACAAGTAAAGATGGTTTTGTTGCCGTACGGTCCATGCCAAAGATCGTAGGTGTGGCAGTGGTTTAGAAGGGGCAGGAAGGGTGTCGATTCTCGAACGAAGGATTGCTAGTGTCGTGTTCATGCTAGTGAGCCTGACAGGGAGGGCATCTATGAGGGGTTAAACGAATAGCGTGACGGTTCAAGCCAAGCTCAAGCTCAAGCTTTCAAATTCCAAGCTTCAAGAGATAGGATGCTCACTAGTAAAACTCGGTCTCAATGTCTACAGCCTTTCAACACTATCCTAATGCGTCCTCCTTTTGAAAAGAATCCTCGACCGCGGCAAACGCAACACGCCATTCGCCAAAGACTGGATAACTAGCTCAGCGCTCACTACCGCTTCTCCTTGATACAAGGAATAGTCCCAACGATCGAGGACGCTTCGTTGACGAAACTTTCAGTTGTCATGCGAAAGAAGAAGGCGAGGACGCGAAGGACGATATCGATGAAGAAACATTCACTGCAGTTTCGTGTGTCTTGTGCGTTTTGTTATTTGTTCCACCTAGGAGACTATGTTGCGAATCATTGAGCTATCCAATCCAGCGTAGTCTTGAGTACTTGAGTGTGTATGGTCTGGTAAACGGAGAAGGCGAGAAGGGTCTGCTGATCAATACACATTATGTACGTGGAAAAAAGCGCTCATAAGTAACATTCTTCTCCCTTTCGCCCAATATGTACCAGCAGCAAGAATATGATACGAGGAAGGGGACCGGCAGCAGCAGCGGAAGGAGGAGAATGGATCATAATCTGGTCGGTAAATGAGAACCCGGGGATGGAGCTATCGGAGGATGAAGAAGAAGGGGTCGAGGAAGAGGATAAGGAGAAATATGATATCTATCATGAGTAAAATGAGGACCGTATGTAGGATGTTGGTTTAAAGGAACACGATCTGCATGAACATGATTTGCAGGGAAAGAAAGAAGAGGAAGAGGAAGAGGCTTCATAAATTTCTTGTTAAGGATGTCCAAAAGCTCGTCCCATCTCTCGGCCTGCTCCAGATTGACTGTAGGTCGACCCCAAATGCCTTTAAAGCCTTGATAGGCTAGCGGGCCTTCGCTAATGCCAACATAAGTCTTCCTATATAGGTTACCACTGCCATCAAAGGCACCTAGCGAAGCATATATAAGGAACGCAAGGAAAACCAGATCCAGGAGCGAGTACTTACGCCCTCTTGCTCTCCACCCAAAACACGGCTTCAACTCAGTACACTCTCTTGCAGCGGGTAGTGCTCCAGCCACTTTGGAATAAAATTTGAAATAAACCCATTCCTCTTGGTTTGGATTCTCCGGTTCAAATCTTCCTATGTATTTCATCTTCACGATACCATGGACGCCCTGGAAAATCCCTGAAAACCTGAGGGAATTGGTGAAGCCCCCATGAAAACGCGATGGAAATTCGCCGGGTTTATCATGACCTGTTTGGCCATTAATGAAGGTCAAGACGAATTCGACTTTGGTAGACTAGAAATTGGGTATCAGTCATAGTAGCGAAAACAAGAAAACAGGTTTTGTATTGGCTGTACCTCTGGTTCAGCATGTGTACTTATTGGTAGGGGACACACGGCAAAAATGGAGCAAGCGATAAGGATGATAAAGAGAAGAGGAACCGAGCGCATTTTCGAGAAACTGGGGCCGTATGGGGCACTATTACAGCGAACGCAGGTTGACCAGCAATTTGTATTCGAGTGAGGAGGGGCTGGACCGGCAGGACTGCAGGAACATTTCCATTTGCATTGCTTTTTATGAGGACCGTTCCAAAGGAATAACCGGCGCAGAGGGAGGCTGTGGAGCCCGGGCTCCCGGACTGTAACAACAGGTATTTCCAATTTCTTATGCGGCTCAGTATGATGCATTTTCAGAGCGTCCTTCCTCGTCCATAACTTCCTTTCGGGGATTTGATTCTAAAAACCTTGACGAACTTCCCATCTTACTTACCGCATCCCGAGTATAGGCGTGAACTCGCTTGCAAATCTTCGCGAAGAAAGAAACTTCCAGTGGTCGAGGACAGCCATTAATTTGCACCAACGTGAAACCTAGCGCCGAGTGGGATAGAGGTCTTCCTGTTGAAACAGCCTCTTGAGTGGTTCGCACCACTTCAGGCCACTTACAGCCACTTACTTATCGCGCCTTATCGCACCCCCTGTCGAACGTTGGATTTTCAGGGGATTTCAAATCTCGTTTTATACCCCTCCCTGTACTTATGGGTTCTTATAAAAAGCAGCATATGGATAGAAATATCCCAGCCGGTCCCTCCGATTGTCGCTTGAACACAGCTTGCTGGCCAATTGCGGATTGAGAGGATTGGGGTATATCCTGGTCCAGAAGAGAAGAGCTTGCCTGCCGGGCTGACGTCTGAAATTACAGGTTGTAAGCCTGTTTCTAAATCGTCGGCGCTAGTTACAGAACAAGGTCGTATGTACAGTGCTTGTCACTCAGGCTGACTTGGTTATACATAGGTATATACAGAGCCAGTGAGATATTTCCAAGTTGTGTTTTGATTTGGAGATGATGTTTTAGGATGGGAAAAGGAGACGAGCGGTTTAACTCGGAATATGCTGTAATTCAAAGGTAGTCTTTCCAGAGCGGAAGTTGATCGACTACTTCATATACTCTTTCAGCTGCACTCTGTTTTGCTGATTTTTCGGCGGAAGTGAGAACGAAACCTGATTTTGCATTGGCTTGGGTGTGGACAGCGATTGTGCACTGTGCGGTGGTCCTGGAAGGCAGACCAATATGGTCTGAAGTTTGAGTTAAGTTGTCCCTGATGGGGCCGGGGTTGCCTCGATAGCTCTGAGAGTATTGGTTGAATGCCTGGCGGTACTGTACAAGCATGGACTGCCATTTTTCTCGATACCGAACCTAACCAAAGTAGTTATCAGAGCAAGCATTCAGCGTAACACCCGGTCAATCATACCCAAGTGCGAAAAGTCTCTAGATTCACCAACACGCCCACAACGTTCTCAAGGGGGATATTCATCGTTCTTCGAGCGACGTCATCGATCATGGAGAGGTCAGATACCTTTGTTTTGTACGCTAAAAATTTGCAAAGGGCTCGGGTAACTGGCTGCTCTTTTACTTTGAATCGTCGAGTATCGGTAAGTGTTCAAGTTCATAGGCAATAAGGAAACATACTTTATCTCTTTGCTGACGCACTCACTTGCATAGTACATATTATACTTCAAGTTGACTGTTTCTCCAAACGCGAAAAGGGTCTGAATATTCAGTGAGCTGAAGTCGGGCGGCGGCATATTGTGGGTGAAACAAAGCATGAGTTGAAGGATCTGAGCATTCTCAGTGAGTTTGACGATATCTCCATCTGGTGGGATTGTCGATCCTGCAATGGGAAAAGCATCGCTGTATAGCTCCAGGTTTTTGCTATGGGCACCGAGTTGTTCTCCATCGGATGATTGTAAGACGACGTCGACGGTGAGCGAACAGGATTCAGAGGCTAGTTATGGAAGATACGTGAGCCGTCACAGTGATTGTGAGAGAGGGGAGTGGTTTACCTCCACATTTGGGGGTTATCATGACTTGAGTTGTCTGGTTGAGGATTGAAGATGGTGGAGTGAGCCGAACGTCGACGGCGATTTTTAGCGACTGTCTCGGCAGATTGCCATCTCATGGCCATCAACCGATTGTTGCACCCGAGACAAGCCAAGTTGATGGCCGGGCTCGAAAGAAAAAGGACAAGCAGCAATGCGACGATTTCAATCTTCCGACGCGCTTGACTTTTGAATACTGTGAAAATCTTCTTTCGGAGACCTTAGCTGCTCATTGCACCACCTCCCCACTGTTGATTGCGTTATCGAAGATCAAAAAATTTATACGACAATCTTAGTTGATAAACTGTACATACGAGGATCAAACAAGTAGGAGGTAAGTGCAAGCAGGACTCTCTACATGAGCTAGACCAACTTTGACTTTGGACTTTTGTCTGTATTCGCGGGCGCAAACCAAAAAAGGCGCAACTTGGTAAAAAGGCCCGAGATTTCTGGAGATGCTTCGATTTAGATACATTGGAAAATATTAAGTTTATGCATGGTCGGTCTCGTGAAAGAGAGGAAAGAGAGGAGCGGGAAGGCCGGAAAGTTGACTCGAATACTACTAGTATGTGTCATTCAAAGAAAGTCTTTCCAGAGCGGAAATTGATTGACTGCTTCCAATACCATTTTACCCGCAGGCTCCGCGGCGACTACTATGTCACTCCATATACTGAGGCTATTGTCTTGGCCAAAGATAGCCATTGTAGTCTTTGCAGTAGCTATGGAAGGCAAGCCAATAACGTCTGAAACTCGAGGTATCTCCTTGGCACTGACTACACGGCTCTTGGAGTACCGTGTTAATGCCGCGTGGTACTTTGCAAGCTTTGGCTGCCACTTTTCTCGATAACAAACCTAACCAAGTATCGATCAGGGCAAGCTTTCATAACACCCAGTGGATCATACCCAAGTGCGAAAAGTCTCTAGATTCGCCAACACACCCACAACCTCCTGGAGGGGAATATCCATTGTTCTTCGAGCGACATCGTCAATCATGGAAAGGTCAGACACCCTTATTTTGTACACTAATATTTCCAATGGGTTCGGATGAGTGACCGCCCTTTTACTTTACATCGATCATATCAGCGAGTGTTCGAGTTTGGTGTAGGCGATCAATGGAAACATACTTTATCTCTCTACTGACGCATTCACTTGCATAGTGCATGCCATATTTCTTGACTGTTTCTCCAAGTGAAAAAAGTGTCTGAATATCCAGTGAGGTGAGGTCTGGTGACGGCATATTATGGGTAAAACAAAGCATGAGTCGAAGGATTTCAGCCTTCTCAGTGAGCTTGACGATATCTCCATCTGGTGGAATGGTGGATCCTGCGATAGGGAAAGCATCGCTGAACATTTCGAGGTTCCTGCTGTGGGCACCAAATTGTTCGCCATCGGATGATTGAAGGATAACATCGACGGGGAGCGAGCAGGATCCAGAAGCTGATGAAGGAGATAGGGAATTCTAATCAATTAAGAATGGTGTTTTAGTTGGACTGTACGTACCTCCGCATTTTTTCGCTGTACGGCCCATGCCAAAGATCGTAGGTGTGGTTTAGAAGGGGCAGGAAGGGCGTTCGACGATGAATTGCTGCGCGTTCGTGTTCAAGTTTCCCAGCCATTGAAACGGGGTTGCGTAAAGATTGGATAGATAATCTAAGCTTCGAGCGCGTGCAGGTCCAGATTCAAGAAGTAGCAGGACTCTGTATATATGAATATCAGACCAAACTTTGACATTTGTAGTAGCCAAACAAAAAACGGCACAACTTGGCAAATAGGATTTCTGCAGAGCAGCTTCGATTTAGAGATATTGGATTATGTTTATACACGTCTTGGAAGGCGGAAAAGAGACAAGTGGGAAGGCAGGAGAAAGCTGACTCGGATGTTCAAAGAAAGTCTTTCCAAAGCGGAAATTGATCAACTACTCCAAATACCCTGTCAGCTGCGCTCTCTCTTGCTCCTATTTCGGCGGGGACAAGAGTAATAGGCGAGTAAGTATTGACTTGGGTGTGAACAGCCATCGCAGACAGTACAGTAGTCATGGAAGGCAAACCAATAAGATCTGAAGTGCGAGGTAAGTCGTCCCTGATGGCGCTGGAGACTCCTCGATGACTCTGAGAGTACTGGGTTAATGCCTGGCGGTACTGCACAAGCATTAACTGCCATTTTTCTCGATACCGAATCTATCCATGTAATGTGTCAGGATGACAAGCGAATACGATTCCGAGCTACAACAACATACCCAAGTGCGAAAAGTCTCCAGATTCACCAGCACAGGCACGACATCCTCGACGGAGATACTCATCGTTCTTCGAGCGACCTCGTCAATCAGGGAAACGTCGGCCACCTTTGTTTTGTATGCCAAAATCTCCAATGGGTTTGCATAAGTGGCCACTCTTTTACTATGTATCGAACATACGGTTTCAATGAGTATTTTAAGTTCATAGGCAATGAAACATACTTTATCTCTTTACTGACGCACTCGCTTGCATAGCGCATGCCATACTTCAAGTTAACTGGCTCCCCCAATGCAAAAAGCGTCGGCATATCCAACGAGCTGAGATCCGGCGGCGGCATATTATGGGTAAAACAAAGCATAAGTTGAATGATCTGAGCATTCTCGGTGAGCTCAACAATATCTCCATCTGGCGGAATTGTGGAGCCTGCGGCAGGAAAAGCATCACTGTACATTTCGAGGTTCTTGCTATGGGCACCGAATTGTTCACCGTCGGATGATCGTAGGATAACATCGACGATGAGCGAGCAGGATTCGGAAGCTGATGAAGTAGATAAGGAAGTGAGAATGGCGTTTTAACGTTTTAGAGGTACCTCCACATTTTGTTGCCATAGAGAGAAAGGTGCCGGTGTGGATTGGGAAGGGTGTCAAACGAAGGATCCGGAACTGTGACCATCGTACGTGTTCCGTCAAGTTTCCCAGCCATTGAAACGGGATCGCGTGAAGTAACAGGAACTAGAACATTTAACGTGCAGTACAAACGCGATTTGAGCCTACTACGATGGGAAGCTCATGCAATTCACGGCTCGAAAATCCGTGTACACCTCCTGGTTCCTTCCTTCCTTCCTCCCCAGCCGCATTGGACGTTTATCATAAACCTCTATTCGTCATTGCCTTTCCAGAACTTTGAAGAATGTCAATCTCGAGGGAAAACTTTTGGGTTGTGGCGAGACATGCGGCAAAGTTTCTGGCCGAAAAGATGACCGACGTTTCCAAAGAGGCCAGATTTGAAGTGCACGATGGATAAGATGAACTTTTGTCTGTCCGATATTGCCTTATTGGTGCTGTCACGCGTCACGCATCATGACGCGCTAACGAATATAAGCGCTGGATCGTAGGCTTCTACTTTCTTTTAGTATACTCTGTACAGTTCGATAAGCACATTGAACATCGGAGTAGAATGCCAAACCGTGCGGAAAATGCTGAGAGATCCAAAGGCCCTTTCGGTAAGTACGAGCCCAGAATCGATTTCAGGCTAGCTGAAACAGCCTCTTAGTACTTTAGGATTTCAAATTGGTTTATACCCGGCCTGCAGTGCCTGTATGGGTTCTTATATATAAAAAGCAGCATGCAGATGGAAATGCTCCAGCCAGTCCCTCCAATTGTCACTTGAACACAGCTTGCTGGCCAATCCGTGTTCGTTGCAATACTATTACATCATACAATTCTCAACAATGCGCTATCCTCTCCTCTTTACTATGGTGATATCGAGCTCCTTGCTTGCGGTGTGCCCTCTACCGATGCAAGCACAGGTTGAGCCATCAAATGAAGTATCACCCGCCGGGCTGTCGAACCAGCAAG
The DNA here is from genome assembly GCA_015501585.1 of Rhodocollybia butyracea. Taxonomy (NCBI): domain Eukaryota; kingdom Fungi; phylum Basidiomycota; class Agaricomycetes; order Agaricales; family Omphalotaceae; genus Rhodocollybia; species Rhodocollybia butyracea. The sequence goes on along the minus strand of JADNRY010000014.1, from coordinate 311,917 downwards.
AACCTCTGCCTGTAAGTGTTTACTACTGGGTGACCATGGCAAGATTATAGCTAATACGAACCACCGCTGCAGCCTTTGGCCTTTCCTGTAAGTATTTGCAACTGGGTAAATGTACCATACCTAACGCACTCATATTGCCAGACCTTGACCTTTGTTGATCGTGAAACAGGTGAAGATTTAGAAGGTCTTGTTATCGAACCTCGAGTGGCATCATACATCTCTGAACGGCTCAATGAAGTCTTCCGCCGCAATGGTAATGCTTATATACTGGGGTGTACTGAGGACAATCCATGTTTTGGGTGGATGACAAAATGGGGTGAGTACTTGCTCCCGAATCTGGTTTTCCTTGTCGCATATAGTTTGCTAGAGAGGCCACATCTCAACGCAAAAGGGACAGGTCTCAGGGATGTTGGAGAACCTTTTGGGGCATGGTATATTGGTATTATCACGGGAAAGCCAGGCCCAGACCGCTTCAGTGGCAAACCGGTTACAAAGCCAGGCAGGAATGAAATAACGACGGGCGGGTTGCAGAAACAATGGGAGAACCGTCTGGTTGTGTTCAAAAACAACTTTATGGTACCCAAAGTGACCTTTGCTCCTATGCATGTCCCTCAGACCAAGCCACCGCCACCCGGCCTGCGCCAACCTGCAGACCTCACGAAAGCATTCAATGGAGCTTTAAACAGGGACTCGGACGACCCAGTAATCTATAAAGGACAATACATCAAAGAGCCTGGGCCGGACGATCTCAATTCGTACTGGGTTTATTTCAAGCTCATTAGTGGGGACAAGAGATGTCAGGCTAAGACTCCATGTTTCGGGTGCATAGTGATACATTGTGAGTACTTGCTGCCGAATCCGGTTTTCTTTGTTCCTCATACTATATGACGAAAGCGGGCACAAAACATGTACTCATTGTGCGGAAAGGGACAGTTGGGTCGGCGCGGTTTGAGAGGATTGGGGTATATCCTGAACAGAATAACTTTCCTGCTGGGCTGACGGTTGAATTCATGGAAAAGCAGCTCGAAAACCTAATATCTAAATTGCCGGCACTAGTTATTAAAGATACTACGTACAGTGCTCGTCACTTGGGCTGAAATGGAAGAATGTTGTTGACTTGGTTATACGAAGGTATATACAGGGCGAGTGAGATTCCTGTGAAGCCTTGTTTGATGCCACACAACTACGAGCGAGGTGTAAGAGGGTGGATCTTTGCTAAGTTGATAATTCATGAACGGCTATTCATTTCTTCCTGCATCCTTGACGTCAAACGACTCTACTTTCACGATATGTATGTCTTTATCATCCCCCGTCTATTTCCTTGTGCTTATTGTCAATCAGAACACCTCAACGATTGGGATTGCTGAATCCATTGCCGTATAATGGATGAGCATCTATCTGGCGTAGAATAAAATCATAAATCATTCGTGCAGTAAGAGGACTAGTAAAAATGTACTTTAACTCTTGACCGACCTACTGGCTTGGCATGTATATCATACTTTAAGCTAACCGTCTCCCCGAGCGTGAGAAGGGTCTGAAAGTCCAGTGCGCTGAGTAGGCATGTTGGACAGGAATGCGACGATTGGGCCGATCTTCATTCAGGCTGGCTGACTTCTGAATTCCATAAAAATCTTCCTCCCAACCGGAGACCTTGGCTGCTCCACCTGCTGGGTCAATTTCCCTCAGAGCGGTTTCTAGCAGTGCGCCACTTCTGCGGAATATTTGCCTGGCAACTGTTTCGTACACGGTTTGGATCTGGGAATTTCAAATTCTGCTTGATACCCCTGCCTAGCCCTGCCTATGTAGAAGTTCATATAAAAAGCAGCATGTGTATGGAAATGTTCCAGTCAGTCCCTCAGATCCTCACTTAACACAGCTTGCTGGTCAATCTGTGTTCATTCAACATCATAAAATTCTCAACAATGCAATATCCTCTCCTTTTTACGGTCATAGCAAACTCCTTGCTTGATGTGTACTCTCTACCGATGGAATCACATGCTGGGCCATCAAACGAGGTATCAACTGCCACTGGGCCGTCGACTCAGTTTGTAAGTATTCGCAACTGGGTGTTTGTACTATCTAATGCACACATATATTACCAGCCTACCGTGACCTTTATTGATGGCACAACAGGTGACGATCTTGAAGGCGGCCCTAATCCAGAACCTTCCGGGACCCACTATGCCATGTCCATCAGCAGGCCAATCAACAGAGCCCTCCGCCGCGGACCTTATGATGATATAGTGTTCAAAAATTTATATAATCCACTGCCAGAACTGAGTTACATCGAAGTCACCGGAGTACCGGGGTGTACCAAGGCCAATCCATGTCCTGGGTGGATGGCAAGAGGGCGTGAGTACTTGTTCCCGGTTCTGGTTTTCCTTCTTATATATGCTATGTTAGCGAAGCCGCAGAAAGCGACGTGGTATGTTGGTATTATCAACGGAAAGCCAGGGCCAGACCGGTTCAGTGGCAGAGCTCCGGATGCTATAGAAACTGCGACGGACATGCAGAAGTTTACAACACGTACATACCAAAGTGAATGGGACAAACACAACGAGGTGTTCAAAACGACCTTTATGGTACCCCAAGTGACCATCGTTATCCCTGCAAAGCCACACGAAAAAGAAGAGCTCACGAAAGCGCTCAATGGAGCTTTAAATAGGGACTCGAAGGACCCGATAATCTATAAGGGACAATACGCCAAAGTACCTGAGCCGCCAGTGCAGGATCCAAATTCGTACTGGGTTTATTTCAAGCTCGTCAGAGGGGATAAGAGATGTCAAGTTAAAACTCCATGTTTCGGGTGTATAGTGCTAGAATGTGAGTACTTGCTGCCAAATCCGGCTGTCTTTGTTCCTCATATATTATGACGAAAGGGGGCATAGCACATGTATTCATTGCGCGAAAAGGAACAGATTTGGCCCGGCTTGAGAGGATTGGAGTATATCTCGGTTTTGAAGAGAACAATTTGCTTGCTGGGCTGACACTTGAAATTATGGAAAAGCAGGTTGAATACTGGAGTAGGGGGTCAGGACAATGAGGTATCAATTGGTATTATACTTTATCGCTGCACAGAGTACGACAGTAGCAACACCTCATACATACAGTCATACAGGCATCTATGTCAGCACATCGAGTCCCACACCGTATTTTAAAGTATCAGCAACGATCAAGCAAAGACCCAGGTTAGTACTAGTCATGTAGCCTTAGAGTAAATTTGTAACCAGTGCAATATGTCCTGTTTTGATATTTCCTTTTCTTTCCTTATTACCTATTCGGGGTACAGACTGCGTATATAAGCGTATATATTATTTTCCTCTCCTCAGTTGATTCTACCTAGCACAACTGAGGTGAGCTTCTGTTTTAGTACTTACAATTTATTTCTTTATTCTTACTTACTATTGTTGTAGATTTACAGTGCCCTACACTGGGTATAATACAGTTGATTCTATTACAACTGAGATTTACGGTGCCCTATGGCAGTTCGCAACTGGAGTGCCCACTGATTATCTCATATTATCAAGGGGTCCTCCTGTTATCAGGGGTCCTCCTATTAACAGGAGTCCTTACACTGTCAGTGGGTGCTATGCATCATTCTATTACAACTGAGATTTACGGTGCCCTATGGCAGTTCGCAACTGGAGTGCCCACTGATTATCTCATATTATCAAGGGGTCCTCCTGTTATCAGGGGTCCTTACACTGTCAGTGGGTGCTATGCATCATTCTATTACAACTGAGATTTAGTCTACTTCACTGTCAGATTTTTTTTGGGTTGTCATTTATGCATCATTCTATTACAACTGAGATTTACGGTGCCCTACGGTTCGCAACTGGAGTGCCCACTGATTATCTCATATCATCAAGGGGTCCTCCTATCATCAGGGATTCTCTTATTATCAGAGGTCCTCCTGTCTCCTATTAACAGGAGTTCTTACATCAGTGGGTGCTATGCATCATTCCACTGTTTCCTGATGCCTGGCAGCTGTAACCTCAGACCTGTTTCATACACCAGTTTGGATCTGGGGATTTCGATACCCCTGCCTGTGTAGAAGTTCATATAAAAAGCACCAAGTGGATTGAAATGTTCCAGCCAGTCTCTCCAATCCTCACCTGAACACAGCTTGCGGGCCAATCTGTGTTTGTTGCAATACCACTAGCATTATACATCATACTTATACCTCAACAATGCGCTATCCTATCCTCTTTATGGTCATAGCGAGCTCCTTGCTTGCTGTGTACTCTCTACCGATGGAAGCACGCGCTGGGCCATATGTAAGTATTTGTAACTCGGTAATTGTACTATCTAATGCACACATGTTACCAGCCTACCGTGACTTTTGTAGATGGCACAACAGGGAAGGATGTTGGAAGGAACATTCCTGTAGAACATTACCGGTCCTCTATGCCACATCCCTCTCTCGTACACTCAATAAAGTCTTTGGCCGCCGACCTGATGATGAAATAGAATTCAAAAATTTATATAATCCACTTCCAGTGACTCCGGAAATGAATTACATTGAAGTCACTGGAGTCCTGGGGTGTACCGAGGACAATCCATGTCCTGGGTGGATGGCAAAGCGTGAGTACTTGTTTCCGATTCCGGTTTTCCTTGTTATATATGCTATGTTAGCGCAAATGGCCAGTGGGTTGTTGGTATCAGAGAGCCAGGCTCACACCAGTACAATGGCAGAGCTCCGGATGCTCCAGACAATGCGACGGTCGGCCGGAAGAACGCAGTACGTTATTTGCAAAGACAATGGGAAACATACAAGGAGGTGTTCTTGAGGAACTTTATGGTACCCGAAGTGACCATCGCTCGTGCCATCGCTACCCCCGAAAAGGAATGCAAACCTGAAGAATACTCGGAACCGCTCAATAGAGCTTTAAATAGGGAGTCGAAGGACCCGATAATCTCCAAGGTAAAACTGGGCAAAATGCCTGACCCGCCGGAGGGCTATCCGGGTTCGGACTGGTTTTATTTCAGGCTCGTTAAAGGGGATAAGAGATGTTCAGTTGAATCTCCATGTTTCGGATGTATAGTGCGAGGACGTGAGTACTTGCTGCCGAATCCGGTTTTTCTTGTCTCTTATATGTTTGTCATGACGAAAGCGGGCACAACACATGAGCCGGGCAGAATACATCTATTGATTGCGCAAAAAGGGACAGTTCCGGGGCAGTTCGTGAGGATTGGGGTATATCCTGATCATAACGAGAATCAGATGCTTACAGCTATGCAAAACCAGATTCAACACTGGACCAAAGGGAAATGAGGTATCATTTGGCATTGTACCTTATATCACAGAGTAGGGTAGTAGCAATTAAACACATCATCATACACAAAGTCGTACAAGCAAGTATATCCACAACACCGTATTTCGAAGTATAAATAGATCACGCGAGCGCTGATGTCATTCATTTCTTCCTGCATCCAACGACGAACTTGAACGCATTCTACTCTCACATGTATGTCTCTATCTCTCTTCTGTCTCCTCGGTGCTTATCGACTTCGTTCAGTACGCATCTACAATGGGAATTGCTGAATCCATTTCCGCTGTCGGTATCGCTGGAACGGTGACAGGTCTTTCCTACACCCAAGCGAAACCTTTCTCTCTTCAACCGCCCTCGCTGACCTTTTTTCTCTACAGGCTGCCAAAGCCTTTGCTTCTCTTACCTTCGATTCGCCCACGAAGAAATCTGCAATGAAGAAAACTCTCAACGTTGCCTGCCTCTCTCGAGGACGACGACGACAAGGTCGAAGAATCCAGCACGCCACCACAAAGCAAATATTCCGAAGCAGAACTCGAAGCTCTACAAAAGCGTTCTGTTGGCGAGGACTTGAGGAGGAGACCGCATTACGATACGGTGGAGAGGATCGTTGTGGAGGCTGTTGATATTGAGAAGGAGTTTTGACTGGTGAAATTTCGTCTTACTTTTTCGCTGCGGCATTCAGCTGACCTTCATCTTCTCATAGACGTTCAGCCTCATCGGCATGAACACGACCCTCATGTGCCAGTACATCGAATTCGTCGCCGACCGTCTGCTCGTCGCGCTCGGAAACGAGAAACACTACAACTCGACCAATCCATTTGATTTCATGGATATGATCTCGTTGCAGGGCATGACCAACTTTTTCGAGAAGCGGGTTTCAGGATTACTGCAAGGCTGGCGTGAGCCATTCGAGAAATAGCAGTACGACGCAGGCGTCGAGGATTTGTGAGTCTTTCTTTGGTCTTTGTGTAGCTTGATGTCTGATTGGGTTTTGTTTTTTTTAGTGTCCTGGATCTGATCGTTCGTTGGTCTTCATCGTACAATCGTTCGTACTATCCCTCATCTTCTTTCACATCGTACATACAGGTAGTTGAAACAGGGCTCTTACTTTACGAGTCTAGGGGTTTTCAAATCGGTTTATACCTGCAGTGCGTATATTTTATACATATGAAAGCAGCATGCGGAATCGGATGGAAATGCTCCAGCCAGTCCCTCCGATTGTCACTTGAAACAGCTGCTACCAAACCGTGTTCATGTTCATCGCAATACTACTATTACATCATAGTACAATTCTTGATACAATTCTCAACAATGCACTATCCTCTCCTCTTTACTATGGTCATATTGAGCTCCTTGCTTGTGGTGTGCCCTCTACCGATACAAGCACAGGTTGAGCCATCAAATGAAGTATTAGCCGCCAGGCGTCAGGCTGTTGAATCACCGCCTGTAAGTGTTTGCTACTGGGTGACCATAGCAGATTATAGCGAATACGAACAATACGAACCACTGCTGCATCCTTTAGCCTTTTCCGTAAGTATTTTGCAATCTGGGTATAATTGTACCATACCAGTGTTTCCTGAAGGGAATAACATGCCTTCTGGGCTGACACCTGAAATTATGGAAACGCAGCTTGCACGGCTATTTGGGAATCGTCGGCCCTAGTTATAGAACAAGATCGTATATACGGTGCCCGTCGACCGTCATTGGGGCTGAAATAGAAGAATGTTATTGACTTGTTTTATATACGGAGAGATATTAACGTTCCCTCCGGAAGTTCCTGTGAAGCCGCATTCCCATCTTGACACCACAACTACGGGCGAGGTATAAGAGGGTATAAGAGTACTAACCAGCTGTGTGTGTCTTTGCTTGACAATTCATGTAGCCTTGCAAACTTGTCCAGAGAAACAAACGATTAAACGGTTACATTTCCTGTTGGCCCAACGTAGACTCAACGCCGTTGATTAGCGTTGGATCGACGATCATCATCATGTCATGAAGTCATTTCATTTCATCGTCTTCCTGGTGGTGGTGGTGGTGGTTGGTGGTGTAACCGATGTGGTCCCATTTAGGAACAGCCGGGGCTCCAGCTACATGCATCTCGACGTCGAACGAGAAACCAAAGAGCAGCAGAGTTGCATCTGATTAATATTATTATAAATGTCCGCTGGGTCGGCAGATCGCCATCTCATGACCATCAACTGATTGTCCAAAACAAGATAGGGCCGATCTTCAGGCTGGCTGATTTCTGAATCCCGTAGAAATCTTGCTCCCCTGCTGGCCCAATTTCCTGCAGAGCGGTTCCTAGCCTGAGCTCGCGCCACCCGCGGAACGTTTGCTTGGCAGCTGTTTGGTACTTAGATGTTTGTAGACCGGTTTCGATCCAGTGGGGATTTCAAAAGCGGTTTGATACCCCTGCCTGTGTATATAAAAGTATAAAAAGCAGCATGTGGACGCAAATGTTCCAGCCAGCTTCCAGGTCAGTCCCTCCGATCCTCACTTGAACACAGCTTGCTGGCCAATCTGTGTTTGTTGCAGTACTAATTCTCAATAATACGCTACTATCCTCTCTTCATTACGGTCATAGCGAGCTCCTTGCTTACTGTGTACCCTTTACCAATGCAAGCACACGCCGGCCCATCGAATGAACCCAGGGCGCTGGGGAAACCTACGCCTGTAAGTGTTTGCCACCTGGTGACTATAGCAACTGACTGTAGCTAATACAAACCACCGCAGCCTTCAGTGGCACCTGTAAGTATTTGCAACTGGGTACTTGCACCATACCTAATGCACACATATTGCCAGACGGTGACCTTTGTTAATCACGAAACAGGTGACGAACTAATAGTAGAAGGCTTCCCTGTTATCATACCACCAGAGATATCACGGCGATCTCTAAACCGCTCAATGAAGCCTTCGGCCGCCACGATAACGATCATATACACTTCAAAGGCTCATATGTACCACTGGATCCGGATGAATCGATAAGGAGTTATATCAAAGTCTTCGATGTACTGGGGTGTACTAAGGCCAATCCATGTTTTGGGTGGATCGCAAGAGGGGGTGAGTGCCTCTTCCCGGATCTGGTTGTCCTCGTTACATATGCCTCGCTAGTGAAGCCAGAACTCAATAAACAGGGTACAGGTCTTGCAGCTGGTAAAAAGTTTGCACACTGGTATGTTGGTATTATCACGAGGAAGTCAGGCCCAAGACCGCTTCGGTGGCAAGCCTGCTTTCAAGCCAAGCAGGAACGCCATAATAACAGGCGGGCTGCAGACAGAATGGGAGAACCATTTGGTTGTGTTCAAAAAAAACTTTATGGTACCCGTGGTGACCTTCGCTCCCATTCATATCCCTCCTCAGAGCAATCCACCATCCTCCGGCCTGCCACGCCAACCTGAAGACCTCACGAAAGCGTTCAATGGAGCTTTAGATAGGGACTCGGATGACCCAGTAATCTATAAAGGGCAATACATCAAAGAGCCCAAGCCGGGCAATCTAAATTCGTACTGGGTTTATTTCATTAGAGGGGACAAGAGATGTCGAGCTAAGACTCCATGTTTTGGGTGCATGGTAATACATTGTGAGTACTTGCTGCCGAATCCAATTTCCTCTGTTTCTCATATATATGAAAGCGGGCACAAAACATGTATTCATTGTGCGAAAAGGGACAGGTTCGGTGCTGTTTGAGAGAATTGGCCTATATCCTGAAGCAAATAACTTGCCTGCTGGGCTGACGGTTGAATTTATGGAAAAGGAGCTTGAAAACCTACTTTTCAAATTGCCGGCACTAGTTATAGAAGATACTATGTACAGTACTCATCACTCGGGCTGAAATGGAATGCTGTTGACTTGATTATACAAAGGTATATACAGAGCCAGTGAGATGTTTCCTCCTTCCTGGGACTGTGAAACCTTGTTCTATGTCATACTGCGAGCGATGTGTAAGAGGGTGGGTCTTTGCTAAGTTAATAATTCATGAACAGCCATTCATTTCTTCCTGCATCCTCGACGTCAAACGACTCTACTTTCACAATATGTGTCTTTATCCCCCATCTATTTCCTTGCACTTATTGTCAATCAGAAAACTTCGACGATTGGAATTGCTGAATCCATTGCCGTATAATGGATGGCAACTTTGTCGAATAGAATCATAAATCATTTGTGCGGTAGTAGGAGGACTAGTAAAAACGTACTTTAAGTTTAACTCTTGACCGACCTGGCTCATGTATTGTAGTACCATACTTTAAGCTAACCGTATCCCCAAACGTGAGAAAGGTTTAAGTAAAGCAAAGTGTGAGTCTCGGAAGGGTTCCAGCGTTCTCAGTAAGCTTGAGTATAATGTCTCCGTCAGGTGGTCTTGTAGACGCCGATCCTGCAACAGGAAAAGCATCACTGTACAGACTATGCCAACTAGCTTCAGGTGTTTGCCGGACGGCGAGCGAGCAGGATTCAGAGGCTTGTTCTGGAATACGTGAGTCGTCACGGTGATTGCGTGAAGAGAGAGCAGTTTACCTTACCTGAGACAAGACAGTAACAAGTAGGTAGATTGGACAAGAATGCGACAATTGGGCCGATCTTCATGCTGACTTCTGAATCCCGTAAAAATCTCCCTCCCGACCGGAGACCTTGGCTGCTCCACCGGTTGGGTCAATTTCCCTCAGAGCGGTTTCTAGCAGTGCGCCACTTCTGCGGAATATTTGCCTGGCAGCTGTTTCGTACACCGGTTTGGATCTGGGAATTTCAAATCCAGTTGATGCCCCTGCCTGTGTAGAAGTTCATATAAAAAGCAGCATGCAGATGGAAATGTTCCAGCCAGTCCCTCCAATCCTCACTTGAACACAGCTTGCTGGACAATCTGTGTTCGTTCAACAACTTGAAAACTATTATACATCATATAATTCTCAACAATGCACTATCCTCTCCTTTTTATGGTCATAGCAAGCTCCTTGCTTGCTGTGCACTCTCAACCGATGGAAGCACATCCACTAAGCGAGATATCAGCTGCCGCTGAGCCGTCGACTCAGGTTGTAAGTATTCGCAACTGAGTAATTGTACTATCTAATGCACACATATTACCAGCCTACCATGACTTTTGTAGATGGCAGAACAGGGAAGGATGTTGAAAGCAACCTTCCTTTAGAACATCACCGGTCCCACTATGCCACATCCATCGCTATGCCAATTAATGGAGCCCTCGGCCGCAGACCTTATGATAAAATAATGTTCAAAAACTTATATAATCCACTACCAGAGTCGGAAATGAGTTACATCAAAGTCGCTGGAGTACTGGGGTGTACTGAGGCCAATCCATGTCCTGGGTGGATGGCAAAAGGATGTGAGTACTTGTTCCCGGATCTGGTTTTCCTTTACATACATATGCTTTGTTAGTGAGGCCAACAACAGGGACGTGGTATGTCTGTATTATCACTGGAAAGCCAGGCCTACACCAGTTCAGTGGCAGACCTGTTACTAAGACAAGCAGGAAGGAGAGAACAACACATATGATGCAAAATGAATGGGACCGCCTTTCGAAGGAGTACAAAGACACCTTTAACACCAGGCTATCAAATGAGCCAGAAGTTGTAAGTATTCACAACTTGGTAATTGTACTATCTAATGCACACATATTACCAGCCTACTGTGACTTTTATTGATGGCACAACAGGTGACGATTTTAAAGGCGGCCCTTATCATAAATCAGAACCCCCCGGGACCCACTATACCAAATCCATCGCTATGCCAATCAATGGAGCCCTCGACCGCGGACTTTATAAAACAATATGGTTCAAAAACTTATATAATCCACTGCCAGAGTCGGAAATGAGTTATATCAAAGTCGCTGGAGTACTTGGGTGTACTGAGGCCAATCCATGTCCTGGGTGGATGGCACAAGGATGTGAGTACTTGTTCCCGGATCTGGTTTTCCTTGTTATATACATATGCTTTGTTAGTGAGGCCGAAAACACGGACGTGGTATGTCGGTATTATCACTGGAAAGCCAGGCCTACACCGGTTCAGTGGCAGACCTGTTACTAAGACGAGCAGGAAGGAGGTAACCACAATTATGATGCAAAAAGAATGGAACCGCCTTTCGAATGTGTACAAAAACACCTTTTTGGTACCCGAAGTGACCTTCGCTACCCCCGTGCCATCCGGCCACCCATACCGACCTAAAGACTTCACAAAAGCGCTCAATGGAGCTTTGAATAGGGACTCGAAAGACCCGATAATCTATAAGGGACAACACGCCAAAGTGCCTGAGCCGCCAGTGGACGCTCTAAATTCGCCGCCCTGGTTTCATTTCAAGCTCATTAGAGGGGATAAGAGATGTGCAGTTAAAACTCCATGTTTTGGGTGTATAGTGGTAGAATGTGAGTACTTGCTGCCGAATCCGTTTTTCCTTGTCTCTTATGTTTGTGGTGACGATAGTGGGCACAATACATGTATTCATTGCGCAAAAAGGGACACATCCGGGGCAGCTTGAGAGGATTGGAGTATATCCTGGTCCCGAAGAGAATGACTTGTTTGCTGGGCTGACGCTTGAAGTTATGGAAAAGCAGGTTGAATACTGGAGCTCGGGGTCACGAGGGCGATGAGGTATCATTTGGCATTGCACTTTATAGCACAGAGTACGACAGTAGCAACACCTCATACTTACACACAGTCATACAGGCATCTATAGTATCAGCACATCTCCCCACACTGTATTTTAGAAGTGTCGGCACTAGTACTACCCCGGGTCTTTGCTTGATCATTCATGTAGCCTTAGAGTAAACTTGTAACCAGCCTTGTAATATGCCCTGCTTTGGTATTTCCTTTTCTTTCCTCATTACTTATGGACTGCGTATATAAGCATATATATTATTTTCCTCTCCTCAGTTGATTCTACCACAATTGACTTGACAACTGAGGTGAGATTCTGTTTTACTTATCATTTATTTATTTATTCTTACTTACTATTGTTGTGGATTTACAGTGCCCTACAGGTATAATACAGTTGATTCTATTACAACTGAGATTTACGTGTGAAGGTCAAGCCGGAGAGATGGTGAGAACTTTGTCTTAGGAGGAGAAGAGAGAATAAGAGTGGATAAGAGTAGAGTAAGAGTTGTAGGAGTTGATTTAACTGGGGAATCTAGATATCTCTAAGTGCTTAAATACTGTAAGTAATTATGAAATACTCATGAAACTCTAGTTGAAACGTGTAATGAAAAGCTATGTAAAGTATGAGTAAAACATGTAAGAACTCAAGTGAAACTTGTAAGAAGAATAACAAATACATGATGCGTGTGAGAGGATGCTGTGCTTATACCTACGAGGGTGTATCGTGACATTATCCCCCCTCGAGGTTGAAGCAAAAGGAGTGCAGTGAGGCCAAAAACTGACCGAGTAGTCAGTAATAAGTGGGGGTGGGATATGGGGAGGGGGAGTGAGAGCATGGAGAGTATGAGGCAGGTCTGGGGAACAAACCCATGTTGACTGCAACTGTAAGTCGATCCATATTGCCTCCCAATGGAGCGCTAGTTCCGGCGCTAGTCCCCGTATCTTTAGGATCATAGGTATTTTTGTAGATTTCAACATTGTGCCATGAGTCTAAGCCTAGCAATCCGAATTCTTGGGGCGTTGGGAGTGCCCAGGAGTTGCACAAGCAACTGGCATAAACATAACTGTCAATGAAGTACATTTCACAGTACTACGGTTCAACCACCGAAATTACTTCATGGACTGAGGATTCTTCGTCAATGTAGCCAAGTGCCTCGGCACCGTCATAAGCGGTTTTGAACTGGATGTAAGGTTGGTACTGGCAGACCTCCAATCCAGAGGATCTGTGCACCAAGTTTCCCATGGAATTTAGGTTGAAGTTGGTACAGTAGTCATACTCTTATTGCATGGGATGAAGTGAGCCGCTCAGGTGAGACAATCACATACAACCAAAATTGAGTCATGCATGTGAGATTCCGGAAGTTTGACAATGAAATCCATTGTTATGTGTTTCCAAGGATGATCCGGGATTTCTAAGGGATGTAATAATCCGTAAGGCTGATGGCATGGAGTTTTCACTCTAGCGCACACATCACAGGCTTCCACGTATCTTCGGATGTAGGTACTCATTCCCGGCCAGGAATAATCCCTTGATACAAGATGCTCTGTTCGACGTCGGCCTGGGTGACCAGCTATTACTGAGTCATGCCTATTTTGGCAAATTTCTGAACATAGAGGTGGAGGGACATAAACTCAATCCTTGTGGAGTACAATATCATCAAGGACTTTAAAATTGGCATCACCTTTTAACAGTGCGTCTTTCCATGTTTGATCTTCTGAGAGTTCCTGTTTGAACTTTTCTGAGAGTTCATAATTGTCTAGACTCTATTGACATGTGTAGGAATTTGGACTGGAATATTTGCAAGTGCCTCCGTGTACAAACCTGGACTGAGTCATATGGACTGGAGTCATAATGTGTCAATATTGCATTGACTCATTTGTAGTACATAGTTACTGTGCATTGAGTCATTGACTGTGCATGACTATGCAATGATTCTAAATGACTCATAATGACTTTACATGACTTGCCTGGAATTATAGCAAGTCAATTCCCTTATGTAGTGTAGTATACAGTTGTATGGTATATAAGTACCTAGTTTTATGGAATGAGACCCCATCGGGTTGTTGACCCAGGGCTTTACCCATCTCTACCCTCTGGTGTGCTATTGTCCCCACATTTGGAGGATGAGCGTAGCTTGTATCTGAATGTTCCCCCTTTACAACAACACAACCCGATACCACCCTTGTAACTTGCAGCCTTTGTACAGTGTGTACATTGACTGGACCTGGAACCTTTGACTGTGCAGGTAGCACAATTAAAGCCGTAACTGAAGTGGATATTGTACAGGTAGTACAACTACTGCACCCATAACTGAAGTGGAGATTGTACAGGTAGTACAACCACACCGTAACCCCGGATTGCACAGAAAGTGTGCAACAGCGTAACCATAACCCCGGATTGCACAGAGAGTGTGCAACACATGTAACCATATTACTGTAAGGATTGTACAGGTAGTACAACAGAGCACTACGGAAAGGAAAAACAATTAATTTGATTGTTCAAAACAATCTAAATGATTGTCTTGCACTCATATTGATTGTCTCAACCATTCTTAATGATTGTCCAGTCTACTCAAAAGGATTGTCTCATACCTTCATATTGATTGTTTGAACCAGTCTTATTGATTGTCTGAACCAGTCTTATTGATTGTCTGAACCAATCTGGTTGATTGTCTAAACCAATCTTATTGATTGTCTGAACCAATCTCAATGATTGGCTAAATCACTCTTAAAGCTTGTCTGAACTATTTTCAATGATTGTCCTAACCTTTCAATATGATAGTCTGAACCACTCTATATACCAGTTCTGAACAATCTATATGATTGTCAAAAACACTCCAAATGATGGTATGAAACACTCAAATTGACTGTTCTGGACAGTCTAAATGATTGTTTTTGGAAATGGGTCGCAGTGTCTTGAGACAATCATTTGGATTGTTCAGCAATCACTCTGAGTGCTTGATACAATCAATTGAACCGCCTTGTACACTCTATCTAAGTGTCTTGGGCAATCATTGCAAGCGTGTAGCAATCATTTGGAGTGTCTTACACCATCACTTTGATGGTTTTCAAGTTTCTGAAGGGACAATAAAAGTATATCTATTACAATACCTACTGCTTATCTCCAAATCCCACTTAAATAACAAGGCCAGAAGCAAGAGCAAAGGGTTCAATATTGACATACCAAATTGCTTACCAACACTGTAAATGCATCATTGATGGTGCTGGAGCAACAATGAACAGAAGAACAATAGGAGAAATAGAATGACTTACTGGATACATGTAGCGAGTTCATCAAGTAGAGACCCAGCAAGAGCGCAGAAAGAATCTCTTCAATGGTCAGATAAATCAGTAATAAAAGGGTACACGTGAGGAGCAGGACTTATGATCAAAGTCACTGAACGGGTATGCACACATGTGTTGGTCATGCGAGCGGTGGGACTTATGACTGAAAACACTGAATTAGAACTCTCGCATGCATTGGTATCATACTTCCGTGTGCAGAGGCAACGGCAACAGCAATGCAGGCCTCGCCGCGCCGCCCAACTACCATCACACAACGGCGAAACCCGACCCGCCGCTCAACCCCTAACTGATACTTTCAAAAATTGTACAAAAAAATGCAATAAAAAGACCTTTACTATCACCTATGTAACGGACAAACTGTGGTCCGTTGCTTAAGACCATCATATGCATGTGACCTTTGCCTCTGTACACAGAAATACAGCAAATCAGTAAAGAAACGATTCACTTGAGGGGCGGGAGACTTACAACTGAAGTCACTGAACGGATACGCTCACACGCATTGGTGTACCTGCATGGAGCTGATGAATGTTGATTGATGAGAGCCATCGCCAAAGTTGCAGGCGTTACGGCCTTTGGGGTTACTGGCGTTGAAACAGAATGCACCTACGCCGCCCTGCCTTGACTTACTGTGGACAAAGAGGTAGGGCATTGAGCTGAGGGACCAGGAGCAGCATTTGGGAGGAGAACGGTTGGTAGCCCGTCCATGCAGCCTCGCGATTGTGGTTGGCACTTTGTCAAGACAATGCAGCTGCCAGCGGAGCATGCCATTGGAACAAAAGGGTTGGGGGAGTGAGAGCCAGGAAAGGAAGAGGATTTAAGGTGAAGCGTTGTTAGGCCTAAAATTGGCCTAAGGTGTGTAACCATACATTTTGACATTTTGTACGCATTATACAATGCAATAAGAGAGTTATATGGAGCCCGAGCGTGATAGCTGTTGCCGAGGCAAAGAACTTAACAATAATACTCAGCGAGCTGTGAAGGTATGCCCACAAGCGTAGCCTAGAGCCAAGCTAGCGAGGATACCTGGGCTGCCAGGAGATGTAACACTAGATTGTCAATCTAGTTATACCCAAGAGTGTATACTCTCTAAACTACAGGACATCTCGAAGCGGGATAAGTACTAAGCCAACGCGTTACTCGAGGGAAGGAATTATGAGGGAAGGCATCCCTCGCACTAAGACCCCCAACAAGCTATGTTAAGATGTGGACTTTACAGTCCGTAACAATGGACCAGAATGATCCCGAGGAAACTGTAGAGGTCTATTCACGGCACTGGTCGTAACCGTGAGGACGGTAGAAACATGCTTAGCGGTCCTACAGAAAGCTACGCACCGGGATAGCCTTGGCAAATCGAAACATTTGATCTTAGAAATCAAGTTACTTGCCACCTCCCTTGTACAAGATTGGTTGTGTTCCTTCACCTCAGAGGATCTTTCCCTCAATTTGTATGTTAGGAAGTGAGCTCCGTAGAACGTCCTCGGGACTAGTAGCGATGACGCTTCTCTACTTAACTACAAGTTGGTTGTTAGTTTCTTCACCTAGTAAGTAGCTGGTCACCTCTCTACGTGTTCCCGCGGAGAAGTGTTAGTTGCTTCATGAAGTTGTTAGCCAGTCTTGACGCTTTACCACGGACTGACTGATAGTTTCTTCAAGGAGTTTGATTTACTGTCATATTACTTGCTTGGCGGAATTTGGCCTGTAATAGAATTTCACAAACTTCCTTTGGCCCACTTGAGAATCTGATTGAGTCTTGAGCGTGTGAGTTCCCTCGAACTCCAGATCAACCTTAAATCTAGTTGCTTCCTTAGAGGGGACGGTTTCTAGTAAGGAATTATTTGGCTCCAGAGTGAGGGTTCCTTAGTCGACTTCCCTGTGAAGTTAGGCGAGCCACTAAGATTGTGGTACGGGTTCCTAGTGATTAAGTTCAGAGTTTGGTTGAGGACTTTATGGCATCACAGCAGCTAGTGCCAGAGTTTGCCTAGGGTTGTTGACAAACCTCGAGATTACTATTCTAGCTAGAGCCAGAGTTTGCCTAGGAGAATCTTAGTTTCATTGTATTGGTTTTGGTTTTGATTATTTGGTTTTGGACACATACACATTATTGGTTTTGGTTTGGTTATATTGATTCGGACATCCCGACGTTCCCTCGTACATATGTACACCCAGCTGGGCTTCCATCGACTCAGTTCTAAGAGTTGTCCAAGCTTAGTTACCCATGTTAACGCAACGGTCTTGAACCTGGAGCAACCGCGTGCATACCTCCGATACTATCAAACTTTCCCTCGGGGAATCTCTGACAACCCGCCCTCACTCCCTTACATATCAATAGTCTGGTTAGGTGCGGTAGTGTTTTTGTTAGGTTGTTTTATAGCACCTTTCACATACCTACACGTAAATACCCAAATATCTGGAGCCCACCGCGAGGGGTGGAATCTAATTTTATCGGATTTTACTACAAACCTAGTCCTTGGGTTGAAACAGTTCATCTTCTTTGTCCTTCGTTCACTAGTCCACAAGATTAGTGATCCCTCGGATAATACACCTGATTCGGAGTCAACTCTTTCTGGAGTAGGCGAACTTCCTGATCCGGGAACATCTGAATTAAGACACAGTAAAAGAGTACCTAAACCTCGAGAAAGATATAATAGTAGTGTTGAGCCCGAACGTTGACCTCCTTTTTCTGTCACTCGAGCAGGATCTAGCACTCCGTCTTCACACAGATCTAAACCAAGCATAGTCCGTGCGACTTCTGAAACAACTCACGTTGCCAAGAAGTCTTTAAAAGGGAAAGCAAAAGCAGATCCCACTGATACTACTCAAGCCAGTTCAAGTACAAGGGGTGCTCCAGCCCGTGTGCAAGACAACTTGACTAGTCAACCTTCATCTTCATCTTCATCTCTTCCTTGTATTCCCGAGGAAATCTCTCAGTTAGCTACAGCAGTTAACCAACTCTCGTCTTCTATTTTAAACAATCTTACAATGAGTACTACTACAAGCAATAACAACGCGGCATGCATACCTCCGATACTATCAAACTTTCCCTCGGGGAATCTCTGACAACCCGCCCTCGCTTGCTTACATATCAATAGTCTGGTTAGGTGCGGTAGTGTTTTTGTTAGGTTGTTTTATAGCACCTTTCACACACCTACACGTAAATACCCAAATAACGGATGCAGGAGCTGGCTAAGCGACAGCAGAATTTCTCAAATAACGGTGATCCAGAACCCATTCCAGAGAGACCGGTCCTGCTTCATTTTCACGACAAGTCAATTTTCTACACACATGACCGCAAACGGCGGACATGGTATCATAAGAACGCACCTGCTAAACCATATGCTAAAGGCAAAGGTCACTCATTGATGGTGGCAGACTACATGTCCGCTGATTTTGGTTGGCTTACCTCACGTGATGGAACTCGAAATGCATGAAGAATTATCAAGCCTGGAAAGAACCGTGATGGTTACTTTACATGCAATGACATTGTTTCACAGGCCAATGACGCGATTGATATTCTTGAGAAGGACTATTCAGAATACCAGCATGTCCTGATCTATGACAACACAACTACACACCTAAAACTTCCTGATGGCTCATTATCTGCTTGGCACATGCCTAAAAGCCCCAAGGAATGGCTCGTCAATGTTAATGAGCAAGATGCAGCAGGAAAACCTGTCTATCAGCCTAATGGCTCTCTGGCAAAGACCAAGGTGCGCATGGGGCCGGGTCAACTTTCCGATGGCAGTCCTCAGGATTTGTACTTCCCTGATGATCATGCCACACAGGCAGGGAAGTTCAAAGGGATGACAATAATCCTTCAGGAACATGGAATCAATGTAAAAAATGCAAATGGATGAGTAAAGAATGCTGAGTGCAAAGGTTTCAAGTGCGCAGAGGGTGCGACTGATTGCTGTTTGCGCCGTATTCTTTTCAACGAACCTGATTTTGAGAATGTGGAGTCAATTCTTGAAACCAAATGTAAAGCTCGCGGAGTCGAAGTTCTATTCTTGCCCAAGTTTCACTGCGAGTTGAACTTTATAGAGCAGTGCTGGGGCTACGCAAAGTGGGTGTACCGTTATAACCCTGATTCCTCACGTGAAGATGTTTTAATGATGAATGCAACAGAAGCATTGGCGGCGGTCTCCGTACTGTCAATGCGCCGGTAAGTGATAGTCTACACTGTTTTATAACAACTTACCATTTACACAGCTTTGCTAATCGATCCCGTCATTTCATGCATGCATACACTACCAGCCTGAATGGCCACCAAGCGGCTTGGGCTTCGAGGAAGTACTGGGGACATTGTGTTCTACCTGATTCAATCCTGCAAGAGCTTGACAATGCTGATATTCATTGACTATTGACTTACTACGACTTACTATACCTGTACTAAGCCAATTCTTCAACAAGAAACCAATGTAAAATTAAATGCAGTTGGATTTGACATATATAAGCCTCTATCTAAATTTACTAGGTCCCAAATTTGTGGTCAAGGGCCTTCAGAATTTGATAATGGATTTTCAAAGAGAATTTTTCCTGATTAGGTTGAGTCTGTCACAGTGTGACGACCGCACGTGATCTTAGTCAATGATGGATGTTCCCTATCTTATGAGTAAAACATGTAAGAACTCAAGTGAAACTTGTAAGACATGATACATGTGAGAGTGTAATGGCTACGCTGTTACTGGTCCTAAGGCGCTGCATCACCATTCAATTACTTTGCTATATACTGCATACTGTATGACTTACATAAGTAAGTCTTCTTTTACACTGGTACATTACATGCTATAAAGCTTGTTGTGTTCCTTCGTGTGATTTAAGCAACGCCTCTCAGAGGCCTTACAGAGAGGATGCTGTGCTTATACCTACAAGGGTGTATCATGACATTATGGTGCCCTACAGTTCGCAACTGGAGTGCCCACTGATTATCTCCTATTATCAAGGGGTACTCCTATCATTGGGGGCTCTAACTTCTCCTATTATCAGATGTCCTCCTATAAACTCCTTACACCAGTGGGTGCTATGCATCATTCCACTGTTTCCTGACACCTAGCAGCTGTAATCTGTTTTGTACACCAGCTTGGATCTGGGGATTTCAATACCCCTGCCTGTGTAGAAGTTCATATAAAAAGCAACATGTGGATTGAAATGTTCCAGCCAGTCTCTCCAATCCTCACCTGAACACAGCTTGCAGGCCAATCTGTGTTTGTTGCAATACCACTAGCATTATACATCATATATATCTCAACAATGTGCTATCCTCTCCTCTTTATGGTCATAGAGAGCTCCTTGCTTGCTGTGTACTCTCTACCAATGAATCCACATGATGGATCATCAAACAAGGTAGCAGCTGCCGCTGGGCCATCGAATGAGCCAGATGTAAGTATTCGCAACTGGGTAATTGTACTATCTAATGCATACATATTTTGAGCCTACTGTGACTATTGTTGATGGCTCAACAGGAGACAATTTGAAGGGAAGGCCTAATCTAGAACAATACTGGTCTGTGTGGGCTGCAATCATCTCTCAGCCACTCAATAGAGCCTTCAGCCACTCACAACATGCTGAAATAAAGTTCAAAATTTTATATAAGCCACTGGCTGGAAAAGAGTTGGAAATGAGTTACATCAAAGTTGCCGGAGTACTGGGATGTACCGAGGGCAATCCATGTCCTGGGTGGATAGTAAAAGGTTGTGAGTACCTGTTCCCGGTTCTGGTTTTCCTTGTTATATATGCTATGTTAGTGATGGCGGCCCAACCAATATGGTATGTTGGTATTATCACCAGAAAGTCAGGGCCAAACTGGTTCAGTGGCAGAGCTCCAGATCCTATAGACACTGCAACAGCCCAGCAGAAGTCAAGAATATGTTCATTGCAAAAAGAATGGAACACCCACATGTTGTAAATACTCGGCGCAGGGAACTGAATAATCCATGAGGCTTGAGAGAGAAAAGAACTGCATCAGGAAAAGTCTAAAATACTTAAGTTGACTTAAGTTGACTTGAGTACTTATCCCAACTTCAGGTTGACTTGAGTACATATGCCAACTTCAGGTTGACTTGAGTTAACTCAAGTACATGTGCCAACTTCAGGTTGGCTTGAGTAACCTGAGCTGACTTAAGTATAAGGCCAATTCAAGCTCCAACTTCAGGTTGGCTTGAGTTAACATAAGTTAACTTGAGCATATATGCCAACTTCAGGTTGCCTTGAGTTATCCTAAGTTGACTTGAGTATAAAGCCTACTCAAGCCCCAACTTTGAGTTGACTCAAGTTAGCCTAAGTTGACCTGAGTATATATGTCAACCTCAGGTTGGCTTGAGCATAGCAAGAAGCTGACTGGGTTAGCTGACTTTCCCTAGCTTGGGAAGTCATAAAAAAACATCTGCAGCCTGTGGGACATATAATTTGTACATATAATCTGTTCCATGATGAAAGGAGAAGGAGGAACTTTGAGTAAGCTGCTCCTTTAAAAAGTAACACTCAACATAGACCCTTTGCACAGCTAACTCCTAAACCAAACTTGAATACTGGATGTGAGTAAGTAACCAAGATTAATGAAAGGAAATAATGGTACAAACATGGCTACCCTGTAGGGGTCAAGAATCTTACCATAATCAGGGGTCCTGTAATAACCCAAATTAAATGAGTTCTCAGTGAACAGTGAAATCTGAAGTATATGTGTATGCCATTGCAAGGATAAATGCTATACATGCATACCACATTTGTACCCAGCCTGTACAAGCATAGTATGCATGCTCAGTGGTTGTACAGTGTGCCAGTACAAATACTATACCTGGCACTGGCACAGTATGTGCCATACTACAAACCTTGTATGCATGTACCATGCTTGTAACATACTGTACAAGCATTGTATGTGTGTATAATGCATGTACCCATGTAAAATGTACAAGCTTACCATTATAAAGGGTTGTGCACACATACAGAGCTTGTACAACTGTTGTGCACATGTACAATACTGGTACAAGCTTTGTATGCATGTACAACACTTGTATGAGCTCTGTATGCGTGCATGACGCTTAGACAAGCTTTATACATGTGATACAACCTCTGTGCACATGTGCAACGCTTGTACAAGTGTTGTATGCGTGTGCGACGCTTGTACAAGCTTTGTACACGTGCGCAATGCTTGTACAGGCTCTGCACGCGTGCACAGCGCTTGTACAAGCTCTGCATGCATGCACAACGCTTGTACAGGCTCTGCACACGACGCTTACGCGTACAATGCTCATACAAGCTTGACCAAGTGTTGTGCCCGTGTACAAAGCTTGTACAAGCGTCGTGCATGCGTGCAGAGCCTGTACAAGCGTTGTAAACCCGTACAAAGCTTGTACAAGTGTCGTGCTCGCATGCAGAGCCTGTACAAGCTCTGAACGCGCGCACGACACTGGTACAAGTGTTGTACGCATGTGCGACGCTTGTACAAGCTTTGTACAGGCTCTGAACGCGTGCACAACGCTTGTACAAGTGTTGTACGCATGTGCGACGCTTGTACAAGCTTTGTACATGTTTACGACGCTTGTACAAGTTTTGTACACGTGCACAACGCTCGTACATGCTCTGCTCGCGTGCACAACGCTTGTACAAGCCTTGTACGCGGGCACAACACTTGTACAGGCTCTGCACGCGTGTACAACGCTCGTACAAGCTTGTACGAGCGTTGTACGCGTGCAGAGCCTGTACAAGCGTTGTGCACTTGTACAAAGCTTGTACAAGCGTCGCACACGCGTACAGCACTTGTACAAGCATTGTACAATCTTTGTAAATTAATATTATGTGTTGTACAAGTTGCGGCGCCAAAAAGATTTGTTGCACACTCAAAAAGGAAGTATTTTCCTAGGCGTTTGCAAAATTTCGCAAACAGCAATCAAAATACTTCCTTTTCGAGCGTGCAACAAATCTTTTTGGCGCCTAAAGCTGCCAGTTTGCGTTTCTTTCTCAACTCTTTCTATAAATTTATCCCTTAAACTAAAGCAGTCCTAAACACTATTAAGTTACAAAATTTGAGGCCAGCAGTATACGTTGTGCTTGCTATTAGTCACCATCATTTGCCTGCCCATATGCCCAGATGACACGTCATGTTGGACTTGACGTGTCAGTTCCCAGGCAATACTCTTGCTCCCACTCTTCCATCATCTCTGTTATGACCCATACCCAAACTATAAGCATATACACATCTTTTTCTATTATTATTAACCAACTACTACTACTATCATTAAGATTTCTACTTATCATATACATTTTATGTTCATTACTCATTTTCTCTACATTATTTGGCATAATGTTGCACACATGAACATACTGTTAATCAACTTCGGTTCCACTAGAATGATTGAACACCAGTCACTGCATGTTACGCCATGACATCATTCTACTACTCCGCAGTTCTGATGCTCCACAGTTATGATGTCATCTTACTGCTCCGCAGTTATGACATCATTCCTACTCCACAATCATGATGTCATTCCATTGCTCCGCAGTTACGATATCACATCAGTGCTCCACAGCTATGACATCATTGCATAGCCTCTTTACATCAATGACTCAATATCAGCCATTGCACAGCCAGATATCTGAGTCAACTACGGTTCCGCATACATGACTCAATATTAGTCATTGCACAGCATTACATAGTCAGACTGACTCATCCGCAGTATTTCCGCAGTTATGACTCAAATCTAGTCATTCCGCAGCATTTCCTAACTAGTACACATTGCACAGTATATAAGTAGTCTAGATTTACCAATGTACGTTAGACGTATTATTTTTCTTAAATCCAAACCCCCACTTGTTTGCTGTTATCACTTGTGTGAATCACCAGACCAACTCATTGTATCTTGTTGAGCTATCTCCAAGCTACAATACACATTTATACATCTTGTTGAGCTAACTCCGAGTTGTATCCACTAACATTCACCTGTTGAGCTATCTCCTAGTGAATACTTCTTTAATTGCCACTTGTTGAGCTATCTCCGAGTTGCAACTTCCTATTACTTGTTGAGCTATCTCCAAGTATTAGACATTACACTCACTATTACTTGTTGAGCTATCTCCGAGTATTAGACATCACACTCACTACTACTTGTTGAGCTATCTCCGAGTATTAGACACCACACTCACTACTACTTGTCGAGCCAACTCCGAGTATTAGTTCTGATTCATATTACTGCTTGTCAAGCCATCTCCGAGGGTAATCTTATTATTATTTGTTGAGCTATCTCCAAATAATAACTTCTGTGAGTTTTGTATTACAAACTAGTTACTAACTGTACTTGAGCCTAGTTGTTTGAGTATATATTTTTTGCCTAGCGGTTTCAACAAACGGAAAGGCTTGCTCTATAATCTCATTAATTTCTCTTATCATTTTTACTGCCGAGTTACGTACTGTGAAGGTTTGGACGAGACTATTGATCGAGTCATAACAATCTCTTTCTGCGCTTAATCTTTTTTCTCTTTGCACTATTTCATGCTATCTCACAGTAAATTCTGGTCAAGCCTATCTTATTTGCTCACTAATACAAGCCTGGTTTAGTGATTTTCTGTGGTCAAACCTGGTATGTTCTTGACGCTGCTTGTGTTCAGTTCCTATTTTCATCCACAATTTTTGCCTTAGGCCTTTTTAAGTTTCGTTGCATAAACTTGCTTCAGGTGAGACTTTTTTCATTTGCTCAGTCATATATCTGATGTTTTCTGTTATGTCTAGTCACTGCT
The DNA here is from genome assembly GCA_015501585.1 of Rhodocollybia butyracea. NCBI lineage: Eukaryota > Fungi > Basidiomycota > Agaricomycetes > Agaricales > Omphalotaceae > Rhodocollybia > Rhodocollybia butyracea. The sequence goes on along the minus strand of JADNRY010000014.1, from coordinate 287,009 downwards.
CACATTGCCCTGGCCTTTACATTTACCCGTCACTCTCATTTGTCCCCGCTCACACATGCCTCCATTTATGTACCTCACCTTCCTGACCTCACGCACTCTGTTCCTACTTGCTTGCTTCTACCACATATGCATACCTCAGTCCATAATCTTTTGTCATTGTTGACTACTGTAGCACTGTATTTTTATAGAGATTGGTCAAATAAATGATGGTTTGGATGTCTCTTTCATTTGATGTACCAATAAGCAGTGTAAATGCAAGGGAAAGCTGAGAAGGCAGCTCTAGCCATGTTTGAGAGCGACTTGAGCTGACTTGAGTAAATTAAGTGGGTCTGGTTGCAACTTAAGTGGCCCTGGTTACCGCTCCGGCCAACCTGTCAATTTTTCAATTCATGCCAAGTTGCATCAAGTCAATCTCAGGTCAATCACGGTGACCTCAGACAGAGCGATAGCATGAACCTTTGATTGAGCCGCAGGAGTAACTTACCGGCCGGGAGCTGCTTAAGTTGGCTTCTACACCGAAAGTGGCCTTTAGCCACCTTAAGTTGAGGGGTACTTTTCCTGATGTGGATAACTACTATAGATACTGGCTTTGGAGAGAGCCTTATATACTGTACATACTGTATAATATTGCTAATATGATGAGTAAGGATACGGACATATGAACATACCAATCCAGCTACCTAATCTCTGGAGTTGCCACATTGGCAATATACAACACCACAACGATGTGTTCAAAAAGACCAAGTTTATGGTACCCAAAGTGACCATTGCTATCCCCACAAAGTCATACAAAAAGGAAGACTTCACAAAAGCACTCAATGCAGCTTTAAATAGGGACTCAAAGGACTCAATAACCTATCAGGAAAAACAGATCAAACAGCCTACCGAGCCACTGATGGGTGGTCCAAATTCAAAGTGGTTTTATTTCCAGCTCATTACTAGATGGGATAAGAGATGTCCAGTTGAAACTCCATGTCCTGGTTGTATAGTGCTAGAATGTGAGTACTTGCTGCCAAATCCAGTTTTCCTTGTCTCTTATGTTTGTCATGACAAAAGCAGGCACAAAAGATATATTCATTGCGCAAAAAGGGACAGATCCAGCGCAGCTTGAGATGATTGGAGAATATCCTGATCATGAACTAGTTAAGTTGCTTACCGGCGTGACATTTGCATTAATGAAAACTCAGCTTGAAAAGTGGAGCAAGGACCTGGAGTCACCAGGGCAATGAGGTATCATTTCAAGTATCATTTGGCATTGAACTTTATAGCACAGATTAGGGTAGTAGCAATTAAACACATCATCATATGCAAAGTCGTACAAGCAAGTATATCAGCACATACATATCTGCAACACTGTATTCAGAAGTAGTACTAGTTAAGTACTAGTAGTAGTACTTGAGTAGTGATATGCCGACTCTGGGCTATGCATAAAATGCTACTATGAAGCTGAATACCTCACACCAACACCAACATACACCAAAGACTAACATGAGTTCAAGGGGGTTATCATTGAACAAGTCAGAATTCTTATTGCAAGTACATACATCTGCATCATATTTACAAGGTTGTGATAGATTTTCTGTCTCGAGATTCTAACAAACTTGGGCATGCTTTAATCTTTATCTTTCAATTGCCTGAACTTAGACTTTACACTAAAAGTACAATTGACAGAGAGAGTATGCGCTACTCACAACACTCTCACTGCTATTAACTTTCTGGAGCATAAGGTAGTAACTGAGGACTTTGGTTTTCTTTCTTTATACTTTCTTATTTCATTTAACTTGCACTCTTGTTTAATGTGCACTTGTCACTAGAAGACACAAACCAACCACACCAACCCTGTAACAGGAATGGGGGGAGGAAAGTGCTTGCCTTCATTTCGTCTGGAACACCTTCTTATATACTGTATTTCAATATCACAGTGTAAATACACCATACGAGTTGTGCGGGAGTACATATGCTCTTGTTATTCAATAAATAGCTCATGAAATATTTATTTCACGCGCTGTCTTAAATCTGCGGGACGCCGCGGCATGATCTGGGAATGATCCCGGAACCTCGGCACATCAATCTTAATACATCAATCTCCTCGGGGTCGGCGATACATTAATCTCCTCACATCAATTTCTGATGGGAAGTCCCGCTTGGACCATTTAATGTTGATACTTGTTCCTTCTGTCTAGTAGTCTTCTAGTTGTAATAAGATACCCTTTGGATCGCTTCAATAGTCTGAAAATAAGTCATATTTGTGGTGGGTTTTAGTATTCTTTGTACTATCATTGATTACAACTGTGTTCTGTTGCCGAGACTCAGTTTTGATGTCATCAACAATTAACATCTGTGTCTTTTAATGATGCCGCGCGGTAACGGCGGATTCTGGAATACTTTGTACAGTGCATATGTCTAATACAGCATGACTTGGTGCCAAAAACACGCATATACTGCATGTTTATGCCCAAACAATTCTGGGCTGTATCAGTAGTACATTCCATGTAAATAGATCATGCGATCCAAGTCATAATTAGCGCTGGATGGTGTATTATATGATGTCATTTCATTTCTTCTTATAAACTAAAGCTTTGAACACATTCTACTTTCACAATATGTATGTCTCTATCTCTCTTCTGTTTCCTCATGCTTGTTTAATCAGAACACATCTACAATGTGAATCACTGAATCCATTTCCGCTGTTGGTATGGCTGGAACAGCAACAGGTCTTTCCTACACCCAAGCTACAGCGCAGCAAAAGGAAGAAGAAGAAGAGGCTAAAAGAGCTGCTGAAGCTGTGGCAGAGAATAATACTGAGGTCAGAACTGGTGCAAAAAAGGTCAGTAAAACTTTTCTCTCTTCAACCACTAATACGCAGATTTTGTGCTTAGGCTTGTAGCCATATATTTTGACAATGTATATGTGCTGTACACAAACGTGATAACTGTAGCTAACACTTAGTATCTCAGCGATAATACTCAGTTAGTCATGACAATATGTCCACAAGTGTAGTCTGATACTAAACTAGCGAGGATACTCGAGGTGCCCAGAGACATCAACACTAGATTGTCAGTCTAGTTTCTACCCACCCCAATGCATACACAAATCCGCATACTTGGATGTCTCGAAGTGGGATGAGTACTGGCAGCAGCGTTACCCAGGGAAGGCATCAGAAGGGGAATGCAATCCTTGTACTGCGCTAGCAGAAAGATGGATGCCAGAGGATAAGATCTACAATTGCCTTACGGACCGGAAGGAAGATCTTAACATGTTACAATGACTAGTTGGGTTGCAATGCAGCACAGCTGCTAGATGATTAAGCTAGGCAAATTTGATATTTGATTATAGGCCAACTATTGACTAGGAAAGTCCTACTGTAATAAATCCAACAATCTTACAGTAGATAGGGCATTGCCAACCTGAAGGTCTGACAGTCCAGGAGCTCTGAGCATTGTGCTAGCGCACATAACTCTGGGATTCTTAGTATCTACTCAAAGCTAGCGAAGTGAACTATCGCTGGGAGATATTATTATCTTAGGGGATTGAGCTGATCTTGCTCAAAACCTACCAGACAACTTTAAGGATAGACATGCAGACATGTACCTGTGTGAAGCCATGAAACATCTGATGGAAGGAATGGTTATTTGCAGTAAGAGATTCCGCAAGGACCAGAATATGTTAACCCATTTTAATTTCTTTTACTTTGATACCCAAATCGGGACTGTATCTAAATTGGGACAGTTTTCTAGATAAATGTACAATATGTCCAGGCTAGAGTTTCCTTTCTTAGCTAAATTCCTCTCTTTCTCGAATTTCTATCTCACTCTGTTTCTCTCTGACTCTGTTTCATCTCTTTTCATATTAAACTAGTAAAGACCCAGTATATAAGCACAATGTATTTATCTCATAAATCAACTTATCTTGCCACCTCTCATAACCACCTGTTGTGACGAAGTCAAAGGTCTCTTCATTGCCAGAGTCTGCTAGTCCTCTTAATTCCCCCTGGTTTAAATGTACCAAGTCAATCAAACACTGTAACTGGGTGTTTGTTTAGGGCGCTATTAGGCCTAAAATCGGCCTAAGGCGTGTAACCGTACATTTTGACACTTTGTACGTGTTATACAATGCAATAAGAGAGTTATACAGAGCCTGAGCATGATAGCTGTTGCCGAGGCAAAGAAATTAACAATAATACTCAGCGAGCCGTGAAGGTACGCCCACAAGCGTAGCCTAGAGCCAAGGTAGCGAGGATACCTGGGCTGCCCAGAGATGTAATGCTAGATCGTCAATCTAGTTATACCCAAGAGTGTAGACTCTCTAAACTACAGGACATCTCGAAGCGGGATAAGTACTAAGCCAACGCGTTACTCGAGGGAAGGAATTATGAGGGAAGGCATCCCTCGCACTAAGACCCCCAACAAGCTATGTTAAGATGTGGACTTTACAGTCCGTAACAATGGACCAGAACGATTCCGAGGAAACCGTAGAGGTCTATTCGCGGCACCGGTTGCAACCGTGAGGACAGTAGAAACATGCTTAGCGGTCCTACAGAAAGCTACGCACCGGGATAGCCTTGGCAAATCGAAACATTTGATCTTAGAAATCATACACGGAAGGTCTTATCCGTTAAAGCCGACTATTGGGAATCACTTGTACATACTCAGTGCAGTTGCTCGAGATTATCATAAGTGGTGTCATTGGAAAGCTAGATAACAGGCCTTCTCGAGAGAATGTTAATCACACTCAGGATGGACAGAACTATCCGAGGAATAGAATGAAACTCACCCAAGGGAAACCAGGCGGTGAGTGATCATGAAGCATAAAGGTACTCCTGACCCCGGAGAATTGTGGAGTAATCGGAGAAACCTCGCTCGGATCAAAACACTCTAAAACTATGTTAACCCTCACGAAATCATATTTTACCTCTGATATATATCCAAGAATGGACTATTTCTTTATCGTGTGTACCATATATAGGCTGGAGTTTCCTTTCCGAGCCAGATTCCTCTGTTCCACTCTCTTTCCGTCTCTCTCCGTATCTGTTTCATCTATTTTTCATATTAAACTCTCTCTACTCAGTATATAAGCCAGATATATTTATTCAATAAGACAAGTTTCTTGCCCTCGACTTGACTGCTAAGACGAGTGCTCCGTAGAACGTCCCCACGGGATCAGTAGCGTGACGCCTCCTGACTTGGTTATCTTAAGAAAGTAATAAATTTCACGCGCTTTGCAAAGCCCATTTATATCTTGATCGAATTTAAGTGTGTAGAGTTCTCTCGAACTCCAGATCAACTCAAATCTAGTTGCTTCCTTAGAGGGGACAGCTTCTAGTAAGGGATTATTCGGCTCCAGAGTGAGGGTTCCTTAGTTGACTTCTTCACAAAGTTAGACGAGCCACTAAGATTGTGGTACGAGTTCCTAGTGATTAAGTTCACTCACAATATCGTAGCTTGGCCCAGAGTTTGGTCGAGGACTTTACGGCGTCACAGCAGCTAGTGCCAGAGTTTGCCTAGGGTTGTTGACAAACCTCGAGATTACTATTCTAGCTAGAGCCAGAGTTTGCCTAGGAGAATCTTAGTTTCATTGTATTGATTTTGGTTTTGGTTAATTGATTTGGACATACACACCTGGTTCCCTCGTACACTCGTACACCCCAACTAGGCTTCTCTCGACTTAGTTCTAAGAGTTGTCTAAGCTTAGTTACCCATGTTAGCACTACAGTCTTGAACCTGGAGCAGTTGCGCGCGTACATCCGATATTACAAGACTTTCCCTCGGGGAATCTCTGACAACCTGCCCTCGCTCCCTTACATATTGATAGTCTGGTTAGGTGCGGTAGTGTTTTTGTTAGGTTGTTTTATAGCACCTTTTGCATACCTACACGTAAATACCCAAATAGCGCGTATGGAGTCTAGCTTTCTCTTCGAAGTTAAAATTATATTCTATCTTATAAAGTTTGGATTGGTGTAATAGAAGCTTTGTAACAGCTTTTGCACCCACTTAAGATTGAGTTAGATCTTTTGCATGAATCTAGTTGCTTCCTTAGAGGGGACAGCTTCTAGTAAGGAATTATTCAGCTCCAGAGTGAGGGTTCCTTAGCTAGCTCTAATGAGTATTAGTGAGCCACTAAGATTGTGGTACAAGCTCCTAGTGATTAAGTTCACTCACAGTTTCGTAGCTTGACCCAGAGTTTGGTCAGGGACATTATGGCATTACACTAGCTGGAGCCAGAGTTTGCCCAGGAGTGTTTCACAACCTCATTTCTATTGCACTAGCTGGAGCCAGAGTTTGCCCAGGAGTGTCCTAGTTGCATTGTATTGGTTTTGGTTTTGGTTATCATTGGACACACACACACACATGGTTATTTGGCACAACTTAGACAATAGTCTATGCTAGTTCAGTTCATAGAACTTACTAGACCTTGTTGCACTATGCTAGTTCAGTTGTTTCACTACACTGGCTGGTGTATCATCTTACATTCAATATCCTAACTTTCTTTGGGGAATCTTTGACAACCCAGCCTCGCTCCCTTTAAATAAATTGATAGTCTGGTTAGGCGCGGTCTTGTATTTGTTAGGTCATTTTCTAGCGCCTTTCACATACCAGTACAAACCAAGCCAATTACTGCCCTTGCTGACCTTTTTTATTTACAGGCTGCCAAAGCCTTTGCTTCTTTTACCTTTGACTCACCCACAAAGAAACCTGCAATGAAGAAAACTCTCATTGATGACAAATGTCGCTCAATGTCGCCTGCTTCTCTCAAAGACAATGATGACAAGGTTGAATAATCCAGCACACCACTGCAAAGCAAATATTCCGAAGCAGAACTTGAAGCTCTACAAAAGTGTTTTGTTGGTGAGATTGAATTGCCAGAAAGTACATGTTTGTCTATCACTATCACATCTTTCCGCTTCTGATTAATCTTTTTCTTCTGAGGCAAAGAGCCTCTCCTTCTTGAATCCCGCCATCGCTTTGTCCTCTTCCCTATCCAGTACCACATTATTCACATTGTTCTGTTCCTTCTCTCATCTTCACTGCCACCCTAATAGATCTGGCAAATGTACAAAAAAGCTGAAGCACTGCTGAAGAGATGGACCTCTGAGCTCTCCAAAGACATGCAGGACTGGAATTCCAAGCCAAACAAGAACAAATGTTTCCTCATCTCCCGCATTCTTGCCTCCTTCACTGCCTCTGATGATATCATCAACATAAACCTCCTCAATCCAAGTTGCTGAAGTGTGATGCTTCTATGGCTTCCAAATCATGATGATGGAGAACATCCACTCCAACATGTATTCCCTTCTCATTGATACTTATATCACAAAGATCCTGCCGAGATGTGATTGAGACTATTCCTTGTATCAAGAAGAAGGCAGCATGGGTGTTGAGGTGGGTCAATGATGAGTTTGGTGAATGCCTCGTTGTGTTTGCTGCTGTGGAGGGTATCTTCTCTGGCTCTTTCACATCGATAATCTGGATGAAGAAGTGTAGGTTCATGCCAGGTTTGACATTCTCAAATGAGCTGATCAGCCGAGATGAGGGTGTGCATACCAATTTTGTGTGTTTGCTCCCCAGTCACTTGAGGAGGAGACCACATTACGATACAGTGGAGAGGATCGTTGTAGAGGCTGTTGATATTGAGAAGGAGTTTTGACTGGTGGGTTTTTATCTTACTCTTTCGCTGCGGCATTCAGCTGACCTTCATCTTCTCATAGACACTCTCCCTGTCAGTCTCATCGGCATGAACGCGACCCTAATGTGCCAGTACATCAAATTTGTTGTGCTCGGAAACAAGAAGCACTACAAATTGACAAATCCATATGACCAACTTTTTCAAGAAGCAGGTTTCGGATTACTCCAAGGCTGGCATGAGCCATTTGGGGGATAGCAGTACAATGCAGGCGTCGAGTTTGCATCCATCCTTCTTCCTGACGTTGAACGAGAAACCAAAAGGCATTATCTACTTACACAATAAATAAATGCCCATGGGCTGAGACAAGACAGTGGTAAGTGGTAGTAAGTACAAAAAAAGAGATTAGACAAGAATGTGGGCTGGCTGACTTCTGAAAGCTTGTGAATCCTGTAAAAATCTTCCTCCCAACCAGAGACCTTAGCTGCCCTTACCTCCTGGACCAATTTCCTAAACAGCAGGCCGCTCTTTGCCTGAGCTCACCAGATCATTGTAATGTTTGCTTGACAGCTGTTGTAAGGATCTAGGCGGAATCCTTCGAGCGCAGGTTACAAACCTGGAAACCAAAGTGCGGATACGCTCTGTACTACCATTGTTCAGCCAAACTGGGAAAGTTGGTTTGAGATGTGAAAGGATGTGAGTGTAGAACGGTTCCAAAGTGCCTATGGGATGTAAGACTCGTGTGGGATTGTCCAAGGGACTAATGTAAGGACGGCAGGTCCGTACAGGTGATAGAATGAACTCAGCAAGTAAGTCTAAGAGTAGATGAGTTTCCGACTCAAAGGGTAGGACCCACTAAGTGCAAGCGGCTTTGATAACGATATGAGCGGAAGCAGAAGGTCAAGTGGTAGCTGACCTGATGCAGCGCAAACAGAGCGGAACCAAATAGATGATAGTAGATTGCAGAGGTTGTGAAAATGATGGAGTGAAGAAACAGAAAAGAAACAGATAAAGTGAGAAACCGGAACACACAAGAGCACACGAGTCAAGGGGTTAAGCAATATTTCCAATCTACTGTACTTGACATGGTACAGAACTATTTAAAGGGTACTCGAGGACCGGAGTAGCGATAGGTAATAATCCAAGAGTAGAAAAGACAAGAATAGCCAAAAGAAGTACAAGGGATGAAAGACAATGATGGACATAAGCGGAAGCGGTGGGATGAGCATAAAGCATATGTATGATTGTAAGAATGATGGAGAATGGATCGGCGGGATCATAGAAAGTGTACGGTGAAGGAAATAGTAAGACAGAAGCAAAGCGGAAGTGTATCAGAACCGGAAATGCGGTGGGAGCGGATTATGTAACTGTAAGCGGGAAATGTCGGCAGTTGGTATATGCCTAGGACATGACAGCTGTTTTGTAGACTGGTTTCAATCTGGGGATTTCAAATCCGGTGCCTGTGTATATATATAATATAAAAAGCATGGAAATGTTACTGCCAGTCCCTCCAACACAGCTTGCTGGCCAATCTGTGTTTGTTGCAATACTTACTCTCAATAATGCGCTCTCCTTTCCTCATCACAGTCATAGCAAGCTCCTTGCTTGCTGTGTACTCTCTACCAATGGACGCACATGCCAGGCCATCAAATGAAGTATCAGTTGCCGCTGGGCTGTCAAATGAGCCAGAAGTTGTAAGTATTCACAACTGGGTAATTGTACTATCTAATGCGCACATGATACCAGCTCATGACCTTTGTTGATGGCACAATAGGTGAAGATTTTGAAGGCGACTCAATTTTCAAAATTCTGAAGGCCATGAAGGCCAGGAACATATCTATGCCACTCAATGCAGCCTTTGGCCACTCACCTTATGCTATTATAAAGTTCACAAATCCATATAAGCCAGTGGGGGGTCCGGAGGAAAGGAGTTACATCAAAGTCACCAGAGTACTGGGGTGTACTGAGGCCAATCCATGCTTTGGGTGGATGGAAAGAGGGGGTGAGCACTTGTTCCCAGTTCTAATTTTCTTGCTACATATACTTTGCTAGTGAGACCAAAACAAGGGGTGTGGTATGTTGGTATTGGAGTAGGGGATCATGGCGTTCCGGGCCAGAGTTTGCCATCAGTATATAGCCTTTCACACATGTTCATAGCTACTCAGTTGTATTCATCCATGTTCTCTATGATACTTCTCACTGAGGTTGGGATCTCCCACCTCATTATGGTGATGAGAGTGTGATTCATGCTTTCATACTCTTTCGGACCATTGACACTGTTTTTTCAGCCATTTTCATCTGCTCACAGTTGTCTTTCTCACCAATCTTCATCTGAACTTGTCGGCATCAATCCATCACATTTGGAGACTTTTTTTGGTCCATCGCCAGTGCAGCTGTACTGCCAGACATCTTATCTATTGCCGACATGTCATTTTCACATTCTTTCATTGACATTCACACCTCTACTGTCCATTTTCATCCCTGCCACCGCAGACTCGCCATTTGCTTGAAAAAGAATTTACATAACCATCACTCTTCTATTTGACATGCCACATTGTGCTTCAACTTGATGGAACTGCTCCACAACTTGCATTTAGATTTTGCCAACTCAAGATGGATATGCCTAGATACCTGAGGGGGGTATGTTGCAGATTAGACCTGCAGGGAATCTGGCGTTGACTTCACCCAAAATGGTTGCGGAAAAGCCTGAGAGTTTGGTTAGGACTTAGGATCTTGGACTGGGATTAGTTGTTTTGGGTTTGCAGTGTAGGGGGCTCAAGTTTAGCAGACGGAAGGCTTTGCTTTCATTGTATAGGTATTTGGTAGGCGACGAGGACATCGCCATGTTTTGTATGGGGCACATGGAGTAGGGGATCATGGCGTTCCGGGCCGGAGTTTGCCGTCAGTATATAGCCTTTCACACATGTTCATAGCTACTCAGTTGTATTCATCCATGTTTCTACAATACTTCTCACTGAGGTTGGGATCTCCCACCTCAGTATCATCACAGGAAAGCCAGGCCAACACCGGTTCAGTGGCAGACCTGTTTGTACAGGCAGGCAGAGGGCAACAGCGTCTAAGATGCAAAAGCAATGGGACCGCCTTTTGGTTGTGTTCAAAACAAACTTTATGGTACCCGTGGTGACCTTCGCTCCCATTCATATCCCTCCTCAGACAAATCCACCATCATCCGGCCTGCCACGCCAACCTGAAGACCTCACGGAAGCGTTCAATGGAGCTTTAGATAGGGACTCGGACGACCCAGTAATCTACAAAGGACAATACATCAAAGAGCCTGGGCTGGGCAATCTAAATTCATATTGGGTTTATTTCAAGCTCATTAGAGGGGATAAGAGATGTCAAGCTAAGACTCCATGTTTTGGGTGCATAGTAATGCATTGTGAGTACTTACTGCCAAATCCAGTTTTCTCTTTTTCTCATATATATGAAAGCGGGCACAAAACATGTATTCATTGTGCGAAAAGGAACAGGTTCGGTGCTGTTTGAGAGAATTGGCCTATATCCTGAAGCAAATAACTTGCCTGCTGGGCTGATGGTTGAATTCATGGAAAAGCAGCTTGAAAACCTACTTTTCAAATTGCCGGCACTAGTTATAGAAGATACTACGTACAGCACACTCGGACCGAATGGGAATGTTGTTGACTTGGTTATACGAAGGTATATACAGAGCCAGGGGCCGCGTGAGATTCCCAGTGTGAAGCCTTGTTCTATGCCACCCAACTACGCACGAGGTGTAAGAGGATCATTGGGTCTTTGCTAAGTTGATAATTCATGAACAGCTAATCATTTCTTCCTGCATCCTTGATGTCAACGACTCTACTTTCACAATATGTATGTCTTTATCCCCATTAATACATTGCGACAATGAACACAAATACCCTTCTTCTACTGCATCACTCGACATATCGCTTGCGTCTTTCTGCGTCGATGAACCATTAGCGCTTTCAGACTAAGAAATCAAAGCAAAAAAAACAGGATCGCTTGCACTTATTGTCAATCAGAACACTTCGGCGATTGGAATTGCTGAATCCATTGCTGTATAATGGATAGCGACTTTGTCGAATAAAATTGTAAATCATTTGTGCAGTAAGAGGACGACTAGTAAAAACGTACTTAAACTTCTCTTGACCAACCTACTGGCTTGTGTATTCTATATCATACTTCAAGCTAACCCTCTCCGTGAGAAGGGTCTGAAGATCCAGTGCGCCGAGGTCTAGTGGTAGCATATTATGAGTGAAGTAGAGCGTGAGTCAAAGAGTTTCAGCGTTCTCAGTAAAATTGAGCACAATGTCTCGGTCAGGTGGTATTGTAGACGTCAACCCTGCAACAAGCAAAGCATCGCTGTACAGCGCCAGGTCTTTGCTGGACGGCAAGCAAGCACGATTCAGAGGTTTGTTATGGAATACGTGAGTCGTCACGGCGATTGCGCGAAGTGAGAGCAGTTTACCTTACCCGAGCCAAGACACTAGTAAGTAGGCATAATGCGACGATGATTAGGCCGATCTTCATACAGGCTGGCTGACTTCGGAATCCCGTAATCTTTCCCGACTCAAGAAAAAAAATCTTCCTCCGAGCGATACACTTTTTTTTTTTTTTTTTTTTTTTTTTTTTTTTTTATCTTCTCTTCTGACGTGATGACCTTTAAGTTTGGCTGCTTCCACTTTTTTTTTTTTTCTGTTTGGGTTTTTCAATTTCCCTCAGAGCGGTTTCCTAGCCGCGCGTCACTTCTGTTTTGATATTTTTTTTTTTTTTTTTTTTTTTTCGCGCGCCACTTCTGCGGAATATATTTGCCTAGCAGCTGTTTCGTACACCGGTTTGGATCTGGGAATTTCAAATCCGGTTGATGCCCCTGCCTGTGTAGAAGTTTATATAAAAAGCAGCATGAGAATGGAAATGTTCCAGCCAGTCCCTCCGATCCTCACTTGAACACAGCTTGCTGGACAATCTGTGTTTGTTCAATAATACTAATTCTCAACAATGCGCTATCCTCTCCTTTTTACGGTCATAGCAAGCTCCTTGCTTGCTGTGTACTCTCTACCGATGGAAGCACACACCAGGCTGTCGGATGAGCCAGAAGTTGTAAGTGTTCACAGCTGGGTAATTGTACTATCTAATGCACAGATATTACCAGCCTACCGTGACTTTCATTGATGGCACAACAGGTGACGATTTTGAAGGCGGCCCTAATCTAGAACCTTCCTGGACCCCCTATGCCATATCCATCGGCAGGCCAATCAACAGAGCCCTCCGCCGCGAACCTTATGATGATATAAAGTTCAAAAATTTATATGATCCACTGCCAGTGGCTTCGGAACTGAGTTACATCGAAGTCACTGGAGTACCGGGGTGTACCGAGGCCAATCCATGTCCTGGGTGGATGGCAAGAGGGCGTGAGTACTTTTTCCGGTTCTGGTTTTCCTTGTTATATGTATATGCTATGTTAGCGAGGCCAAAAAATACAACGTGGCATGTTGGTATTATCACTGGAAAGCCAGGGCTACACCGGTTCAGTGGCAGAGCTCCGGATGCTGAAGACGATGCGACGCGCGCGCAGATGTTAGCAACACGTTCATTGCAAAAAGAATGGGACAAACACAACGAGGTGTTCAAAACGACCTTTATGGTACCCGAAGTGACCATCGTTGTCCCTGTAAAGCCACACAAAAAGGAAGAATTCACGAAAGCGCTCAATGGAGCTTTAAATAGGGACTCGAAGGATCCGATAATCTATAAGGGACAACACGCCAAAGTACCTAAGCCGCCAGTGCAGGATCCAAATTCGCCCTGGTTTTATTTCAAGCTCGTTAGAGGGGATAAGAGATGTCCAGTTGAAAGTCCATGTTTCGGGTGTATAGTGGTACAATGTGAGTACTTGCTGCCGAATCCGGTTTTCCTTGTCTCTTATGTTTGTCATGATGAAAGTGGGCACAACACATGTATTCATTGCGCAAAAAGGGACACATCCGGGGCGGCTTAAGAGGATTGGGGTATATCCTGGTCCTGAAGAGAACGACTTGCTTGCCGGGCTGACGCTTGAAGTTATGGAAAAGCAGGTTGAATACTGGAGTAAAGGGCGATGAGGTATCATTTGGCAATGGCATTGCACTTTATAGCACATAGTAGTAGGGTAGTAGCAATTAAAAATCATCATACACGAAGTCGTACAAGCATCTAGCATATCAGCACATACATATCCACAACACCGTATCTAGAGACTAGAAGTAAATAGATCACGCGATCGTAATTAGCGCTGGATCGTGTATGGTATGATGTCATTTCATTTCTTCTTGCATCCAACGACGAACTAAAGCTTTGAACGCATTCTACTCTCACAATATGTATGTCTCTATCTCTCTTCTGTTTCCTCGGTACTTATCGTTAATCAGAACGCATCTACAATGGGAATCGCTGAATCCATTTCCGCTGTCGGTATGGCTGGAACGGTGACAGGTCTTTCCTACACCCAAGCTACAGCGCAGCAAAAGGAGGAAGAAGAAGAGGCTAAAAGAGCTGCTGAAGTTGCAGCAGAGAATAATGCTGAAGTCAGAGCTGGTGCAGATGAAACAGGACCTAAGCGAGGTGCATTTCCTGTGTCTGGCAGTGGAGGTTTTGCTGGCGGAGGCCGTGGTAGAGGGCCTGGGAATGCGGGTAGTGGGAATACGGGAAGAAGAGAAAAGGCACCAGCGGTAGAACCAGCTCCTCCAATAAGGAAGAGCCGGAAAGATGGACGACGGAAAAACCGGGGCGGTGGTAACACTACTGCTGGAAGCCGACAAAAGAACGAGAACTCGACATTGGCGGCGCCGTCGGAGCCCAAGTCCCCTCGACGAGCTAGACGTTCTCCGAGTGGAACTCCACAGCAGTCTGCTCCTCCCAACTCGGCGTCGGCGTCACCTAAACCACCTAGAGGAAATCGACGCGCTCATATTGAGCGTTCAAGACCACTTGTTGCATCTCAGCAGGTATGAAGTGGTACTGGACTCGCATACATTGTCTTGATCTATTCGAATACACGATTGTACTAGTAAAACGTCTACTAATGCTATAGTAATACTATAGTAATTTGTTTTCACTATCAGAATCAGATTCATCATGAGTCATGGTCACGATTCACGTGTAACGTGCTCGTCGCGACCCTGTGAAAATTTTCGTTGAACGCTTTCGTGGGTTTATAAAGCCAGCCAAACAATAAAACATTCTCAGTTTCTTGCCACCACCACCTCTTCTCCCTCTCTCAAATCTTTCGACGAGAAACCCTTCTTTACTTCAATGGCCACTACACCAGCTCGCATTCCTTCGCCTGGGCCTACACCCTCTAAAAAGGTCAGAGAAACCTCTCTCTCTTCAGCCGCGCTCGCTGACCTTTTTTCTCTACAGGCTGCCAAAGCCTTTGCTTCTCTTACCTTCGACTCGCCCACGAAGAAATCTCCAATGAAGAAAACTCTCATTGACGACAAACGTCGCTCAATGTCGCCTGCCTCTCCCGAAGACCACAACGACAAGGTCGAAGAATCCAGCACGCCACCGCAAAGCAAATATTCCGAAGCAGAACTTGAAGCTCTACACAAGCGTTTTGTTGGCGAGGTTGAACTGTCAGAAAGTACGCGTTTGTCTATCACCATCACGTCTTCCCGCTTCTAATTAATCTTTTTTCTTAGGCGAAGAACCTCTCCTCCTCGAATCTCGCCGCCGTTTTGTTCTTTTCCCTATCCAGTACCATGAAGTACGCTATCCACATTGTTCTGTTCCTTCTCTCATCCTCACTGCCACCCTAATAGATATGGCAAATGTACAAAAAAGCCGAAGCATGCTTCTGGACCGCCGAAGAGATGGACCTCTCCAAAGACATGCACGACTGGAACTCCAAGTTAAACAAGAACGAACGTTTCTTCATCTCCCGCGTCCTCGCCTTCTTCGCTGCCTCTGACGGTATTGTCAACGAAAACCTCCTCGAGCGGTTCTCCAACGAAGTCCAAGTCGCTGAGGCGCGATGCTTCTATGGCTTCCAAATTATGATGGAGAACATCCACTCCGAGACGTATTCCCTTCTCATTGATACTTATATCAAAGACCCTGTCGAGAGGGATTACCTCTTTGACGCGATCGAGACTATCCCTTGTATCAAGAAGAAGGCGGAGTGGGCGCTGAGGTGGATCAACGACGAGGAATCTGTCTTTGGTGAACGCCTCGTTGCGTTTGCCGCTGTCGAGGGTATCTTCTTCTCTGGCTCTTTCGCGTCGATATTCTGGATGAAGAAGCGTGGGCTGATGCCAGGTTTAACATTCTCGAACGAGCTGATCAGCCGAGACGAGGGCATGCATACCGATTTCGCGTGTTTGCTCTTCAGTCACTTGAGGAGGAGACCGCATTACGATACGGTGGAGAGGATCGTTGTGGAGGCAGTGGATATTGAGAAGGAGTTTTTGACTGGTGAGATTCCATCTTACCTTACACTGCGGTATTCAGCTGACCTTCATCCTCTTATCCTCTCATAGACGCTCTCCCTGTCAGCCTCATCGGCATGAACGCGACCCTCATGTGCCAGTACATCGAATTCGTCGCCGACCGTCTGCTCGTCGCGCTCGGGAACGAGAAGCACTACAACTCGACGAATCCATTCGATTTCATGGATATGATTTCGTTGCAGGGAAAGACCAACTTTTTCGAGAAGCGTGTTTCGGATTACTCGAAGGCTGGCGTGAGCCATTCGGGGGATAGCAGTACGACGCAGGCGTCGAGGACTTTGTGGGTTTTTTTCTTTGGTCCTTTGTGTCGTCGTTGATTACTGATTGGGTTTTGTTTTTCTTTTAGTGTCCTAGATGAAGACTTCTGATCGTTCGATGTCGTTGGTCTTCATCGTACCCTGGTGCTATCCTTCATCTTCTTTCACATCGTACATAACATCCCTACATTCATGCATGTCCATACATATCCACACACAAACACTGCGCTATCCCTCTAAAGTTTATCTCCCCACTTGTTATCTCGGTTCATAGTCAATGCTCGACGCTCAACGTTTGGCTTTCATCGCAGTTGCAATCTCGTTTTTTTATATTTTATTTGTAGTAGTGTTATCCCCCAAGTTTCGCTGTGTGCGTTTCTTTGTTATTTCTCTGTAATAGATTTTGTATTATGGTTTATTCAAATTATTGGAATTGTGAATGGGTTTGAATCTTTGAATACTTGATCGTGGTGGTAATGAAAATTGCGAAATTGCGAAGCCTGATTGTTGCAGGACGATTCGCAAAACTGGAGCCTACTCAGAGTCGAGTCAGATCTGCAGAGTTCAGGTGTATTATCTTTCTTTCTGTCGTTGAAACGTCCACCGGGTATTGTTTTAACGGGAGGAGCAAGAGGACTCAAGAGGAGCACCGAACAAATTAATGCAGTGCATACGCCTACATACGCTAGTACGAAGCAGGGTTCCGAACAACACCCTCGGAAGACGCGAGCTCTCCCGAGCCTCCCCGAGCTCAAAAAGGCTGTTCTGCCGGAACATGCTTACAAGGGTATATCGGAAACATACGGCTCGTCAGTAGTACCTGTGAAGCCCGCGTTTAAGCCCAATTTTAACACTAGTACTTTCATATGACTTGAAGAGAGTCTGGGACTGCCCAGGCTCATACTTTGGGAGCGCAAGAGCACCTGGGAAGATCAAGTCTCGATTGACCTGAGAGCTCTTGAGAGCCGGGGTACAGTATGGGGTCGGCAAGTGGTTGGCATCTGTTGGCATGTCGTGTTATCGATAATCGCGCAGATGGACAAGTCCAACCCTGTCCAACCCTGTCCAACGTCGGACCTCGGTTACATTGTTACATTACCATATATGGTTGGAAGATCCAACTGGGAATCTGGGATCCAGAAGATGTCGATGATCATAGCAATGGAATATGTCTTCAGTGATACAGACACGAGCTATCACCTACTAGTATTCTGATTCAAATATACTTGAACGTTCGATAATATTTCAAGCTCTTCCAGTCGACGCGTTTCCGAAGATTCACGGAAAGGTCCACGAGTTGGAAATGAAGAATACTGGATTATGTACTACGTACTGGGGCTTGTTCACAGCGGATCCAGACTGTCGCATGTTACCAGCTTGCGTTAGTAGAACCCTTTCGTCTACCACCGATACCAATAAATGAGTTTGAAGACATATTAAAAATAAAACCATAGTATGCACGTCCAAGATACGATTGTGCAGACTTGGAAGACGGACAGGCTACATCACAACATCGCACCAATGCAGATCATTTTGATTTGGTTTTGATTCAAGTTGAATGGCTGATGCGGGGGTGCCCAGCTAAGTGCGCGCAAAATGCCCACAGCCATAAACCATCGATGAAATAAACTACATACGTATAAAAAGCTAACAAGCAGCACGAGGATGGAAATATTCTAGCGGCCCTTCCACTCGAAAACAGCTTGCTGGTCAATCTGTGTTCATCGCAACATTTCTTTATACAATCATCGAACATGCGCTCCTTTCTTCTCTTTACGATCATAGCGAGCTCATGGCCCGCTGTGTGTCCTCTACAGATGGACACACCTGCCGCCGGGATGTCGAATCGGCTCCCTGTAAGTGATTGCTACTGCGTAATCATACTATATAGCTAATACAAACCACTGCAGCCTGCAGACATGGGTGTAGTAAGTAGCTGAGAGCGGGTAGTTGTACTATACAGAATACCCACATTTTTCCAGATCGTGACCTTTATTGATGGAAAAACAGGTGAAGATTTGGGAAGCGAGACTATAGCGGAACCACAAGGCCTCGCTCCACCGCTCAAAGCAGCCTTACGCCTCAGTAGGGATAAGGGTATAACCTTCAAAGGTGTATATAGGCCACCAAATAAGAAAGCGCGGAACTGGCTCTATATCAGAGTCGCCGGAGCCCCGGGGTGCACTGAGGATCCATGTTTTGGCTGGATGGCAAAAGGAGTGAGTACTTCTTCCCAGATCCGGTTTTCCCCGCTTTCCTTATACGCTTTGCTAGATAGGTACACTGCGAGCAAGGAGAAGCCGAAGCAGGCAGCAAAATTAGACACACGGTTTGCCTTGTGGTATGTTGGCATCAGCTCAGGCTGGCCAGCCCAGAACGGCTTTGATCGCCGTAAACGGGGCAAACCTGTTCTAACGAATGGCGACAACAGAATACTGGAAAAGATGCGAGCCGAATGGGACAGGATTTTCGATGAATTCAATCGTTTCTTCATGGTACCCGAGGTGACCTTTGATCTTCCTATTCCTCAGACCGAACCACCATCATCCAACCCACCCGAAGCTGAAGAGATCAAGAAAGACCTCAATGAAGCTTTGCACAGGCGCCCCGGGGACTCAATAATCAACAGTCCTCAGGGACGATACACTGAAGTGCATGAGCTGGATTCACGATGGGTTTATTTCTTGCTCATTGGAGGGGACAAGAGATGTGAAACTGCAAGTCCATGTTTTGGATGTGTACTACTAGAATGTGAGTACTTGCTACCGAATCCGGTTTTCTTTGTGTTCCTCATATATGCATTGTCATGATGAAAGCTGGTACAAGACTTGTACTCGTTGCACAGCGAAAACCAGGGCCAGTCGCTACAAATGAGGTCCAGCTTGACAGGGTTGGGGTATATCCTGGTTCTCAAGAGAAGGACTTGTTCGCCAGGCTGGCGCGTATGGAAATGCAGCTTCAACATCACTTTAGAAAACTAATGGACACGCACGCTAGGGTGTCAAATCAGCCGCCTGTGAGTGTTTGTTACTTGATAATCATAGCAATACTACAGCTAACGCGAACCACTACTGCAGCCTGTCAGCATGCCTGTAAGTATCTGTGACAGGGTAATTGTGCTACACCTAACACCTTGTTTGCCAGGTCTTAACCTTTATTGATGGAAAAACGGGGGAAGATTACGAAAACGACCTCAATCAAGGAAAAATCACAGGTTTCGCTATATCGCTCCGGGAAGCCTTCGGCTGTAAGGGTAAGGATATAACTTACAAAAACGTACCAAGACCACGGAACGAAAAAAGGCAATGGTTTTATTTCAAAGTCGTTGGAGTGCAGGGGTGTAATGACGACGATCCATGTTTTGGGTGGATCGCAACAGGGCGTGAGTACTTGCTCCAGGACATGGTTTTCCTTGTTATTTATGCTTTGCTAGTGAATCCACAAGTTGAAGGAGAGGTGTTGTGGTATGTTGGCTTTATTTCGAGCCAGCTATCCCAAGCCACGTTCATCACAATTGGGGCAGACCTGTTCCAAGGATATGGTATCGATCTATCTACATAGCGCAACTGATGCAAGCCGAATGGGACAAGATTTTTACCGAATTCAAAGAATACTTTATGATACCCGAGGTGACCTTCGCCATTCCTCAGACCAACCCACCGTCATCGGGCAGTTCACTCCCAATCGAAAATCCCAAGGAAGAACTCAATGGAGCTTTACACAGGGGTCTGGAGGACCCAATAATCTTTAAGAGACAATACGTCGGTTACACCACCACCACCACCACCACACGGCATGCGCCAGTGGGTCTGAATGAGCAATGGGTTTTTTTCAAGCTCATTGGATGGGACAAGAGGTGTCCAACTTGGAGACCATGTTTTGGGTGCATAGCAATAGAATGTAAGTGCTTGCTGCCAAATCCGATTTTCTTTGTGTTCCTCTTATAAATTTTGTAAAATCATAAGCGGGCACACAACATGTCCTCATTGCGCAGCGAAAACCGGCGCGCGTTTCCCAGAGCGGGGCCGAGCTTGAGAGGGTTGGGGTATATCCTGGTCCAGAAGCGAAAGACTTGCTTGGGGCCAGGGTGATGCACGCAGTCATGGAACTGGAGCTTGAACGCCGATTTAGTATGCCGAGGTCATAGTTATAAGACAGGGTTCATATATATGGTGCCGTCGCTCAGACTGAAATAGAAGAATGTTGTTGATTTGGATCTCTGTAGCGAGCGAGAATTTTGATTGTCATGGTGGCAAGAAGAAGCGCCGAGAAAGAGACGCTGGGAATGCGGCTTTTCTTCCTTTCGAAGAGTAACTCGCCTCGACACTTTGAGGTCAAGGAACTGGCTTGCTCATCATGACGCGTCAAGTCCTACTCGTTAAAGCTACAAAAAATGATTAAATGATTACTGTGCCGTCCCTTCTGGCTTATCTTGGCTCTAGACAACTATCGTATACCAAAAGGTGGAGACTGGCTACCAATTAAGTAGTACCAGTTTCATTGCATTAAAGAGTTACAACATCCCGTTCAACTCTGTACTTATTTATTCCTCAAGATTATAGGCACTGGACGAAACAATACCAGCTTTTTGTGCCGACAGTTTCAATCCATAGCAGGTCACCAGTACTAGCCCAGTCCAACCGATACCTTCTCATCGTTCTTTCCTATCCAATACAACGAAGTACGTTCCCGATCTCGTTCTCTTCTTTAAGCACCTAATATCTTCGGCGGATTTAGATAAAAGCCGAGTAATGCTTCTAGGTCGCTGAAGAGTTCCACCTCTCCAAAGACATGATGACTGGAACTCCAGCGAACCTTTCTTCATCTCCCACATCCTGCCTCTGACCTTATCATCAATGAACCCTCAACCCGCAAGCGGTAAACACCACGTCAAGAGGGATAAGCTCCTCGATGCGATTGAGACTCTCTCTGAAGGGGTGAGATGGACCTTGTGGGGGATTGGCGAGGAGAGTCTTCGGCAAACGGTGTGTTGCGTTTGCCGCCATTGGGGGTATCTTTATCTTCTCTGAATCTTTTGCTCCGATATTCCGGATGAAGAAGCACTGATGCCGGGGTTGAAACGTGACGCTTTCCTATGAACTGAATAATTGAGACGTGTGGATGCATACCGGCCTGCGTGCTGCCCACCAATCCGAGGAGGCTGCACTGTGATACGGCTCAAAGGATAGTTATGGAAGCTGTAGAGATTGAGAAGGAGTTTTAGAGTGGCGGGTTTGTTGCGCTATAAATCTGACCTTTATCCTCATAGATGTTCTCATCCTCATCCTCATCGGCGTGGAAGTAAAAGTTATCAAATTCGTCGCCGACGGTCTCCTCGTCCATCTCGGGAACGAGAAACATTAGAATCCGACGAATCCATTTGGTTTTGTAAATATGATTCGTTACAGGGCAAGACGAACATTTTTGCGAAGCGGGTTCAGGATTATTCCAAGGTTGGGGTGGGCCATTCGGGGGATAGCGGTACGACGCAAGTGTCGAGGACTTGGTAAGTAATTTTTGGTCGAGTCTTAGTCGTTGATAACTGGCCAAAGTGGACCTTCTGGCTTTTGTTTAGCGTCCTGGATGATGACTTTTGATCACCCCGCCTCCGGCATCATCGTACATCCTCCTCTTACAGCCATACATATATACTGGAAGTTTTCGAAATCTTTGCGGAGCTTTGTATCTGCGATGCTGCTTCAGCTTTGAACGACTCAATTAGTAGCTGTCCTCGAATGCTGGAAGTTTGTTTCGCCACGAAGCAGCACGAGCTTTGCACCTATTCCCGGGATGCGGTAAGTAGGCGCGTTGGGCAGTTCGCCAGGGTATGTAAAGGTATGTCCATTGTCAGGGTTCGTTGAGAATCAATTTTTTTTAAAAAAAGAGACAGTACGGTACCAATCGCCAGGACACTCCGAAATTGCTGAAGCCCACCACTGCTAGCCTTAAACAAGTCCCTCGCGCTGATTCTGATCCGAAGAATAAATTGGAACTACTTGTTGTGACCAGTCGGGGAAAAGATTGAAAATTTGAATCCAGCCCTATCCACCTACCACAGCCTCCAACCCTGTGCCGGTTCCCTCCTTTTTCTCCTTTTCGGAAAGTTATGGATGCTTTTTGTGGAAGGTGGTATATCAGTCTCAACTAACTTTCGTCTGTATGTCCTGACCCAAGCCCCAGATTTGGCTCAACGAATATTACCGAGTCTTCAGTTATCTCGAACGCTGCGTTGCAGTTTGATGGGACCGTTATATGTGCAACAGTACTTGTGCACAAGTCTCCTTGTCTCCTTGTGATCAATCAGACTTGAGGTCCTGATAAAAAGCAATGTGGATGGAAATGTTCCGGAAGTTCTGCTGGTTCAGTCCCTCCTCACCCGAATACAAGTTGCTGGTCAATCTGCGTTCGTTGCAATACCACTGTCGAAAATCCGTTCCGTTCCTCTTCTCTTTACGGTTATCGCTAGTTTCATACTTGCCGTGTGTCCCCTACCAATGGATACACACTGGGCTGCGGCACCGGTAAGTGTTGCTCGGCCAATATAAATCCTGTTTTCTTGTTTTCGCTACTATAACTGATACCCACATAGTCCGAGTATACCGTCGTTTTGGCCTTCATTGATGGCAGAACAGGTTTTAAAAAACCTGCCAGTGAAGTTGCACACGCGATTCGGACAGCCTTCACCAAAGCCCTCGATAACGCAAACATCTTCCAGGGGGTCAAGGGTACCGTGGTCAAAGAATACAGTGGTCTATATGAACCAGAGGATCCAACAGAGGAGGACTGGGTTTATTTCGAAATGACGGGAATGCCAGAGTGTAAACCAAAATGTTTTGGGTGGAAAGCGAAAGGGAGTAAGCACTCGCTGCTGGATCCGGTTTTGCTTGCGGTCCTCATATATATATATGCTTTGCTAGAGAATAAGGACAGAAGAAATTACAGGCAGACGTATATTGGCATTAGCAAAGGCCTGCCAGCGTATCAAGGCTTTAAAGGCACTTGGGGCCAACCGGAAACCGGTCTGATGCGAGATGAATGGACACGGCTTTTGGGCATCTTTAACAAGAAATTTATGATTCCTCGTCTTCCTCTGCTTTCTTTACCTGCAGGTCAAGTTCCTGCTCATCATGTTCCTTCAATACATCAACATCCTACATATAGTCATCATTTTCCTCCTGGTATATATCTTTCTCCTTATTCTCCTTCTCTCCTTCCTCCTCCTCCGCCTCTCTCTGAACCTCAATTTAAACCTCCACCCCCTGATTCTCATTTGTGGACCAATTTATGATTGATAAGCCGAGATAATACCCATCCTCCTTCGGCTGCTGCTGCTGGTACATATTGGTCGAGAGGGAGAAGAATGTTACTTATGAGCGCTTTTTTCCACGTACATAATTTTGTTGTGTATTGATCAACAGATCACCATTCCAAGTACTCAAAACTACGCTAGATAACCCAATGATTCAACCGATTACAATTCGCAACATAGCCTCCTAGGCGGAACAAATAACAAGATGCATGAAACTCAAGCGAACGTTTTTTCATCGATATCGCCTTCTTCGGTGCATCTGAAAGTATCGTCAGCGAAGCGTCCTCGATCGAGATTGCGGCCATTCCTTGAATCAAGGAAAAGCTGTAATGAGCGTTGAGCTAGTTATCCAGTCTTTGATGAATGGCGTGTTGCGTTTGCCCCGGTCGAGGGTGTCTTTGCCGGGTCTTTTGAGGACGAGTTTTGACTAGTGAGCATTTTATCTCTTTAACCGTCACGCTATTCATCTAACCCCTCTTAGATGCCCGTCAGCCTCACTGGCATTACCACGACGAATTCGTCGCTCTCAGGAACGCAAAACATTACAATTTGACAAGTCCATAAAGAAGATCTCGCTCCAATTTTTCCGAAAGGGTTTTGGATTATTCCAAGGCTAGGGTGAGCCATTGGGCACGCAGGCATTGAGATCCTGAGACGTTGAGGCGCTGAAGACTGTGAGTGCTTTTTCATCGAGTTTACTCGGTCTGAATGAGTTTTCTTGCTTCATTTAGTTTCCTTTTCCTGGCTGATCACCCTACGTTTCACCTCATCGACATCTTTCGTTGTCTTCTACATATCCCAGCACCACCAAACATACATACAAACCACTGAACTATCCCTTTGTTCAGCCAGTTTAAAGTCGCAGCTGCAATCTCATCTATACTGTTACTGTTCTTTGTCGTTTCTCCGCAATCTTAGATTATTGGACCCACGAATAGGAAGTTGAATGAAGTTGAATGTGAACTAAGAAGCACTCAACATTGACAAATGCAAAACTACAAGGCAAACAAAACTCTTCGCAAGACCCCGCTAAGCTCAAAATGGCTGTTCCGCCAAAAAATCCGACACTTTGCACATCCCTGGTCTTGAGCGCTTGAGCTTCGCCACAAAATACACTTTCTTGCCCTCCATACCCTTACTCATCACCACCTCACATCCAGTTGCTCCCTGTACAATATGCTAGATCGCGTTTTGGTCCATCAAATGGCTGGTATCGTCGCTCCCCACGCGCGCAAGTTTTAGACTCTAGTTCAAGTTGAAGTTGGGGCCTTGAACAAACCCTTACCCTTGTTTCGTATTCCATTACACTCACATCCGCATTCGTTCGTTGCACATCTTGTACCCGCTAGGATGTCCTCTATCCCAGCTCCTCTATTCCAACTCTGTCCCGCTAGTTGTGAACTTGTGAATCCAAGCTTATCCTCAGGATGCAGTAGGTGGGATGGGTAGCTCGTCATGCATCTAGGTTCGTTCAGAGTCAAATTAAAAAAGCAATGCATATCCAACGTGCGGTAGGCGGGAAATGGGAAAGTACAAAGTTGTCGGAGTAGCTAGGAAGGTCAATTCAAGAAAGAAAGACAGTACCGATCGCGAGGAAACGCTCAAGGCTCTAGCTTGAAACAGGTTCTTGCGCTGATCAGGTTCTTTGCGCTGATTCTGAAAAGTACAAAGCTGTTGTAGCTAGAATGTTAATTCAAGAGAAAGGCCAGTACAAGTACCAATACGAGGCTCCAAAAACGTCAAGACCTCTACCTGAAACAGGCGCTGATTCGAACCGAAGAACAGATTGGAAATACTTCTTGTTACCAGAAAATCCAGGAAGGATTGAAATTTAGATGCACCCCCCACAGCCTCCCACCTTGTGTTGACTCGGTTCCTTCCTTTTCCTTCCTTTTTGCAAAGTTGTGAACTGGATGCTTCTGTGGAAGCAGTAGATGGTACAAGCTGGTACATTATATTTGTTTGTTTGCCTGACCCAAGCCCCAGAACGAACCTTGCCTCCTCAAATGACTCAAACATTGTGCTGCAGTGCTTGCGTTGCAGTTTGATGAGACCGTCATATGGACAACAGTACTTATGCACAAGTCTCCTTGTGATCAATCAGGCCTACTATCAGTCCTACTTAATAAAAAGCGATGTGGATGGAAATGTTCCAGAAGTTCTGCCGCCCAGTCCTTCCTCACCCGAATACAAGTTGCTGGTCAATCTGCGTTCTTGCAATACTACTCTATACATTTCTTGAAAATGCGACTCTCCATTTCTCTTCTCTTTACGCTTATCGCTAGCTCCATACTTGCTGTGCATCCCCTACCAATGGATACACCGGCCGCGCCAGAATTATCGCCAAAAGTAAGCGTTGCTCGTGGTCAGCTACAAAACCTGTTTTCCTGTTTCTACTATTGCTGATACCCACATGTTTCCAGTATCTCGTTACCTTGACCTTCATTAGTGGCCAAACAGGTCTAAAAATACCCGGCCATAATAGGTTCGGATCATTTACCGTGTCCCTCGCAGAGATCCTCCCAGGTCGCCCAGATTTTTTTTGCGACGGTTTATATCAACCAGATCCGAGCCCGCAGCAATGGGTTTATTTCGAAATAGAGGCCCCACTGATAGAGTGTACTCCATGTTTTGGGTGGAAAGCTTACGGGAGTAAATACTCGCTTCTGGATCTGGTTTTCCTTGCGTTCCTTATATATGCTTTGCTAGGTTACGATAGGAAGATGTATGTCGGCATTAGCAAAGGCCCGCTAGGCTATAAACACTTTCGAGGCACTTGGGGCCAACCAGCAGATCCGGGGCCGAAAGCGCAATGGAACGAGCTTTGGGGAAGTTTAACGAATACTTTATGAAGCCACTGGCGGTCGAACCACCAACACCTGGCCCAACCCCTGGCAATCCAGGTTGGCTTTTTCCAATATCCAATGTCCTGCACCCGCCCTGAACTCACGTACTTAGGAGCAATTGTTCCTACTAATGGTATAGTACGGTGTTTGTTGCGTATGTATCAGCAAGGCCTTTCCGCCTCCTCCGTACTCAATACTATGCCGGATTGGATAACCCAATGATTTCAATTAAAGCTTGCAATATAAGCCAAGAGGAAATACTTCCATCCACGCCGTATGTCGTCTTTGGCGTCCTCGCCTTCTTCGCTGCCTCTAAAGGTATCGTCAATGAAGCATCCTTGAGCAGACCATCCTTTGTATCAAGGAAAAGCTACAGTGAGCGTTGAGCTGGCCACCCGGTCTTTGGGAAAACGAGGATGCATTTTGAAAGGGAGGAAGTATTCGGATGGAAAGGCTGTAGACGGTGACAATGAGAAGGAGTTCTGACTAATGAGCCTCCTACTCTTGAACCATCACGCTATATATCTAACCCCTCATAGATGCCTGTCAGCCTCACTGGCTTTAATACGACGGGACTGCACAACATCACAATTCGACGAAGCGATCTTGTTCCAGCTGTTTCTGAAGGGGTTTCGGATTATTCCAAGGCTGGGGTGAGCTATTAGGTGGCAGTGGAACACAGGCATCATGCGGGACTTTGTGAGTGCTTCTTAATCGAGCTTACTTGGTGGTTGAGCTTTCTTGCTTCGTTTCCGGATGATCACCCTAGATTTCGCCTCCTCGACGCTCGAAGCTCGTTCACCGTATATCCTCATATATCCCTCTTTAGCCGATTTCCAACGTTGCAGCATTTAACGTCACAATCGCAATTGATCTCGTTACTGTTCTTTCTCATTTCTCAGCGATCTTATGATTATTGGACTCTCGGATAGGAATGAACTTGAACGGGCTCCCAGGAAGCTGACGCATGCTTTTGAAACTACGAGGCAAACAAAACCCTCGCACAATTACAAAAGAAGTTATGGACAAGGACAGACAAGGACACTCCGAAAAGCGGAAACCAGATCCCCAGTCCCTAAGCAGCCCTGGCCCCTAGGCTTGCGTATCGGAAATACTTACCGTTAGCAGAAAATCCGGGAAATGATTGAAATTTGAATGCCTTCCTTGTGAATTGGATGCTTATGTGGAAGACTGTGGATGGTACAAGCTAGTAGAAGATGGTACATACATTAGTTTGTTTACACCGACCCGTCACCCGAGCCCAGATTTTGCAGGATTCGGATTCGGCTCATCGAACCTTGAACGTTTTGCGCTGTTTTGCGCCGGTTTTGCGAGATTTTGCGCTGCAGTTTGATGGGACCATCATAGACCATCATACGCACAAGTCTCCTTGTGATCAATCGGACTATCGGTCCTGATAAAAAGAGATGGAAATGCAGGGAAATCCTCCAGCAGTTTCTACCGGTCCAGTCCCATCTCACCCGAATACAAGTTGCTGGTCAATCTGCA
Organism: Rhodocollybia butyracea; assembly: GCA_015501585.1. Taxonomy (NCBI): domain Eukaryota; kingdom Fungi; phylum Basidiomycota; class Agaricomycetes; order Agaricales; family Omphalotaceae; genus Rhodocollybia; species Rhodocollybia butyracea. The sequence goes on along the minus strand of JADNRY010000014.1, from coordinate 258,982 downwards.
TTCGTTGCGATATCACTCCCGAAAATGCGCTCCATTTCTCTTCTCCTTACGCTTATCGCGAGCTCCATACTTGGCGTGTGTCCCTACCAATGGATACACACCGGGATGCGTCATCGCTAGCGGTAAGTGTTGCTTGTACCAGCCAGCCAATATAAAACCTGGTTTCTTGTTTTTGATACTATAACAGACTATAACTGATACTCATCTCACCTAGTACACCGAAATCGTTCTGACTTCCATTGATGGCAAAACAGGTGACGATATACCTGGCGTATTTCCACCTGCAGTTGAGACAGGCTTCACCAATTTCCTCAAAAGCGCAAATCTTTTCAAGGAAGTCCAGGGTACGGTGGTTTATTCATACGAAGGTTTATATAGACCAGATGATCCGGGCAAGCGGGAAGAGTATCATTTCAAAATGAGGGGTGTGCCAGAGTGTGATCCCCCAAATCCACCATGTTTTGGGTGGAGAGCAAAAGGGCGTAAGTACTTGCTTCTGGGTCTGGTTTTCCTTGCGTTCCTTATATATGCTTCGCCAGAGCTTTTCCGCGTCTCAAAAGGGAAGGAGGAACAGGGAGAGTATTATAAGCAGGCGTATATTGGTATTAGCCCAGGCCCGCTGAAATATGGTGGCTTTAAAGGCACTTGGGGTCGACCTTCTTATCCAGCATATGAAAAACTGAACAGCTGGTCACAAACAGAATGGCAGAAGCTTTTGGACGAGTTCAAGGAAAACTTTATGAAGCATGCTCCAAATGGTCATCCTCCTCCTTTATACCTTGTTCCTTCATTCTCATATCATCGTTTTCCTCCTCAGGTCCTGTCGAACCTCCTTTTCAACCTTCACACGTTGCTCCTCATTTGCCGATCAGATTATGATTGATAAACCAGATAACACCCGTCCTCTTGCTGCTGGTACATATTGGGTGAGAGGGAGAAGAATGTTACTTATGAGCGCTTTTTTCCACGTACATAACGGTATCTGTTGTTATTGATTAGCAAATCCTTTCTCCATACTCGAGTACTCAAGCTCCCAGTGAAAACCTGCACTGGGTTGAGCCGAGATGATATAGTAAAAAGTCATGTTCCAGCTGTGATCATCCGAGATCAGCTGTTTTCCCAGAAATTCCAGATATCAGCCATACAGGCTGTTCTTGTCTGTGTTTATCTGGCAAGAACCGTACAGAGAGTGAAAATTTAGTATTGTATATAACTGTGTTCCTCTGGGATAATATGAGTTTATCTGGCCTGAACTGTACAAAATACAATGTGATATTACTATTACTCTAGGCTGTTCTCATCTGGGTCCATCTGGGATAGTCTGAGTGAATCATATTAGACTATGACATACAAAGTAACTACATATACATCAAACTAACTTAACTACTGATTACATATAAATTACACCTGTACAAAGGCAATACGAGGGCGCAGTTACGAGCACTAGATACAATAGTCATGGGAAAATTGAGAAGGCCAGCTAAAAAGAATTGGTCAATTAACCAGCTCAAAAGAAAAAGTCGAGATAGCTCACTTTTGGAATGCACAGAAATTAATGAAAACAATGGCATGCGGCATACCGGCACACAACAACGTCAACAGGCCAACAAGAGCTAATCAAAAAAAATAGTTCAATAAATTATTCATTGAAGGAAAGGTAGGACAGCTCACCTTGGGAATGACCCAGCCCAACGAATCCATTCTTAAGTCTATACAGTCCAAAGTGGGTTGAGGAGTTGTTGAATAATACATCTTGAAAACAGACAACCTGCAGATGATGGTAAAGAGGAAGAGAATGAAAGAGCAAACGAAAGAGCGATGGAATTTATTTTTCAACTTTATCATGTCACATGTTCACCGCTTGATAAAAATGTTTGCAAGTGCCAACTTGCTCGAAGTATGGTTGCATGTTCAGTTGACTTGAGTTTGCGCAAACTCGATTCCCACCGATAGATTCGGGGTTGAATTGAAAAAACATTTAGCCAGCTGTACACAGACCAAACACAGACAGGCACGGATTAGCACCAGATCAGCCCAGTGCGGCTTTTCACTGGCGAGCGCCAAAGTCATATTATTGCTGCGTACTTGCATCTGCAAAACCTGGGTTTTGATCAAAGCAGTTGTATTCAGTTGCTATTCAGTCCAAAGCATCTCAGAGCAAGGGTACTCGCTGTAGAGCACTCTGAAGTGCTCTGGGTTGCTTTGACAGCTTTGGCAGCTTTGGAGCGCTCCAGAGTGCTCCAGAGCAGCCAAAGTTTGTCCCAGGTTTTGCAGATGTGAGTCGCAAACTCAAACTTAGAGACCGTTCTGCATGAATTTCTGACCAATAGATTTGAGATTGAATTGAAAAAAAAATTGCCAGCTATACACAGTTGATACACGGACAGACACAGACCTACTCAGATATATGCCAAATGCCCAGATCAGCCCAGTGTGGGTTTTGACTGGGCTTCATCGGTCATCCCGAACCCTTCAAGCATGCTACGTACCGGTATCTGTACACCCGCTTTCGCCAGTGGATTGCGTTTTTCCCAGCAGACATGTTTTGCAGGGACACGTTCTCTTGCCACTGCAGTTCCTTCCTTGAAAGTTTCCACTCGAGGTCAGAAAAAGTCAGGTACAATCGACGGCTTTTTCTCCACTCTGGACCCAGCGTTTCTCAAACTCTTCCACCTCGTTTTGCTGATCTCAAAGTTGAACTTTGGAATGATGGCCTGGTACAGTCTTGGAAGGAAATCTTGGCGGAGCTGGAAACTGAGACGGAAAGGATTGCTTCTTTGGGAGGCAAGGTTAGTGCTTGGTTCAGTGGGGTGCCGAAAGTGCTTATTCTGATATGGCGTTCTAGGTTATACCCAAAGTAACGTACGGAGAAATACAATCAGGACTTTCCAAAGAAAGCCTAGCCTCGATTAAGCAAGCCGGTGTAGTTGTAGTCACAGGTGCAGTCCAAAGCGAGGTTTGTTACTTAGGCCCCGTTCTGTTCCCGCGACTCAATGTGATACGATAAAATCCCTCTGCCAAATTTCCGTGAGAAATACGGTAGACATTTTGGATCACTCGTCTCGCATTTTTCGTGTTCCGCAACACCAAGGAGATTTTTTGTGCGACTTGGTGTGTTTTGTAGTCAACGAGTAGGGCTCTCATGCTCATCGCTGGCAATGATGATAACAGCCATTTTCTTTATTTTAGTAGTTTATAGGCTAAGGCATGAACTAACACTTCAACACTAATAAAACAAGTCAGAACAATCATATTCTATTTTTCTGTATTTATGGTCTGGTTATTGTGAACAACGATGACAAGACACCTTTTGGAGCGACGTCGGGCAGTATTGATGAACACCGGACGTCGTGATCCACAAGCAGGGTCGCATGGAGTCACATCCGAACCTTTCCAACTCGCATCAAGTTTGATACGATGCGGAATTTGTTTTTCTATCGTATCACATTTTATCGTATCTCACTGAGTCCAAGACTACGCTGGATACCTGATTCAACCGATTACAACTCGCAACATAGCCTTCTAGACGGAACAGATAACAAAATGCACGAGACGCACGAAACTCCAGCGAACGTTTCTTCATCGATATCGTCTTTCGCGTCCTCGATCGAGATTGAGACCATTCCTTGTATCAAGGAAAAGCTGTAGTGAGCGTTGAGCTAGTTATCCAGTCTTTGGCGATCGGCGTGTTGCCTTTACTGCTATCGAGAATATCTTCTCCGGTCTTTTGAAAAAAAAAAGGACGCGTTACGATACAGTTGAAACCTCGAGAGGCTGTAGACATTGAAACCCGAGTTTTGACTAGTGAGCATGCTATTTCTTTAACACTGACATTGACACGGCACACAATGCACATATACATCAAGTTCGTCATTCCTAAGAAGCACCCAACATAAAGCTACGAGGCAAACAAAAACCTTCACCAAGCTCAAAATGGCTGTTCCGCCAAAACCTCCGACACCTTGATCACCAACGCGTCCCTAGTCTTGAGCTCCGCTGCGAAATACGCCTTCTTGCCCTCCATACCCTTACTCATCACCACCTCGACTACCTTATCAAACCCAGTCTTCATTGTCGCATCCAGTTGCTCCCTGTACAAGATCCTACAGGCCAGATCGCGCTTCTTGGTATACACCATCATGTCACTCGTACCGTCCCTCTTCCCCGCGCTTGCGCCCGCTGATATCTGGACTTTGATGACGAGCGGTTTGTTGAATGATTCGGGAACGTTGAAGCTGCGGTATTCGCGTTCGGGGATGTTTTCTTCTTTCGTGAAGCCAAGTTGTGCGCGCGCGATGCTGGCCACGGGGACGTTAGTGAGGTCCTTCGATCCGTCGGGTAAGGCGAAGGAAGGCTTGAGCGTGACGGTTGTGGTGGCGTTGAAGGGAGTGCATGTTTTTCTGTGGATAGGCCAGGCTTTTTCTGGATAGTTGGGGTACTCAGGAGAAGGGAAAGATGAAGATACGCAAAACCTTACTCTGACACTCGGGTGAGCAGTATCTCTCGACTTTACACCTCGAACAACTCCTCAGAGCTATGGCGTCTGCGCTTTTCGAACACGCTCCGCATCTCTTCGTACCCCCCTCCCGCGGCAACGCCGGTTCACCTGCTCGGCGTCTCATCCACTTGCCAATCACAGCGGCGACTTGAGGGCCACAGTTTATGTAAAACTTCCTCGGGGTGATACCATCCGCCTCCGCGATATCCAAATCCGCACCAAACTCCATGAGGACGTCGATCCCAGCCGTGTAATTCCGCATGAACGCAGGGATGATCGCGGTCCCCCCATAGCGGTTCTGGTGGTTCGGGTTGGCCCCGTGCGTCAAAAGGACGCGAAGGAGGTTTGTGGGTAGTTCAACGGAACAGTTGAAGACATTTTGTAAAGCGGTGGTTCCTACGATATCTTCAGAGTCCACGGGCGCTCCGTGTTCGAGTATATAAGCCAGTGTTTCTTCGTGTTGCGTGCTTTTGAGATTAGGAGTACGTTGAGCACCGACGATGATTAGGCTTGCATAACCCCATTCGTATGCGGTTTCTTTTCCTTTGATGTCCGGAACGCTGTTGCTTTCGACAAGCTGGGATTTGAGACTCGATATTTAACCGAGCGTTATGTACCCTAATAGGTGACTAAACGCACCATTTTCACCTCGTTCAAACGCCCAAGGTAACAGTATTGCCCAAATTTTGATAATCTCCGGGGGTCGAAGGTGGCACTACCTAGAGATCATTTGAGCCACTCCCGTTTTATGAGTAGAAAATGCTGGAAAATTCTGACCGTTGACATATAAATTTCGTAGCTGTTGTCCTTTGTCCTGCATCGCTCGAAGATATTTCCTCGGTTGTTGCAAAATCCGTTTCATTTCATTGGTTACTTTTAAGCCGCCATCGTAGGTGGAAGGTTCGTTTAATGTAGCATTTGCAGGATTTAGAGTAACAGAGCTCATGATGGTTTGAGAAGAGAAGGTTGAATTTGAAAATTGATCATATGACCGCTTCGCGTCGCCGAGTCGTCAGGAGTTGACTTGCAGACGCTGGAACGCTCAGATATCTTTGCAAAGACCAGTGAACAGATATTTGTCTTGTTTGTTAGCTTGGTTGGTAGTTGAGAGACTAGACGATCTTGGATACAGTGAGAATCTCAACCGCTTCGAAAGCGACCTCTTATGTAGATCGTGTCAAAGTTTGGAGTAGATCTAGTGCTGAGGTGACGTTTTCCGACATATTTCGATAAATAAGAAGTGGATATAGTGCTAGGCGTGGTGAAAAGTCATAGTGAAGAAGTTTGTTCAAACATATGGTAGACGCCGAGAAAAAGACGCCCACTATCTCAGCGTCTTTCCCCAATGTCGAGTAATTCTAAAGACTCGCCTCTTCCATCACCCGAGTCTAATAAGAAACCGCTCAATTACAGAGAACAATTTCAGGTGCTTACAAAGTTTCACAACTCTAAACATGTGTGGTTTACCCGTACGTAGGGCCGGGAAGTAGTTTCGCGGTTTATCGAGTGAGTTTCAAACTTCGTTTACTTACACCTACTTTAAACTTACTCTTATCTTACCTTACAACTCGTCAACAGCCCGTGTGAAGCCGCGTCCAAAGCCAGCCTCGCCTGTCTAACACACCACAACTACGACCGAGAGAAATGTTTGGAGTATTTCCAGGCTTATAGGGACTGTAAGAATACTTGGGTGCGTCGCTGGTTTGACTTTAGCTTGATGTAGTAATCATTCATCCGGGAATGTAGATTGAACAGAGGAAAGATGACCGGAGGCATGGAAGGCCGTCTTCGTGAGGGTCCTACACGCTTCCATACAATGTACTATTCCAATTACGATAACTACGACTTCACAAATCTCGACACTTGGTTGACTTTCAAGTCAAGAAACTGGCTTACCGGTGTAGTGGTATTGACCTCAGTAAAGAACTCCGCTTAATAAACGAACAATCGAACTTTCACTCTGCAATCCCTTCCCCGTTGACGTAACCGGGCGAAGGCCGTCCCCCAGACTACAAATCTCCTTGCATTTTCTGCTAATGTACAAAACATGGTCCTATTTACCCATAACCCAATAATTAAAATTTGCAGTATCCTGTCCCGGACATTGAACCTCAAGACTGTAGGCACTGGAAGAAATAGCTATGAAACAAACGCTTCAGCAAGTACAACGCAAAGCAGGCTAGTTTAAAATACTGACGGGTTCAATTCATCGCAGGTCAGACCAGTGGTGCAAACAGTAGCCCCAGCCCAGCCGATACCACCGCTGATTTTGTCGGACAATTAGTACAATATTCACTCATTATACCAAACTCTCAGATCTCACCATTGACCGAACTCAGTCTGGGTGGGGGCAGGAGGAGCAGTACCAGTTCCAGTACCGGTTCCACCGCTACCAGGAGGACTGGTGTTAGTAAAAGTGGGTACCAATGTCAGTCACATTAAGAACTGTATTTATATACAACTGAAGGCCTACGGCAAGCTCGAAGTTCCATTGACTTTCAAGTCTATCGAAATCAGGTCCAGTCAGCGGGGGTTGGATGTATCAGCAAGAGAACGAAGATAGCTTACCGGCAAATACGATCTGATCCTGAATAACCGCTTGCCAGACAGTAGTGTATCCGCTGAATAGTTAGGAATAAGTATTGCAATCAATCGAAATCAAACGTTTTGAACAACTTACTCTGCTGTTCCTCCTCGTTGACCTGACCAGGCTCAAGACTGCCGACTGTGTCTCCGCAACAGGCAGAGTTTTTTCCCCAGACTGAAAATCAATGATTGGTTTGAGTATGATATCAAGATATTGCTGTTTGGTATACGTACGAGGTCCTGCAGCCCACGCGCTCCATCCTGGTTAGTTGAAAAGAATCGCAAGTTATTACAAGACATAGTCTCATTACTTAAGAACCACGAACCGATGTACACGTCGTTTTCCGTTAGGTACTGAATGAGTTCGGGGAGAAGCTGTAATCGATAGTAGTTCAGTGAACCTGGTTGAAGGATAGACGGAGCAGGATATACCTGAAGGCATGTGGGGTCGTTGGATCCACCGAATTCACTGACGACGGCTCTGAAAGAGTGTTTCCATAAGCGCGAAGCTTTCGATTAGAATCAAAATATAACTTACTTGAGATTATTCTCCTGAAGCCAAGTCGTAAGAGCCGCAAGGTTGGAAGGACCTAATCAAGGTGAGGAGTTCACGATAAGCGTTATAAGCCAAAATGACCGGTTTTTTGTCTTACCAGGCTGAGTACAGGTATCATGCGTGCCCGAGAAATCAGAATCTATAACATATTCATCAGTCGCAAAATTTTGTCAAAGACGAAGGACAACAAACCAAGGTATTCATGAATATCAATAGCCGTATTGTTCAAAGGATCAACGATCTGATTAAGCCAATCGCTCGAGGGATCGTCATTTGCACCAGTGACTTGTGTCCATGAATGACCTCCAGTGAACCCGTTTCCGGGTGCAAGGATGAGCTGCTTTGCGCCAGTCGAACGGATTCCGTTGATTGCTGCTTGGTCGTTCTGTAGGATTAGAGAGGTAGCCTGGATAAACAGATTAGATCATCGACATTGTTTAGTGGTAGGGATAATGAATGGGTTTCGTTGAGAACGGATGTTATTTTACGAACCATGTCATGGGGCTCATTGTTGATTCCGAATACAACATTAGGGTTATTAACGAAGCGACCAGCGAGTTCGGTCCAGAATTCTTGGAATTGTGCAGTTGTGGCTGCTTTAGGATCGGTGGTATCTCCAATGATCTGTCGCAGAAGCAGAGGTTTAGCTCAAAGTTTGAAGGGCTGCAGCGCATGTAGTACTCACACTTCCGCTTTCGGGCTGGTCAGAAGGATCACTGAGGATAGATTGAGGTTAATTCAGGTCTCTCCAGCTGTAAATAAAGACCATACTTGTATCTCTGGAAATGGTATTTAGTCAAACTTTCCGAGGCTACGATCCGAGGAGATTCAAACGGACCATGTAGTTATGAGGATCAATCAATGCGTATTTTTTATGCGTGACCGTGATGTAGTTGATAGCAGCTTCGAATTCACTAAAGTACTACGGTGGAGATCAGCGGGACCTAATGGTAGTGGAGCATAATACTCACAGTCTCGTTGAAGGTGCTCCCAAGGCCAGTGGCGATAGGGCACATGCGCTCCATCAGTAAAGTCACTCGGAAGAAATTAACTGAACAAAAAACAGTTAGTCAGTTTCAACGGAGAAGTTGAATGCTCACTTTTATTCGTGTTGACCCATGTATCCACAGTGGCTTCATTGATAAAGGCATAGGTAGAGCCAAACTCTCCAGGAAGTCCCGTCCCAGGTGTTCCGAAAACACCAAATTCACCGCCAGACTATCAAGACACCAGGATGTCCATATCAGCTATTTTGAAGATCACCAATAACATTAACGCGAGGCGCGGCGTACTTCGTTTACACCTGCATAGAGAATCGTAGCCCCTGCGCACGCTGCGATGAGCGCCACAGACAAAGCAGACTGCAGGACGATTCGTAACCGTTGGGTCAGAAACATGATTTCTGGAGCGAGAGCGAGGTTAATCGAGGGAAACAAACCTTAGCTCAAAAAAGACTTTATATACCCCCTAAGATCCTGTGTTTGCGAAGATGCCATTGTGTGTGCGAGACCGAAATTCACTGAAAGTTCACATCGTTGACCTCGACGGATATTTTTCGGACTTGCCGTTGACATTGTGTTTTGTTTTGCCCCGAAGGCCGGCTACAGAAGCCGATTTCCAGTTCCAGTTTGTGAACAAAGCAGCAGTATGTGGTAATAAAGCCCAAGGTACACAAGCAGCTCTATCATTCCAGTATCATTCCTCGGAAAAATCATTGGATAGAATTGAGTTCAGAGAGTTTGCATTCCGTCGCAGTCACAGGCGCAGCGTTGCTCTTGCGTTTGGTAGATTTAGTTTATCCGTCGGTGTAAAAGGCATGTCCAGTTTGTGTCCAGTTAGGATACCTTCGGAGAATCGTCGTTGGTTATGGGAGGTTGTGTGGCGATGTTGCAATTCGGTTTTGCGGGCCGTTCCTGTTCACGCTTTCTTATCCAGGACCTTCACTTGTAAGGACATCCTCAAGTTCATTTTGGTGCCTTCTCCAGGATAGCTCTACCTCCAACTTGAAGTCGTGTTCTTCCGCCGTATCAGCATTAATATTACTCACTCACATATCGACTCGTGGCCGCCCTTTGTTCTCTCACCAACCTTCAACTTTTACCCGAAATTGTTGCGCTTGTTCGCTGAGCCAGTTGACCGTCTCACTGCATGACTATAGGCTATACAGACAATTATTGGGTTTCTGCGGTATTCGGAGAATGACAGCGTTGCATGCGCTTGCTCAAAATCATCAATCGTTCAATGATTTTACGCAACTTGGTCGCTGCGTTATGCCAAAGTTCCACCCATATCTCAAAGTGTCACCTCTCTTCCCTCCTCCTAAACCCCTAGCAGCCTTCGTCACGCTGTCGCCACAGTGACTAGCGCAAATACCAACCCCAAAACCTATTTCTGAGCCCGGCCGCATCACGACTTCTGGCATGCGACCCGCGCTGGTATCTCCTGTATCTCCATCTCATCTTGCATTACATGTCATTTTTAGATGCAACGATGCCTTGAAACACTCATGTCAATGACGCTCGAGTCCGTGTGCTTCCCTCATAGCCAATGCAGGTATGTCGTTGTCAATCTCATCTACGTATTCAAATACGACGAGATTATCTTGGATTCTTCCTTGTTTCGAAATCCTGTTCAGCTGATACTATGTATGTTAACCTGAAATTGTATGACCTTGTCCTAGATCGTGTATAACTTGCTCAACCATCTTCTTAACCTGCGATTCCATATTTGACGTCTCCCTTCCCCCGCGCAACCTCTCAGCCTCTTCTATGAGAGTTCAAACCTCCCCTTTGGCCAGCCTGTCCCAGGGTATACAGATGCTCGAATAAACTTCTCGCTGTGTTCCACCAGCTTCCCGCCGACGCACCAGCTACAGAACTACATCCACCGCTTACCTATGGAAGCTCTCGAAATCAGAATTGGTTGAGCCATGCATAACCAAGACAGGAGTATTCATCGAGCTTGGTCGAGCTACTAGTACGGACACTATACCCTATGGCCTTGTCCTATGACTAGTTGATCATAAATTACTCTCATCCGTTTCGCCATGCTTATAAATTACTCTTTTCATAAGCTTCGGCTGTTCTTGGGCCATCCGAGTCGGCCCAACCCCCCCACCCCCGACATGTGTTTGGTAAATCTCGAAATCATAAAAAACATAGAACGTAACGTCAAACTAGGTCCAAAGATCGTCCTTTAGCCCTGATTTTGGGTGTACAATGCCAACATACGCTTGTCTAGACTCTTCGCTGGGTTTCGCTCGCGACTGGCCATACGTATGTAAGCTACCAAGCATCTAGCCACCCAAAACATGGATTCTGAGCTGTGCTCCCCCCCAACGAGCTTAAATAAACCCATTTCAGATATCAGTTGGCTTGTATAAACCATGGTAGGCTATCACCTGGTCACCTGGCTCCTGATATCCATGGGACTAGTAATTTCGGATTTGGGAACTCGTTGTATTAAGTCCGGTTCCCAAGGGTTGACCGTGGCATCGATGAGATAGAGTTCGTTGGTTTGAAACTATAGTGTAGCTGTCAGGCCAAAGCGTCTTCTCGCGTCCGGCCCATGATATTTCTTTGGCATGGCCAACGGGCCGCGATTTACATTCAGAGCACAAGTGACTCGTGACATTACGCGATAATGAGCTCACTGGCGCGTGTTTTAATTTATCTCAGCGCGTGGAAGTAAAAGTGTGATATCACAAACACTTTTAAGCAAACCGCCATGTCTCCCACTGTACAGACAATCGAGCTGAAATCTGGTGTAAAAGTACCCTGGCTTGCCTGGGGAAATGGCTCCGGAGATGCACGTAAAGTTCCTATTGAAGCTGGATTGGCAGCGCTCAAAGCCGGTATTCGACATATCGATACTGCCCAGGCTTACAAGAACGAAGAAGCAACCGGCGAAGTTTTGACTAAATCTGCATCTCGAAAGATCAGGTCTTTGTTACCTCTAAGCGTACGTATTTCTCAAAGACCAGAGTACATAGTCTAATATTAATTCACTTGTAGTATCGGGAGGAATACTAGTGGAAGGAGGTAAAACTGTTCCTCTGGATCAAGTACGCCCAGCAATCCAGGAATCGATCAAGAAGCTTGGATTCATACCAGATCTTTTCTTGATTCATACCCCTTTCACTGTGGATCTCACCGATCTCAAGAAAACCTGGCAGATTCTCGAAGAAATGAAAGCTGCGGGCGAGCTAAAGGAGATTGGTGTTAGTAACTTCCGGCCCCAAGATCTTGAGCTGATCTTGAATGGTGCCAGATTACAAACCTGCGGTCAACCAGGTAGGACGATTTTGGTTACAATGATCAAAAAATTAAATCATCGCCTTTCGTTAGCTTGAATATCACCCGTACCTTCTTGCTCACCTGGAACCAGTCCTTGCCATCCAAGAAAAGCACGGTATCATAACCGAGTCTTTTCGGACCTTTGACTCCTCTAATTCGTCATCCCACTGGTGGACCACTTAAACCTGTTTTAACAAAAATTGCGAAACGCATCTCCGACGCCAACCCAAATCTTCCTATCCCAATCGATGAGATTGCTGTTCTTCTTCTTTGGACCCGAGCTATGGGCGTAATTACTGTCACCGCCAGCGGAAATGAGGGGCATATCAAACGCCTCGCAGATATCTCCTTCCTTCCAGATTTGTTGACAGAGGCAGAGGTTGAGGAGATTATCAATGTCGGGAAGACTGTGCACTTTAGAAACTATGTGAGTTTGAAACGCCTCGCTATAGGTGTAACTACTAACCTCCTTTTCAGAGAGAACACATGGAGGAAGACTTTGCTCTCCCGACGTTGCCAGATGGAACTAAATAAACTACATAATGACTTGTATACAACATAAAATACCTTGTACCAATACAATCCTTTCCGACTCATTCCCGACCTCGTCTTGAGCGCTTGAGCGCTGAGCGGGACGTTCCGAAAGTGCAATATATTTTGTCGGATGGCTCGGAATGACATGGGTAGGACCGTGAAAGCTTTCCTAGATTTCCCATAACTTACACTTCCGATTCTGAACCTTCCGCTCACATGCTGAAGCCACGGAAATAATGCCCGGCTCTATCCCGGTATCAGGCTATCTATGTCTATATTCCACGGGATTTCGGACTACAAAAGCTGCTTGTTAGACAGTCACTCTCTTCATTACCGTCTCCATAGTCCATAACCACTTATGAAGGTACAGAAATGATCGTTATCATCGCGAAAGAGGCACTCATCCATCAATGTATAGGTCCTTGCCATCCTATATAACGGCTTCAACGCTGCGATCAAAGAGCCACGCCTGTTGGGAACTGTGGAGAATAAGGTGAAGACTGTTGTAGGATGTGAAAGTTGACACGCTCAACCGTTTGCTTGAAGCTTGGATTAGACAAATGGCTTGCATCGCGAGGACATGAGCTGATTGGTATGTTACTCTGAACTGGTGTCTCGCTTGTTTTGACGATTGATATTCTAGTGGGTTTCTTATCTCTTCATTGAAGATAAATCATCTCAATGAAATTCAAAGGTATCAAGTGACAAGGAAGGGCCAGACAGCGACTTCCAGAAACACATCGTAGATGCAGAGGTTGGCTCTCGACCTTTCCAATGCGTCATGGTATTACACTAATGCTTGGTTCAAGGTCCTCATCACTACTCCGTTCCATCCAGGCTATCTCACACGCAATGTTATGGAGAGGGTGCGCCTACAAAATTACCTCGTGGATATGCGCTAAGCCTTTTCATGGCAATAGGCTAATAACCTCAAAATTTGCATAACCGCAGGCGTTGGTTCGTTATCTCAACCGTAAAACATCTACATATACCAATCTCCTTCCTGAAGGTTCGGACCACATTGATCTACCCGCCGCCGTTGACCACAAGATTCAAGTGCTAGAGGCAAGTAATGACATCTCTTTTGCCTCGAATTGCTGTTTACCTTGATCTTAACAGGTAACAGGTTCAAACGTAACCAGGTGAATGTGTCGTCCGTCGAGGGTTTTCTTTACTAACAGTACGCGTGCTGTTTAGTGTTGCGGAGCATGTGGTTATGGACATCCTGGCTCTCGTCCGTAACTTTGTTCCTGCCCACGAGATGATTGAACGGGGTGATTGGCAAGTTTCCGATATTGCTCGCAACGCGTTTGATCTTGAGGGCAAGGTCGTTGGAACGATCGGAGCTGGAAGGATCGGCTATCGTGTCCTTCAGCGTCTGGCTCCGTTCGAGTGCAAAGAGCTTCTTTATTATGATTATCAAACTCTCCCTCAGGACAGGAACACTTTCAACGCTCGTCGTGTCGAGGATATCGAGGTTTGCATTCTCTGTATTCGTGCATTTCCCCTTCCGATGTCAAGCACTGCAGCAATTCGTCTCCGAATGTGACGTCGTCACTGTTAATGCTCCCTTGCATGAAGGTACTCTTGGACTCGTCAATGAGAAACTGCTTTCGAAATTCAAACCTGGCGCCTGGCTCGTTAACACTGCAAGCTCTCCTTCACTGCATATGAAAATTTGTTACTGATTCTCCTCAGGCTCGCGGGGCCATATGTGACGCCGACGCGGTGGCGGCTGCCTTGAAGAGTGGTCAACTTCGTGGTTATGCCGGTGAGTCTCTTTCCGTGCTTCCGGTTCTACAGTCCTTATCATATAACCTTCCCTAGGCGATGTTTGGAACGTCCAACCTGCTCCCAAGGACCACCCATGGCGCACGATGAAGAACCCTCTTGGTGGAGGGAACGGTACGCCTTGTTTTAATCATTAAGATAGGTCGTTTACAAGGCGGTTTCAAGGAATGACCCCGCACTATTCAGGATCGACTCTCGATGCACAAAGTCGCTACTCATCTGGAACTAAACAGATCTTGGAGAACTACCTTGACGGAAAGGAACAGGATCCTGTTAACGTCATCGTTGGTGTAAGTACTTTGCTCTTTGTTATCTTGCTAATGATTAATGTTTTGTTTTCTTATTTTACATTTTAGAAAGGTGCATGGGCTACCAAAGCTTGTGGGTGTCCCTTCTTCTGTTTTTTTTTTTTTGCTTTGGCTGATATTTGTGCACAGACGGTCAACGTTGAAACTTTGTGTCATATTTATGTGTCTGTACGAACAAATCAAAAGAAGGCTTTACCATGCTATCTCTGCCGACCACTGACCGATCTGACCTGTCACGCCGAATAGGTTCGAGAGAACCATTCCCTCCGTGTTTCTTTCTTATGTTCAGCCACTCGCATATCTCCGCAGCGTACTTTCCTGATGACGCAATGCTCGCGCTCGTTGGCTTTGGCCACTCTCAATTCGATGGCCAGTCTGAACATTATCTCTAACAACAGTATCAGGCGGCCGCAGACCATAGCCGAAGTAGTCCAAGTTCCTGAAGGAATCGATGCAATTGCGACGTCCTTCGATCGCGGGAGCTCCAATAAAATTCTCTACTTTGCTACTTAGTATCTTTTATTATAACTCTAAGTTTCTATATGCATTCGTATTTCATCAGAATGCAAGAGGTGTACGCCGTACAAGAATACACCCGAGACGAAGGCGAGAAAGTAGTTCAGGATTTCGTTTTCGGTATCCGCCCACCTCTCGAAACTACAGTCCACCAGGAAGGACGAGTTTACGGCTGAGGCGGCGCGGGAGGGTACTCACGTATTATGGTAGTTGGTAACCGCAGAATATATTGATGATTCGTTTGGAATTGTTAATATTACTGTCCCGGGTGGAAGAGCGCGAATAAGTCGCTCATGACGAAGCTCGCGTTCGGAATTATCGTCTTCAGAGTCGGTAACATCTTCCAGTGGTGGCATGCCGACGTAGTCATAGTCATCGTCATCATCTTCCACCGACGTGGCTGAGAAATCATCGATTGCAGCCAATTGTTGTGCAAGGCGTGGTGATGCCGAGAGTTGAGAACCTGGAGGACTAGAATCAGCTGAGCGCGAAATAACAGATGGTTGATTAGGGGAACGAGGAGGCACTGGCAATTCTCCTTCGGGACTAGGAGAACTTGACGGCCAGCGATCCTCTGGGATAAAGGATGTCGGTTCTACTGCCATAGGTGGCCAGTTTCCAGTGGGTGGGTCATTTAAAGGTAAAGATAGAACGACGGCGGGTGTGGAGATAACCGCATCGGCGAAAAACATATACACCGATGTTGAATTAACGTTGGGGATGGCCCTCGCTTTCATGTGCTGAGGATACATGTTATCAATTTCATAAAGAGAACGGGTTTCGGGAGCGTAAGTGAGAATTTGAGCCTCTGAAGGGGATAGCATCTGGTCGAGATGATAGTTGCTTGTCGGTTCTGGCACAAGAGACGGAGACACAAAGGTCAGATGATAACCCCGCGCTCTTAAATGTTCTAGGTCTTGCATCGTTCTGGAGCGTGAGGCACTGATGGAAGCCGTGGAACAAAACGTTGTCCTTGTACCAAGCGGCGACCCACTGCATGATAAAATCAATACACGACGTGGAGAGATGGAAGCTACTGACCAAGTAGAGCAGCCAATACCTTGCCTCATGCATTCACAAGGTCGATGTATATTCACTTGAAGGCCATCAACCTGACGATGCACAAAGTACTGTTCCTCGAGTGGGACCACGGATCTTTGTATCCCACGAGATTTGGCGAGCCATACACGACGATCGGTGCTGATAGCCCTTGTATGCAACAGTGTGTCACTACCACCTAGTGGGAAAAGATCTGGATCTGGCGTTCTAGAAGGCATGAAATATGTATGTCGCTCTTTAACTGAAGGGTGGCAGGTAGCACAAAATAGATTATAGCTTTGTAGAGTAGAATTTGGGGCTGATTGACTATTTTCGGGTGTATCCTGTGCTCTAGTACTAGTAGAGGGGTCCTGATTGTATGAACCACGAATGAGTTTGCAGAGACCAAGAAAGTGGATTAGACGCACTTCTGACATCGGTTGGGTTTCTCCTGCGCGTTCTCCTGCGCGTCCGGCTACATCCAAAGTCGTGTTCAACCTCGACCAATCGATATTTGCTGTTATAGGATCACTGTTTGGTGGCGGCCAGACGCTGGTAGAACGACTGATCCCTGCAGAGTCCGCAGCCGAAGCAGACGTTACGGCTTCCATTAATAAGTATTGGAAAAGGAGACGAGAAGATCGCTATAGTGCCGCAAGAAATACAGAGATTGAGAAAAGATTCGATAGTTAGAAAATGTGGCTTGGGCTGCGAAGTTGTATTATAGCAGCGTAATCAGCTCGGAGCACCCAGTGAGTGTGGATAGCGATGAATGAAGGCGAGGAGTAGGAATAATAATTGGTCGTGAGTGGGCAGAACAAAGGATCGATGGCTGTCGGGCCGACTCAGTGCTTTCAGTAATCACATGATTTCAGAGTCTTTGTTCTCTTTCAGGGTTCAACTCCAGCGTTTTAATTTTTGGCCGTGGTCCTCGTAGATGATCTCTGAGTCTGATGACAAAAAATATGTGCAACTTCACCTGCCAGAACAAAATACTTGGCCTGGCGATCGTACGATACCGGACTCGGAGAAAAATTGTCGAGCATACTGCTGGTACTAATCTATCTCCGTTCTCATATCGCTTTGTACTACGGAGTATACAAGAGTATACAACGTTTGGCTGCCTAGGGAAACGGATCTCCATGACCAAGCAACTGAGGAACGCGTCAAAATAAATGGATGAGGCCACGCAAGACTATCCCCTTACCAAGAACCAGGACTACTAGCCCGCCGACTTCGGAGACTCGAATGGGATAAAAGCCTTTCAAGAAAAGGCTCACCTCCAACACCATTTCAGCGATGGCTCCAGTTCGTGTCTCTCTATTTCATGGATACACGGTTTACTTATATGACTTGAGCAGATTTTCAAAAATTCGCTCCTCATCTTCGGTCTTGGAGTCGCATTTTGTGTCCGTGCTCAAAATATTACAGCCAACAGTACTTTCGACGCGTTCGTACCAACGACAGTCGCGCAGATGCTGTTATCAAACGTCTTCCAACCAACATATGTACCGTTCACAACAATTCACAGTACATATTTGGAACTCCAGAGTAATTTCGAGTCCACGTTTGTCTTCTCCCAGAACATCACTCTTCCCCAGACTTTCAAGCATTCTGAACGCATGGTTCACTATGGACTTGCCCTTCTGTACAGCGCGGGATTCCCCAGGAATACCCCTGGCGTCGCTCAAATCTCATTTGCAGAACTTTCGAGAAGATTCTATCTGGCTGCCATCATGCACGACCTCGGTATCACCAACAACACCGAAGCTTTGGCCCACCCCGCTCACGCTATGAGTTTCGAGCTTTGGGGTGCTTTCATGGCATATGACCATCTCCACGAAAGCCATCCAGAGCTGGATGCAGCTCAAGTCGGAGATGTCGCAGAATCCATCGCTCTGCATACTACCCAGTACTTCCAGGGAAACTCGTCCGCCACGGGATGGCTGCTGCAGAACACCGCCGTCTTCGATATCTTTGGGTATGATGTATATGGTCCAGGATCCTTTGATCCCTTCTGGAACACACAAACCGTCGCGGAAATCGAACAGGCCTTTCCTAGAGACACATTTATTGCAGAATTCACCGCCGATTTCGCTAAGGAGGAAGCGTTGAAGCCAAATTGCATTTTCACTCACTCGGTACGTTGCTATAGGATGAGTCCGTGAATTGATACTAATCAACTGTCGGCTTTTAGTTCTTTGACTTGGCCGATGCGAAGATCAGCACCATCGTACCTAGCAAGACGTCTTAAAACCCTATAGTAATCGTTCTAGGCCTCAAGAAATGCGAAAAATAGACAATCTAGAGATAACTTGTCATATATCTGTTAGATTTTGTAGTGAGTGCCTTTTGAGGCTTTTTCCTTCAAGTTAGTTGTCTGCGTATACGCAGGATCCTGCACTTAAAGTCGAACATCAGAGTCCCGTTAGTAGACTCTGGCGAGCGGTTATCCTGTTCAGACTGAGTGCAGCAAGAGATGTGCTCCGCATACACTATTTAGTCTGCCTATTCACAGGCCAGAGATAGCTGAATGAGGGAAATTCACTGTTCTGCACCCCAAAGCCAAATGCCTCCTTCGGAGCTCTTGATCTTAGCTACGAACGCTCTTCCCTGCCGGTGGACCAAAAAAACACTTTCTCTCGTTCATGGGCTGGTGAAGTTGAAGAGAAAAGACTCTACTCACAGCGCGCGCGATTTCGGATGCACATCGATATTGTCCGACGTATCGCTGCATCGTGGTCGCGCTTTAGCGAACATGTTGTCCATACAGGCAGAAGGCGAGTATACGGAAATAAGGTTCAAGAAAGTGCTTCAAGAACAGCCCTCCAGCCTAGCATGCTAGCATATATCTATCTTTTATACCCATCCTTCATAATCTTTCGACGTGCCAGCTAGAGCAACTCATCCATTACCTCCGAGATCCTCGATCGGGTTCAATGGGAACCGATAGTGTAATGCGCTGACAATAATGCCACAAGTCATGTTCCATCATGGGTGTATCCAAACTGTGAAGCTCTGCGAAGCTTGTGAAGACCGTCGGGAAGTATTCGAAAAAGGTAATGCCGATGGAAGGAAGCTTTCGTTTCGAAACGAGATGGTGAGGATCTATATCAATCCCCCATTCTGTGGGTTGACCCGTAGGGTGTCTCTCTCTTCGCATAAAACAAGAATGTTTACTTATATCGGTACGTATAGGTACATATACGGTGCTAGTATGCATTGACGCTGTCAACTTGTTGTCTTCTATGCCTTTCTATGCTCGTGTTGATTCCTATTTACGGTTTAGACTGGGCTGCATTGGTAAGTACCTCTTTTATGCTGACAATAGTCATCCAATACTCACATGAACCCAACACGGCTCCAATACTTTTCTTCCCCACCAATTCCCCACTCCATTCCGTGCCTCATATCAAAGCACACAAACATTTGGCAGAAAACTACTACTAAGCAAACAGTGACGGTTGACAGAACGTGCTACATTTGGCAAATAGAAATCGACAGGGCGACAGCCTGGATGCAAAATACTGCGCATACTACTAACCGCGACAACCGCCGAGTCGAGTTACATTCACGAGGCAATTTCGGTCATTACGGGATTTTGTAATTACAATAAAATGCCATTCACAGATTGAAGATGGGTACAGCTACTTATTTCGTGGAAGGTGGAATAAATAAGATGCACGGTACGACCCTTGGGACGGTATACATATATACCTTGGAAAGCCTCCTCCTACACTTTCCCGCCCCCCTTGTCCTTGCCTCCCAGCTCATGTCCACATGTCTTCGTCCTCCCAGCTTCTTTCCGGTGAAGATTTAGCAACGATCAGGTCTCTTGTGGTTTTTTCTTATGTGATGCAGATGACTGCGATGGTATGTGTCGAATGAAAGATCCGCGAACTTTATTTATATTGCCTTCTCCAGATTATGATTTGGGACATCGTTATCCACATCGCCGACGATGTCGAGTTGCTCTCTCTTCCAGGGAGATGTCAGCCACCAACAATTATTCATTTTCTATCCAGGTATGCCACCATAACGCTAAGTCATCTCCGAAGCTTATACTTATAAACAGATTACTTTCTCTGGTATACTCCTGCGTTGTGATTGCGGGTGAGTAAGCTCAAGTCTACATAAGATGGTTGAATCATCGTCATCTGATAGATAATGCATCAATATGTAAACCTTCCTTAACACTGGCAGCCATTGCAACCAACTTTATCGCCATAGTACTCACACAATTCCAATTCTTCATCCGTGTGAAAGTAATCTACTGTGAGGGCAGTCAGCTCAAGACGGGGTTCTTTCTCGTGCTCTGGTTGCTTGCGTCGGGCGGAGCCTCTTTTACTGTGGATTTCGTCGGACCTTCAATATGCATGATGCACCCTACGGATACAGGTTTTTGGATACGCATGAGCTTTCCCGTTATAGCGATTTTTGTCTACGACAGCTGTGTGTTTTTGGCGATTTCGCGTCGAATTTACAACTTGTCTTTGTTATTCATCCATGCTAATCCCCGGCTCAATCATTCCGCTACGGAATGTGGTTCTGCGTCAGAAGGCGGAAGACCGAGCCTCATGCAGAATTTCAAGGCAAGGGTGCTGGCCCTTGCGGGGAGGGAACTTCCATCATTGACTCGGGCGATCTTACAGGATGGCCAGTTCTACTATTTGTGAGTCTGTTTTCCAGAACGGCCAAGTTCAAGCTGTTAATCAACTTTGATGATACAGAATAAGTATAACAACTAGCGCCACGACGCTTGCGCTGTTGCTAAATACCTCGATTTTTCCTCGATATCGACCGTTGCTTGTTTCGTTGCATTCAGTGATACTCAATGTCACGGCAGGGCATGTGTTTAGGGAGGTAAGGCTAGGCCGTATGAGGGAGCGTGAGCTTAGCGCCGTGGCATTCACACTTCCTCTGGCATTTGCACAATCAGAAATTCCAGTGGGCGAAACTTTGTCGCTGCATTCAATACACCGCGATGAAGAGGCAGATGAGGACCCATCCTGAAGGCGGTTCGCGTACATTTGATGCTCTATAAAAGGCTGAAATAAAAACCTCTGCACATGCCACCATTTGGAAACTCAACGGCTTAAAGGTCTTAATAACTGAGCAAACGCGTAGTCGTAGAACCAGCGTAGGACTCAAGGGGAGCCTTGAAACAGGAGTGAGCAGAATCCCACTGGTTCCCACAAAGGACAGCATTGAAAGGTAAATACCTTGAGGGAACTTGTTGAAGTTTTCGGGACGGGAGAAGGCGAACGAAACAAGCAACGTTTGTCCTATTCACTGAGTACGTAGTGGAGGCAAACGGTAAAGGTAAATAACTACAGTATAAGCTTATTTATGTATGTACATATGGGTGATCTATTTGGGTAGAATCATAATCCTGTTGCATGCTAATGAAACTCGTATCGGTCCGTAAGGATATTTAACAGAACTGTGCAATGCGTCTCTATATTTTTACAACCTTTCTAGTGGTCCACTGAAATGCCATGTTTCAGAATTTGGAATTAAGGCCCTGTTCGGGAACCCAAGTTGCAAATGAGTTGAAGTTAATTTGGCGTGAGATGAGTTGCAGGGCTAGTTTAATTTTGTCACATCAGATGACCCATATGGTGACAGCCTGAAACAAGCAGAAATTTTCTCATGACGATTTTCCTATGGCATTTGCCGATAATGTTCAAAATATTGCATCTTATGACTTTCTTGAAGGTTTATTGCTAGGCACACATTATAAAATACATTCTGATATCTAGCTACACCTAATCAGTACAACTTTCACTCAAAATGTAAGATAACGCACTTAGAAATGTAGTCTCTAGTCTACTGGCGCTAAAGAAGCCCTTGAGCGCCAAAGCAACCTGGGAATATGATGGCCATCAAAATATCTTAGCTGTGACAGATTTTGACACTTTTCAGCCCGACCCTTTTGAAACTCATTTGCAAATCGGGTTCCCGAACAGGGCCTTAGTAAGTGTATGCCACATATTTCAGTGCGACCGAACTATGCGGTTCACAAAAAGGCTGTAATTCTATACGTAATATCATCGACCGAAATCTGTACTCTCAGGCTGTGATTGGGTTTTAGGATTCCTATACAGTATGACAGTAGCAATTCTCAGATGTACACTAAGCGAAATCAACAAGTGTGAAAGGAGTGGTGAGGGCGGCAATTTCAAGCATTGTATTTATATTAGTCTCACTGTGACAAGTGACAGGACCCCAGTTTCAGTCCGGTCTCAGTAAGCATATAGCAAGAAAAACTGAGAGCTAGGCTATGCAAGGAGTCAGGGCCCACACTATACTTACATGTGCGCCGTGGACAATGAGAGAGCCTGAGGAACCAGAGAATATGTGGGTCATTCTTTGACTGAACCCATCAGTGTTCAGGCCAGGCTCCCCTCTGTGGCTCTCAACCAAAAAGGCGACCTTGCAAAATTTGAGGCATCGTATACTTTACAGATGGGTAGTCAAGGGGTAGTCACCATTGGGGATGTTGTGCAAACTGGTGGCTGGACGTGCGGCAGATTAAATAACATACGACCCTTGCATGCTGGTACATAAGTATAGACCAAGTTGTAAAGACCCCCTTCAATATCCTGCCTGCCTCGCCCCAGCTTATGCGTATATGTCTTCCTCCCAATTTCTTTTAGATGAAGTGGCAGCGATTCAATCCCTCCTGGTGTTTTCATACGTGACCCAGATGACTGCCACAGTATGTGCTGAGTACTCCCAAAATAATCCGTGTACTTTGCTAGAATTCCAAGTTAAATCGTCACCAGGTCATCATTTGGGATATCGTGATTCACATCGCTGACGATGTCGAATTACTCTGTCTCCCAGGGAAGTGTCGGCCACCAACAGTCGTTTATTTCCTATCTAGGTATGTCACCGTGATATCAAAGATTTTTCGACGCTTATGCTTGTGAAAAGATTCTTCTTTCTAATACACGCCTTTATCTTGATTACAGGTAAGTAAGGTAAAGTCCACGTAGCACAGTGAATCACCATTGCTTGATAGATAATGCAACAGTATGTCACCCCCCGCTAACATTGGCAGCCATTGCAACCAGCTTTATTGCCATAGTATTCACACTATTCCAATTCTTTCTTCGTGTCAGGGCAATCTACTGTGAGGGCAGTCGGCTCAAGACTTGGTTCTTTGCCTCGCTCTGGGTGCTTGCATCAGGCGGAGCTTCTTTTCCTGTGGATTTCGTCGGTCATTCAATATGCATGGACCGACCTGTGGATACCAGTTATTGGGTGCGCATGAGCTTGCCCGTTATAGTGATTTTAATCTACGACAGTTGCGTGTTTCTGGCAATTTCGTACCAGATTTACAAATTGTCTCTGTTATTCATCCACGCTGCCCCCCACTTCAATCATTCTCGCGCGGAATGTGGGGCTAGCCTGGGTCTCTCGCAGAGTCTCAAGGGAGGGGCGTTGGCTCTTGCGGGAAGGAAGCTTCCATCCTTGACTCGAGCGATCTTACAAGATGGCCAGTTTTACTATTTGTGAGTCTTAAAATTACCTTTCCTGAAGCATCGGTTTGTGAGTTAAGAATGGTGCAGAATCAGTGTAGCAAGCGGTGCCGCTACACTTGCTGTGTTACTAAGCCCCTCGGTTTTCTTCAGATATCGACCGTTGCTTGTTCCATTGCATTTAGTTGTGCTCAATATCACGACAGGACATGTGTTCAGAGAAGTAAAGCTAGGGCGTATGAGGGAGCGGGAGCTCAGTACCGTGGCATTCACGCTCTCTCTGGCATTTCAACAATCCAAAATGCCCGTGGGAGAGACCTTTTCAATATGAACAAGCAGAAGATAACCTGATAGTGTACCGAGGATAGTATACAAACAAAGTCCCGAGGATAGTATACAAACAAAGTCACTGCGCTTGCTATGATCTACCATACATAAGTAGATGGGTATTTCCAAATCATACAGCAGCCAAAGATAAAAGTTAATTGAAAAACATACTGTCTCCGTTTCACATTGCATCTTTGCCGCATTAGCATATTTGCCTAGCTCGCTATGAGCACATGTCCCATCCGATAAGACCTCAATTACTTTACCCAATAACCCCATCCTTCTTCAATCTATCCACCTCCGCCTCGGACAACCCCAGCTCTTTCAACATAACCTCCTCAGTATGATGTCCCAGATCTGGTCCAGCCCATCTCGGCTGCGGATCACACCCCTCAAGCACAGGGAATGTTCCAGTCATCTTCACATTCCATCCTGTCTTTCCATCTCCATCCTTGCTCCCATCAACCCAAACATCCCTGATCGCACCTCTGGCATTCACCTGTTCACCCTCTACGATATCCTTCACACTGACAACTCGTCCCACAGGCACCCCAGCATCCGTCATTGCTCTAATCACTTCTTCCGCACTATGTCGCAAAGTCCACTCCGATATTGCTTCCTCAATTATCTCCTGCCGTTCGACGCGATGCTGATTTTGTTGATAGAGAGGACCAGTAAGGTCAGGGCGTTCAATGACTTGCATTAGGCGGTTGTAAATAGAATCGCCGTTAGCGCCGATAACAATATATGAGGGAACTGTAGGCGTGTGCGCATCAGGGAGACACGGATAAGCGTTGGTAGGGACAATGCCGGTTACTGAGGAGCCTGAAGGGCCACGAACCTGTGGATGTAGTGAGAAATATGGACAAGGTAGATGAGGTGAGCATGCGTACTTTACCCTTGCGGTCATATTCTGGTACAATACCTTCCATCAGGTTGAGCATACTGGAAGACTCGAGGACATGATAACCCGGAAAGATCAAGGCTTTGGGCTTGTACCCACCTTTCCAAAATACTAACATCCACCGTCGTTCCCTCGTTCTCACCTCGGGTACGCTTGCCTTGACGAGCCAGTAACGCAAGTACCTGTACGTCGACATGCATGAACTAAGAGCCGGAAAATCCCATTTCACATAAAGCTTACCGTCCCAAACGCAGCATGTAACCCAGCAACTGAATCGCCCAAACTGATATTTGGTCTTACAGGAGGACCATCAAGACCACCAGTCGCAGAATTGGGGAAACCATTGATATAACGGAAGCCAGACTCAGCTTCACAGACCGAAGCATAACCTGGTCGCGGAGCCCAAGGACCAGTCTGGCCGTAGCCGCTGACACGGGTAAAGATGAGAGAAGGGTTATATGGATGGAGGGACTCAGGACCGAGGCCCCATTTCTCGAGAGCTGCTCGAAAAGTAAGAGGAGAGCTTCAAGGGAGAGCTTTGCAACTCACTGCCAGGTTTGAAGTTTTCGATCAAAACGTCGCTTTTGAGAGCTAAACGTTTTACAAGTCTAAGGAATGAATATGAACGTCCATTGACTCCCACAGCTCTGAAACTCACTCTCGTCCCTCAGGCCTCCTCAAATCAACCACCACACTCTTTTTATTTCTCGCGATACTTCTGAACCACGGACTAGTTCCATCGACGTCCAGCTCTCTCCACACTCGTAACGGATCGCCAAGTTTCGGTTCAATTTTGATGACTTCCGCTCCGAATTGGCTGGGAAAAACGCGTTATTTTATATGTAAGAATACATAGAGCATATCCCAGCAGTTACCCTAGTAGTTGGCCTGCAAATGGACCTGCAATGAGCTGTCCTAGTTCCAAGACACGCACTCCAGACAGAGGAAGGTTATCGCCACTTTGATTTGTTGATATTGAACGGAATGTGGATCTATCAGCGTTTTGTGAGACTAGAGTCAAAAGCATACAAGTTGTCCGTACCGGTTTGAGTGATACCTCGTGGTGGTAAATACTCGCGAGAGTTTATAGAGAAACATGAAGAGCAGTTACATAATGCTAGTAGGCGCGCGCTTGTTTAACTTTGAAGGGAACGCCGCCGGAACGGTAAGTGAAGTACTGCACAAGATTTGACTGAATCGGTAGCATTGGACAGTGACCTCATGTACCGTTGATCATGCTCGCCACACCCATTGTTCCTTCCTGTTTTGTTGTCGTTTGGGCCAGCTCAAATGTACATTCAAGGCATCCAAGATACACATGATCCGCGTGGGGATCATGATATCATCGCTGGTGTGTGCTTAGAGGAGACCAATTCCAAGAGGTCGTGACTCCATGCAAGGTTTCCAGCGGAACTCATGAAAACACCCTACGAACCAACTACGATTTGTCGTAAACACCCCAAAAACATCCCCTTGATAAAAATTTTGGCGCTTGAAGGCGCACATCCAAGTCAAAGTAATTTCGTAGAACCTCTGTGACCAAGTTTGAGGTGGGACATTGTAGGAATGTACCCTGTGGCCCGTGGTTAGCGCTCGAAATGTGGTGGTACTAATTATTCCAAGTCACAACAACATAGGTGCAGAGGAGTGAGCGTCTATTGCACTTATTTAGAAATATGCAGTCAAAGGCTAAAGCAAGCGAACCACACTAACTTTTTCTTGCATCAGCGGCTACATGATACCTCTTGGATTAATGATAAATATTTGTTTCCTAAAACCCTTTACTCAAGCGTAGATCTTCTCCTTCCATCCCGGTAGAATTTGCGCCGTCTTATGATCTGACTTCTCATACCCTGTCCTCTGCCACTTCTGTTTCGCAAAGGTCCATTCTAACCGGAAAAAAAGTAAATTGGTTTTAGAAATATTGAAGACAAAGCAAGAAATCTCAAGCGAACCTTCCATAGTAGGAACTGGATTCCCACTTGCCTCAAACTCGTTTTGCGTGTATCCTTCCCGTTGAAGAACAGGGGAACCTTGGATGGTCGACAGAGAGATATCGTTGTGAGGCCTATATTGTGGAAAAGTAAACATGAGACACCAGGACCAGTTAGCACAAATAGCAAGGCTCAGCTCACCGCGAAAAGTATAATAGCCCCAGACGGTCGACATGCTGTTGATCTTTGGGCGGGACAGCAACTCTGTTCAAATGCAGGTTTGTTTAGAGCCACGCTGCTAGCTTCGGGTATCAAGATGCCCACCGATGGATGGTACTTTTCACATATCCTGCAGTCAAGGACTGGAGCGCATCGCACGCGTTGACCGTCAACGTCGCATCTTGCGGCTTGACCCACTTCCACTCATTTGTTGAGGGGTATCGAATCTGGAGTGCCGCGACGGGCTGGCGGAAGAGTAGAGTGAAGCTCCCTAGGTCTATCATGCATGATAGCATATATCAGATATAGGTAATAGCTAGAGTTTGATCGTACCTGTATGCCCATGGACCCAGTTCTCTATCAATTTGTTCTGTTCGGGTGTGAATTTGTTGTACTTCATGTATCGTAGATGATCCTATGGTGGCCCTCAGTGGTGTTCGAGAGGAACCATGCGCGTGGCTTGTCATTGGAAGTGAATTTCAACTCACCTCGCTCTTCAACGAATATTGATGAATATTGGTAAAATAATCTTCTGGTAGTTGTAGTGCGAGGGCTAGAAGAACGAACAAGGGGTCGAGCACTTCGGAGTGGAGGGACTGGTCGGGGCGTTAAAGTCAAAACGAGGTGTGAATAACCCAAGAACTACCCACCCGCGAAAATTCTTCAACCTCTTGTAAATGTTCGTCGATGATCGCAGGATGATGGTGCTCAAAATCTCCATTGAATTCTGATAAAGTCAATATCCTGTACGCAATATGCGGGCTCCAAGACAAATTGACTCACTAGGAATGTTATACACCTCCACTTGACTGCGCAGCCCGGTCTTTTCCTCGATACTGCAAAATAGATACGATCATCTGTATGTATTCCCTTGTCGGACAACAACAAGCAGTATGAACGTACATCCTTTTGTTGTTCACATATCCGTTGTAGTTGCCTCTCTCTAGAAACGTTGCGATAAGACACAATACAAGATTAAGAAGGGACCTTATGTACACATACCTATGCCCTTAACGGTAAACACATCCTTTTCCTCCTGGGGAAGATCATAAAACGCCTTGCCCAGTGCGAACTGCTTATTGACTCTCTCCTGGGAGATATTAAAATTCTTGACATAGAAGAATCCTCGTTCCTTCAAAGCTGAGATAAGAATATCTGCTTGCGCGCGTTTACCCTCGGGGGTGGAAAGTTGGCTTAGATCGACGGTGACGAGGTCCGCCCAGTCGAGGTTCTCCTATATAGTTCAATATTCACAGACGAGTGAAAGTAATATATCAGTGTGCTGCTTTTCTTCGAAATCACAAATGGTATGGACCGACTTTTGTCTCTTCGACATAATTGTAGGATCCGAGTTCTGGGACGGGGACAGGCATGCTGCGTTTATCACTAGTAATGTCTAGGAGGTCTCTTCATATTTAAGTGAGTCTCCTGAGCCTCGTGATAAGATTGCTGACTGATGTGCAAACCTCATCCAAGAGCGATATTGCGTATGATCATGTCGTGAGAAGGAACAAAACTTACTTGACATGGCGTGCGCTTAGGTGCGCTTAAGGTCCTGGAATGAAGATTACAGAACAAAGTCGCCATAAAATAAAAATAACGCTATCTTTATTGCGAAATATATACAACAAAACAGTTCCGCTGCGAGGACTCGAACCCCGGGCTGCTATGGCAATATAATAAGACACAGCTATGTTACCACTACAGCTAGTTCCCTTTGGGGACCGCTTTCAGCTGAGGCTGAATGGGCCGTGTAATCATACCCATTCATATCCACATTAGAACAACCAGCAGTAAGAATAGGACCGTAAACATTCAAAAAGTATGCATATATGCTATTTACATCAGTCGAAACTTCATTGACCCCGAGTCTGAGCTCTTTTCCGCGACAGACTTGGGCCCGCTACCTTGATTCTCAGTAAGTTGTTTCAGGGCGCGACGCTCATCGCGTCTTTGTAGAACGTATGTTATGAGAGCAAAGAGCACTGTGAATGAGGTAAACCAACGCTGTTACGATCATTTGGGGCGGGGCGCTCGCTCACTCATAGAAAAGTTGATGCACGCGGTAGCGATGTTTCCCTTCAGGACTCTAAAAACGACGCAAGGGAATTCAGAATATGAGTAGGATGGATAGACCTCGTACTCGCCTTGGCTGTTCTTCCTGTGGGAATATGACACTGGAGCAGTTTGGTATGATCAGAACAAGTGCCTCTACATGCGTTTCAAGTAAAATCTCACATCGGAAGCCAAGCCTGGAGAGACCATCAGCTCTGGTATTGGCTTTAAGCGTGTAGCTCTTACCTGCATGACATACGCCCACATGTTACAAGACGCAACAACGAAAGCTCGTTCTAAGAGAGGCACCGATTAGCGTTGGTTTCTACTCTAACGAAAGTTGACTATGCGCACTTTCGCTGTCATACCCAGTCAACTCGTTCGCCCATGCTAATATGATCCCCGACAACCCCCCGGTAATCGGTATCTGCCAAAGACAATGAGTGATATATAGGCAAAGTAAGTGAAGTTGAAACGCGCACCATGTAATAGAGTGCCCATCTCCTGGCAATGTGTGTATACACCGGGGTCGCTGCAAGTAAGATAGCAACAATCATGCCCCACGTCTGTTGATACGGTAAAATTAGTATACACACGACACTTCTGCGGCTGAGTGCGAACTCACGCCTGCTACGATTATGGGAGGCCATCGTAGACCTATGGCATCAGACCACCATGCCCAAACTAATGCTATGAATTGAGGGTTTTATTCAGTTCGGCGCTACAACTTTGGAAGACCACTCAACTGGATACAATCTGAACTGCATTCTGTCCCAGAGGATACAGATTGATTTGGGCGATGCTGTATTTAGGCCTTATCGAGCTCTGGAACCAGAAAATCATTGAAGTAGCAGGTCCGCCTGAGGTGGATAATAAGCATGATGTTAGCAGGGATAAAAGGAACGCGTTACCTCCGTTGTTGAACAAAATGTATACTTTTACAAGTATATATGTCACTTCCTTGCTTGACCACTAGAACCCGGACTCACAGGGAACAAGAGTATAGATATGCCACGTCTTGAAAAACCCTAGGACCTTCGCCTTTGTGAATTTCGAAGGAGGCTTTCTGTTGACCTCCGCCATTCGCTTCCTTGCCATCTCTAGCTGTGGTTCGGTATATAACCACGAAGGTTTGGTGTTATGCGGCAAATCTGGCATAATCAAGAAACCTAAAAGCGCGATGGGGACGGTGATGATGCCGTCGATTATGAAGAGCCCTAGGAAGGAAACCGCATGTTGGAACGACCGTGTCCGAAAAAGAATACACGTACACTTCCACCCGGAAAGCCCATGTACCCCGTTCAACCCGTCATAAGCAGCCTTGATAGATTAGGGGGTTCGACTGAGTCCTGAAGAATATACACCGGCGATACTCACTGTCTGCAAAAAGCCACTGAACATTGGGCCGATAGCACTAGCGGTCTGCAAGGAAAGTCAATCGGACAAGTGAAGATTGTCGATGATCCGGTACCCACGTGGAAGATACAAGCGCGTTTACCCAGTTCATCTGGTTTATACCAACTACCTATGACATACTGCATGGCCGGATAGAATGTGGCTTCTGTTAGACCTATGTGGTTCAAACGGGTTAGTAACTTATCTCATATGAAAAAGACCAGACACCTACCAACGAAAAATCGAATAGCAATCAGATCCGAAAAAGACCTTGAGGTGCTCAGCAGCATCGTTAAAATGCTCCATAGAACTTCCATCGCAGGAATCTGGTTGTTCATTGAGGAGATGTCGCCAAGTATGGTAGCACAACTTACCCATATTGAAGGCCTAACTCTGGCTACAAGATCTGTCAGTTAGTGGTAACTCGTGAGTGCTCGCGTTAAACTTACTGATCAACATATTCGACGGGATTTGGCCCAAAACGTATCCACAGGTCCAAGCAGTGGTAATGTAATTTAGATCGTTGCCCTTTCTACAATCAGAGCTAAAATGGGAAATCTATCTCGACCATATGAATGGAACATCGTACAGATTGAGACTGGAAAAAGTAGTATTAACGAATCAGTAAGCCAGGATGTATCAAAACGACATGCTCTGTTTTCATTCCGGAAACGTATGCGTTCTGCAAAAAATGTGAACACCCGAGAGCGAGAACCGCAAGACGTTCGTACCGTGATATTGTTCTGGTCCAAGTACGTATATAACGCAGAAAATAAGTCACAGCACGCGAAGGAGACAGCGAGGGCGACTCATTTGCTGAAGTAGGACAAGGCGGCATAGGTCAACACACACGAGTCCAGTTTGTTCAAAAATTTACGTTCCTCTGGCGACTTGTCCCAGGTATCCCTGCACGGAAAAGAAAGTAAGTTTGGTCCATATCGAAAGACAAGGATAGGTCTCAAAACAGCTCAAAACTCACCAAAAGTAACTTCTCAATGATCGCGTTTTGACTTTGAAATCAGACTCGCTATCATCAGGCTGTTCTTTGAACGAAGACATCTTACAGAACGAGTTAAGCAGGAGCTCAGCCTGGTCGACATTTCTATCGTATTCTTATCATTTTAAGGGCTTGAAACCTCGTCGCCGAAGGATCGCTTGATAATTTGAACAGAATCTTGCGTCTTTTGCATGCAGAATGAAGCCATATAGTGGCTGAAAGCATCTGGCTATGGCGCAAGGTGATCTTTAAATGCACAAGCGCCACGAGCGCCACAATGTTCGTTGATGATGCTATCGAAAATATGGATTAGATGCGCTGATATAATTCAACGTTCAATTCATCTTTATCCTGATTTTCATGGCCCGAATCATCCCAAAAGTCCTCTCATCCTTTTTTCTTGGCAATTTTGAAGAACAGACGTCATAAAGAAACTCATTTGGTCATTCGAGTTGCGGGACTGAAGTTGATACGCGTCGCGAAACCACAACGAGTGGACAGACGATTGGACGAGTAACGGCAGCAGCAATATTGAAATGGATGGAGAAGGAATGGTGCTGCATGATAAGTCCCTGTGTATGTACTGTGTAAAAGACTAACAAATGCATTGCAACGAGTTTCCTACCCCTAACGTCCGAATCCTTCAACAATCTTCGAACTGCTATCCACTTCCCAGATAATCTACAGCATAAACCTATTCAACGAAGGGAAAACAGTGATTGGGAAAGTGAAGATATGAAGTTCCGCCTGATAAAAGCTTTGACGACTGCAGGAACGAGGAAATTCCAGGTGACATACATAAACAGAAGCCGGAACGAGGTAATTCCTGTGGATTTACATACACAAGAGCCATCGCTTGAGCTTTAATGAGGCCACCTGGACAATGTTCCCAGTCTAAAGGTTGAGTGCGGCGCAATCTCGGCAAATCTTAAAACCTATAAATTTAGCCTCTATAGACCGTAGTCTGAGACTTCAAGCTTCATCGGTCATCCCGAACCCTTCAAGCATGCTACGTACCGGTATCTGTACACCCGCTTTCGCCAGTGGATTGCGTTTTTCCCAGCAGACATGTTTTGCAGGGACACGTTCTCTTGCCACTGCAGTTCCTTCCTTGAAAGTTTCCACTCGAGGTCAGAAAAAGTCAGGTACAATCGACGGCTTTTTCTCCACTCTGGACCCCAGCGTTTCTCAAACTCTTCCACCTCGTTTTGCTGATCTCAAAGCTGAACTTTGGAATGATGGCCTGGTACAGTCTTGGAAGGAAATCTTGGAGGAGCTGGAAACTGAGACGGAAAGGATTGCTTCTTTGGGAGGCAAGGTTAGTGCTTGGTTCAGTGGGGGGTGAAAGTGCTTATTCTGATATGGCGTTCTAGGTTATACCCAAAGTAACGTACGGAGAAATACAATCAGGACTTTCCAAAGAAAGCCTAGCCTCGATTAAGCAAGCCGGTGTAGTTGTAGTTACAGGTGCAGTCCAAAGCGAGGTTTGTTACTTAATGTCTGTCGGCGTTAACAATTGTTTATATTTCTATAGGAAGCCCTTTCATGGAAGAAATCCATCCAGGAATATGCTCAAGCTAACAAAGATCTTGTACGAGGTCCGTGTTATTACTCGAGAATCACTTTCACTAGATGTGATTGAAATTGCCCCATAACAGGCTTTCCTGCTGAAGACCCCCAAGTGTATGAATTCTACAACACCAAATCCCAAACCCTCGCGCGTACTCATCCCAATATACTAAATACCCAACGTGCGCTACTATCTCTCTGGCACACGTCTGATCCCAGCACACAAATCAGTCTCGACACCCCAATCTCATACTTTGACCGTCTGCGAATTCGTAAACCAGGCGATATGAAATTTACGCTGGGGCCGCATATCGACGGGGGTAGTGTAGAGCGTTGGGAAGATCCTCAGTATCGGTCTTGTTGGAGAAGAATTCTAAAGGGAGGTAGTAGTTGGCGAGAACATGATCCCTTCGATGCGTCACCCAGGGTTGGTGCCAAGCAAGATCTTTACAATGCGCCGTGAGCGGTTCTAATATCAAGGCTCTCATACAGACGCTAATTTTCCTGACTCAGAAATCAATGTTCCATCTTCAGACCATGGCAAGGATGGACCTCCATGTCCACTACAAAACAGAACGAAGGCACTCTCCATGTACTGCCTATGGTGCAATTAGCCACTTCATATATTTTGCTTCGTCCGTTCTTCCGCCCACGTTCAAGTTCCTCCGGGTCCCTAAAATTTGAAGACTGGGAAGTCGACCTATCGGACCCGGTGTTTCCGGGAAGCGGGATGGGTAAAGGGCAAGAGTTGAATGAGAATACTCATCCCCATCTCAAATTGAACAAGACAATGACTGCGATCCCGATAGTACAGCCTGGGGATCAGGTTTATTGTATGTGTTCTTTGATGATTCCCAGTTTCATAGAAATGCTGACGATGACATATTCACTAGGGCACTGTGATGTTGTACATGCCGTGGAATCACAGCATAAAGGAAAAGGGGATTCTTCTGTCATGTACATCCCGGCGGTTCCTTTGACTGAACACAAGTAAGCAGTTCTTGTTCTCTTCGTCCCTCCGTTACGTATGCTCATCTGCTACTTTAGTGCTGGCTATCTCCGTGACCAGCGAATTCACTTTGAACAGGGTTTGCCGCCTCCGTGAGTCGAGGTTTTAGTCTTGAAATTCGGGCTTGAAATATTAATATAATAATACACTAGGGATTTCCCCGGAGGTGAAGGAGAATCACGCTTCATCGGTCGTGCAAGTGTGGAAGATATCACCACTCCCTTTGGACGTCAAGTTTATGGGTTTGAACCGTTCGACGACGCGGGATCTGACTTCATCAAGAAGGCAAATTCGATCATCTCGAGCTGAGTAGTCAAGTCAGCAACAAGTTGAAGCAGGCCTTTATACTCTATCAAGCTTGTAAACATACTGCATATATTGTCTCATGAATGTCGAATCTCTCCTTGCATTTACAGCGCGACTCGTTCCAACATACCATATAGAAGCGCTCTGTTGTGTGTCGTCTAAAAAGTCCAATAGTGAGGATATGGTCGATCTAGTTTAGGAAGTAAGGACAGAAGAAATACATCTACTCTACATTCGAGATTCTGGATGAGCTCGCCAGAAAGTGTATGTATATGTACCATCTATCTAGGAAAATTTGGGCGTCGAGGCAAGCTGAGAATTGTCTGCCAACATGAACCCAGGATGTGCGATATTCATTGTATACATTGCGAGAACAATCATGGTACCATCAAGAACGTCTACAATCATTAGACGACGGTGAGTAAAGTGAGTAATCAAACACAGTACAGTACTTACTAAAATACACTTGCGTCTGGATAATTTTTCCACTCCAGCCGTCAGAGAGCTCGATGGTACGATACACGGCCCTGTCAACAATTGAGTCAATGCACTTTGAAAAAATGGAACATAACACCCTACCGAATGAACAAGCAGACAGTGCTAAAAATCAAAGCAGCCGTGATAACCTTGAGCTTGACGTTCATCAGTCCTTGTTTAATGTTGTCAGATTTGGCGTGAGCCTCAGGCTCGATCGTGGTAGAGGTAGTGCTGCCATTGTCAGAAGAACTTTGAGTTGTCTTCTCGTTACTTGAATCTCGTCCCCGCAAAGGTGTATCTGTAAGATATCTGATAAAGAATTCGAAGGCGCAGAATACATAAACGGTGATGGTTGCTGTGAATAAGTCGTTAGTGGAACCAGATAAATCTGTATCTGCTCGGTACAGGCTCACCCATCTGGAAAACAATCCCTCCGAGCATGATGTTTCCTCCATTGGTTGGGTCATTCCCGTTACCAACCGCAGTAGCAGCTGTACCTCCCCCGATAGCTTGAATGAGTAACGAGATCAAATCCTTTAGATGGGAATAAATACAACGTCTCGTCATCATACTAGCAGCACCGTACGCACACAGGAGCAGAAAATAATCGAGTCTAGCGAACAGTGACTATTAGGAATTAGTTTTCAACCTGGAAGAGCTGCTTACACCAACGAGGAGGAAGCCGGCTATATTTCGTGCCCAGTCGATTTATGATGCGTCCAAGTATTAAGAAGTTTCCAGCGACAAACGGTGTCGGAGCGAGGATAGTGCAAGTAAGCCTGTCGCAGTTTAGTGACTTGTACAGCGTTCGATAATGTATACCTACTGCATTTCATATGGTGCCAAGAGGTTAGGGCTAAAATCAAACTCTTAGCGGAGGACAAAGACCCAAACCCACGGAAAACGTACTTAAGACTTGACCAGAGTCGAGCACCTTCGTATGGATTCGAGATTTAGACTGAGGAAACTGGACAACAAGGGGGTTCACTCACTCCAGCCCATAAGTTCAAGCAATCCAGCTACAACTATGGTAGGGAAAGCCCACCATGTCTTAAAAAAGATCGCTTGGCCAGAATGCAAAGCTAGAGGACACCAAGTAAACATCAATTGCGTTGAGTGTACGAGTTTCTTGCCTGTTGAGATTCCAAAGAGCACCAGAAATATGATAGTAACGAACTCTGTAGGGACATAACCATACGGAGAGACTATGTCGACTGTGACCTTCCGAAGAAAAAGGTTGGCGGCCATAACTTGTAGGCCTTGAAGTTCATAGCCTTTTTGTTCTGCCGTGCGTGCACCGCGGTCCGGCACCTGATAACAGGCATCAGCCGCTGTGCGCATGTATAACCGTAACTACCGAAAATAGACCCACCACTAGAATTTCACCAGGCCAACATACACATCTTTCTACAAAGAGCTATGACATCCTGTTTAACAGGCGATGCTCCTTCATCTCATCAGCCCGCTGTTTTCTCCACCTTATCTAGTTCATCGGCCATGGAAATCTCAGACTGGCCGGCGGCACATTAATTTACAAGCATCAAATTTTTAAGATTGCGCATGGTGGCCTCATCCAGATATTTTATTGTAGCAGAACTGCACAGTTGTGAGCTTGTCCCTACGATTGAGGGGAATGTATGACGACCAGTCCAAAGACCATGGTGCTCGTACCGCACCATAAGAGCCCACCTGCGACCATGGTCCAGTCAGGTACATAGCTATGTTTAGTGTGAAGTTGGCGGTTTTGTGGCAGAGATGGCAGCGGCGTCCGTTTCTTGGATGTAATGAACGCCCGCCGAGATTTGCATTTGTCACTTGGTTGTCTTCGTTTCACGTACTGTACTTACACAGGCGCGACATCCTATTCACCCCAGGTCCGCCCGGCGCCGTTGATCCCTAGTACGAACTGGCTCCAACTCAGTCTAAAATGTACAAGAATGTCCTGAGGTGTAATCTACAATTTTTAAACTCAGGTGGAGCCAGGTTTGTGCTCAGGATCACCGGTATATTGTGCTCGGGAAGTTCATGCGGCACTGCCGCACCCGATCTTTCCATTGCCATTCCGGTTTCCCCCATCCCCTTATTCTTAATACTCCTTTCGTTTGTTTAAAAAGCCTTCTTAGCACTGAGATCTGAACTCACGGTTATTTCCATCAAGAGATGATGGATCGGGACTCTTTCGCCTCGTAAAACATGCTGCGCAGTATGATAAATGGAAACTCGTACGGACCAACTCAGTCTAACTGAGTAGGGACTGCCATTCCAAAATAATGCTCTATCAGCTGCTCGCCGAAGTTACCAAAAACAAATAGGTTCATCCAAGAATCAACCTGTTCAGTTTCTCGAAGTTCTTCATTTTATGTTGTCGACAGTGGGAGGGACTATAAGAGTTCTAGGTCAGTATTAGCAACGCAGAAAAGGCTAGAAATTTTTCAGAACGCTAGGTATAATAGATGTCGGCATACTGAAGCAGCGGTGTCTAGTCGCTTCTTGGAAACACGGACCATAGCATAAATCATCACAATGATGCAAAATTACAAGTGCAAAAGATAAAGAAAAAGGAAACTCACCACTGGCTGGCCACAAAAATCGTTGAGAACTCCAATCTACGTTTGAAGGCAGCCACAGACATTCAAGAGGGGAGAATGACAGTGACACCAAGCAAATTTTTCGTTTCAGAGCGTGACTAAAACTCCACGGTCACCTGATCTAGGACAAACTATTGCGCAGTGTCGCGGCAGTGATTCTGAAGAACAGGCTACTAAAACGAAGGAATTCTGAGGCGGTAAATAGTAAACGATTGGTGCGCAACGTCGATGATCCCCAGCGGACTACTTATTACTGATCTGTCACTGAGTAGTCTATCACCTCTTTGCTTGTCTTGTCGCCAACTTGTCGCAGAAAAGAGGACGTTACAACTCGGTAAAGAAAGAGCATATTGATGAATATTATTGAGTCGGAAAGATACTGGATACTTTAACATTTTATATAATATTGAATAAGTCATTGATTCAGTTTGTCCCGTCTGGCAAGATGGGCAGAGCAAAGTCGTTCTCCATGTGTCCTCTCTGGAGAGCAGGTCAGCAGTGGTAACTGTAACAAAATGTTCGAGCTCACATAGTGCCTAAAGTGCACAGTCTTCCCGATACTGGTGATCTCCTCAACGTCTGCCTTGGTCAGTAGATTACCTGGAAGGAAGGAGATATCTGCAAGGAGCTTGATCCGTTCTTTATCCCCACTCCCAGTGACAGCAACAACACCCATAGCTCGCGTCCAGAGAAGAAGAACAGCAAACTCATCAATTGGGATAGGAAGGTTTGGGTTAGCGTCGAAGATACGTTTGGCAATCTTTGTTAAAACAGGTTTAAGCGGTCCACCAGTGGGGTGACGAAGTAGAGGAGTCAGGGGTCCAAATGACTCGGTCACAATACCGTGCTTGTCTTGGAGGGCAAGCACTGGTTCCAAGTGAGCAAGAAGATACGGATGATATTCAATCTAACAAAAGGCAATTGAATTCAGCGATCTATGCTCCAGAACCCGTCTTACCTGGTTGACCGCAGGTTTGTACTTGCCACCATCTAAGATCAGCTCGAGATCCTGGGGCCGAAAATTACTAACACCAATAGCCTTAAGCTCGCCTGCATCTTTCATCTCCTCGAGAATCTGCCAAGTTTTCTTAAGATCGGCGGGAGCCACAATAAAAGGGTTATGAATCAAGAAGAGATCTGGGATGAATCCAAGCTTCTGAATTGATTCCTGGATTTTTGGGCGTACTTGGTTAAACGGAATAGTGCTATTTCCTGGTCCTTCTGATACTGCAAGTTGCCTAATTAGACGTGTATCCCGGTTTTTGTATGAAGTGATACGTACGCTTAGAGGTAACAAAGACTTGATCTTTCGAAATTCCAGATTTCACCAAGGCTTCACCAGCTGCCCCTTCGTTTCGGTAACTCTGCGCGGTATCGATATGTCGGATACCGGCTTTCAAGGCCGCGAGTCCAGCTTCTACGGGTATTTGGGCTGCACTTCCAGTGCCATTTCCCCAGGCAAGCCAGGGTATTTTGACACCAGATCCTAAATCGAATGTCTGCACAGTGGGAGACATGGTTAAAGAAAAACTCTAGGTTTCGCCCCGTATACAGTAATCGGACCGTGCGGTCCTGCAAAAACTCACCTGTGATCAATTAACGGGCCGAGATGGGCCGAGACGCGAAAGGACGCTTTGACGGGGCGCGATAGGGCGGTGATGGGCGCCTAGTCGATTAATCTAGACCACGACAAGTCAAAATCCAGATTACATACCGCCTTTTTCCTATTAATGGTTGTGGGTGGTCTGATTCCAATCCCTACTCTTTCGATGGAAGTGGAGGAGATAGGTCAAGAGTTAAAGCTGATATGACAACGGCATTTGACGAGTGACTCGCAAAAGAGCACGTTTTCTCTTTATTGCCACGAGTTCGCCAGTTGGACTGAGATATCTGTCATATATCGTCCACCAGGCCATCACACTAAAGGAGCAATACCGTAGCCAACCTGATATTAATAAGAAAGATTCAATTATAGAGGTAAATTTCCATTTCTGTCGATCCAAGTCGATGAAGGAGCCATCGAAGAAAAGTG
The DNA here is from genome assembly GCA_015501585.1 of Rhodocollybia butyracea. Classification (NCBI taxonomy): domain Eukaryota; kingdom Fungi; phylum Basidiomycota; class Agaricomycetes; order Agaricales; family Omphalotaceae; genus Rhodocollybia; species Rhodocollybia butyracea. The sequence continues at coordinate 219,561 of JADNRY010000014.1, read as the reverse complement.
ACTGCTGACTCTTGAGGCAGCGCGACACCGTGGCGTTTTATTAGTTTATAGTTATTTTGATTTTGTGCACCCCTGAGTGTTTTATAGTAGCATCAAATATCTTCCGGGCCTACGAAACATCACTCGATCTCCAGTACTTCTCAATCCAAAGGTGTCGAGAAGCACAGGACACTCAGGGATGATCTGACGGTAAACGCTGCAGTCGCGGACGAAATCGAATTCAGGAGACGTATACTTTCCGTGTATATCGCGTTCGGCCTTCGTGTTCGTGACGGTCTGCATAACACTGACCTGCGAATGTCCATCAATTGAGGTGTCCATCCAACACTGCATCGTTTTTAAGCTGCCGCCATACTGTAACCTAGTGTATCTGGTTGATATTCATCCATACAAATCAGGTGAATTCTTACGTTTATTAACGACTATGAGGGTATAGTGTATGTACATTCTGAAAACAAGTATCAGAGCAAAACGAGGCTCAGTCTATAGTGGTGACAGACCAAGTATACGGGAGCCCCAAGGTTTCTAAACGGCACGTATATATAAGATCGATATGCAATAGGGAATAAGTGTCAAGATTCATGAGTAACCAACGACACGGTAGAAGAACGGGGAAGTAAACAGATGAAGGCTGGTATACTTTGTCTGCATAGTACGTCAGTAAGACCCACCGGTACAAAGCACTTGGAACTCCAATAATTTGAGTAGAAGCTCCGCTGTACAAAAGGATCCACAGACGTTATATGGCGGAGAAAACGCGGTTATTTGTCTCTTGTTCAAAACGCGACCGATAAATTGGGCATGTAGTCTGTGGATGATACCATTCATAAGTATGTTGATCTAGACGGCATGGCATAGGAAAAGAAGGTAGAGAAGCAAGCGAAAGTTGCTTATGGCGCGCATGAAATGATGAAGAGTTATAGGTCCAAAGGATGGAACAACCATCTTGTGTCGTTGTCATCGAGGCGAAAAGTAACTTTGGTCTTGGTCAAGAGACTCTGAATCGCTGGCGTGCGGAGTGTGTCCAGTAGGAATGTTCAAAACTGCGTTTTCCACGCCAGGTGTTCGAGTGGTTTGAGTCATTCGAGTATCAGCGGTGGTGACAGTAAGCGAGCTGTCCATTCGATTGAACACAAACTTGCAGACAGGCAAAAGAACTGAGTTTAAATATTTGGAGAACGAGAAAGAAAGCTCACCCCACGAAAAGGCCTTGAATAATCAACATGATCCCCTAAACTAACCGAACTTGGGCCTGCACCTACTGTTTCGCTGGTTCCATGTACAGGACCCAACAAACCATCTGCATACTCGTTCTGGGAGTCATATGTCAAAACCGAAGGTAGCGGCGGAGAACGTTGGAAAAGTGGGGGTGGTTCGAGATGAGAATCGGTAGGAGGAGGTGGTGGAAGTGGAGGGTTAAGCAACGACGTTCGGGTCGGATAAGTAAGATAATATGAAGATGAAGATGGTGTATCAGGATCTGTTGGCCCGTGTGTCGAGCTTCGGCCTCCCCGAAGCCGCCCAATGAAGCCCCTTGAGATGGATTTGGAAGAAGACAGACGGGAAATTGGACTCGAGGAACTCTCAATGATTTTGATCTTTGGTATCGAACGCTGAATCGGTTCATCACTATGACCACCGGAATTCGAATGTGAATTCGACGATCCCGAACCAATTCCCTGAGACATGTGCAATTGCGAAGACGAAGAAGACGCGACAACCGGCGATAAAGGGGGCATGCGGAGGGTATCTACAGCCTGGCCGAATCCTGTCATATTATGCCCCTGTGACCGAGTGACGTGTGTAGAACCTGAGCTCTCTACAGACCCAGGGGCGAATTCATGAATGCTCCCGTGACCATGCCCACTAGAACTATTACCGTCTCCATCGCTAGCGCCGTACACAGGGAACATAGGGACTGCCGCCAAAGTACCCATCACATCCTCGTCTTCATATTCATCGTTCAACGGTGATCGCCACGCTGTGGCAGAGGTGGATGCACTCCTATTGAGCATTGGCCGCGCGCTACTGCTCCCGCTGACGCCACGCACGAGATTACCCAGTTGTACACTGCCCAAAGTCCCACTTCGCGTGGACATTTGGCTTGTGGGATCAGCAACACCTGAGTTTTCATCATTATCCTTGCGAGTGTATTTCCGCCTTACGCGGGCGCAGATCAAAAATGCAATGAAGGCACCCAACACAAGCGCAACTGTTGAACCTACTGCGACACCGATAATGGCCCTGGTATTTGTCGCAAAGCTCCTGCCAGTTTGGGATGGCGCTAGAGATGCGCTCGGAGATGGAGACGAGGAGACACTCTTTGATAAAGAGGATGAGGGAAGTGAGTATATGGAAGCCGTCTGAGGGACGTGCGTGGGTGACAGAGTGGTGAAGACCGAAGCAGTAGAACTTGATGAGGACGAATGTGGTAGTGATATAGGAGGCGGCATTGAAAATGTACTAGAAAATGAGGACTGGGACTTCCTGGTGGATGGGACGGAAAAGGAGGTAGCTGATAGTGACGTTGATGAAAAGGTACTCGAGGACAAAGACGTGGATGAGGATAGGGACGTGGGCATCACTGAAGAGGATGATGAGAGGGACGTGGTACTTAAGGACGATTTCGAAGCTAGAGAAGTCGTGGAAGTGGTAGAAGAAAACATTCTGATGATGGATTCATTACATTGAAACACGGAAAACTAGGCACTCACGAGGAACTGGTGGAAGAAAACGAAGACGTAAGGGTAGAGGAAGTCATGGGGATCGAGCTCGAGGATGAACTGGACAAGCTGGTACTTGAGAAAGTAGAAGCTGTGATGGCGGAACCAGAAAATATAGGAGTAACTAAGCAAATCGTATAAGAACAGAAAACACGTACTCGGTGTTGATGTGGACAATGCTGCCCCAGCGAGGTCAGCATCCACAGAGCGGGGGGGCATTAAAAGTGCAAGACCAACGTCAAGGTCCAGCGACAGCGACAGCGAAGGCTGAGAACTTTGGGACGAAGACAGTGAAAGCTTTGATCTACAAGTTTGTGCCGTCAGATTTCATACCTAGAAAAACGAAAGTGACGTGAACTTACAAAGTTGAGCCACACAAACTCCATTTCCCTGAGTATTTTGACGCGTCGTCCATACCTTTCCTCAAGTGCAATGACCTAAGTGCGTCGATTCCGTTCATTCCCGCTGTCCCTCTGTTTTCGTCGGGATCAATTTCCCTTGTCCTCCGAATCGTAAACGGATTCGGGAGATTCCTATTACTACTTTTCTCCTGCTTTCTCTGCCTCGAGTGAGATCGGTGTTCGCATGAGTCATGGGTAGACATATTCAAGTGACGGTCGTAGGTGTAAAGACTATAGTGTAGAGGTAAAGACTGGAGGACGATGAAGTTACCACAAATCAATTGCGTCTCCGTCGTTGTAAGTGAAGAAAGAAAGATGGAAGCTCTGATCCTGGTTGTTTACGAGGCTGAGGCTGTAGAAGCTCAGTCGGGTTGAAAGCGATTCGTCGAGTAAGGTCCTCGGCCACAGAGCATCCATGAAAATTTGACTCGTATGAAGCTAAAAGCAGGAAAGCCGGGCCAAAGATCAGGTTACAGAGATGTCATTTTCCTGGTTGGCAGAGAACTGGTGGAGCAGAGAGAAATCGAAGGAAAAGCCGGACTGAATGGTGTTCATGAGTAAAAAACGTTTCACACGCTTTTGGAGCCCTGATTATCCAAATTAAGGTTTTATATTATTATTTATCCATGGGTATCAATGAGTATTGTAAAAAATCAAGTGTAGAAGTCATGTATGTAGTTGTAATCTACGACTTGGAGAGCTAGGGAGACACAAGCTCTCGACCGCTATACACGGTACCTATACTGTATCAAGTCTCAATTGTATGTAGCTCGTGAACGCTTAAACCGTCAGTGCTGTTTCTTACTGTAATGAGCATCAAATCGACAACCGAATTACCGGGACAGCAAGCAGCCTGAACGCAGGCAACGACGCCGAATTTAGTCGCAACGTGCCAGTACGATGGCACTTTGCGCACGCAGCAGCGCTAGCGAATAGGAAAGAATTCGAAAAGCAAAACTTTTAACGAGCTACATAGTACATATCAAGGCGCTCTTTTATCGAATATCGAGTAGAACTTGCTTGTGATACGTAACAGTCGAAGATGGCTTAGACGGCTTAGCCTGTGGCTGCTGACGCTCGCAGGCTTTCCCACCGACATGACGCGGTGGTAACATTGTACGCAGGCGATATTACAATGGGAGGACAGAGGGAAGCTAGTAGTCGCGGAAGTTAGAAAGCTCAAGCCTTAAAGCGTAGATGAGTACAGTAGGTCGGGATGCTGAAGGATTTCAGGCTATACTCCCTGACTCGGCCGAGTCACCCCGGGATGAAAATTGGATAAAGACCTTGATACGACCGACTCCACTCACGAGTAGTAGGGTCCATACATACATCAGAGTACATCAGCGATTCTAATAGGTACGTTTTCGTAAATGCCCCCCAGCCTGCATTAACACCCTTGTCCACCGTAGGCCTCTTTCCACATGGTAAGGCTCTGTGTCAGCTTTAGGTTTCGTATGAGCCTCACAGGAAGTCTTGATAAATTCTTCTGCAGAGTCATAGACTTCCCAGTGAGATACTATTTAGTTTCCCGGACGACTGGTCCAATCCAGGGCTGTACCAGGAACACTTGGGACTTGGCATACCCAACTCGGGAATATAAGCGCCCACTGCACAAGCGCTTAAGCGATTCCGCGGAACCAAGCCTAACCAAGCCCATAAGTACCAATTGACTCAGTACAACCAGGTACATACAACTGAGTAGATGTCAAAAGTCAAATTGGAAGTAAGATAATTGCACTTACAATGATACATCATGTATTGACTTTTTTCCTTCGACGACCACGATCGAGATTCGAGTCACATTCCAATCATGCCTAGCAATCGCTACAGAACAGGTGTCTCAATGGGTAGTTAGCAAGTATATTGATTTCTCGGCGCAAAAGAGTTGACAGGAGAGGGCCCAAAGACGACAGTCTCCAGAGTCAAAATGAATACATCGAACTTTTCCAGCGGTTCTTTAGCTTTTAGCAAAAAGTACTAGATTCCCTTGCATCTGCTGTGTCATCATCGGATTCCCCTCCTTCGATATCTGAAGTTTGCTGTTTTTCTATTCAACAAGATTCCAATCCACGCGGTAAGTGATCTAACTAGGTGACTCAAAACAACAGCTAACCTTTTTCCGCGCGCTTCGACGAAACCAACGAACACGCACGCCTCCCTTTACGACAAGCCTCACAGCGCATCCTAGTCACCGAGGAGAAGCACTCAGTCCCACACTTGATACACACGTCACATTCCGGGCTGTTTTTCAGTGTCAGGGGTGGGCTGACTGAGAACCTTGCTGAGATCCCCAAGGTCGACACACGTCGTTGTTTCAAGGATTTCTGGGAGCGAGTGCGTTTCGACGGCGGACCTACGGGTGCGCTTCCGTTCATTCGTTTCTTGGAGGATGATGCAGTAGGCTCCGTCTTGATCATTAAAGGTGAACCCATCCGAATCCTACCTCTGGGTTTGGGAGTCTTTCGCAATTCAACGGAATCCATGACACGTCGAAAGTTCTTGACCTTGTCTGGTTCTATCCTACCTCCCGCCTTCTGCTTGGTCGCGAATCTACCAAGCTCATTCCTGGTGTAATTGAACTCGACCTCTTGTGCTTCCATCACTTGAACTGCACGCTCCTCACGGTCATTTTTCTCCCGTTCCAAAGCAGCTGTTCTCCACTGGGGATCTACCCAATTCCCCTCCCAGCTCGAAGAGGCTTGAGACTTTATGAACTGGTCACCTTCGGTGAGTGCTTTTTGTGTACGAGCATCGAATTCTCGCGAATGTGCATTAGGATAGAGGATAGAGAGGACTTTTTCGTATCGAGCCTGTGATTTAGTACCAAAATAAGCCGAACCCAATTCTCGAAAGAAAGGTGGGGTGGCTCACTCGATGTTCAGCAAACTCCTCCGCCCATCGTTCTACTTGAAACTCCCCATTCTCGACAAGCGTCTGTGTAGTTGCATGCTTGAGCACAGCCATCCGTGCTCTCTCGTAGGCAGACTCGAAGGAGTTCGTTGTTTTACTGCCCATGCCACAAACGACGAGTGAAAAAATTGGTTGAACAATGCAGGGCCAGGCGCCAACCTTACCTTGCAATTGCACGCGTACCGATTATCGATGATCGAATTTGTTCCAGCGCTAACCATCAAAGCTTCGAAATTCAAAGCCCGCTGGGGACCTCTGAGGACTCGAGGAAACTCGTCTTCTGGACGGGCTGTAACCTTTTTTTGAGTTACCACGCCAGCCTTGGACTGCTCTGGTCATACGACAGGTTAGAACTGTTAGAGTGTTCTCTCCGGACTTAAATTTGCTCTGACCTTTTAGACGTCATCCATATTTGAATTCACCAACCCAGTCGTTGTCAAAATGATTCGGAACTAGAGACAGTTTCATGATGGATGAGACTCAAAGAAAATCTTCTGGCTATCGCGGATAGAAGATCTGCTACTGATGTATCAGCCAAGAGTAGTCTGTCTGTCGGCACGCTGGGCCACTGGGTGTTCAAGCGTACGGCTCGGTTTAACAGACCATAGCTTGAGACCTACTAGTAAGCCTGCTTCCCCTTTTGTAAACTTATATTGATTTTTGTAAGTTCCCTCCATTCCAGGTCCCAACACTTTGATGTGGGTGGGGTTCTCCATGTGTGTTTTTCGTTACAAAAACTGATTTTAATCAACCCAGATACTGTAATGAGTTGTTTCTGACAGTTGGCCAGCGCGATCGAAATCTCTCTGGGCGGCAGCTTCTCAACTGCGAATAATCGATGGGAGTGCATGGACCGGTTTCAGAACGGCTAGAGGCAGCCAGAAAGGAAGGTTTGACGGTTCGCAAAACCTAAACGTCAGTAACTCATTGAACAGTTTGGAGCGTTTCCCAATGTTGGCTACTATATATACTTTTTTTCTCTCATGTGGGTTCCCGATTCCCTATACTAATTACTGAATGATAGATTTTTCATATGTAGCCGAATCTTCATCTGCTGACCTCGGTTGCTTATTATAACAGGTCTAGGGGCAAAGAGCTCTCGTGAGGTTCTTCTCATTCTTGCCTGAACGAGCTCCTTGGTACCGCCTGCCCCAAAGCGTCCAGCGTTCACTGTCAATTATGCCTGACCAAACTCGAGTACGTTCAAGTTGTGTTATGGTGGCTTTCACTCAGTTCACCCTTGTTTGCAGAACCAATGGGCCGGGGTAGCCATAACCATGTTTGCTGCCTTTGGTGGAATTCTATACGGATACGACACTGGTGTTATTAGTGGAGTTATCGTGATGAAGAACTGGCTAGAAACGTTCGGAACAGACCCCAAAGGCGATGGGAACTTTGTCATTAGCTCTTCAACAGAGTCTTTGGTTGTCTCAATTCTGTCTGCTGGTACCTTTTTCGGAGCTCTTGCTAGCGGCTACAGTTGGTATTTTTGTTCATTGAGAGTCCTTCAAAACTAAATTCTTTGTATTTATCTACAGCTGCAGATTGGCTTGGTCGTCGATGGGTACGTCGATACGTTACTCCTTTTCCTGTCGGGCCTTACCTTTTTTAATTTTTGCAGGCCATTATTACCAGCGTCGTTGTCTTTTGCATAGGTGACAAAGGGTTTCTCGTCTGAGCAGAGCCGTTTTTCAAATCGAATGTATTCTCTACAGGTGTCGCTATGCAAACTGCTTCCACCGCCATTCCTCTATTCGTCGTAGGTCGTGTCTTTGCAGGTTTCGGTGTCGGCGTTACATCTACTGTAGTGCCGAGTGAGTTAATCTACTACTTCTCATGTACTTATCCTCACCGGTACATTTTCGCTCTCAGTGTACCAGGGCGAATGGTTAGTTGAATATTTCAGTTACTTTAATCTTCTGTCAACTCAACACTGTCCAGTGCACCAAAATGGATTCGTGGAGCCGTTGTTTCTCTCTACCAGTGGTGCATTACCATTGGTCTGTTACTTGCCGCCGTCGTCAACAACGCTACGAAAGACCGCCCTGATCACTCCTCATATCGTATCACCATCGGTATTCAATTCATTTGGGCATTTATCCTCGCCACCGGTATTTACTTACTTCCTGAGGTAAGTGCGCCTTGAATCCGGCGACGATTTAGTTCAAAATATTCTGTAGTCCCCTCGTTGGCTAATTCGTCATGGTGACATGGACCGCGCCGTTGTCTCGCTCTCTAAACTGACTGGGTTATCTTCTACCGACCCCGAACTCGAACTCGAGCTCGAGGATATCAAAGCCTCTCTCGCACAGGAGCTTGCACTCGGCGAAACCTCAGTCATAGACTGCTTCAGGTCCTCCGAGAACAAGATTCGTCTCCGTACTCTCACCGGTATCTTCATTCAGGCTTGGCAACAGCTCACCGGTATCAACTTCATCTTTTACTACGGAACCACTTTCTTCGCAGCCTCGGGTATCTCAAACCCTTTCCTCGTTACCGTTGCTACCAACGTCGTAAACGTGGGAATGACCCTTCCTGGTACTTGGGCTATTGAGCGATTTGGCCGCCGTAAACTCCTCCTTATTGGCGCAGCAGGAATGTGTGTTTGTGAATTTATTGTCGCAATTGTTGGTGTCTCTGTTACCACCAGCAACTTGACCGGTCAGCATGTGCTCATCGCATTCGTCTGTATCTATATCGCCTTTTTCGCCTCTACCTGGGGACCCATAGCCTACGTATGTTTCTTCTCTCTTCGTTCGAGTATATACTTACGGTGTTTTCGACTGATTAGGTCGTCATTAGTGAAATTTTCCCGCTTCAGGTTCGCGCCAAAGCCATGGCGATGTCTTCTGCATCCAATTGGCTGTGGAATTTCGGAATCGGTTACGCCACACCTTTCCTCGTTAACAATGTTCAGGGGAGTGCCGGTTTGGAGGTCAAAGTGTTCTTCATCTGGGGTTCGACTTGCCTGTGCTGCTTCATCTTTGCCTACTTCTGCGTCCCCGAGACAAAGGGCCTCACCCTTGAGCAGATTGACTTGATGTACCAGCACACAACACCCCTCACCGCTGGCCCCTACCGAGCACGTCTCATCGCCGAAAATATACACGTTTCCCAAACGACCAAGGCTACCCCGGATGATGTCAATTCTGAGGGGCATGGTTCTGCAGATGAGAAGGTTTAGTTCAGCTGTATTACTAAATCCTTTTATGATCCTTTATGAATCGTGCTTTCACTGTGCATCTTATTAGTTTCGAATATACGATGTCTATATTCAATACTTCGAGGATAATAGTGCCGAAAAAAGTGCACGAATCAAAGCGTCTAATTTCCGACCCCATTCAGTCATGCTCTATAGTCTTGCTCCTCCCATTTTCCCTTCTACAAATTAAAGAGAAATCTTAGCATTTACAACGCACTTCATATACGTAGGCGAATTTTTTTCATAAGGTAATTTCGTGCAAAGTCGATAAAATTAGTCACGTGGCTATCGGAAGCATCCCGAAATGTTTGCTTAGAGCGATGACCATTTCGGATGACTTCCGGCTTAAATACCCCATCTTTCTTCTCTTCTTCACAACTTACCAGTGTAAAATATGAGCTCTCCTCTGTGCGACGACTGTATCAAAGGTGGGTCTAATCAATAATTTCGGTCTACAGTAATCTGAACTTTTGCTTCAGGTGTTATACATGAAGGCAACCCCAAAGGCAAATGGGAAACCATAGGTGGTGTCAACTGCTACGTTGGAACTCCATCCGGCGATTATAGCAAGGAGAAAGCAATTCTTTTCATGCCCGACGCTTTTGGTATCAGTCTTATCAATAACCAGGTTCATTGTTTGGAATTTTCATCGTTTGAACTATTGACCGTGCTGCCTTAGCTTATCATAGACTCCTTTGCTGAAAACGGTTTTCTCGTAAGTCTGCTGCTAGTGCTCTCAAACAGCTTCCCCTCACTTTTCTGCGACGAAGACTATCGGTGTGGAGTACTTCGAAGGCGACGGTATCCCTGAAGACGCGTTAGAACCTGGTGTAGGCATTCTTGCGATAGCCAGCTCTTCACATTGCTAAACGGCTATTCATAGAAAACATTCGATCGCGATGGCTGGTACTCGAGACATGGATACGAAAAGACTCGAAGTCTGGTTGACAAGGTGTATGAAGCTTTAGAGCAAAGGGGAATCACCACCTTTGGCACGGCTGGATATTGCTTCGGAGGTATGTTGGCAATTCCTGTTTGTCCTAGTTCGTCTACTAGAGCTTATTTTCGTTTCGCCATAGGGGCTTATGCCTTTCCTCTTGGAATCGAGAATAAAGTCAAGGCTACTATGATAGCCCATCCGTCCCGAAATATACCCAGTCTCTTGCAGGTAGGCTACTTTCCCATTAAGTATATACCTCATCCGATGTCTAATCACGTTTCTAGGAATACTTTGACTCCTCTCGAGTTCCTCTCCTAATCAACTCTTGCGAATTCGACCCAGCACTCCCGCCTGAAGCCTGTGCAAAGGCAGATGAGATATTTGGTGATGGAAAGTTTGCTCCTGGGTACAAACGTGTTCATTGGGAAGGATGCAAGCACGGCTTTGCTGTTAGAGGAGACTTGAGCGATCCGAAGGTAAAAGCAGGGAAAGAAGGCGCTTTCAAAGAGACAGTCGAATGGTTCTCGAAGTATCTCTGAGACAGAAAGCATGTGTACGCAGTAGTACAGTAGTACAGAACGTGTATATTGAAAGTAAGAAATAAGCTGATTAATCATAATGGTTACAGCGCCGTAGCACAAAATCGCCTGGAACAGACCAGCACTACGCGCTGTAAGTTGGAACATTTAACAACATTTACACACTAAAATCGGCGCACATCAGGCACAGTGTGTACCACGGCTGTTGCTCGATGGGACCGTGTCGGTTATCCTCCTCCTGAAAATATCCACCTCCAGTCCTACTCGAATGATGATGCAATTCCCAGCGCACCCCTGATACGCTTCGTGGACATCACCAGGACCCGCATCTACGCACATAAGATCTCGAACACGAATGTTGCAGAAAACGATCTCCAAGTGATTGCCGCCTAATTGCAAAAGGGGTGGGATACATGAAGCCTGGTCCAATAACTGGAGATCGGAACGAAGCTGAAGGCCACTGACATGTTAGCCGTATCGGAAGTGGATATGATCGAAGAATATCTGGGTGGATGTACCATACACGGCCAACTGGAGACACGCAGGACGGAAAACGGGACCGAAATTGCAGCCCATGTGAGGTATGCATGGACAACCAGTACCAATTGTGGCTTCTTTGACACAGGCAGCTTTGGTCAGTGGGCTGATTAACCATTGAAGGGTCGAACCTCACCTCGAATTAACCCTGGGACTGGCAGATACAACTCAAGGATACATCATCTTGGGAATGCATCATCTATGATACATCCTCATCGATAAATCTGCTTTGAATTTTCGAGGTACGACGGCACGGCAAACGACTTTACCAGTGGGTAATCGGCGGTTAGACTAAGATCTACCATAGTAATCAAACACTCTGAGATACCTAACTTAGTATAGGCAATACTTACTTGGACGGGAACCAAAGTTCACAAGGTCTTCCAAAATTGGCACTCAGGACATCATGCATCATGCATCACCCCAATGGGCGTGTGATGGTTGAGAGCACACCAAAAGTCAGCCGAGACAACCCGGTGAACGATGCACAAGTGGCGCTTCTGGAGCAACTTTGAGCCGGCGGCTACCTCGATGAAGACATGTAGATTCCCCTTGCACCAAATGGATGAGAAAGGCAAATTTAAACTTAATCCACTACATCGTGCGTACCAAGCTAAATATGTACCAGGGTGAATCGTATCGAGTTGGTTCACCAGGTACAGGATTCGATTGCTTTTGGACTCTTTGCGCTCGTGCTAGGAGTATTTATTTATGTGCTTGAAGACTCACATCGCGAATGAATATATACGGGAAGAATTCCACCAATGCAAGAGTTTCCATAAGCATCGCCTCTGTCGTGTATTTTCCAGTCGCGCGCATCGGTCGGGCAGTAATCATAATTACTGTACGCAGCCCCTCTGGTTACATGACGGTAGACTTTGATGTTTCCACGTTCACCTATCAGAACCTTCCCTCCTTTGAGGTTCCCAGCTGAGATTTCGGTCCGTTGAGTCATGAGCCGAGCGACAATCATAATAAGTAGACAAGGAAGCGTCGCTCGTCTGGTCCTGAGGCCTGAGGATCCAGACAAGCCGTTGTATTTGTCTGGCGAAACAACCAATGAGAAGGTTGACAGTGAACTGTGGGTGACATGTCTTAGTCGTAGTACAGCCGGAATAGTCAAGAACTTGACGTTCGAGAGCATAAACATTGAAATCCTTGTTCTTTGGGCGGGAGGATACAATGTACCAAATAAGCGCTGTTGTAGTTTGTTTGTGTAACACCGCTTAAACGCCAGCTCTAACTCAAGCTCTACTCTTCTAATTTTTTAACGCGAGCAAGTAGTCTTTCAAACCTATCCAACTATATGTTTTGCTCCTACTCTAACCTCAAAAATCCCCCGAGAGCACATACGGTAAGCCACTGGACCTGTGCTGGCTACTACAACTACGTACAAACATGTCATGTACGGCATCGGACCCATTGTTCTGAACAAAAAGAAAATACAATGAAGTGTAAGGCTTATTGTAATAATCCTTTGTTTTTACTAGGAGCCTATGTATAAAAGACTAGCAATGTGGCCGTATAACCCCATCTCATCCGCCTCTGGTGTCTGGTGTCTGCTGCTCTCTTCAATCTACTTCAATTTGTTCTGCATCTGTTCTCTCGCATCTCGTCTCTGTATCCTTAATTGACAACCTCCTTTTACATCTCTCTGGTATGCATTCACGTATCCTATCCCGTCGAAAATCACTGACTCATTTATTATAGACCATTTACGACTCTTTCCTTCGCAGAGCGAATTACATTTTTACGTTTCACGAAACACATATTAACAATGCACGCTTCTCGCATGACCTCGACTTCCACTACTCTCTATCAGCTAGTGACCTATCTTACACGTCCCTTGATCAACGTTTATCCTCCCCAGACCGTTCTGCAGCTGCAAATCTTCTTGCACGCGAACTTGGCGTCTCGCTTCCTCGCTGAGGCTTGTCTATCTCCCTTTACTCTACCCCTTTCCTCCCAATCGCTCCCTCCTACTCCCATTTATGCTGCTTGTCTCCAATCTGGAGTGGCATGGCCGGAGTGGATAGGTGCTTTCAAGCTGGGCGGCAAGACGCTATACATCTGTGTGATGGAAAACAACATAAAGGTTCGCGTTGGCGAATCCGGTGATGCTGTCGCCGTTTGGAACGACGAACCCGTGGACATTCCCGCCATTTCTAAAATCAAGACCCAGAACCAGACCCAGACTGGCAGTGACTCCAGGTCGCCGATGGCCTCCAAGTTGGAGGCATTGCTCGCATCTGTCCGGGCTCGCAACTCTCCAGAGGAGCCTAAGCAATCTATTGTGATTCCTTCTCTCCTTGCCACAGCCTGCCATTCTCACCAGTCATCCGTTGATGACGACGATTCCGATTCGGAATCTGACACAGAGTCAACCACTTCATCCTTCTTCTCTGAGACGTCTTCCACCGACTCAATGACCTCTGTCTCTTCTACCACTTCTTCCCCGGTCCAAAAATCTTCCAGCCTAACTCTTGACGCGAAAGCACCAATTTACGTCCCTCGAATGCGCCTCATGGCCGCTGAATCGACACCCGCTCATTATCTTTCTCGATCCGAGCGTCGCCTTACCAGTGCCACCGTCGACAAGAGCAAAGCCGATATCTGCCAGTACAAGTACCAGGGTGGCCAGACATCTGTAATGACTGGCGGTGTCATGCTCGGTTCTGTGAAGCCTACCACTGCTGTTACTCCTTCCCCATGCCCTCATATTGCCACTGAAGGTCGCAACGTTAAACATGTTTCACGTTCTTCGAATAACTGGCGTACTCGTGTTTAAAGTCTTCATTTTCCCTACCTAGATGGTCTGGAAACGATTCCTGTCATGCCCCTTGACGCCACCAAGATTTTCTCCTCTTTACACTGAACTTTCTACTACTACTTGTATCATACACCTCAGCTCATCTATTGGATATTGGGATTTCGTCTTCTCGGTAGGTATAGCATTTTGTAGCATCTCCTTGTATTACTCATACTACATACTCAACATCATGTCTTGTCGTAATAAACTCATTGTAGACAATCATTTAGCGATTTTGCCTCTTTCAGTTGACTTGGATCAGCATGGCTTCACTCGCGCCCACCTCAACCACTATCGAACCATCCTTAGGCGATCTCTCCACTAGAACAGTACCAGGTACGCCTTTTACCTCCTGCGGAAGACCGTGCGTCGTAAAATTCCACATAACACCTCCAAAAGTCAGATCACTATCTGCCGACGCGCCATTGGGTGCAGTCAATGTCCTTGTCTTGACATTCGAGTTTCCCTGATGGTCGTCGGGGAGCATGATCTTGAAGACAGTCTGAGGGCGTGGAAACGGAGTGGTACCATTCCATTCGTTGAAATTGATCAAGGCTATCCGCGCGAGGGAGGAGGATTCGTATATCGCGTAGGCGCTGATCTTTTCAGAGGTCAGAATTTGGGGAGGGATAGGCTGAGACTGGGTGTTGTTGGGACCGGATGCAGTGTTATTGGTATTATCGCCTTGGGTGACTACAAAGTCAAGTGAAGCGATTTGGATAGGACCTTGATGTGAGCCGATGGCTTCTGCCGCGACTTTCAGTCCATACCAAGGTGCGCGGACTTTGGGTGGACTAGTATCGGTTGCGATAGGCTGCCAGGCTGCCTGTTGGGTAACGAATAAGTTGTCGGGTGTAATCAACATCCAGGATAGAAAAAACGAACGTAACCGAACGTGGTTCCTTGGTGCATATACATTCGATTGACACTCTATGAACAGGTGAGCTTGAGGGATAGCTCTTTTTTGACTACTCAATTACTCACTAGAGAGGCGCCATATAAAAGATAATCTAAGGTCCAGAGTGCTGAGCCCAAGACTCCCTCTAACATTTAAACAGTCAGAGGAAATTTCCTACAATACAGTGCCAACTGCTTCGTACCAAATTGATCCATATTGAGATTAACGAAATCGATATTCGTTTCCCCCATATTAAAGGTAATGTCTTCCGTGGAGGGTGATGAAGCCAAAAAAGACAACGACGCAATCACCTGGGTAAGGTTTGCCACAATCGCGTCATGGTTCATGAACGTATCTAATTAGAAAAAAATTCAATCCGGGTCAGGCAAGTTACCAACCATACATACTTCCAAGATTGACCCAAGGCGCGCTTCCTACAGGGTAGCTAAATAAGATTCAGTATACAGGAAACCGAGTTAAGTTGTAAATGCTTACTTGTGCAACGACACGCTTTTCAGATTGTGGTTCGAGTCCACGTTGGCATCGAACGCTGTTTCTCTATACATAGTTCGTGTCGTCAGCTAACACGTTTCAAATCTTGAGTTTGCCTACGTCGTCCAAGCGTGATTCGCTCCCAGTCCTGCGAAAACCAGTCCTTGGAACCATTTCTTTGTCAAGTCGAGCCCGAAGGGGGATAGCACTTGTTCAGTTACCGCCGCACTGAAAATTTTCCATCGATTGGCGTAGTCCACGACAGTGAAGTTTGCTGGCACCACATTGTTATTGACATACAGATCCTATCCATTTACACGTGTTAGATTTCGGGATAAACTCAATAGTAGAGAATCCATACCTCCTCGTTTCCAATCTCGAAAGAATCTAATCTGTCACCCCCGATAGCGTCTAATGCCCATTGTGCGCCGAGGATTGTATTATTCAGCGCTAGGGAATCATTCCGTACCAAAGGCAAATCAAAAATGAACTTGAGCCCGGGGGGAAAGTTGGCCTCGTCAAAGTTTTGTTGAAACCTACATACGGACCGTCAGCGTGTAACAGGTCGCCTATAAGAAGGATCTTCGTGCACACCATTTCTGATTCAACGTCACGTTCAGGGGGACACCATTGCTCCCTATCAGATCGTCAGATAACAGGTCAGCGTAGGGGAGACCAACTGCTACCTTCTACTTGTACTATTGTCGTGTTTTGCGAGGGTATATAAGTCGTACGATCTGCAGAAGTTCCTCCGATACGAATTTCTGGTGCAAGCAACGTAGATTCTGTCAAGGAGGATAGCAGATTCTTCGAAAAAATGTTCGGGGATTCTCCTTCGGAACCGATACGAGTGTAGTCCTTAGGGCATGTTTAATGTGTCGCTTAAACGTTGATCAAGTTCGGATGAATTTACCTGGAAGAAATGTATAGCAATTGATAAAGAGACGAAATTATTGACAACGGGCTTGGAAGCAGAAGTAGGCGGCCTCGTTGAAGGAGTAATCACCACTTGAGACCTGGGTTCCGATTCGTTGGCCGCGAAAATGCCATGAGAGTGCAGCAGTAGGATCCCGAGGAGACTGTACTGAAAATGCTTCATCGTGGTGTTGTAAAGGGTGATGTTCGCTTGCCAGCCTTTTTATATGTGCCCTACTATTACTAAATACGCAACCTTGCGTCGTTGTTGGGTACACATGACCAACTCGGAAAGTTATATATTCCGGGCCACGACGAGGCCGTGAATTTTGTTATGCTGAGGCGCATCTTCCGGGATTGGGAGGGGGTTAAAGGGAATACGCGCGTTTATTCATCATGGGTGTCAGAGTAAGTAAGTAGAAGGAGATTGCTCATTCTCACAATACTGCTTACGCTGGCACGTGTGAATTCGTGGGCGGCTCTGCACCTAAAAAGGAAACACATGTAAGCGATATATAAGACAAGCGTAAGACAATTCTGTCATGGTTTCTTTTCTTCCTCATCTTCCCAAAACCGCGCTCTATATTCTCATCTCCTGTATTCCTCTATATATAAGCCTCTGGGTCTACCTCTTACCCTCATCATCCAACATTCTGTCGGCTACTCTAGTTCGATTTCCTTTCATCCTAAAAACCGTTCCCAAAATCAAACACTTTTCTTCAATACCTAACATGTCAGAAATCAAAGTTATTCCTCGGTTCAGCCAAGACAGAGGAAACGCGGACCATGATTGGCTTCGTACCTTCCACACCTTTTCCTTCGCCATGTACGTTGATCTTTTTGGCGATAAGGCCTTAAGGGCTTGAGCAAGGGCTGACCGTATTAACAGGTACCAGGATTTCGACCATGCGCAGTATGGCTCACTCCGCGTCATAAATGAAGACAGAGTTGCGGCTAGAACTGGTTTCGGTACACATTCGCACAGAGAATTCGAGATTTTTTCTTATGTTGTAGATGGAGAGCTTGAGCAGTACGTATATCACCTGAGCATCAATGATCTTTCAAAGCTGACCTACATCGCCTTCAGTAAAGACTCGATGAATAACACTGAAGTCCTCAAGCGTGGTGACGTCCAGTTGACCTCTGCTGGGACAGGAATATCGCACTCCGAAAAAGCGCACGGAAATAAAGAGGTCCACTTTCTTCAGATTTGGTCTTTGCCTTCCGTCTCTCGACTACCACCAAAGTATTTTACGCGTCACTTTTCTGATAAAGAGAAGGAAGACAGCTGGGTACGCGTGGTCGCACCTGTTAATGCCGAAGGGGTACAGAAGGATGTGCGGGAAGGTTCAAGGCAGGGGGAGGGTCCTGCACCTGTACAAAGCCCGCTTACGATGTATGCCACTCTTCTCAGCGCGGGAAAGAGTTTGAGCCAAGCCATGAAGGGACCAAAGGGTTATGTGCATGTGGTAATGAGAAGTGGATACAATGAAGGCCTTGCGCACGGTGCTACTATCAAAGTAGCTGGTCAGCCTTTGAGAGAAGGCGATGGAGCATATTTGCAGATTCCGTCTTCCAGTGACCTAGTCATCGAAAATGTAGGAGATCGAGTTGCAGAGATTATTTTGTTTGATCTAGAGTAGTATCCTTCGGGTCCAAACAGTCATGTATCTTGATTCTTTTATAATAGATATTTCTTAACTAGTCTTGACTGAATGCAGCTTTGACACTTGGAAGCGCGTGGAAAAAGATGAAGCTTCAACCGTCCTAGTACATCATTTTATGCCAAATAATCGGAAGAAGAGTATCGGAGTTAAACGTCAAGTGCTTTGCTATAAAGCTAGACCTGTGACAGTTCCCTCTATGAGGTTGGTAATTGGCGATCCTCGATAGAGGGACCTGGAAACCGGCTCCGGACCGTGACAGAGACTTACAATCGTTTTAGGCAGTGGCTTCGACCTTCCGTTTTGGGATTTAGAGGTGGGAAATTTGAGCGCTTAAGCTTTACTTCCGTTCCGTACTTCCACCAACGCCGTTTATAAATGCTTTTTCGCCTGTAATGGCTCTCGTATATCCTCAGACGCTTCTTCAGTTTCTCGACATCATTAGGGATGAAAATTTTGAAGAACTACTCGTACGACTCAAGGTTATTAAGAATGGGAACCGCGGCCGAATTCCTTTCATGTTTATCATCTCTCTTCCGAATATGGACCGTCAAATTACTGCACTGAGAATGTGCTTACTTGTATACTATACTACCAAGGGTGCTGAAGTACCGAAAATCCTTCAATTACACGCCGCGCTGGAGTCGATATCACGGAATACATTAGTCACTGCAAGCACAGGTTTTGGGAAGACTCATATCATGGCTTTGTTGATGCTGTTGGAGAAATCGACGTCTACCCGCATTTTCATCACTCTGTCTCCGTTGAAACGACTTCAGGTCACTCAGGTGCGTACTAATAATATTTTGAACAAGCTTATACTTACAAAAACACGATAGGTTGTAACATTCCTTGAGAAGTATGGAATTTCAACTATTTCAATCAACCAGGACACGCCTCGGGATATTCAGTACTGGAGGGTCTGTTTATTTAATCACTGTTGATGTTCTAGTCATCACTAAACTGTTTAACTTGATAGAAGTATGTTCATGACACTCGCAAGAATGCCACCCAGCTATCTACATCTCGACATCTCATTGTAACCGCAGAACAACTATTCAAATCATTGGAAGGGCACTGGACGTGTTTTTCACTTACTCTTCGCGAACCTCAGTTCCGCAAACGGATAGCTCACATCAACGTTGACGAGGTACACTTTGTGCACTACGCTGGCATGGAACGATTCGGACTTACACCCTTTCGCGTGGCCTGGGGTCGATTCTCTGAGTTGAAGATCATGCTTCCAAAGGAGGTTCTTTGGCACGGGTTCACGGCCACTTGCCCACCTCATGTCAAGGCGACTCTTGAAGCTTTGTTTCTTGGTTCTGAATATGGGCTTATCCGCGGCTCAATCAACCGGCCAACTGTCATTTATGCTCGACATTGTGTTATAGGAAACTTTGATGTTCTTGAAAATTATCTGTGCTTCATTCGATCACCATTTCCACAAAACGGTACTGCCCAAGATCAGCCTCGAGTCCTTCTTTTCTTCGATAGCAACTCCTTGGCTCTTCGAGTCGCCAAATTCTTGAACGCACACGCACCTCCGCATCTTCATAACAAAGGCTTTTCACGACATTACTACAGTACAATGTCACCAGAATATCTTGACATCACACACGAAAGCTTCAATGACCCAAACGGATCGTGTCGCATACTTTGCGCAACTGCTGGTGAATCTGTAGTAGGCATTATATTACTTCTCCGTGGCTCATAGTCTAAATCTAAATTCATAGGGCATTGACCATCACGACGTTCGTTTAACAGCTAACATCGGGGTTGTTGATCCAAGCGATGGCCAGCAGCGTGGAGGCCGTAACGACCGACTACAGCTTGGAGGTTTGCATATCACCTTATATGAAGAATGGGCTCAAAATGTGAAACTTGACGAGTTCGAAAACAAAGACCTTCCTTTTGCTTCTGACCCTGACCGACCACGTACATTCCTGAAGAAAGGCTCAAACAAGAAGCGGCGGGCAGAAGATAGTGATTCTGATTCAAGTGTACTCCAATTGAATACAGAGGAGGATGGTGTGACAAGGATGGATTCAGGCGATGAACTAGGCTCTGACACAGTTTCAAAGTCAAGCCTTGGAGTCACAGGACTGCACGAGAACGGACTACAAGATGGCTGCAAATTATCTTCAAAGAGTTGTGTGAGAGACTCGGCAAGAGGACTGTCAGGTACAGATGACGGATTGAAAGGTTGGTCTATATCAAGATCTAACGATGGCAGTAACGATGTTGATGGACCTGGAGTAGTGGGTGTCCTAAAGAAAGGTTGAGAGCTTGTTGAATTCTCATCTTTGCGAGGATAGTCAGGAATTTTGAACGAATACAAGACTGGTTTTGGAGCTGACGGATTGACTGTTTTTCGAGCCCGTTTTGGAGGTGGACGAAATGACAGAGTAGGCTGCAAAATGGCCTGTTGTAATGTGGCAGGATCAGTGCCAGGTTCTGAAGCATTGTGCCGATAATTTGGCAGAGAGAAGAATGTTTTCGAGTCATTTGAGGCCATTACTGTGGTATGCGAATGATTTATTTGTATTCCGAAGTAAGAAGACGCGTTCAGACGCGTTGTGGTGAAAGTACGGAACGAGAATTATCACTAGATAAATAGGCGCTCAAATTTCCCACCTCTAAATCCCAAAACGGAAGGTAAAAGTTATTTCCTAAAACGGCCGTAAGAAGTCTGTGCCACGGTCCGGAGCCGGTTTCCAGGCCCCTCTATCGAGGTTTCTTATTTAACGTCAACCTCATAGAGGGGACTGCTTTAGGCCTACTATAAAGCTGGTTTCAACGTGTTTCAACTGAGATGAGCCGCACCATCGGAATAGTATGTCGTGTCTGGATAGCAGCCGTTTTGAACAGGAACTTAGAAAGATTCAACAAAGCATCAATCTTGCTAGTCTGGGGTATTAGAAGACCACTTCAAAGATGCTGTCTTTGACTCGCTGCTTCACATTGGTCCTTTTCACCATTTTGAGCAGTTTGTATTAAGTAGTACAAGAACTTGTTGCATCAACGTACTTATTACAGCCGTACATACCTTGGCAATAACATGTGACACAGTGGTACTAGTTGGTCGGCAAAGCTCTCGGACTTAAAAGTAGTTGATATTTCGGATTTCTCGGTTGGAAGCCCCTGGGAAGGAAGAAAAAGGAAAACCGACGCGGTCCCAATTAGAAACAGTCGGGTCCCGTGCTACACACACTGCGTTGGATGTGTGCCACGGATGCATGCCCCTAGCAGCGCTACGATCAGTTCCGAGGAACCGTCTCACGAAGCCAGAGACACCATGGTACATAATGGAGACGCGCACAATAATCAGACAGCGTTAGGTTGCTGCATTTGTGTCATATCTTCATTCGCTAGTAGCTATATTAGAGTACTTGAAGTGTGAGTCTGATATGTATGCTCCCTAGCTTTGAAGGACAGTGTTCCCCCCCTAGCAGGAGACAGGATCGATGGCATTCTTCTGACCTACAAACACCTCAGTCACTGCAAAAACACATTCAGAGCACATAAAGCAATGGCAGCCTACCACCCAACATTGCTAAGCGAAGAGAGGGTAGCGGGGCCAGTATACCTGGTGAGGACAAGTGCAACATGTGGGCCCATCCGAAGAAGCAGGTAGAATGCCATCCTGGGCATCAGCAGGGGATAGAGTAGAAGGAGGATCCATTCAGGAGGCAGCGAAAAACCTCGACAAAGATGAGCCATAACGTTGGGCCGCACGGATGAACTAGCCCAACCTAGAGCGCGTCCGTGAGACTCGGCAGAGGTCCCCTCCTCCCAATCATAAGCTAATTGGCCACAGGCAGTAGCGACAGCCTGAGAAGCCAGGTATGCAACAGGCCATCACTATGCCCACCTGAACAAACTATCCACTTGCCTAAGCACCAGCCAATTACGGTGGGCAAACACTGCAAGTGGCAGCGAACGAGGGCACACCTCCAGCACCCAAGTTGTACCACTTAGAAACAGAAGATAACAGAGATAGACAGAGCAGAAATAACAAAAAACATGAACGTAAACTTTGGCAGCGAGGGCAAGGTACACCTCTTGCACCTAGGCCGCACCATTGTACATTAGGCAATACAACGCACAACCAGACCAAGACCGCATACCCAGACCGCAAACACGCAGACACGCATCCCTGTTCCACACAGTTTGACCCACTCGGATGTTCTCGATTATCACCAAAAATCCAGCCTATTTTTGACCGAATAGGTACCTAGGATGCCCCCTCATTATCAGGGGCTCCAGTGACAGACCGTCCTTACAACTCTATACAGAGTGTCCAATATCTCTGATGACGGGCCTGGTCAGGGGCTGGTTTTCGAATTTCAACGTTTCTCCCAGAGGGCCCAGCTGCTTTAGACCCGCAATCACCCTTAATAATCGCTGCCGGACTAGTACCTCTCTGCTAGTAGCTAGTTCACTGTACATTGAGAGGCCCAAAGTTATTGAGGTATTGAGTAAGTATAAAACAATTGTTTGGTACATCTGTACTACCTTGTATCTATACATTAAGCATAAGTATCGGTCTTCAGGATTCAGAGATGCATAGCTTTTTGTGAATCGTAGTACTTACACGTCGTCTCCGTCCACTTAAAAGCCTTTTGAGCCTGCTCTAGGCTCTGCACGACCTCTGCAATCATGTCATTTCGAATGAGTATTGATAGCATCGCGTTAAATGCCCTCTAAAGTTGTGTTCGCCGCTGTTAGTCGGTAAGATCGCGTTCCGAAAAGTGACCCCTTTGCGCATAGTTGATATTTCAGCGCTCGAAAAGTATGCCCCTGGATGGATGGATAGATGGATGGTGATACACCCGTGTACTGGTTCGGTCAAAAAGAGTCGCTGTTGGCGGAAGCCCATAACCGATTTTCGGTCAAAAATGGTCAGATTTGGTAGGATTTTGACCTTATTTTGATAAGTCGAGTCTAGATGAGCGCGCCTATGACCTCTTTAGGTAGTCACTACTTTCCTATACCTTCCTCCCTTCTGGCATCCGCTTTTTGCTACAATCAGAGTATCTCCTCGCTCTACCATGAGTGCTCCAGGTGAAGCGGTAACTCTCACATCCTCTACCGACAGCGCAATGTACCAGACACTGACCCGACACTTTGAAAACCTCACGTTGTTCCTGAAAAATCATGGAAAGAAAAGGAAAGGAAAACCTAAACCCCAATCACGGACAAATGATGTAGATCCTCATCTGTGGCTCAAAAATCTGGCTCTACTTCTCAAAGAGACGAAGATGAAGATTTAATTTGTTCAAAAAAACGCTTTTTTGTGGACTAAAAGTAAAATTTCGGTCAAAAATCAGGTCACGGGCCAACCTGGATACCGATTTCGGTCAGATTTGAGGAGAAAAATTGGTTCAGTCAAAACGTCTTAGCTCAGGGGGGTCAAGTATCTAGGTTCCCCACTCATTACCAGGGGCCCTCTCCACACGCACTGTTAAGTATTGCTGGGTCATATTTCACCCAGGAAAGAAGCATTATCAGCATGGTTCAAGAGCTGAACGCGGGAAGGAGCCGTGTTTGAAGTGCTTTAAAACCCGAATGGTTGATAGCAATAAATCATCCAACACATGCCTTGGAAACCCCCATCCGACACTCAAATCCTTAATGATGGCAATCACTCTGGAAGTGGGGTCCCTCCAGCCTCAGATGTCGTGGTCGTAGGTGCTGGCATTCATGCCTTGATTTATGCAATCCATGCGAAAAAGATATCACTAGATCGCCCAGACCCTGAATCAAAGGAACCTCCGAAACCTCATCCAATATCTATCACAGTCCTCGAGAAAACTCCTTCTCCTTCATACAAAATCGGTGAATCTACTTTGACGGTTTTTGGCCTGTGGCTAAAATCGATCGGTATTGAGTCCCATATGCTTTGGCGTCTATTTGGCCCAAAAGACGGGCTGGCGTTCTATTACCTTTCGCAGAATGGGGATCCGGAAGATTACACGTCATTCTGTGCAAACGGGCCTCCTGGAGACTTTGTTCCTACTCTCCAAATCGAAAGGCCTGTGAGCGAACTCCTGTTGACGCTAATTGCCCAGAGGATGGGAGTGACCGTACTACATGGACATGCAGTCAATGTAGACAAGTGTGAAGTAAGTATTGCAGATAGCGGGAGCGTGATCTCGGTGAAGGATGTCGAGAGCGACTCAGTTAGCTCTATGGAAGGCAAGTTGCTAGTAGACGCAACTGGCAGGTTCAGGAAGCTTGCTTCCAAGCATGCGAGATTGAAGAGATTTGAAGGATGGGTCGGGAGTACCAACGCCTTCTGGGCTTACTTCGAAAGTTCCAGTGATGAGTCGGAAATTCCATTCTCGTACTATGAATCTTGCAATACAAACCATATATGCCTTGCAGAAGGGTAAGTTATGATCCATCATTCGTCTCGATTTTGATAACTTGAACGATTTCACAGTTGGGCATGGGTTATACGACTACCTTCATGGCAAGATAATCCACTTTCCAAAATGGTCGCTATGATGAACTATCTCTTGGATCTAAACGAACGGAAGACCCCTGGAGATCAATACCCATCTACTTTAGAGCTTGCGAAAAAGTTCAACCTTCGAGTTAGATGGGTCACCAGTATAGGAGTGGCCTTGAGGACAGACGTCGTCTACCCCAGCGATATGTCCTCATACGGTAGCCGCGAAGCTGAACAAAAGTTCAACTGGATCGTAGGACAGTACCCAAAGATGACCGCTTTAATGAAGCAACATGTCTTGATCCAAAATCTATACGGTCCCAACACGACTTGGTTCGTACGCAAGAATCTAACTTATCAGTCTCCAGCTGTGACCGGAACAGGATGGATCGCCATTGGTGATGCCGTCGGATTTACAAATCCACTATTCTCTCCCGGAATTAATGCCAGTATGGGCACAAGCGTATTTGCTGCAGAGCTGACTCGGGCATACATAAATGCTGCAGACTCCGTAACTCGCACGAAACTCCTTGCTCGATACAAGGTTTATTGTGCGGATCGAATTCCAAACCTCCACCGGATGAACGTCTTCAATTATCTCTGTATGCGATCGCCGCAGACTGGGATGCTTGGGCCACTGTGGCAGTATATGTGTGGGACTGGGAATGCCAACTGGCAAAAGATCCAGTCTTACCAATTCGATGATGTGAGCGAAATGCTCACAGGATGGGATTGGGGTGCGAACGAGGAAGAGTACATCGCATTTGCAGACGAAGCAATTGGGTTGCTGGCAGGTCCACCAACTTCCCTTGATTCAAATACCAGTTACAAGGTTTGCCAGCTATCGGCAAGAAGGGTACTGGAAGTACTTGCGACAGGAAAATACAAGAATAATTGGGCGAACTTGTTACGATGGTATGATAAAGATCTGCAGTTTAGAGAAGAGAAAAATTACAAAGCAGTGTTAGCAGAACGCTGTTCAAGCTGCACCAACTGGAGAATTCTACGGTCTGATACATGCAGGTGTCCAACTTGCGGAGCCCAGTGTTTAACTTGAATATTTAGGAGATATGTAATCATAGTCCGATAGGCAGTCATAAACAACGATTGTGCATCTTAGAGAACGTTGACCAAGTCACCAGACGACGAACAAGATGAGCCACGGATAAGCGATTATGCATTTGTGTTTCGGAGATGATTCCAATTCCTGGCCTAGTTGTTCCTTTCCATCTAGTTTTCTCTCCATCTATGAGCGCAAGAGGTACATCTATAGAGCAGTCAAGTCAAAATAACGCATGCACAAAAGTCCACGACTCTAACCGGTAAACTGCGGCAAACACGATTAGCAGGTTTTCGAGCAGACTGAGAAGGAAACGCACATGTTGTCATAGGTTCATCTGCAGATCGAATCTGTAACTGGTAGAAATAGGCCTTGTTGTGATTACATTTCTCGCAAGATGCTAAAGCCTCGATTTCGGCGCGAAGAATTCATCGAATAGGCGCAATACACACCTTGTGTCGAATCAGCATGTTCCCAGAAGCCTTCACCACCCAAAACATCGTCCACTTTCTTTCTTTCCAGGTGTGTTCGCGAAGTCATCTGTATTTATAGTTGAATGAAGATATCTTCGAGATCGACGATCGTGAAAAGCCGACCTGCTTCGCTATGGGGAATTCATAAGGGCAAGTATTGCACGCCCATTTATTGTAACCAGTTTCGGAGGATATGACAAGGATGTTGGCACAAGTTGGACAAAACAGCATGAGATGAAATTACGAAAGGTCTGGTCAAAAGTTAGGTAAAAAGTAGACTCGAACCCAGGAGACTTGCGATTTGATGACAGTCGATCAAATGCCGCTCACGCGGCTTACAGCTGATTAGGAATTTCTAGCATAATTTTCGAAAATCGTTTATTACAAATCTTGTTTACAGCCAAACAAGATCACATCAAATCTAGTCACAATCTGTGGTCACCTGCGCATTCTCCGCCTCTCCTCGCCTTGATATTCGGTCAGAGAGAGTGTATAAATCTTGTCTTTTGCAACAGGATGGATGTAGCGATCTTTGCCCATGATGAAAGCTACATTTGAGTATATGTAAAGGTTACGGCAGACAAGCCGTTGTGATCGTTTTGTTTGGCTGTAAACAAGATTTGTAATGAATGTTTTTCGAAAACTATGCTACAAATTCCTAATCAGCTGTATCAGCCCGGCTCTTCGATCGACTGTCATCGAAGTGTAGTCGGGCCGATTGCCGGCTGGGTACGAGTCTAGGTAAAAAGTTAGGTAAGGCCAAAGCTGGTCGACATCACGCATACTAATACTACCGAACTACACAGTGGAGTTGCAAGATTCAAATTGTGATTATACTGTAGTATGGTGCTTTTACATGGAAATCCTCACAAACGAGAGAATAGGCTTGAAAATGAGATGACTATTCTACTCTACCGCTTCTCTTTCACGAAGAAGTGCAAAGTTAAAAAGCTACCAACGGTAAACACACCAAAGAATATCCCAAGAAGCGCAATATTGGGCCACCAGAACGACTATATGTAAATCATTAGCATATCCCAAGTAAAATGTTCATAAACCTAACTCACCAGGGCCCTTAGACCGAATGTCTATAAAGATACAATCATCGTTAGCTTGCCCCAAGCAAAGAAAGCTAGATAACTTGACTTACCGACAGAATAGTTGCAGCTGGGACATCCAACTCTACACCATACTACAAACAAGAATCAGCAAAAGAAATCATCGAGCGTCACAAAGAGTTGA
Source organism: Rhodocollybia butyracea (assembly GCA_015501585.1). NCBI lineage: Eukaryota > Fungi > Basidiomycota > Agaricomycetes > Agaricales > Omphalotaceae > Rhodocollybia > Rhodocollybia butyracea. The sequence goes on along the minus strand of JADNRY010000014.1, from coordinate 192,296 downwards.
CCTTATGCTCCTTGAGAGACAAATATCTCAGTTCATTCACCGCAAGTGCCTCGAAAGCAGCATGGAAGAATGATATTGTATGCAGGAACTGTAATCGAGGGGTCACTGTCTCCCGATTGATTAGTAGACCAGTGAACAACAGACTAACACGTAGCATTATTAGTATAGGGGCGAAAGATCGTTAAAGAATGGCCCACTTGTATAGCATTATTAATGTTCCTACCAAGCTTGCGACACTCACGGTCTCGAATGCGATCGATAACCACAATACAATGCTTGCTGTGGTTAGGTTGAATAATACTAGAGCGAGGATAAACTTCCAGAAAGTCCCTACAACTGGGACGAGACCGATTAATCCATAAACTATGCCACCGAACATGAGTGGGGGTACTAGACGAAGAGGGAGGATATCGAATAAGATCTGAAACATAGGATAAGTTAAATAGAAACGGAGGAACAGCAACGAAAAGCATACCTTAGATGAAAAGTAGGTAAACGATGAATAGTATCCATTCGATCTTTGTTCGCAGTTGTTAGTTCCATCATCGACACCAGACCGAAAGCGATGAGATACCTTTCACGTATAAACAATATCCTTTCGTTGGAGAAGAGCCCCAAGCTTGAGAGGCACGAGAATCCGAACAATGCAAGCGTAAAGAAGAAGAAACCTGATGAACAACTGAGTATTGTAATCCAGACTAGAGGAGTCGAACATACCTAGTCGGTTTTGGAAACCAGCTATATCATTCCTGTAAACGGATTTGAGAACAGATTCCTACTCGTACGCAGCTCTCTTACGTGATATTTCTGTAGAAGACGCCGCAAAATACTGCGAAAATACATCAGTCAAACGAAACGAAAATCGCGAGAGGATCCTTACGCGCTAAAAAGACAGCAGACAGGTAATGCGCCATGAGTAACGCTGGGTCTCGGTAAAGGTTTTTAAACGCCCTCCCACTCAATATCCTAAACTGCGTGCCCCAGCTGGCCCGTTTTCGTCCTCTCAACAAGGCAGTCTCCGTAGCCACATCAGGAAGCTGGCCTTCGGTAGAATTCGAAGCTAAGGCACCATTCCTGATATTATTTTTGTCCTCCTGAATCTCTTTCGCAATAGCACTCCTCTTGTACTCATCTACAAGGTACTTCAGTTTCGACGCGAGCCGAGCCGAGCTGCTACTGCTGGCAGGGGAGGTACCACCGGAAACAGCTTCAAAAAGCTGTGAGGTCTTGCGTTTGATACTATCGTAGGCCTCAGATGAGCTTGAGATGACAGACCTGGGGCGGACCTGTGTCTGTGCCTCGGATACGTCGTCGCTAGCGATGTCAAGTAGTCTCACCTGCTCTCCACCTGCGATGCTGACAGGATCCTCCGAGGGCGATGAAGACTGGGTCGGGCTGGGGGATCTAGAGTCGACGCTAGACTGGACAGTCAGATCAACTGAAATTAGGTGTCAGAATAGCATTAAGTGACATGTACCGGAAAACTTACTAAGATAATCAGCAATGTTGAATCCGGGCGGGCAAGGCTTGCCTATACTCTCAAAGTAGTCTCCACACTTGCTAAACTCTCCTGAATAGACCACTCTGCCCAAGGCGAGGACCAAAAGCTGGTCAAAGAGGGCGACAATGTTGGAGCGCGGTTGGTGAATAGTAAATATCACGGTTCGGTTGTAGTTCTTTGCCAAAGCAACTAGTGATTCAATAACGTTATACGCGTTGAAAGCATCAAGACCGCTGGTAGGTTCGTCGAGGAAAAGAATCGAAGGACTAGTGACGAGCTCGCAGGCAATCGAAACACGACGTTTCTCGCCACCAGATATAGAACGGTGACCAGAGCTGCCAATGCGCATATCCTTTATGCCCAGAATTCCGAGCTCGTGCAGGGTTTCAAGCGTCCTGAATCTCTTCGCCTCCTCACTCATTTCCCTTGGCAGCCTCAAGAGCGCACTATACAACACGGTTTCGTATACCGTCAAGGTACTCATGAGCGTGTCCTCCTGGTCGACGTATCCAGTGACCGCCCTGAATTCCTCGTTGCTGACAATCCGACCATTAATGAGGATTTCTCCACCCACTATGCCGCGCTTATTCTTCCTAGCGAGAATATCCAATAATGTGGATTTCCCTGCACCCGAGGCCCCCATTATCGCAAGTACTTGTCCAGGTTTGACGACGCCTGATATATCAGAGAGGATAAATTTGGAGTTTAGAGCATAGGACAAGTCGTCAAAGTGCATCGACGCGGGCACATGTTCTGCCATTAACCTTGCCGATTCGTCGTCTTCGGAATCCGGAAGACTGATTCCGCCCGAGCTTCTTCTGAAACGAGCGAAATCACCACCACCGGACCCCGTACGTCCAACGTACCAGAGAAGCAGTGCAACAAGTATAACAAAAAGGCAAGCTCCGGCAGCACTTACTGCAACCAATTGAGTGCTGTCAGGTTTAGAAGGACGAACGTATCCGGGAACCTGCGAATAGTGTAGACATTCACCACCGTTGCAGTTGAGTGTGATGTATGGGTCACCAAAGATGTCGTTGATAAGTTGGTTCATCGCAGCCTCAGAAAATTGACAGTCGTCGGCAATATCGCCACCAAAGGTAGGGTCGGAGCCAGATTTGCCAGTAGTACATGTGAAGGAAGCCGGCCCTTTGATTTCCTCAGTGAGGAAATCACTGATATCAACAGAACCATCCTGGCCACAGATGAACCGTCCAGGTACACACTTGCATTGTAGTTTATCACACTTGTACGATGTCGTGTTGAAGTCGTAGCCTAGGATTATATCCGATGAACATTCGTCCAGGCCGCAGTAAAATGATTCAATTTCGTCTACCCAGAATTGGAATGAACAGGTCGCGTCGGTCTTGTCACAGCTGAATGTGACCTGGACAGGACGGTTGTTTCCGACTGTGTCAAGGATCTTTCGGTCTACAGGCGTAGACATGAGGTAGCGGATGAAATATAAGAATCATAACGCACTGGTAACATCGCACATTTGGTGATTCTGGAAGACTGTTTCTCCACCAGTGTAACAAGTCATGTTCTGCGGGTCTGTATCGGACTGGTCCGAGTCTGGGAGACCAAATATCGGAAATCCTTGACATGCCTGGTTTGTCTTGCAAACTGTTTATAATCAATAGATAGACATTATTTATGAGAACATTCACGCACCATTGCAGTTGATACCTCCCCATCCATCTTGACATTCACATTTCTGGCCTTCTTCTCTTGGAGTCCTTTGATCTCCATCAGCCAGTGAACCACATTCTACACGAAGCAAAGAGTTGTAAAAATTCATCGAGGAGTGAGCCAGAAGACATACGCGGTGTCAAGCAATCAACACCGCTCCATCCAGGAGGGCACTTGCACTGGCCATCGTATTCGTTGCAGTTGCCAAACTGGCCACACGTAAACACTTAGATTCGATATTAGGGATGTCCGGATACGATTATACTGCAGTTTCAGTAGGTAGACGCACCAGGGAGTAAGCAATTAAAACAAGGAGGGCATTTGTCTATGCAAGACGGTGAACAAGGTGTCCATATACGCTGAATATCATTACGAACCTCCGGGACGGGTTAGAGCCAAATTCTGTAAAGTATAAGAGTTTGCAGTTCTGCAGAATGAGCAACGAGAGCTTACAGAGACACCATAGCTTGCTTGAGACCAAGAACTACTGGCCAAGCTGTCGTTATAAATTGCTGCCATTGCAGTCAAGAAGCAGAAGGGGGATATGACGTAAGCCGGTTAAGCTGCCGGATGGCGGCATGTGTATGTCCGAAGTTGTACCGATTTCTGTAAGTAGCACTTACTTCCGCGCTCATAGTTATTTCTGTGCTTGACTTCTTGGGGGTTATTTATTACCGCATTCCACCCCTCCGCCAGGCTTTGGTGGGGCTCTACCGACAAGACCCTCATCAGCCAGTGCGCGTGGTACCAGACCATTGAAAGTTCGGAGTCTTGTACCTTGCGAAAGCGAAAATAGACTATCTTCTCTTTCTACTCGTGATCAATACTTTGTCCTCCTTACCCCCGCGTATGACGAATAGTGGAGTGATTGATATTTGAGCCGGGTATCTCTAGTGTACACTCTAATTCTTGCTCTATAATTTTGGTGGCTAGCTAACTCATCCTAGTCTAGCAGGCGGCAGCATCTAGCCGGGATGAAAACCCCCTGCAAGAGAAGTTACAAAGAGTTTTCTCAACTTCCGGATTATGAAGCCTTTATGGAAACAGTAACGGCGAAGAATATCGTTGAACAGGAGGGATATTTCATCCAGGCCATTTCCGATTGACTAGTAACAGCAACCCCAGTCACATAGCGAGGTTTTTCATTGGCAACTACCTCGATGAGTAGCTCTATGCTCCGCCACATATGCTTTCGTATCGCACTTATATCGCACCTTTACACTATCATCGGATCTAGCTCAGTGCCAGCAGGTTTTCAGGATAAGTAAATGCGTTGAAATATTGAAATAATGCTGCTGAAAAGCGCTTTCGGCGGAGAAAGAGCGACCCTATTCTTCTCCGAGACTTTCACTGGAGGTCGACTGGCACTGGATGATAAAGCGAGAGAGGGGGGGAAATGAAAATAGTCTCTCTAACGGCTGGAGCTGTTCCAGAGGCGATTTAGCTGTTGGTCGCAGATTCGTAACTCAAAAAAATAGCGATGAGTGAGCTGAGCACTGCACTGAATTATCGACGAGTGTCCAATTTGGTGCTCAGCGAGAGATCCAGCTGGAGTCGGTCCCGCGTTGCGTGGGGAAAGACAATTTAGAGATCTTCGAATTGAACTCGAAGTGAACATCACCATCACAAAGATTCACGCTTAATGTCCATCGCCTGTGGAAAACTTTGTGGCGCCGCGGAGCCAGCAACTTGAACTGGACCGTGTAGGGTTACTTCCAAGTTCCTTCCACCCTTCCCACCGTCTACGAAACCTTCCGATTCAGCAACACCAGGATCTCTGTTAACTAATGATAGCCTGCCCCGTGCCTCTTGAACGGCGCTGGAAAGTGATTTCTGGCACACGAAGGACAGGTACTTTCACGGTTTTAGGGAGTATGCCATCAAAAAAACCCAGCAACTCCAGAAGCACGAAAGCGTAGGACAAGGGGAAGAGCGTCGCGGTGATATGCGCCAGTGAATTTGATGCACAGAAGGAATGTCGGATGATTGGAGACAGCTGAAGGAGGATTACGCATCAAAGGAAGAACTTTGGTCTATTCCTACGAGCTTCATGGAGCTCAGTAATAGCATTCATAACCCAGGAACATTTCACGCGACGGTACAGGCTTGCACCACACTAATCACTTGTATCCGCGCACTAGCCCACGCCCGGACTGAGTACTGATACTCAATCCTGGAGCTCAGCATGACGTTTGTGGCCAGGAACATATGATTCTGCACGACAGTACGGGTTTTCACCACACGGTCCACACCAATTACTTGTTGCCACACTGGCCCACGCGTAAACTGGATGTTTTGTATTATACCTCCAGCTGAGTTTACCTGAGTGAAGTCAGTTGTAATATAATTGTGCCATTCAGAAGCTCGGGATCTATACGATGGATATTTTTCGTGCCTACTACTTCAGCAAAGTTGAGAACTTCTTGCGGTGATTCGACTCAGGCTCAGCCTAGTACATTGGGTGTCCGGTGGAGCAATGGTGGAGGGTGTTGGATATTGGGGAGTGGACGGTGAACTAGCGTGTAAACAAACAGCGGTATTTTCCGTGAATCGAGGGTAGAGCTTGGGAGAGCTTGGAAGTGAGACCTTGAATTCCGCACGCCTCCAGTAACTAGTCAGAAAGGACGGATGTAGGATGGATTTCGAGGTAACCTGCCAGCTCGTTCCTCAAGTCGAGAATCCAACTTCGGCACACGTAAGCGCGTCTTGTGACTTGTTTTCTCCTGTGACCGTCATCTTCGTCCTCGACCCATCTTTACCGGTCAGGCTGTAACTTCATACTTTGCTTTGCTATTCTCATGCGCGCACGTCGGCATGCTCACTGTACCTTAATTCCAGTTTTAGCAGGCGCCGCATACGCGCGATGCCCCCTGTTTCGTAGTGTTCATCTAGTACCCGGCCTCCTGGTACCTCCGTCATGATTGGACTGCCGTCCCAGCTCGTCCCAGACAGAATAATAGACGTGAAATCTCCTTGGCAATTTCGCTCACGAATCGTTTTGGGTACCCTTTAGAAGCTCAAAGAGAAAAATCCGAACTCTTCCGGGTTTCAAGATCAATCGCTATGTCGTTCCTACCGTATCACAAACCGTATCTCTCCGAGAACTCTCAATTTAAAAGGTGATACCCATCTCTACTGTATCCTCGCGCGCATGCTTCGGACTCTCATGGTATTACTTGAGTATATCAGATACCCACCAATCACCTCGGCTTGAGTCGCAGCATGTCAGATAAACTATCTACCCTCCAATCATACCTAGTATCAGATAGGCCAGTTGAGTTATCTTCCCTCGACTTGATCAGATTAACATTGCAGATTATCTGATATGTTTCCCAGTGGAGCCTTGTGAAGTCCTACCGTGAGTGCACTATAAAACTTTGAATAACTCTTGGTTTATTATGTTGGAGTAGGAAGGAAGGAAGGGTAGGAAATGAGGTGTAGATGGACATTGAGTAACTAGCTGGCTCCTTGCCTCTCCCTGCTGAGAGGCTTACTGACAATACCTTTTTGGAGATTGGAGACCGAAACGGTACAACCAAAATTACCATGTGTGCTTGTCGTACATGGCGGGTTCCTATCCACACGACACGCAGTCAAATTTTTCACAACAGCGGAGTGCAATGGCCTAATCGCCTCTAAAACGGTGGCAATACTTGCGATGTACGTTGACTTCGTTAATCACCGGTAAGATCCTGAATTGATGGCTTGGGCATTGGCGCATCAACAGGTCGAAGCTCGGCATGAAGTACTATATACTATACATACTTGTAACAACAGAATCTTGGCAGCTGTCGGAAGCGGGAATTTTAAGGACTCTATTGAACGAACACAGCAAGCTTCTGGCTTTCTATGTATGCTGGGAAATTTTACAGTCCCTTCAAAGCGATCTCCGGACCAGAATTATGGTGTACCGTATAGCCTGAGGGGTAACCATCAGCCAGACCTGAATCCTTCCGACTGAGTCCGGAGGTCCATGTACTAGAATAATTCAAGTGGGGTGCGACAAGGAACATCTAGGATAGCATTCGTCACGTAAAACCTAAGAACCCGTCCATGGGTTGAATCGGGCTAAATAGATTGCGAGCCATACACCGAACTCGAACTTAATTTCAGGAAAGACCCAGCGATTTAAAACGGGTAGGTCATGGGCTGAAATGAGACAAGTACCCACTTCTCCTCGATCTCCGAAATGTCTTCTAACAACTCCGAGAAGCAATCTGAGGAGGCCCTTTCGCTCCCTAGCCTCAGTAAGACCAGCGGCGTTCATGATGTAACCCCAACTTCGAGCTCGGCTCCCAGCTCCGTTCACACCGTCGACATGGAGAAAAAAGCCGTCGAACTCGCAGAGGTTACTGTTAAACAAGTTGACTCTGTCGAGCTTCCATCGAAGATTGGACATTCCAGTTTTACCCGATGGTTACATTGTATGCTCGAATTCTTATTCTTAGGTGTTGGCTGACCTTTATGTTTGGTAGACATCGCGTTCTCGTACTACCGCAAAACCTTTTCGGTTATATTTGCTGCGAATCTCATCGCCTTCATCGTTTTTGTGGTTCAGAGTGGGGGAACCCCTTCCGCGCAAAACGTAGGAAGCGCAACCTCTGCAAACTTGATGATCACTCTTCTCTTCCGCCAAGAGAATTTTGTCAACCTGGTGTACGAGATTGCGACCGACATATGTCCACTCAGCTGGCCGCTTTGGATCAGAAAACGTCTTGCAAAGGTCTTTCACTATGGAGGCGCTCATTCTGGCGCTGGTGTCGCGTCTGTGGTCTGGTTTCTGATGTACACTGCAGTAACTACCAAGGACCACATCGGAGATCCCACTAAATGGTCTCTTGCTAACGTGATAACATGTTACATTCTGGTTGTCATGTTCTGTTTCATCCTTGCGGGTGCTCATCCTACTTTCCGCCGAAGATATCATGATCACTTTGAGGCAATCCATCGTTATTCAGGTTGGGTGGCCTTATGTACGTTTTGGTGAGTCGTCTTTTTCCTTGCTTACTTTCCGTGCTCAGAACAAATGCAGGATGCACCAGTGCTTTGCGGGCAATCAGTATCGACTAATGGAAGAACATCCACCATCCCTCGGCCGATATCTCATCAGCACGTCCTCGTTTTGGACGTTCGTTATATCATCATCCTGCACGGCTATCTCTTGGGTGCGTCTACGCCATGTGGACGTGTTTCCAGAAGTTCTCTCGAGTCACGTTACACGGCTCCACTTTAAGTACCGAGATATCGAACCCTTCTATGGACTCAAAGTGTCCAACAAACCTCTTCTGGAATGGCATGCATTTGCCACAGTCCCAGATATTAATGAGGAGACCGGTCAACCTGAAGGTTTCTCTATCGTCGTGTCGAATGCAGGTGACTGGACTAATGATATCATTCACAACCCCCCGAAGAAGCTTTGGATCAGAGGTAACCCTCTCCACGGCCTCCTCTACACTTCCAAGCTCTTTCGGAAGATCGTACTCGTCGCCACTGGGTCGGGGATAGGCCCACCACTTTCGCTCTTCTACGCTGACTATACACCCCGGCGAATTTTCTGGAGCACACCCGCTCCTGAGCAGACATATGGCGCGAAAATCATTGAAGCGGTGAAGAAGGCGGATCCTGACGCCTGGATCTGGGATACGCGAAAGCAAGGACGTCCAAATATGGTCGCTGTCACATATCAATTGGTGTTGGAATCTCAAGCCGAGGCTGTTTTCATTATCTCAAATCCAAAGCTAACGCGGAAGGTAGTATACGGAATGGAGAGTCGAGGAATTCCTGCATACGGTGCGATTTTCGACTCCTAACTTTTGTGTACATACCCAGTATTTTTCTGTACTCTTATTTTACGCCTCGAGGTGGATTTGTAACCCAGTGTCTGTACTTATCTTTTATGCTCTCTTTATCAAAATTCCATTTTTATCGGACGAACCGTACGATCTGTTGAACTGCAGCAGGCTCGGAAATGACCTGATTCCGACAATCATAAATAGAATCAGGCACATGCGATGTACAGCTTTGGCTGTACCTCTTTCGGACGTTGCTAGAGTATTAATAGCTAGTCAATCCAAATATGCAAGTGACTCTATGAGGCTAAGCATATATGCGATGAGTAGGATCACCGAAGAAGAGAGGGGCCGTAAATGGAGCGCATGGACAGTACAGCATAAGTGGACAGATGGGTGAACCATGATTAATGGTTATGTATTTAAGGACTAATTGCGCTGGTTCTTCATCCCAACTCCTACGGACTTTTTTCATTCTTGACTCAAACAATTAAGAAGAGTACTAGTAGTACTAGTAGTGCTCAGCCTTTACCCCTACCATCATTGATCTCACCTCAAACGCATATAGGATGCAAAATGCTAGGCTTGGTTAAGTCGTGGCGTAACCACTCTACAAGGCAAACAAGAGCGAGGACTACGGCGATAGTTTAACTAAAGCGAGTTATTCCGGAGGACTCAAGAGCCTCTGCTGGCATCATACAATCAAGGTCCTGCCAGTGGTATGATTATTTAATGTTTATGCGGTGTGTAGGAGTAATGGATGGACGCCAGTGGCACGAAATGGATCATGGACAATCCGAACATCGATAGTAGGCATGCGTGGGACCTCGCAATATCGGGGTAAGCGGTGACAGTAAAAATTATGTTGTCTGATCCTGAATGCCAAGGGAGTCGGATAGAACTTTAGAAGAACGTTCCGAACATCAAGGTGTGAGCACAACAGTCACTTGAAGATTTCAAGCTGCACCCTATTATGATTTACGTAGTTCCGTCTGGCGAGCTGAGAATAGGAAATTCTTTCAATATAGTCAAACGGTCCCTCCCAATATAGAGAAGGACAGCATCGGCGCAGAAACAACATTGTTTCATTCACGTTGTAAGTAGTATCTAGAGTGCACAGTTCTGCCAGCTCGGATCATTCAATTCCTTAACGCCTTTGTCACTCTTTGTCACCAGCATTGTCTGAAGAAGTCTGGAGACCTCCGCGAGCTTGATTCGATCTTCATCTTAACTTGCGATCACAGCGACGACGTGCATCATAGCAAATTCATCAGTCAGGACATGAAGGCTCTTGAGTGAGATAGCGTAACAGGGGTTATTTTCTTCGATACGATCGAACAGGATCGAACCAAGGCTTGACTCTCCAAGGCTTCCAAGCTTCACCGAATGTTTCTTCGTTCCGGTAATTCTGGGCAGTCTCAATGTCTGATACCGGCTCTAAGAGCAGCAATTTCAGCTCCTACAGATTTCATATGTACATATGTCATACCACGTTCTAGGCCAGCTAAGTATTTTGACGATAAATTCAATGCCTTCACAGCACTCAGCACTGCAGCGAGACACGTGCTAGCTAAGGAAGGGAGATATAATAATAAAACACAGCATGATATCCTAATGATATCTCACTACCGCGCTGAGACGCAACAGAGCGCTTTGCGTCTTTGCGTGATGGTCTGTTAGTGTGAGATGTCAAAAAAAGTATTCAGAGTGAAGATTGAACAACTACGAGGTGGGTCCCGGTCAGGTCCTGGTAGTGTCCTGGTGGGTCGTTAGCTTAAACTTCCCGCATCATCGGACTCGGAGCATTACTATTCGTTTCGGCATTTTACAAGAATTCAATTGAATAGATTTACAACTTGAACAGTCATTATTAAGATTTAGCCAAGGCGTCGAAAACATTAGAATCGTGAAAGATCATGCATACAGTAAGAGGGGCATTTGAAAAACAGAAATTTCAACGCAGCGGTATGATACCGTTTACACATTGTACATGGATACGTTTCGTCGGGTTTTGAACTCTACCAGGTGGAAGAACATTCCAAACATCAACGTGAGAGAGAGGCCCCCTACAACGGATATTCATCAGGATATATGCGTCCTTCAAAAAGCCAGACTCACACAAAGCCCAAGCGAGACCTTGCATCGCCACAACACGGGAGCAATTATCCGCATAGCTCGCCCAATTTGAGGTGAAAACCGAGCTTGATTTATCACAGGTGCGCGATTCAAAAGGCGAGACCTGGAAGAGGATACCAGCACCAGCACCCCAGAAGACGGCCAAAGAAAAATTGATGAATATGTTCACTGATGAAAGAAAGTAAGCATACAAAGAAAACAGTCTGAGGATGCAACTTACAGCCCATCTCGATGAAAGCGTGACCAATAATGTACAGGAACTCTGCAATGCAGGTGAAAAGCAAGATACCCAGGTCATGCTTGAACTCGGCAGAAGGGTAATTCTCTACGTTGTTACCCCCTTTGTGTAGCAGGTCAGAGACAAGCCCGAGTTCGGCGGCGGCTACGAATGACGATGAGCACGGTGGGCAGCTGAACAAAGAAACTTCAACTTACTCATCCCAAAGAGAAATACAAAAGCAACGCTATACAACCAGAATTTGTTAGTCCTGTATCGGCTAGTAATCTCCTCCTTCTTTTTGCCTACATCGAAGTAAACAGGTCAGCCTCGAACGATGCACACAGAAACAGTTCATGCCAGCCATGATTGCAGGGTCAAGGAACTCAAGGGTAGTAAAGTTTTGGGCGGAGGGCTTAAACCAACGTGGCGACTTGCGTGGGGATCTCTGAGCAGCTTTTATACGGAGCTATGATGTAGAGTCATGCCATCCAAGTGGAATTATGAGAACGAACTTTACTAATATCTGACGAATGAATACAATATCGCCGCCTCGCATAGTGTAAGCTATTTTTGTCCATGGAGAGAAGCTGTTGAGATTTCGAGTTAAAGTCACCAACGTGACTCAACTGCGTTTACAGCGGTTTTCGAAGACACTGTTTTGTATCCAGATTATCGATACCAGAACGTTCTGGACGATATTTCAGAAGATGTGAAGTCCTCCTGGCAGGCCTTCCGTGCTGATCATAAAACGCATCGGTAACCCCGTCTTGAGATCGGACCAAGAGCTGGTCAAATGAATCTCGACAGAAAATCGGGAGAACCCGCAAGCTAATTCCTCGGACGTTTTCGGCCGTGACATTCTGAAAGTTGGGGCATAAAATCCAACTGCAGGAAGACCCTATGCTATAAGTATTGTACTGTAGTCTTTGGCTGGGGTAGAGGATATGAACGAAGGAGATTTGAGCCCTAGTGAGTTTAATCCACAGCTCAGGATTCAGGAATGAGCGTCCTCTGTGATTCCTCTTGGAAGCAATGCTTTGGAGGCCGATATAGTGATCGGAACGAGGGATAAAATTGTGGTATTTGTGATTCCTTTTGTCTATTCCGGTCTGGGTTACTGATTCTTGACTTTCTAAGTCCCGAAACTCATGTAGTTGTTTCGACTCTTCGAGGTGACGGTCTAGTCACGTTGATGCGTTCGTTATCGGACCGCGTGATCTCCGCCCCCGGACCTGGGCGCTTAGCGCTTGGGAGCGTTGATTTCCGAACTCGCGATTTTCACGAGCTACTTGCATTGTCATGAAAACGAACCTAGCCGGTTTGCGTCCGAACCACCATGTCACTCGCTTTTACCAGCAATATGTTTGTCTTTAGCTTTAACACATCGCGTGTTATCCTCGGCGCGTTCGGTGGGCACCGAATTGTCATTATTCATCTAAACAAGTATGAACTGAACATTGAACATCAGGAGTTTTCACATATTGGATAGTACACAAGTTATACATCTATCCCTTATTTCTTTCTCCGTTACGCAAGCTCCCCGGACCTCCGCTGGGTCATCCCATCATGGGACAATTTGGAAGGGTAATTAATTCTGAATCTGGGATACCACAACGCGAATGGTGCAAGGAGTATGGGCCTGTCGTGCGTATTGTTGGGCCTGTCGGATTGGATAGAGTTATGTTCTTGAAGCCGGAGGCCTTGCAGAAGATCATGGTCAAAGATTGGCTGGATTATCCCCGAGTTTGTGACTTGCGTTTGATGCATCCATGCCCCTCTGAATTTCCCTGTAGCCTGGCTTTCTGAGAAAAATCCTGGGCCATGTAACAGGTTTTGGACTACTGACCACTACGGGAGAGGAACACAGGCAAATGAGAAAAGCAATGAATCCCGCATTCTCGATCCCAAATCTGATGGCGCGTAAGTATAAGCACTGTTGCAATCTTGAAAGAAAGCCGACGCTTTCTGTAGAGACGGATATGTATTACGATGCAATACAAAGGTTTGTAGCGCTGTCCATTTCCAACGAATGTCATTGAACATTTCCAGACTCGTCGACATTTTTACATCGCACATTGACTCCAAAGAGGGCAGAGAGATTCAAGTATATGACTGGAGTACGTTTGGCCACTACCGAATGATACGAATACTTGAACCACACAAATAGTGAGCAAGGTGACTCTTGAGATCATCTGCAAGACAGCTTTTGGCTTGAAAATCGACTCGTTGCACAACCCTCACAACAATCTTGCCGACGCCTATGAACGTCTACTCAGCCTTCAGTCTGGTCGCAACATCGCCATGCTCATCCTCGTCATGATCATCCCAGGCATGCCAAAGTTCCTCCAAACCGAGTTTGCTTACCGGCATCGCCATGTCTTCAAGGCCACTCACATAGAAGCACTTGCTCCGCTAACAATCCTCATTGACTCGATGTACAATATCAAACGTATCTCGGCTGAGATGCTACGGGACAAAATGAAAGAGTCTATCGAAGCAGGTATAGTTGAGGGTGATTCGGAGCTTAGTGGAAAGAAAGATATCATGAGCATTTTGGTAAGGGCACGGACGAGGGAAGTTGGTGATGAATACAAGATGAGTGATGAGGCGATGGTAAATCAAGTGGTAAGGCTTTCTGTGTTTTTCTCAACGCTGGCGATGTTCAAATTCTCTTCCGTAGTTGACTTTCCTCGGAGCAGGACACGAAACAACGTACAATTCCTTTTCAACTTTCTCAAACTGAAAAACTGACTTGAAGATGAACATAAATAACTAAAGCGCGTCTGGTTTGACCTGGGTATGTCGAGCTAATCCTGGCCGAACTACCTACTGAGTAGAGCAACTACACAGACTCTATGGCTACTTGCCAACGATATCTCCAGTCAGAATAAACTTCGAGCTGAAGTCGGTCCCTTGTATGCCCAAAACTCACGTCTGGATTATAAAACTCTACGAGACATGAAATGGTTGGACTGTTCATGTATGTATGCTGTCTTGATGATTCTCTTCCGTCCCTTCATCCTTTCTTCGCAGCATGGAAAGCCTCCGGGTAATGCCTCCAGTACCAATAACACTACGAAAGGCGGCCAAGTCTGACTATGTCGATGGAGTCTTCATACCAAAGGGAACTTTGATTTGGATCCCGGTAAGCTTCAAAGAACCTCGTGGCTAAGCATGAATCCCTTGAATTCTTCAGATACGAGTCATTAATACGTGGAAAGAGGTCTGGGGTCAAGACGCTGAAGAGTGAGCATCCGTTTTGTCACACCATGCAATCAAGAGCTCACCGAGTTGCAATTGACACGACCAGATTTCGCCCAGAAAGATGGCTGAATCTACCAGAAAACTACAACTCGACTTTTTCTACGTTTTCTTTCATTGCTGGGCCGCATGCATGCATTGGAAAAACGATGGCCATTATTGAGATGAAGGCTGTCCTCGCGTGAGTTGTCCTTCCTTTCTCAGTCTGAGAACGATCATTGACAGGTTTTTACAGAGCGCTCATTGCCAACTTTACCTTTGAACCTGCTTATGAAGGCCAGAAAACGCTTCCCGCTGCTGCTATTACTATGAGTGCGTTGATTTAACTGGTTGCTTCAAATTAAATCTGACTACGATAACAGAACCTACGGATGGAATGCCTCTAAAGGTGAAACGCGTTGATCTATAATGCTTTGAATGTCCACATTGCACTATTGTCTATCCTGATACCCAATACTGCACGTACTGCCCCTTCACTCGCAGTATCTCAGTTCCCACTTCCATGAAGTTTAAACTATCGATTTACAGGAACATGTACATACATACATTGTAAAAAAATGAAGTCCACTGGCCATATCATACTAGTCGAGCATATTGTAGTAGCACGCTATTGACCGTGAGCGCCTCGCACTCCGCTGGTCACGTCGACGAACTCAATCTACGAATTTCATCCATCCCTTCATCATGATCCCAGAACCCAGTATTTCCCTCCCCATTCGCCGCATCCACAGTTTTACTCACCGCCGTATCAACCTCAACACCCCCGATACCTTTCAAAAACACTTCTTTCACCATCCGTTCTTCCCGTTCCCGTTCCTTCACCTCATCGCTCCCCTTCCATAACAATCGCTCCATGATATGCTTCATAAGAGCCTGGACGACCAGATATCCGTGACTCGCAGCCAAAGCGACCAGTAGAGCCATGATGAGCAGCTCCTTCGTAGCTCCCAGACCTTTCCCGTGTTCACCCCATAACCCGTCGACACCCTCTTTACTGGCGGTAGCCACCAAATGACGATGGACCCGTTCAATAGCAGACTCGGATGTACAGTGGGAGTGTTCTCGTGGGCAAAAGAGGTACACAAGCGCGCCGTTCGTCAAGGCGGCCATCCACGACAAGAATGCCAGCGCATCAAGCCACGGACCGATTGTATCCGTGCGCACGGGGGTGGGTCGGCGTTCGTGGACGGTGATTTTGAAAGCATCGCTTCGGAGTTCGAGGATGTTGTTCAATAATGCCATAACCTGGAGGGGTACCATAAGCAAAAAAACGCAGGCCAAAATTTTTGCAAATTGATACTCACAGGTGCCAAAGGCCAGATGGTCGACCAGAGAACGACATAGCCGAATTGAATGACCATTTCGGAATAATCACCAAAGACGTCGTATTCCTCCAGCGCGGCTTCCTCCCTGGCGCGTTCCAAGAACTCCTTCTCCACCTGTCCACCCTTCTCCTTCTCGTCCTCGAATACAACCTTCTTCTTCCCGTTTGAAGAGCCGGAGGAGGGGGCTTTTTTCGTTCTGAACGTACTGATTTTTCGGGTGATGTATGGAAGACCTATCTCAACGAAGGTGTTCACCTATATACTCGGATCGTAAGCGGATAGTCTAGTTCTGCTATAGGAGACTTACGATCTGATTGGTGACGGTGTAGGCGAACATTTGGTCCTTTAGTCTCCCATGGTTGAGCTTGCTTTCGGCATTCAAGTCATTGTCCCAAATGTTGGCCTGGTCCGTGACGGTGGTTTCGGTCAAATTCACATTCATTTCATCACCTGTATGAGGCACAGATCCTTGGAAAAGCCATACTTGAACGATGCGCATGAGACCTTCGCCGAAAGGGACATAGACAAAGGCGCTGAGCGCCAGACCGAGGTATGCCACGAGAGCGTTGAAGATGAAGGTTTTGAGTGTGAGGGACTTGTTGTGCGACGAGTGGTGGGCATGGTTTTCCCATCGAGTAAAATACTGTGCGCACATTTGGAAGATGGAGACCAGTCGAGGCACTAGGATTACGAAGATGACCGTCGGGCTAAATGACTACATAAAAGGTGAGACAGACGCGAATCTCCAAATATTCGAACAAAACTCACGATGAACTTGTGTCCAGGCCCAGTATATAATTGCGTCACGAATGCTTCAAACACGAATATCCCAGTCATGAGAGCCGAAAGGAGAGCTACAAAAGCCAAGATGATAGGAAGACTTGCGAGTATCCTGATCTCACGTTTCCACCAAGGAAACTTTGGATCATACTGAGCTCGGCGTTTCTCAACGCGGAAAGACCCTCGTGTTCCAAACCGAAGGGCAATCAGGCGTTCGCGCACTCGCCACCACTCCTGTAAAGCTATGAGATTCCAGGAAGAGGGAAGGCGATAGGTTACTTACAACAAAGCCGATGGCCCAGAGTACAGTGAGCAACGAGTATATTGGCGAATATGAAGTGCCGAAAAAGTAGAATGAAACGCCTAAGACAGCTGGGAGAACAAGGGCGCGAGTGTAGGAATCCAAGAAGGCAAAGTAGAGCGCCACAGATTCACCAAACTGAGACCTATTAGCACGATATCACAAATGAGTTATTAAACGTACCTGTTCCCGTATTCGATTGGACGAAACGGAAGCAATCTTGCTCGTTGTCCAAGCACTATGCAGAGTAAAATATCAACATATTTACGACGTTGCTCCCTATGGGTATAGACTCACTGTATCCAGGTCTCATTGAATGCCCTATCGTGCAAACAGTAGACCGAGTCAATAAGATCCCACTCTGAAGCTCCCGGAGTTACTCCCAGCCCTCCATCAGCAGGTATCGACGTGATATAGGCGTGTACCAAACGCAGACGGTCAGATGGGGCTAATGGCTGGGTTTCGGATGCAGTATCTCGGGTAACAGGCGTTACTGGTAAACCAGACAGAAAGTCGGACTGCCTGAAACATCCTGAGCAAGAGCTAAAGTAGAGATGCTGGAAACTCACCGTTCGCGGATAATCAAATTCTTCAGGAGTTTATCTGGGCAATAGACAAAAACCAGCAGATGGCCCAAAGAATCGCCTCTACGTCCGACTGCATTTAATCCTCCATGGGTGAGAGTTTGTAATAAGCGAGAATACTGGGCTTCTGCTTTTGTGGCTTCTTCCTTTGTTTGCTTGCTTGAGACGCTGGATTTCGACGAGCGGAAAGAAATCACAAAGTCAACGTCGAACATTTGCATGTTCGATGCTCGAAAGCTATCAAGGCTTCCTGAGGGTGGTAGTACAGAAGCGAGACTTGGACGTGCGTCATTCACATGTCAGTTCCCACGTGCCAAAGCTGCATACGACTTCATCTTCGCTTTTCTTCTAATTTCTAAAATTTCATTCGTGATCACTAGCGGCTACACGGCGCACACGGTACATCGAGCATTCCATCAAAATATTTGGAGAAACCTCGATGGAAGCGAGCTTTGCGTTCGGAATTGCCGAGATGGTAGTTGGCTGTAATACAAGAGCTATTATTAGTCCACGAAACCGAGTAGATTGAAACTCACGATTTACAGAATGAACGGCCTTTCGCAGTTTCTTAACCCAATATTGCGTAGAAGGGATGCCTCGGAACCCTCTCCAAGCTGTTTGAAATTCTCGACCTTCCACTCTCAGAAACACAACATCCAAAACACCATTGCCTGCAGCATCGTTCTGACGCGGAAGGTCCCTCCACTCTTCCAGAACATCCCGTCGTTTCGTAACAAGTCATTTCTGGCATCGGCATAATTTCGGTACCATGCATCTACAGAGCAAGATTAAGACAGAGTACGGAACGAAAGTCGGTAGCTTACCTCACTGCAGAAGGTGAATTTAATCGTCGTTGAATCCCAAACATAAAACTAGATCGAGTTTTGAGTTTGACAACTCTTTCTAGAAATATTCATTGACCGGAGCACCCTAGATGAATGAAATCATAAACGACAACTTAAAATATATTCGCCCAAGCCTCCAGTCTTTCGGCCTGTTCCTGAAGTGACTTGGTAAACAGGTGTAACGACACTTGTCTTTTGCCCATATTTCTTAAAGATATGGCCCTACGATTCAATATTCAGCTTCTAATTCACGTTTCGCCTCTTCTGGGCATGAGAAAAGACCTCTTAGGCTTGCCAGCGTGCTTTTTGACAAGAATTGAGAACAGTATCGCGCGTTTCTGCGTCAGTCCCTGAGTAAAATGAAAGAAAGGTCCGAGAAACTGTGAAGATCACTGGCATCAGCTACAGCGCATCAAGTCTTTCCATCTAGTGGTCAATTACACGCATTCCGCACCGTCAAACATGTTCGAGTCTACTTGACCTGCAAGAGTTGCAAAAGGCTTTCTTCGAAGACAAGTGTCTGAGGTGAGAGCTGTGAGCTTCTGCAGCTATTGATGCCTTGAGGTTTGATGTATAGTAGTCCATTGGCGATAAAATAGCAAGCGTGGAAGCTGGAAGGCTACAAGAATCAAGATGCAAAGAAGATAGAAAACTTACGCGTGTGAGTCACGCCTCGTGAGCGTGACGCGTGATTAACGAGCACCACCTAAAATGCTTGACGTTTCTCCGTGGTCGATGAGATTGACCGCTGTACTATATCCGCCGTGCCAGATACACAAAAGTTCAGTGTTATTCTGTGGAGCAGAATAACACTGACATCATAAGTTGTAAGCGTCTCGTATATCTAGCTTTGACTTTACGTATTCGATCGTACTCAAAAGGTCTCTTTGTGTTCGGTGAGAATATAACTGTCAAAACATACTTTCTCTTTTCCTCCACCACCACCACCACCAGCGAAAACTCCTCACGCAATGAATTTCATCCACCTTGCACGACAAATCGTCTATCTGAAAGGCAAGGAGCCCTCTCATCAACTTCAAAGCCTCCGTGGTTTCTTCGAGGTACATCATTCTCTCACTCATCCGCTGCATCTGAATCAAACTCTAAACAGAAATACAGACAAGATGGGCAGGCGAATGCCTTGACACTCCTTCACCTTCTTTTACCCCATGTACGCGTCGTCCTTTTCTCTCGCGTCTTTGAGTGGCAGTGGCCTCATAAGCTTAATATTACAGCTCGATAACACGCGTTCCGGTTATGGCCCGACTGTCCAAACCAATAGAGTCAATCTTAGCCAGCTTTACACTAGGGCTCTGGCCATCGGCGACCCAGATGCACAAAGGCTTCATTCTTGCGCGGTCGTAAGTAGTCTAAATTGATTTACCATGACGACGGACAAATGTTTTTGCTACGCTTACTCTAGGGTACAGGAGATATGTCGGAGGTCATCTACGATCTTGTGGGGAAGCGATCTAGTGTGATAGAAAGTAGCTGCACTGTCGAACAAGTCGACCTGCGCTTGACGGAGCTGTCCAAGTACGCGCTAAAACGGTGTGTTATCTGAGAAACACGAGGACCCTTATCTTCAGCTACTAACGGATCTCAGGGAGAAACAGGTTGAAGTTATGAGACGAGTGTTCGGCGAGCTGTCCCCCATCGAGCACAAAGTTCTCGTGTGTATTATACTCAAAGGTAACTTTCATCTTTTGGAACATCCTTCTGCAATACTCATTCCATACTCCCTACGAGATCTGCTATTCACCTCTGACAACTCCATTATCTTGACGGCGTATCACCAAGATGCCCCGAAACTATACCAGAAAACCCACAGCTTACAACGTGTTGTTGAGGCGCTCCATAATTCTGTGGAGCCCGCGCGCAAAGTGGACTCGGATGAGAAGTGCGTCGTCTCTACTACATTGCTACTATGATCAAGATAGTAGTTCTTTGACTGAATGAACTCAGGGTGAATGCCTCGAAGAGCAAAACGATGTATGTTTTTCCATCGAGTCGAATGCTTCTACACTATCTAATCATTAGCAACGTCCCCGGAAGGAGTGTATCCAGCGAAGAAGTCAAGTACGGAAACAGATGTACTAATTCAACCACGAAACGCAAACAGGAGAGAAGAGTTTCTTCAGAGGCCAAAATCAGGAGTGAGTCTTTAACCCTTTGGTGTTGCTGCAATATCCATACTGAGTATCCATGCAGAACTCAGGCCATCGAGATATCCGAAGCGGTCTCTCTCCAATCCCTCTCGAATAGTCCGGAATTTGCAACCCATCGAATTTGAGAGCGATTAGGGATGGGGTTGCTCTCTTGTCGATTAATGCTTTTCTCTGCTATGTTATCATGTTCTGTTAAATACTTACCTAAAGCCTATTGTACAATACTACATCTCTAACTGATCTCTATAGAAGCATGTCGCATTATGAGTCGGCCAATTACACTGTTGCCTATGCTATTTCTATCATTTTTAGAAACATTCGTTGGAGTTTACATACTGAGTAGCGCGTTTTGTTATTTGATATTTATCTCTTCCTGGGCCTAAGATCTTAAGAGCCTATGTTGTGAAGTTGATCGTTGGGCTATTCACCCTGGCGTATGGTCTAATGGCGAAGACCGGAAGGGCTTGCGGCTGAAACAACTAGGTCACGACTACACAACTTGGATCTTCTAACGACGAATTTACTACAGTATGCTAACAGGCGACTGACTAAAGGGCAGGTACCGATACTTGATACCAGCCATGTTTGTGGTCTGGCTCTTGATCAGTAGTTAGAAGATTAGGTATGCTTATCCTGAGTCTCTTCATCAAGCGGCTGTTTCATAAATACCTTCAAAGTGTCCTCTCGTACTTTTTTCTTTTTCTTCTCGAGAGGAGTACTGCTTGGATGTGGTTTGAACGGGCCCTGTGGGCCAAACGTGCTAACGCCAGCAATGATACCACGACACTCTGGTTAACTTTGTCACAGATTGATGACCTTGGATCCATGTATATGCAGCTAGCAAAAGCATATTAGTACGTGGAATGCAAGAAAAACCAGATCTGGGAGCTCGTTAGTGTCAAGAGGTTTTAGATTCTGCTTTCGGGAGACAACACTTTTCTGCACTTTTGCAATTTCGGTTGCTGACCCTTGTGAGAATGTTATGTTCTCAGACTCGGAACAGGACGAAAAAAAACACCCGTCTGTTCCCGAACATACATGTTCAATGTTGGGAAGACAAGGATCTTCATCTCGCGGTGGCCAGTGGGTTAACGAGGCTTTGCGTATTTGAGGGATGATAGACAAAATAGTTCTGGACAAATGCCCCAGCTACGACAAGACCATCAGAATTTCCAGTTGCTCGCCGGTTACTGCACATTTCACCAACGAGGTTCCGCTTAGTGGACCCTATTTCAGCTCCTCCCTCTTCCATCCTTACCTCGCTTTTATGCATGACAGAAACGATGGATTACGCCGAGTGGGTTGGAAGTCACCTAGCGATGCTTATCCGTACCTCTCGCGATAATTAATTGGTGTGTACATTCGACAAGGTCCTGTACGAGCATAAACTCACTGTACATGTCAGCTATGTATTGTCTTGGAGAAAATCAGCGTCGCGTGGCAAACCATGTACGCGAACGAAAATGGCATATAACTGGTTATCAATTATCCTGGAGGCCTGAAATATTGATGTCAAGATAGCCATGTTCCTATGCATTGTAATCGAATCGCGATACAAGGACGTGGGGTATGCCTCAAGAATTCAGAATATCAATATGACTTGGGGAATAACATTTGTAGGAGATTGTCTCGTGCACCATGCTGCAAGAACAAACGAAGCTGGTGCGAATGGTAAGCTTGCCAATGACTGGCAGAAGAGACTCAAAAACTGGTCGACGCTATCCAAATGGCGTCACGAAAAGGTAAGCGTAAGCGTGATCTTTCTTCTCAACCGAACTTCTTCTCAACGGTCAACCACTTTTTCTTTCTCAACCAAACATAATTTTTAGCATACTTGATATCGCCACCATCGGAATCATCGCGGTGATTTTTAGAAAACTGCTTCGCTGGAACTTGAAGTATCGCAAAAGTGCACGCTGGACTATCGAGTTTGAAGTCGCAGTTGGAGAAAACGCGTACTTTGACCTAGTTGGCTTCATCGAGAACCTCAAAAAGCCAGAACAGCTTTTAAATCGCACATTTCCTTCGACTTCTCCTGCTTCCTTGCCGGCCCCTATAGACGTGAAGAAACTCAAAAAGGCGAGCAAGCTGGTACAAGAGGCGCGCGATTCCTTCACAGATATGGAATGGTCGCACGGTCTGGGGTGTGCAAAAGTAAGAAGCCCGCTTTTTGCCATCGTTCTCATTCTCACTCATATTTAGGGAGCCTTCGTCGTGCTCATTTGCGCTGTCTACTTCGACGGTGATAAAATTCTGAACAACTCGGAACTAGACAAGGAAAGAAAAGAAATTGTCGATCTTCTCAAAAAATGTGTGAAAAAAAAAGAATTCGAGTTCGTAAACGATGCTTTTTTTCAGAACGTCCGACGTCCATGACTAACTTGTTGCAACAGATGCAGATGCGGGCATTCTTGAGTGGCTTTTCGAGGATGTGTCGAGTCGTGTGAGTTTTGCTTTTCTTGCTGTTGTGATGGATCTTTCACTTTTATCTTTTCTAATGTGATTCTGACGCTTTCTCCTAGGCAACTCCTGCTCTCAAACATTCCTCTAGCATCGAACCCGGTGGGAGTTCCATATTAACGTAGCATTGGCTCTCACTCATCAAGTGAACAGGTGCCCAGGAAACTCACTATCTTGACGAAGTACAAGCTCTTAAGGGAGAGCTGGGTGGATGCGAAGAGACAAAGCTCGTTACGGTAACTCGGGTCAGACCTCCCCCCACTCAGCCTCCGCCTACATTAATATGATTATTAGTTTGCTTTATGCGCATACACGCAGGGCGAACAAGATTTGGAGGACGACATCGTAGAAATCCGCGAGCAGCAGTCAAAACCTAAGCTCTCTCAGAGTAGTCCAGTCTGATACCCTACCAGTCGATGACCTTCCGCGGAAGGGTATCCTTTGAACGTTTGAACATTATCCTACATATTTCGTCTTTATACGTTCTCCTTGTTTCATTTCACTTCTTGAACTGTGGTTTTGATACTGTTGTTTGGTCCACCAGCTGTCGTCAGTGGCTTTCCGCCTTAATTCACGTTTCCTGTCTACGTTCTACTTATTTCATTTCAGCTCTTGAACCGTGTTCTTAACCATTGCCAGTGGCTTTCCGCCTTAATTCCTGTTTCCTTTCATTTTACTTCTTGAACCATGGGTTCGATAATCCTATCACGCCCCAGTTTCTTGTCCTCTTGTTGTCTGGTCCATCATCCATTGCCAGTGGCTTTTCACCCGCTATGTGAGACTTGTTCGTCGATGTGTGGGAAAGCGTCAAGTAGTGACCTGATGGCCGGAGGTTGGGATTCTGGCGCATCTTATTCTTTTGTTGTCATACTTATCAAGACTTATAGTAATCGTTACTTGTCAATGTGATTTTCGAATTTTCTTTGACTCGTTTCCTTGTTTGTCATGGCCTCACGAACGCTTACGCCAGAAAACGATCAACTATCACCTCCCTGGTCACTACCTGCCCGGAGGACCCGAAGTGCTTTCTCTATTGTTCTTGCTCCACACACACGGGCCAGAAAAGACAGCCCTCCGATGCAAGATCTGGAATTGGCTCACTCATCTCTCCACCGAGGTTAAAACCGGGGGTGGAAACAACTAGATCACGACCGTATAACCTGGGATCTGCTAAACCACAACTATTGTACTATGATATGCTGCTACCAGGTGGCGGGACAGGTACCCTGACTTGATACGAGCCATGTTCAATCTTCGCCTCTTGATCAGTAGTCCTGAGATTAGGTATGCTTATCCGCGAACGCTTCAACTCCCCTAAAATAGTCTCCCATACTCTTTTCTTTGCCACCTGGAAGACATTAGCGTCTGGATATAGAATGTAGGGGCCCGCTAGGCCATTCTTGCTAACGCCAGCATACCACGAATGAAAATTTTCGTATTTTCCATCCTTGCCTTTTGTCTTTGTCGCAGTGTTACGAGCTTTATCCCATTTATATCTGGCTAGTGAAAGCATATATGAGGAACGCAAAGAAAAAAACCAGATGAGGGAGCTAGTAGTCGGGCACTCACCACCTTTTGCCGCCCACGCGAAACATGAATCTGGACACTCTGGTCCGGTAATTATGAAATAAAGCCACATCCGCTCATCTGCCGATGGTATACATGAACCTTTGTAGATTGTCGAGCCAGAAGCTGTAAAGCCGATATTGATCGCGTTAGTGAGCCAGTTCGAGGGGACACCGTCTGGAAATTCAGTTATGGTCTCCTCTGAGCCCGGAGTGGGCAAAAATGTAGAGAGGTTAATGAAGGTCACAGTCTGGCAAGATGTATGAGGTCTATATGGATGATCAAACGATTAACCACAAACACTTACACGGAGGCCCTCCGACATTGGCAACTCCGGCCTGTTAGACGGAGGTTTCCCCATCGGCTCGTAAAAAAGCCGCTTTCCGGTCAACGGCTTCGGCTTCAACTCCCTGTTGTAAGGATGGAAGGTCGCAGTCCCGGTCTTGGTGCTGGATCGTTTTGGGCCGGGCGGGTTGGGCACTGGGACACACAGCAAGCATAGAGCTAGCGATGAGCATGAAGAGAAGCAGAACAGTGCGCATTCTTGAGAATGTATCGAGTTATTTCGAGGAATGCAGCTTGACCAGCAAGCTGTATTCGAAAGAGAGACTGGACCAGCAGAACTGGAATAACTAGAAATGCACAGAGAAGAAATCGCTGCAAAAACCAACAAAAGGACCCACCGGAACCTGTAAACGATGCTGCTTCCGACGTCCAGGCCTGCAGGTGCAACAGATAAATGTGCCAGCGTTCCTGAGACTGCTGTGTCTCCTGTCCTCCAGTCCACGCAGTAATCCCTGTTTCCTCTTTATAGTATTATACATTCTAATGTTCGTCGTTCGACGACGACCAACTATTACCTTCCTGCTCACCGGCACCGGTCATGCCTGTCTGCTATAGTGCTTTCTCTACCACTCTTCTTGCTCTCCGCACAGAACCTGGAAAGACAGTCCTGCGACGCAAGATTTGTAATTGGCTTTAGGTGTGTGATAGCTATATTCATACCAAAAAACACTAAAGTAAACCCAAATGCCAGTCTCGAAAACACCGTTCGAGACCTCTGTGGATCTTCAAAAAGGTTTCTGTCTCTCCCTCGATACTTGTTGTCCTGTTCTGTCAAGAAAATTGTCCTCAGATACGATTTCATTCTATCAGTGATTCAATTTTTGATTGATTTTATCATCCAACAACGATTCCGCGATGCATATCCAAGGATTCTTCCGCTGGAATATCTGAACACAAAGCTACGCCTTAGCGGAACTTGCGTGCACAGATGGCTCGATCAGGCTATTGGTACCGTCGTCGTCCACCTTTAGAACGAAACGGTCGTCCTTTTACCTTTCCTCCCGACACACCATCAATGACAATCACTCGTGGTTGTGCTGTTGTCTTCCATTGGTTTAGCGAACTCCGCACCGATACTCCTGATACGTGGATGCCAGACGCCTATATTTCGGAAAGTGGGATGGCCTTTTGCCGTGATATACTCCCTCTTCACAAAGGAGTACCAACATGGCTCTCCCGACGTCGAATGTATGTTCGAAATGAAAACATCATACCCTTCCCCCTCCATACGCTGTCTCTTTTACTTCTTCACCCCCGGTACCTTTCACTCAACTGTACAGTATGTATATCACCATCTACGTCACCATCTACTTTAGTCTTCCACCCTTGCTCTTTTACGCTCTGTTCCCACTCCAGTTTTAATACAACCGAGTTTCAATTTCGAGAATTTTGAAGGCTGCTGTAACGCTTGTCAAGAAAACGACTCTGCGACTGGTTCTACCCTCTTCCTCCAACGTTTCCTCGTCGTTGTCGAGTGACAGGCACCGTACACAGCGCTAAATCTTCGTCCATTTATGATTCTCAGTCAAAGTTATGGGGAAGTGATCCATGAGATGCCATCTCTTTCGGGGCGTTGCAGGATCATCCAGTTTCTCAGCAAGCGAGGCGAATCTAGTTACTGGCCTTTTCAAGGATCGCCGAGCGTGCAATATTGCTACGTTGGTCGTTCAACAGGGTGAAAATGGTTATCTAAGTACATATAATGCTCGGTATCGAGTCTCACTCCAGCTTGTCAAACGCAACATCCTTCCAATCATCAACGCACTCCCAATCTCAAAAGCTCGCACGAAGAAATACTGGCTTGTATACTTATTCGAACACGGAGCTCATGTGGACTCTGAAGATATGGTCAACACCCCCCACTAAGTTACAAGCGTCTTCGACGGTTCCGTCGAGCAACTCACAAACCTCCTTCGCGTCCTTCTGATACGCGGCGCCAATCTCAATCACCAGAACCACCATGGAGTGGCTGCGTTCATGCGGAATTGCACGGCTGGGATCGACGTTATCATGGAGCTTGATACGGGTTTGGATATCATGAAGGCAGATACTATCATTCCAGGAGAATTTTATGTGTGGTCCTTAAGTTGCAGCTGTGATTGATGGATTGAAATACCGAGTAAGTGAACTGGCGTTGCCTAGGGAGGGTGGTATGAAGAGTGTTTGAAAAGGGCAGATGATAACGTAGCTCCGATGAGCTGTGTGAGGTGTAAAATCGAGAGATACTGCTCACTCGAATGTCAGATTAAGTATCTCCATCTTTCTCTTCTCCCACCGACTACCCTCACCACACAGGAAAAACCTGGCCGATCCCCCCAAAAAACATGTACTCCCCTCCAACTCCACCACAGATGTTGTGCTTAAGCCTCCCTTCGCCTTGGCCCTTCACCAGCATCCCCGTGGCCAGCATCACGCGCGCACGCCTTGGCTTCCCCAGAGAAGACAATAACCTTGAGGCACAAATACCGCAGCTTGAACACCCCTGAGTCATTCAACAAACCAACTTGTCCTTAAAGTCCAAATAAAACACAATCTGGCTTGTAGGATTCTTCTCAAAAAAAGAGCTTGCGCTGCAACGAAAGAGTCATGTTCACAGATTTGTCAAATTCCAATGTCACTCGTGAGCCGTTCCCGAGAGAGAGCGATGAATTCGCTATATTGAGATGAGTTTTCGCGTTGATGCCAATGTAGGCTTATGGGAAGGAAGGAAGGAAGGAAGGAATAACCGGCGCGGTCCCATTGAGGAACAGCGCAACGATAGGATGCCCACCCATCAAAACTCATTCTCTATATCTACGCTAACAATTTTTTCCACCGTTTCATAATGCCTCCCGTAAAACACAACACGTCGTTTGCCAAAGACTGAATAATACTCACTATGGCTTATTCTTGGATACAAGGGATAGTCTCAAGGTTTTTGATGTTCTGGTTTACGATACCATCAGAGGCAAGAAGGCGAGGACGCGGGAGACAACTTTATCAAAGAAACGATTGTTGGAGTCTGGTGCCACATTATCTTATTGGATACTTATTTCTTCCTATTCGTGAGTTTTAGTGATTGGGTTGACCAGTCTTTGGGTATGGTCTGGTTACTTAATGGAGAAGACTGGAGGGTTTGCTGATCTCGTCATTATGTCAAAGGAGCAACAAATATTATTATGCTTAGTAGAAACATGCGCTCACTGAGGACGACCAGATGGGCGCATCGGACGAAGAGGAGGAAGAATAGCAGGACCCTGGTCAGGATCCTGGTCAGGATCAGGACTTCCAGTGGGAGGCTGAGCAATAGGAGGAGAAGGAGAATCTGAAAGTTTCATAAAGTGCTTCTTAAAATCATCCAAGAGGGCGTCCCACTCCTGGCGGCTAGCCTTGGGGACCCCATCTAGGGTAGCTATATCCGGAAGTGACAAAACAGGATCCCAGATGTTACTGTCTGGGCCGCCTCGGCTAAGACCATAATACCTCATCTTACCATTTTCTACAACTTTACCCTTGGCAACTCTCCATCTCGCTAGCAAACCATATATGAGAAACGCAAGAAAAATTGAATCCAGGAGCGAGTACTCACTTCCCAGTGCTGACCACCCAAAACATGATGGATCACATCCGGTACCAGTGATCTTGAAATAAACAAATTTCTTGTCTCCTTGAGCTGTTTCCCATTTACCCTCGTAGGTATGAACTCCTTTAGAGCCCGTAGTACCAAGGACTTTATTGATTGCTTCGACGAAGCCCGATGCAGTGACGTCGTTGCGATCACCGAAAGGAGTGGTTTCCGAGCTGGAAATAGTACCTTTATTGTCGGTAATGAAGGTCACAGTCTGGCAAGATCATGTGGGTATTAGGTATAGATGGCTAAACCGTGAACACTTACACGTTGTAGGTGATACGTTTTCTTCTGTCGGGGTGGGTTGGTGCCTTCATCCTCTGCTGGTCTTTTACCAGTGGTCACATCTGGAGGCAGTGGTATACACACAGCAAGCATGAAGCTCGCTATGGGGATTAAGAGGAGAAGGGCAGCGCGCATATTTAGGAACCGTATGGAGTATTTCGAGGAGTGCAACTTGACCGGCAAGCTGAAATATTCGAGTGAGTAACTGAACCAGCAGAACTACCGAAACATTTCCATCCACGAGTCACTTTTTATAAGGACCAATAGTAGATATAATTGATTGAATATTCTATAACCGCCTGCATACTAATGACAAGTTGACAATGTCACAAGTTACAACCTCCACTGTTTTTCTGCTGTGCTCTGGTTATAGTTCATCAATCCACGGGAACGAACTGGGTACGATGTACAAGGACGTACACAACATGGTCCTAGAGCTGAAATTTTGAACACCGCCGGTCAAACTCTATCTCATATCGATACAAATCGCTATCTCTCAGGGGTCCGATACAACTGGGTCATAAGCCAATGTTGCGTTAGTATCGGTAAAGCTATACAGTCATTTGTGACTGGACCATTCATTTTTGGCCTCATGGCATTATACATTAGCCAATCCTGCGAGTACAGTGAAACATGATTCTGCGATGGTGTGGCAGTTGCTGAATTAGGTGAATAGACGCCAGTACATGGCACTGACTTGACTGTTTCCATCAGTCAAAAAGTGATATCATGATTTAATCTAGCGGCGT
The DNA here is from genome assembly GCA_015501585.1 of Rhodocollybia butyracea. Lineage (NCBI taxonomy): Eukaryota > Fungi > Basidiomycota > Agaricomycetes > Agaricales > Omphalotaceae > Rhodocollybia > Rhodocollybia butyracea. The sequence continues at coordinate 162,682 of JADNRY010000014.1, read as the reverse complement.
TGACTATGAGTCGGGGATCGCGCACTGCACTGACTTGGCTGTCGATCCAAGGAGTCAGTTTCGTCAATTCAGTATGACTTGCACTCAGTGGTAGTATGTAGTTTCAGTATGAATTCCACTCAGTAGTATGTAGTATTGGTAGGGTCTTGAATAATATTTGGTTAATGACTTTTAACTGAGATAAGTAGCATTCATACAAGTTCCAGATGGTCGCCGTTAATCTGGCATTTGTAATGTAGGCCGGACAGCTGTTGAACAGCCTGGGAGAGACGTCTGGAGGAATGGAAGGCTGTCTCCATGAAGAATCAAGATTATTTACTATATTCACTTCTTGAAGGTTGCCCTATGTTTTGTCAGGGGTATTCTGATGAAGATAAGTCTGCAGTCAGACTGCAACGGCATGCATTGCAGGCAAACTCAAGCCAAGGAACTGGTTCCGGTCAGTGGATGGATCAAGCAAGATGATCCAAAGACCTGTAATTCACCTAGATACCTCGGCGCTTCCCAAGTCTACAGTGGGTACACCAATGAGGTCATACGCTTTCAGCAGCATGGTGTACCCATCTATCGCCAGCGGGATCTGAGGATGTGCGTCAGAGCGGATATAGTCGAGTCCCCCGGATGACACCCCTTCCACGACCCAGTCATGACGTGTGCATTCATCGATGTGCTGACCATTAGTCAATTGGGAATGATCCCCTGTACCTCCACGGCGGCCTTATACAGGGCTTTTGACACCCAAGATGTTCTTTCTATGGGCCTAGTAGCGTGGTCGTCAGCTGCACGTAGATGATAGCCATAGGCTTCGTATCACTTCTCCGCTGGTCCAAGGTCTTCTGGAGCGAAGCAATGTCACCCGATCTCGCAAAGGCTTGAGGACACGGTACCGGAATCACACTTTCACTACTAGTATTATCAAATGTATTCAACCTCCCCATTGCCCTATCACGATTCTAATAATCATAATACAAATCTTTACAAAGAAATAATGAAGAACATAGTAAAGGACTTGGTAGCTGTGATTGCCGGATGGGTGAAATACCGAGTAGGTGAACTGGGGTTGCCTATGGAGGGTGGTACGAAGAGATGTGGAGCATGTTTAAAAATGGCAGATGACAATGCAGCTCTGATGAGCCATGTGAGGTGTAAAATTGAGAGATACTGCTCACCCGAATATCAGAGTAAGCTGATATGTATCTCCATCTTTTCCCCCTCCCACTGACTACCCCTTACCACACAGGAAAAACCTGGCCGATCCACAAAAAAAAACACGCACTCCCTTCAACTCCACTACCGCTGTTGTACTTAAACCTTCCTTCCCCTTCACTAGCAATCCCCGTGGCCAGCATCACGCACGCACGCCTTGGCTTCCCCAGAGAAGACACTAACCTTGAGCACAGATACCGCAGCTTTAACACTCCTGAGTCGTTCAACAAACCAACTCGAAATAAAACACAATCTGGCTTGTACCTCTTCTCAAAAAAAAAACAAAAAAAAAAAAAGTCGAGCTTGCGCCGCAACAAAATCATATTCGTGGATTCATCGAACTTCAATGTCGTTCGTGAGCGACTCGGATGAATTCGCTATATCGACATGAGTTTTCGTGTTGATCCCAGTGTAGGCTGACGGGAAGGGCGGGTTAGATGATTAGCGCAACGATAGGGATACCCACCCGTCAAAACTTATTCTTCATGTTACACTAACAACTTTTTCCACCGTCTCATAACGCCCCCCGCAAAACATCGTTGGCGAAAGATTGAATATAGCTTATTCTTGGATACAAAGGATAGTCTCAAGGTCTTTGATGTTCTGAATTACAATACTATCAGAGGCAAGAAGGCAAGAAGGCGAGGACGCGGGAGACAATATCAAAGAAACGTTTGTTGGAGTTTAGTGCATTATTTTATTGGATACTTATCTCTTCCCATGCCGTGAGTTCTAATCATTGGGTTAACCTTGGGTTAACCAGTCTTTGAGCATGGACTGGTTTCTTAATGGAGAAGACCGGAGGGTTTGCTGATCTCATCACTATGTCAAAGGAGCAACAAATATTATTATGCCTAGTAGAAACAAGCCCTCAATGAGCATGTGGGATATGAGATGGATTAATGATGATGCTGAGCAGGAGGAGGAAATGGAGCATCACGAGGAGGAGGAGCTCCAGGACGACTAGGAGGAGTGGGAGGCAGAGGAGAATTCAGGATATTAGGTATGCCCATCACATCATGGGGATGACCAGGATTTCCAGGACCAGGAGTAGCAGGCGGAGGAGTATGAGGCTCATTGTGCGGATTCATAAACTCGCGGTCAAACTCTTCCAAAAGGGTCGTCATCGTTGCAGCCCTTGCCGTTTCAGTGGATGGTTGGAAGCTAAGATCGCTTTCCGGAAGGGTGCTCGGGTCAAAGGCGTCATGGGCCGGGTCGCCTTTGCTAAGGCTAAAATACCTCTGAGTCTTGGTCCCGTGGGGTACTGCAGCGGGCCCACCCTCAGCCGGGTTCGTTCGATATTGAGCTAGCAAAGCATATATGAGAAATGCAAGAAAAATCAAATCCAGGAGTGAGTACTCACGTCCTATTGCTGACCACCCGAAACATGATGGATCACACCCGTCACCAGTGATCTTGAAATAAACCCATTTCTTCTCTCCCACTGGTCTCCATGAACCTTTGCAGGTATTGGTAGCCGAGGTAAAGAAACGATTGATCCTTCCGGAGAAACCCATTTTGGTGATGTCGGTGTCATCAAAAACAGTGATATCGGCTTGCGAGGTCGGGGTACCACTTTTGTCGCTAATGAAGGTCACAATCTGGCAAGATGTTGGTATTAGGAATAAATGATTAACGGGTAAACACTTACACGTTCTTTGCCATTCTTTAAGAATTTTTTCGTTGGCTGGCTTGAATTGTCACTCGGGGGTGGTCTTTTCTTGGAACCATCTGGTAGCCCGGGTGTTTCGCCGACTTCAGTAGGAGGCACTGGTATACACACAGCAAGCATGAAGCTCGCTATGAGCATTAAGAGGAGAAGGGCGGCGCGCATATTTAGGGATTTTATGGAGTATTTCGAGGAGTGTAACTTGACCGGCAAGCTGAAATATTCGAGTGAGGGACTGAACCAGCAGAACTACCGAAACATTTCCATCCACAAGTCACTTTTTATAAGGACCGATAGTAGATATGATCGGTTGAACATACTATAACCGCCTGTATAACGACAAGCTGACAATGTCACAAGTTACAACCTCCACTGTTTTTCTGCTGTGCCCTGGTTATAGCTCATCAATCCCCGGGAACGAACTGGGCACTGCGACGTACAAGGACGTACACAACATAGTCCTAGAGCTGAAATTTTGAACACCGCCGGTCAAACTCTACCTCATATCGATACAGTAAAATCATTACCTCTCAGGGGCCCGATACATACTGGGTCATAAGCGATGTTGCGTTAGTATCGGCAAAACTACACAGTCAGTGGTTTGTGATTGGACCAGTCATTTTTGGCCCCCATGGCATTATACATTAGCCAATACTGTGAGTACTGTGAAACACGATTCTGCGATAGTGTGGCAGTTGCTGAATTAGGTGAATAGACGCCAATACACTGACTTGACTGTTTCCATCAGTCAAAAAGATCATGATTTAATCTAACGGCGTTGATGATGAGTCGGGGATTGCGCAGTGCACTGACTTGGCCGTCGATCCAAGGAGTCAGTTTTGTCAATTCAGTGTGACTTGAACTCAGTGGTAGTATGTAGTTTCAGTATGAATTCCACTCAGTACTAGTAGTATTGGTAGGGGTTAGGAGTCTTGAATAATATTTGATTAATGACTTTCGACTGAGATAAGTAGCATTCATACAGCCGTTCATCTGGCATTTGGAATGTAGGCTGGACAGCTGTTGAACAGGGGAAAGACGTTTGGAGGAATGGAAGGCTGTCTCCATGAAGAATCAAGATTATTTACTATATTCACTTCTTGGAGCTCGCCCTATGTTTTGTCAGGGGTATTCTGATGAAGATAAGTCTGCAGTCAGAATGCAACGGCATGCATTGCACTTGGAAACTCAAGCCAAAGAACTGGTTCCGGCCAGCGGATAGATCAAGAAAGATGATCCTCATCGGGGGACTTCTTCAGACTCGGCGGCGACATAGGTATCCAGTAGTAGGTAGCGTTACCTAGTACTGTAATTTACCTAGATACCTCAGCGCTTAGATTAAACCCAGGTCCTCAGGCTTTTACGCTCCCTATGAGCCTGAAAATAAGTACTCCACACAATTCTTTTGGCCATAGTTGTAGTGGGTAAGACTGGCCTTGAATATGGCTTCACGGGCATTGGGGACTTGCATGTTTTGGTGAACAGCCATTCCTCGCTTGGGGAATTTTTCGGGAGTGCTGTTCGCCTCGCATTTTTTACAGCCATCCTGCGCTTGGTTGTTCGCCTGCGCAATTTTTACATAGCATTACATGTGTCAATGTTTGGCGCTTCCCAAGTCTACGGGTGCACCAATGAGGACATACGCTTTCAGCAGTGTGGTCACGTACCCATTTATAGCCAGCCGGATCCTCGGAGGATGTGCATCAGAGTGGATATAGTCGAATACCCCGGATGACACCCTTCCACAACCCAGCCATGACGTGCGCATTGACCGGGACCATTCGCCGATTGGGAACGATCCTCTGCATCTTCAGGGCCTCTTTATACAGCGTCTCGACACCCGAGATGCTCTTCGTAGAGGCTATGGGCCTAGTAGCGTCGTCATCAGCTGCACGTAGGCTTCGTATCTAGTAAAGAACTTGGGAAAAACAGTACTACGGTAAATATATAGATATATGACGAGAGCCAAACTTGAGAAGTTGAACGTTAACGCGTTAACATTGACCTGTTCCGGACAAAGACAAGAAGTTTAGAGTTTGGATGTCCACGCGGCGCATGCGGCATGGTATAACCCTCATCAGCTTGTATCGGTCACGGTGGCCAGTAAGTTATCGATTTATCACCGATGGCTTTGTACGCTCATGGGATGATACCACAGCTACAATGTACTACAACGCAGACCTGGCGCAGACTTTCAACCAGTTGCTCGTACGTTGATCCGAATTTCCTTAAATAGTAATCGTGATGTGACAGCACACCGCGTGATCAACTGTTATACTTATCTCCGCAACCACCATTACATGTCTGAAGCTTGAGCTTGGAAGCCTCTACAACTCGTAACTAGAAAAGCACAGAAAAGAAATTGCCAATCCTCACACTACAAAAAACCAGCGTTAACCGGGCAGCTAATTGCAACAGATGCCGGGTGTTCTTGAGGCTATCGTGTCTTTGTCTTCCAGGCCACTAGCCACCGGCTTTCCACCTTAATCGATAATCCCTGTCTCCTTTGTGCTGCTCGTATCATGCTCCAGTTTCTCATCGATCTCTTGTTGTCCACTCCACCAGCGGCTTTTCATACTCTGCGGGACTCCTTCATTTGAGGCTTCTCCGACCGACGTGCAGGAAGTGTCAAGTGGTTACCGGCTACCGGTTACAGGTTCGGATTCCATGCATCTTGCTTGTTGGAATTGCTGTTCACGGCGCCATGATGCCAGACCTCTCATTCATGTTCAACGATGGCTTCCCGCCCCGCACACACCCTGGAAAGACAGTCCTGCGACGCAAGTTTGGAATTGGCTTTAGGAGCTCGAGTGTGTGATGGCTCCCTCTTCACCGAGGAGTACCGACATAGCTCTCCCAACGTCGAATGTATGCTCGAAATGAAAACAAATTCTGCCACCGCATATTTGCCGCTCATCGTCGTTCCCTCCTCCTCCTTTTCACCGTACCCCTCCCCTCCATACACCGCCTCTTCTTCTGCTTCTTCACCCCGGTACCAATGATGTAAACCTTTCACTCAACTATACATTATGTATATCACCATTTACTACGTCGCCATTTACTTTAGTCTTTCACCATTGCTATTTCACCTCTGTTGCTGCTTCTTAATACAACCAAGTTTCAATTTCGAGAATTTTGAAGACTACGAAGAGACTCTCATCCGATGCGATGCTCGTCAAGGAGACGACTCGACTGCTTCTACCTCTTCCCCCAATGTTTCTTGTTCATGTTTGTACACAACCCTAAAACAACTTGAATATTCTTCCATTTCAGCATGAGGCGCTGAATCCTCGTCCACTTATGATTCCCAGTCAAAGCTATGGGAAGGCGATCCAAAAGATGCCATCTCTTTCAGGGCGTTGCAGGATCATCTGCTCTCTCAACCAAGTACCAGCAAACCAGGCTTAAATTGCTTTTTAGTTAGTAACTCCCGGATGTCAAACGCAACAGCCTTCCAAATATCAACGTACTTCCAATTCAAAAGCACGCACGAAGGAACACTGGCTTGTATACTTACTCGAACACGGAGCTCTGAAGATATCGTCAGGACCACCGTTAAGTTACAGAACATCTTCAACCGTCCCGTTGAACTACTCACAAACCTCCTTCGCGTTCTTCTGACACACGGCGCCGGTCCAAACCACCAGAACTGCTATGGAGGGACTGCCCTCATTCCTGCGTTCATGCGGAGTTACGTGACTGGGATCGACGTTCTCATTGGGCTTGATGCGGATTTGGATATCACGAAGGCAGGTACTATCACCCCAAGAAAGGTTCGCGCAATGTGTGGTCCTTAAGTCGCAGCTGTGATTGCCGGATGGGTGAAATACCGAGCAGGTGAACTGGCGTTGCCTAAGGAGGGTGGTACAGAGATGTGGAGGGTGTTTAAAAATCGCAGACGATAATGTAGCTCTGATGAGTCGTGCGAGGTGTAGAGTCGAGAGATACTGCTCACCCGAATATCAGAGTCCTAGTAAGCCCTTATGTATCTCCATCTTTCCCCTCTCCCACTAACTACTCCTTACCACACAAGAAAAACTTGGCCGTTCCCCCCCGAAAAACAACATGCATTCCCTTCAACTCCACAACCGCCATGCCTAAGCCTCAAGTTCACCTTATCGTTCACCAGCATCCCGGGCCCATGGCCAGCATCACGCGCGCGCGCCTCGGCTTCCCTAAAGAAGAAAATAACCTTGAGGACAGATACCGCGCCTTGAACACCCTTGACTCATTCAACAAACCAACTCCAAGTTGTCATCAAAGTCAAAACAGAATAAAATACGATCTGGCTTCTGTAGTAGGATTACCGTCTTCACACACAAAAAAAAAAGTCGAGCTTGCGCTGTAACAAAATTATATTCGTGAATTCATCAAAATTCAATGTCGCTCGTTCCCGAGAGCGATGAATTCACCAATGTAAGCTGACGGGAAGGGAGTCTGTGAGGGGTTATATGATTAGCGGAACGATAGGGATGCCCACTCGTTCTCTGTCTACACTAACAATAACGCCTCCCGCAAAACACAACACGTCGTTTGCCAAAGACTGGATAATACTCACTACGGCTTATTCTTAGATACAACGGACAGTCTCAAGATCTTTGATGTTCTGGTTTACGATACCATCAGAGGCAAGAAGGCGAGGACGCGGGAGACAATATCAAAGAAACGTTTAGTGCATTACCTTATTGGATACTTATTTCTTCCTATGCCGTGAGTTCTAATCATTGGGTTAACCTTGGGTTAACCAGTCTTTGAGCATGGTCTGGTTACTTAATGGAGAAGACCAGAGGGTTTGCTGATCTCGTCATTATGTCGTGGGAGCAACAAATATTATTATGCCTAGTAGAAACAAGCCCTCAATGAGCATGTGGGATATAGATGGATTAATCATGAGGATAAGCAGGACCGTGCCCAGGAGCAGGACTTCCAGGATGATCAAGAAGAGACATCTGAGCTACGGGTGCACGACCAGGACTTCCAGGATGATCAAGAACAGACATCTGAGCTATGGGTGCACGACCAGGACTTCCAGGATGATCAAGAACAGACATCTGAGCTATGGGTGCATGACCAGGACTTCCAGGATGATCAAGAACAGACATCTGAGCTATGGGTGCATGAGCAGGACTTCCAGGATGATCAAGGACAGACATCTGAGCTATGGGTGCATGAGCAGGACTTCCAGGATGATCAAGAACAGACATCTGAGCTACGGGTGCACGACCAGGACTTCCAGGATGATCAAGGACAGACATCTGAGCTACGGGTGCACGACCAGGACTTCCAGGATAATCAAGAACAGACATCTGATCAGGAAGAGACATCTGAGCTACAGGTGCACGACCAGGACTTCCAGGATGATCAAGAACAGACATCTGAGCTACAGGTGCACGAGCAGGACTTCCAGGATGATCAGAAAGAGACATCTGAGCTAGGGTGCACGACCAGGACTTCCAGGATAATCAAGAACAGACATCTGATCAGGAAGAGACATCTGAGCTACAGGTGCACGACCAGGACTTCCAGGATGATCAAGGACAGACATCTGAGCTATGGGTGCACGACCAGGACTTCCAGGATGATCAAGAACAGACATCTGAGCTACGGGTGCACGACCAGGACTTCCAGGATAATCAAGAACAGACATCTGAGCTATGGGTGCATGACCAGGACTTCCAGGATGATCAAGGACAAACATCTGAGCTACGGGTGCACGACCAGGACTTCCAGGATGATCAAGAACAGACATCTGAGCTACAGGTGCACGACCAGGACTTCCAGGATGATCAGGAAGAGACATCTGAGCTACGGGTGCATGACCAGGACTTCCAGGATAATCAAGAACAGACATCTGAGCTATGGGTGCACGACCAGGACTTCCAGGATGATCAAGAACAGACATCTGAGCTATGGGTGCACGACCAGGACTTCCAGGATGATCAAGAACAGACATCTGAGCTACAGGTGCACGACCAGGACTTCCAGGATGATCAGGAAGAGACATCTGAGCTACAGGTGCATGACCAGGACTTCCAGGATGATCAAGAACAGACATCTGAGCTACGGGTGCACGACCCTGACCAAGAGCCTGGCAATATGTGGGTATTAGGTATAAATGTTTAGCTATTGAACACTCACGCGGATAGTTATATCAATTGGTGGCTCAGCCTTGTTTGGTGCTGGTTGCCCCTCAGGTGACTCGATGGCTGTTCTTTTACCTGGTGCCCCGGTGGGCGGCCCTGTTCTGGGCCTGATTTTGTTGGCTGGCATTGGTATACACACAGCAAGCAAAGAGCTAGCTATGAGTAAATAGAAAAGTAGAGCAGAGCGCATTTTTGGAGTTTGTATGAAGTATTTCAAGCAATGCAGCTTGACCAGCAAGCTGTATTTGAGTGAGGAGAGACTGAACCGGCAGGATCTACTGGAACAGTTCCATCCACAAGTTACTTTTTATAAGGACCTGTAGTAGATATGATCGGCTGAACATACTATAACCGCCTGCATACTAATGACAAGTTGACTTGAATGTCACACTGATTCCCACTCTATTCCTGCTGTGCTCTGGTTATAGTTCATCAATCCCCGGGAATGAACTGGGCACTGCGATGTACAAGGACATACACAACATGGTCCTAGAGCTGAATTTTTGAACACGGCCGACGGTCAAACTCTATCTCATATTGATGTGACAGTAAAATCATCATCTCTCAGGGGTCCGATACTGGGCCATGAGCCATTGGCAAAGCTATCCAGTCATTTATGACTGGACCATTCATTTTTGGCCTCATGGCAGTATACATTAGCCAATACTGTGAGTACAGTGAAACACGATTCTACGATGGTGTGGCAGTTGCTGAATTACAGTAAGTGAATAGACGCCAGTGCACTAACTTGACTGTTTCCGTCAGTCAAAAAGTCATGTCATGATTTAATCTAGCGGCGTTGACTATGAGTTGGGGATCGCGCAGTGCACTGACTTGGCTGTCGATCCAAGAAGTCAGTTTTGTCAATCCAGTATGACTTCCAATCAGTAGTATGTAGTGCTTAGTACTGGTAGGGGTTAGGAGTTGATAATGTTTGATTAATGACTTTCGACTGAGATAAGTAGCATTCATGCAAGTTCCAGATGGTCGCCGTTCATTTGAATTTAGAATGTAGGCTGATCAGCTGTTGAACAGAGGAAAGATGTTTGGAGGTATGGAACGCTGTTGAAGAATCAAGACTATTTGCTTTATAATATATTCACCGCCCTATGTTTTGTCAGGGGTCTGATGAACAGTGTTCAGTCGCTAGATGAGGATTGTTTCACTGCTTTTCCTCTTGACAAACGTCGCTACAGTTGCCGCAATTTGTGGGTAGGATTTTTTGACCAGAAATACTAAACCTCATCGATGATGGCATTGATTTTCAAGCTGTACTTATGGCAAGGTTAAGTATTTTCGCATCCTATAAAAAGTTGTAAAGAGACTCTTACTTCCTCGGGTGAGTTTGATGAGTCTTCGCTCATAATCGACAGTCGGATATATAAAAATGATTTCGTTTGATGTACCAAGGCAGTAAAGATCATTCTACCAGTCATACACGATTCTCCGGGGCTTGATCCTGAACACCCTCAGGTAAAGCTTCCTTCACAAGCACAACCCTCTCACAAAATGGCGGCAACTTGACATCATCAAGTCCTTCGTCCTTGCTCTTGCGCAACCAAAACAATTGAGGATGCCCCCACTTCCATTCGCATACCATCCACCCACCAAATTGCGGCCCTCCCCCTCTCTCTTCAATTTCCCCTGCATTCAACACCGTGACTAGCTCTCCCGAGACCATCGCCTCATCGAAAACAGAACCCTTTCCCGGTGCTAACGTTGTGCCGTCCCGGTCATCCTCGGCGGCCTCGACAATCTCTGCCTCATGCCACCTCATCTTCGTCCTTGCACCAGTACCAAGCCCACCCAGCGCGAGATCGAGACACCAGCTCCGTCCAGGGTGTTATTGAAGATATATAGGTGGTTTAGACATGACCATGATAGCGTCGACGCCGCCGCCATGGTGGCGGAGGTAGCAGTTGGCGTATTTGGTTGTGGTGGGTGCGGAGCCAGAAGAGATGGTTGCGGGAAGGTGGTTCGTGGATTGGAGGCATTTGGAGAGAAGAAATTTGACAGAGTTGTGTACCTGGTGGAAGGAACGGTGAGTCGATATAGGAGGGATTGAGAGGAGTAAGAAGGCGTACTGGTGCTTTATGAGCGTGTGGTGGTAAGAAGAAAGGTGCGTAGTCAGAAGGTCTGTGTGAGAACACGACGATATCCCTCGTTTGTCATCATCTTCACTCAAATGGAGTTCGAAGAGTATAGTATGTATTCAGAAGATAGAGAGACTATCGAGAGGACTCGAAAGATAGAGAATTATCAAGAGGCGACTTGATCATGAAGTATGAAGCATTCACTGATCCACTGGATCGCCCCGCTTTTCAAATCAACTCGAAGGAACAACACTTTGAAAGGACGTGAATAGCAACATCACCGGTGGATAATAGACACAGGATAAAGATGATGATATGGCTTCCTTCATTGAGGCCTGCTGTAACCTGAATATTGAATTTCGATCGAATCAAACAGCAGAAAGCGTGACTTACCAAGACCTATATGGTAGACGCAAAACCAAGAACGATCCTGAAAGAACGACGAGTTGTCGCGTGAGTTCCGGCGAAGTTGGGATGAGAAGAAAAGAGTAGACTACCGGGTTGGGAGGGGGGACATCTACGGGTCCGAATGTTTATGGTCATACAAATGGGAGTTGTAAAAAGAATGCAAGCCAACTTGAAGGCATTGAAACAAGCGGTAGGGAAATGAAGGAAATGAGATGATCAATATATCGGTGGACATGGTGGGATACAGGTAGAATCATTGTATATGGTTGTGCTACTAGTAGGAATCTAGGATTTGTAGAAGAGGATGAAAATTGATGTCGAGGAACGACGAGGCAAGAACGAAACTAAACAAAGCGAAAAAACTCAGACAGACCAAGTAAACTCGATTAAACAATTACTCACAAGGTCCTCAAATTCAAATATTCAAAGCCTGTGCTCTACTGCCCTCAAGTTCGCCAGCGTTGAAAAAACCCGAAACCCTCTTTTCAAAAAAACTGGAATGAAATCATATCTTCGGACTGGATAACCAGCCCAGCATCCACGTCAACGCTCACTGTGGCTTTTTCTTGATACAAGGAATGGGCGTCGAGTTGTTCGAAGACGTTTTGTTGACGATGCCGAAGGCGAGGTTGTCAAAAGAGGCTTGCTGACAGCAACATCAATACACAAATACGGTTACGTATACGCGATCATAAGCCGGGCTCAATGGCCGAGCAACGTTCAGCGCTCAGCATAATATCAATACGGAGTATGTTGATAACCACGAGAATCTGGAATACGAGGAGAAAATGAAGAGGGAGATAAGGAACAGGGATTTTGAAACGAGGTAAGTCTTGGTGAGGTTCAACCGGTTCTGGAGGTATGCCAGGTCTCGTCAGTAATCATGAGAGGAGACGATTGATGGCTTTGAACTCGTCCTCCCCTCCTACTCGTCCTCCTCCTTTTCACCATACCCCTCCCCTTCCATACGCCGCCTCTTCTTCTGCTTCTTCATCCCCGGTACCATTGATGTAAACCTTTCACTCAACTGTACAGCATGTATGTTGCCATCTACCATGCCATCGTCTACTTTAGTCTTTCACCCCAAGTTGCTCTTTTACGCTCTGTTCCTGCTCCAGTGTCAATACAACCATGTTTCAATTTCGAGAATTTCAAAGACTGCAAAGAGACTCTCATCCGATGCAAGGCTCGTCGAGGGGACAACTCTGCGACTCTTCCTCCAATGTTTCTTCACGGTTGTACACAACTTGAATGCTCTTCCATTTGAGCACGAGCTTGGTCGAGCGACAGGCACCGTACGCGGCGCTGAATCCTCGTGCATTTATGATTCCCACTCGAGTTATACTTCAGGATCAACTAGTCTCTCAACTTCCAGCAAACGAGGCAAATCTGGTTACTGGCCTTGGAGCTCTGATGATATCGTCGGGACCACCGTTAAGTTACAGAGAACTAATCACAAACCTCCTTCGCGTCTTTCTGACACACGGCGCCAATCCAAACCACCAGAACCGTTATGGAGTGACTGCACTCATTCCTGTGTTCATGCGCAGAGTTACGTGACTGGGATCGACGTTCTCATTGGGCTTGATGCGGATTTGGATATCATGAAGGCGGATGGTATCACTCCAAGAAAGATTTACGCAATGTGTGGTCCTTAAGTCGCAGCTGTGATTGCCGGATGGGTGAAATACCGAGTAGGTGAACTGGCGTTGCCTAAGGAGGGTGGTACAGAGATGTGGAGCGTGTTTACAAATCGCAGACGATAATGTAGCTCTGATGAGTCGTGCGAGGCGTAAATTGAGAGATAGTACTGCTCACTCGAATGTCAGATTAAGTATCTCCATCTTTCCCCTCTCCCACTGACTACCCCTTACCACACAGGAAAAACCTGGCCGTTCCTCCCCCCAAAAAACATGCACTCTCCTTCAACTACACCACAACGGTCATGCTCAAGCCCTCCTTCACCTTACCGTTCACTAGCATCCCGGGCCCATGGCCGGCATCGCGCGCGCACGCCTCGGTTTCCCCAAAGACAGATACCACAACTTGAACACCCCTGGGCCCTGATGTATTCAACACACCAACTCGTCATCAAAGTCGAAATAAACACAATCTGGCTTGTAGGATTACCCTCTGCTTAAAATTTAAAAAAGTCGAGCTTGCGCTGCAACAAAATCATATTCCCGGATTCAAACTTTAATGTTGCTCGTGAGTCGTTTCCGAGAGCAACTCGGATGAATTCGCTATATTGACATGAGTTGTCGTGTTGATGCCAATGTAAGCTGACGGGAAGGGCGTCTGTGAGGGGTTAGATTATTAGCGCAACTATAGGGATGCCCACCCGTCAAACTCATTCTCTATGTCTACACTAACAATTTTTTCCACGCCTCCCGCAAAACACAACACGTCGTTAGCGAAAGATTGAATACAGCTTATTCTTGGATACAAGGGATAGTCTCAAGGTCTTTGATGTTCTGGTTTACGATACCATCAGAGGCAAAAAGGCAAGAAGGCAAGGACGCGGGAGACAATATCAAAGAAACGTTTGTTGGAGTCTAGTGCATTATCTTATTGGATACTTATTTCTTCCTATGTCGTGAGTTTTAATCATCGGGTTAAGCAGTCTTTGAGTATGGTCTGGTTACTTAATGGAGAAGGCTGGAGGGTTTGCTGATCTCGTCATTATGTCAAAGGAGCAACAAATATTATTATGCCTAGTAGAAACATGCGCTCAATGGTCACCTGGGCGCGGACGAAGAGGAGGAAGAATAGCAGGACCCTGGCCAGAAGCGGAACCCTGGCCAGGAGCAGGACTTCCAGGAGGAGCAGAAGTATTCATGATACGAGGTATGGCCATTCGATCAGGAGGAGCCTGAGAAGCTGGCGGGTTCATAAAGGGGCCTCTCTCAAACTCCCCCACAAGGCTGTTCCATATTTCTCGCCTCTTTTTTGCATAGTTACTTGGGCCTCCTGGAAATGGGTTCTTGGGTGTAAAGATGTTCCTGGCCGGGTCGCCTAGGCTAACACCCCAATACCTACTTTCCCCGGTTCCTCCCAGCGTTCTCTCAGGTCCTGTTGCTGACCACCCAAAACATGATGGATTACACCCCTCACCAGTGGCCTTAAAATAAACCCATTTCTCTCCCGATACTTCCCATGTACCCATGTAGTGATTTTCAGCCGAGCCCAAGATATCATTGAGCCCTCTGGAGAAGCCGATTGAGGTGACGCCGGGACCAAAAGTAGTGGGCGGGCCGATTCCCGCCGGGTCTCCTTTGTTTCTAATGAAGGTCACCGCCTGGCAAGATATGGGTATTAGGTGTAGATGATTAACCAGTAAACACTTACACGCGGTGGGTAGCTCCGTCTCCGGCCCAGTTTCTTCTGCGGGGACGGGTTGGTGCCTTCACCATCTGGCGGTCTTGTGTAACCAGGGCCAGCCGGAGCTATGGCTACATATTCACCATCCACTGGAGGCACTGGTATACACACAGCAAGCATGAAGCTTGCTATGGGAATTAATAGGAGAAGGGCAGCGCGCATATTTAGGAAGTGTATGGAGTATTTCGATGAGTGCAATTTGACCAGCAAGCTGAAATATTCGAGTGAGGGACTGAACCAGCAGAACTGAAACATTTCCATCCCCAAGTCACTTTTTATAAGGACTTATAGTAGATATGATTGGTTGAACATACTATAACCGCCTGTACAAGCTGACAATGCCACAACCACTGTATTCCTGCTGTGCTCTGGTTATAGTTCATCAATCCATGGGAAAGAACTGGGTACGATGTACAAGGACGTACACAACATGGTCCTAGAGCTGACTTTTTGAACACCGCCGACGGTCAAACTCAATCTCATCTAGTAAAATCATTATCTCCCAGGGGTCCGATACTCTTAGGGGTCCAATACATACCGGGTCATAAGCCAATGTTGCGTTAGTATTGGCAAAGCTATACAGCCAGTGGTGTGGCTGGACCATTCATTTTTGGCCTCATGGTATTATACATTAGCCAATACTGCGAGTCCTGTGAAACACGATTCTGCGATGGCGTGGCAGTTGCTGAATTAAGTGGATAGACGCCAGTACATTGACTTGACTTGGACTTGACTGTTTCCGTCAGTCAAAAAGTCATACCATGATTTAATCAGGCAACGTTGACTATGAGTTGGGAATCGCGCAGTGCACTGACTTGGGCTGTCGATCCAAGGAGTCAGTTTTGTCAATTCAGTCAGTAGTATGTAGTAGTATTGGTAGGGGTTAGGAGTCAAGACTGTTTGATTAATGACTTTCGACTGAGATAAGTAGCATTCATACAAGTTCCAGATGGTCGCCGTTCATCTGCATTCAGAATGTAGGCTGATCAGCTGCTGAACAGGGGAAAATATTTGGAGATATGGAATGCTGTTTCCATGATTGCCTAGATGAAAGTATTTCCAAACACGGTCCCGTTTTGGCAACCCTAACCTTAGAGCTAAATAGTAAAAGGTTCGGCCCTTTGCCGCTTGCGGAGCCCCCCCAGTCATGAGATTATCTGCTACTTATATTCACTTCTTGAAGGTTGCCCTATGTTTTGTCAGGGGTATTCTGATGAAGATTCATCTGCAATGGGTTGCATTGAGAACCGAGTTGGTGGCTCAGCAGAAGGTGGATCTCTGATCGTATTAAATCCCGAACTGACATGAGCAAACATGAAAATAGATGGCATTTTGAGTTTAATGGCACAAATAACGCCTGTGCAATACCCACCTAAATTTAAGCTAGGAGACCACAACGGTAACAGTACAGTATGTATATCACCATTTACTTTCACTCCCGCTCTTTTACACACTGTCCCTCGG
Organism: Rhodocollybia butyracea; assembly: GCA_015501585.1. NCBI lineage: Eukaryota > Fungi > Basidiomycota > Agaricomycetes > Agaricales > Omphalotaceae > Rhodocollybia > Rhodocollybia butyracea. The sequence continues at coordinate 146,318 of JADNRY010000014.1, read as the reverse complement.
AGCCTCCTGTGTTAGTAAAATCAAGTTTCAATTCCGAGAACGGTGTTCAGTCCGCTAGATGATTGATATTTCACCTTTTCCTCCTGACACACTACAGTTACTTGTCACAATTTGAGGGTTTAGGAATTTTTTGACCCAAAATACAAACCACATCGATGGTGGCATGGTATGGCAACTTTAAGTATTTTTTGCGTCCTATAAAAGTTACAAAGAGACTCTTTGAGTTTGAGTCTTCTTTCATAATCGACAGTCAGATATAGAAATGATCTCGTTCGATGTACCAAGGCAGTAAAAATCATTCTACCAGTCATACACGATTCTCCGGGGCTTGATCCTGAACACCCTCAGGTAAAGCTTCCTTCACAAGCACAACCCTCTCACAAAACGGCGGCAACTCGACATCATCAAGTCCTTCATCCTTGCTCTTGCGCAACCAAAACAATTGAGGATGCCCCCACTTCCATTCGCATACCATCCACCCACCAAACTGCGGCCCTCCCCCTTCAAGTTCAATTTCCCCCGCATTCAACACCGTGACTAGCTCTCCCGAGACCATCGCCTCATTAAAAACAAAACCCTTTCCCGATGCTAACGTTGTGCCATCCCGATCATCCTCGGTAGCCTCAACAATCTCTGCCTCATGCCACTTCATTTTCGTCCGTGCACCCTCAGTTCCAAGCCCACCCAGCGCGAGATTGAGACACCAGCTCCGTCCAGGATGTTTCCACGACATGAAGACTACTCTGCCGTCTTCGTCCATATGCGATCGAAGATATATAGGTGGTTTAGGCATGACCATGACAGCGTCGACGCCGCCGCCGTGGTGGCGGAGGTAGCAGTTGGCGTATTTGGATGCGGTGGGGGTGGATGGGTGAGGGGCGGTGCGGAGCCAGAAGAGATGGTTGCGGGAAGGTGGTTCGTGGATTGGAGGCATTCGAGTATTTTGACAGAGTTGCGTACCTGGTAGAACGGCGAGTCAATACAGGAAGGATTGGAACGAGTAAGAAGGCGTACTGTTAGAGCATGTGGTGGTAAGAAGAAAGGTGCGTGGTCAGAAGGTGTGTGTGGGAACTTGACACGACGATATCTCTCGTTCGTCATCATTTCACTCGAATGGAAAAGAGAACAGTATTCATAGGAGGATAGAGGCTATCAAGAGTTGACTTGATTATGAAGCATTCGATGACCATTGGGGTTGCCCCACCTTTCGGGGCGTCAACTCGAAGGAACAACACTCTTGAAAAGAGAACGAAAGCAACTTCATTATACCGCTGGGCAGACACAGCGAAACTGGGGATAAACAAAATGATTTCGTGTTGAGCTGAACTAGAAGTGGCAGCGGAGTTGAGAGGAAGAACAAGCATTTGAGGAAGAAGAGACATATACGAGTCCGAATGTCCAGATGGAAATTCCAAAAAGATCGCAAGCCAACTGGAAGGCATGTGCACCGTACTAGGGAGATAAGATTAGTACGTGATCTGCGTATCGATGGAGATGGTGGGATAGAGTATAGAACATGTAGAAGAAGATGAACGATCGATGTCGAAGATCGAAGAACGATGAGGCGAGAACGAAATTAAACAAAGCGAAAAAAACTCAAGTAAACTCGATTAAAAAGTACTCACAAAGTCTTCAAGACCTCTAACCCTGCATTTTACTGTCCACACGCACGCTCACCCCAGCCGTAAAAAAAGACCCAAAACCCTCTTTTCAAACAGTAGGAACGAATCCATGTCCCAATCCCTTCGGACTTAATAACAGGCTCAACATCCGCGTCAACGCTCACTACGCCTTTTCTTGATACAAGCAATGATCCCAATCTTGAGTTGCTTGAAGACGTTTCGTTGACCATTCGTTGACGGTACCATCAATGATCAGATCTCAGAGGCAGCGAAGAAGGCGAGAGAAGGCGAGGACGCGAAAGAGATGAAGAAACGTGGATTCGCCAGAGTTCAGCGCGTTTTGCTACTTCTTTCGCCTAGGTTGCGAGTTTTCTTCATTGGAATATCTACTTATTGGTCAACGGAGAAGGGCAAAAAGGCTTGCTGATCAATAATATCAATACACAACAAAATACGCTAAGACCACCAAGAGCAAACCGGGCCGGTTCAATGGGATCAGCACTGCGTCAGCTTGATATCAATGTCCCTGAGGCGGACTGAGAATATGTAATATGAGGAGAACGAGGAATTGAACCACGCAATGCGGGAACAGGGATTGGTTCTGGAAGAGCCTGAGGTTCAAGCGTTGGAAGAAGACCAGGAGCAGGATTCCTCGTCTCACCAGTAATCATGAGAGGAGAATGTGAATCATGAGTAGTTATGATATTAGAAGGAGAAGCGGGAGGAAGAGGATGAGGCGGATGGACCGGCAGTTTCATGAAGTTATTTTGAAGGACCTCCCATACTTCTAGCCTTAGGACCTCGAGGGCATTGGTGTTTGGAGGTCTCATGGCTTGGAACACGTTCCCTGGGGTGCCTAGGCTAAGACCAACGTACATCGCAAATCTGTTAGAGTTCTTCCTGACATGTACACGCTCCTGTTCCCTCCAGGTGCATGTCACTAGCAAAACAGATATGAGAAATGCAGATCCGGGAGCGAGTACTCAGTACTCACCACCTTGTGCTGCCCACCCAAACCATGGCCCTCGCTCGCTCATGCCCTACTTCGGTGACTATGAAATGAAGCCGGCGTGGGACCAATTCGATTTTTCTATCGCCGTTGTCTATGTACTTATGCGCGCCGATATCTTTTTGTTCTTGTTCTGTGAGTGTGATTTTTTCCGGGTGAAGTTTACCTCTGTAGTACGGCTTTGACAGATCTGGTGTGGCGTCGACCCCTCCAATGAAGGCATTGATTGCTTTGGTGATATCCTGTCTGCGGATGCCCAAGCCTCCTACGCCTTCAAAGTTAGTCTCTTCCGTTCCCAAGCTTGAACCTGTGCTGTCTACGAAGGTCACAGTCTGGCAAGATATGGGTATGAGGTATAGATAACTAGTAACCACAAACACTTACATGGCGAAACCCAGGTGGGGGAGGAGGAGAGGGGGTCGAAGGGAGTGGCTTCTTTGACACGCCGGCCTTTAGTTCTGAGTCTGCGGGTCTTTTTTCGGGTGGCACTGGTATACACACAGCAAGCATGGAGCTAGCAATGAGCATAAAGAAGAGGAGGGCACCGCGCATTGCGAGAACCGTATCGAGTATTTCAAGGAATGTAGTAGCTTGACCAGCAAGCTGTGTTCGAGTGAGAGACTGAACCAGCAGAATTACTGCAGTACATAAGTTGCGTTTTATAAGCACCTATTGTAGGTACATTGATCAAAAGAACATACCTCGATGGGAAAAGAGGGGGGGAAAAGAGAGGCTCACTGCCCGCGTGGCTCTGGTTTTACTGTACGGCAAAACAGCCTCAGGGCAAAATCCTGGACCCTTGATACCATCGGAACTCTTGGATGTATTTGAAAATACTCCTGATTTATCAGAGACTGGAGTAGCCGTGGTCTCTCTTGTGGCTCACGGATCTACCGCTACCAAAGCGTAGTGAGCTCGTCCGGACACCGAGAGTTGGCCCGAGACGATGGTGTACATAAATAGATACATCAGTAGCTTCTCGGATCCCGGCGTATCAGCACTTGGTCCCAAGCCGTAATAAACCTAACCTAACCTACCTAACCAACCGTTTCCACTCTCTCGGTATGCTGAATGCCATGCTGACAGCACAGCCCTCGCTGTCCGAGTCGTAGGTTACTCAACGCTCGCTACGGTTTTTCTTAATGATACCAGGAATGGTCTCTATCTTAAGTTGCTCGAGGACATTTCGTCGACGATACCTCAAAGGCAGTGATTCTGACCAGTGAAGAACGCGAAGAATGGGAGGGCGCGTAAGAGAGGAAGAAGAAACCACTCACCGGAATATATAAGTGCATTTTGTTATTTCTTCCGCCCAGGAGCCTATGTGGCGTGGGATATCTCAGATCGGTCAACACAGAAGAACGAAAAGGCTTGCGCAACAAATACGATTAGAACCAAGCGCTCATAAGTACGTTAATGCAGGAAGGAAAGGATTTTTTGTAGGAGGAGCAGGCGTCCTCGTCTAATGAGCATTCATGAGATTAGATATTGTCATTGTGTTAGAAGGAGAAGTCTGAGGTGGATGGGCCGGATGGATTGGCAGACGCACAAAGTCATCCCGAAGGGACGTCCATACTCCTCGCTTCTTCTCCTCGAGGAGGTCCAGATTGGTGTTTGGAGGTTCATTAATGGCCTTGAACTCGTGCCCTGGGGTGCCTAAGCTAACACCAACACACAACGTAAGCCTGCGTATGTTCTTCCTGACAGCTGTTCCCTTCTTGTGCTGCTTATCGATCCTCCAGTTCCACGAAGCTAGCCAAACAGATATTAGGAATACAAGAAAATCCAGATCCAGGAGCGTACTCACCGCCTTGTGCTGCCCACCCAAACCATGGTCCATGCTCACCCCCCTCTTCGGTGACTATGAAATGAAGCCGGTATGGGACCATGGGCTTGGCCCCACTGCTAGATTCTTCAGCTTCGCGGCCTTCCTGATTCTGCTCCGGTACGATCTCTCCTGGTGCGATCTCTTCCGGTTTGAATGGACCTCTGTAGTCTGGTTCTCCAGACGAGCCGATGGCTTTTTTGATCCCACTGGTGAGATCCTCTTTGCGAATGGTGAAAAATGGGCTCTTTGGATCTGGAAATTTAGTTTTGTCCGTTTCCAAGCTTCCCATTGAACCTCCTTTGCCTTTAATGAAGGTCACAGTCTGGCAAGGTGTGGATATGAGGTATAGATGATAACTAGTAACCACTTACAAGTTTCTTCTTGGCTTGATTGGCATCTGACCCGGTCGGCACTGGTATGCACACAGCAAGCATGGAGCTGGCTAGGAGCATAAAGGAGAGGAGGACACCGCGCATTGTTGAGTATCGTAGCTTGACCAGCAAGTTGTATCCAAGTCAGAGACTGAACCAGCAGAACTACTGTAATCCCGAAGTTACATTTTATGAGCATCTATCGTATGTATGAGTGATCAAAAGAACATACCTCGATGGGAAAAGAGGAAAAAAGAATGAGAGGCTGACTACCAGCGAGCGATCGCTTAAATACGAGAATTTATTTATTTATTTTTGAATTCGGCTCAGTGGCTCTCAGTGGTAAGCACGGGCTGTACGCTTCTGTACGGCAAAAGCCAGGACCAGCCAGAACCCTTGAATATACTCAATACCATTGGAGCTCTTGGATGGGTTTGACAATGTTCTTGATATGGCCCGCCACAGGGAGCCAATTCCGAGTCAGGGTAACCGCCTATAGCTATGTACTAGCCGCTTCCCGCCCTTTCCTGCTGCTCCCTATTACCACCCTAGCCTGGCATGCTGAAGCTATGCTGGCAGTACTCTAGACATTGCTGTTTGGTTTTGGCTGTAAAATCGGGGTGTCGTAGGCGATAACTAGCTCAATGTACACTCACCATGGTTTTTTTTTTGATACGAGTTAGTAAATACCATCAGAGGTAGCGAAGAAGACGAGGAAGCGAAAGACAACATCCAATTCGAACAAGAAGCGAGTCTAGTCTAATCTAGTGCGTGTCAGCCTAGGAGCCTATGTTGCAATTTGATTATTTGATAAACCCAGCGCAACGGTCTTATGTAGGGATGGTCTGGTGAACGGAGAAGGCCAGCTGGTCAATACGCAACAAATAACATTAGAGCCTGTTCGGCCACGGATTTGGATTTGGATTCTAGAATCCAAACTGAGAAACAAACACTATCTTTAGTTCAGGCTGGGCCGGTTCAATGGGATTCTAGGAACTTCAGGATATCAATACGGAGGGCGAGGATGGGGAAGAGAATATGGTTTATGAGGAGGAGGAGGAATCGAAGGAGGAATCGAAGGACGTAATTGTTGAATAGGGATTTGCAAAGCGGGATGGACCGGCCCAGCGTTGAGTTTAAAATACTCTTCCAAAACGGACACCCACTCCTCATCCTTTCTTCTCTGCTGCCGTTCATCGTAGCTTGGTTGTTCCAGAAACGGGCCCTTTGGGTCGCCTCCGAGGCTGATCCCAGTATACCAAGACTGAAATTCCCCGCCTGTAACTTTTCCCGCCTGTGTACGCTGTGCGCCCCTCCAATCGTATGCAGCTAGCAAACATGAACGAGGAACGAGGAACACAAGAAAAGCCAGATCGTACTCACCACCCTTTGCTGCGAAGCCAAAACATAATAGTACAGGGTTACATCTTGGTCCGGTCATGGTGAAAAAAAGCCATTTCCGATCTTGCAAATATGGCTGTAAGAAACCTTGGAAGGTTATCGATGACCCCTCGTCGAGCACATCATTGATCGCTTGCTTGAGTGTGTCTGGGCGGAGTACGCCGGCCGACTGCCGAAATACAGTTGGGGCTGTTCCCAAGCTTGAACCCTTCACGTTTACGAAGGTCACAACCTGACATGATATGGGCATGACGTATAGATGATTAACCACTAACTTAGTAACTACTTACACGTTGGGCCTGCAACCTAGGTCTCTTCGATGGCCCGGCTTCTGGTGACCCTGGTGCGGGTCTTTTGCCTTTTGACGACTCGGCTTTGGACCCGCCTGGCACCGGTATACACACAGCAAGCATAGAGCTAGCGATGAGTATAAAGAGTAGAAGGGGAGCGCGCATTGTTGAGAATTGTATCGAGTATTTCTAAGAATGCAGCTTGACCGGCAAGCTGTATTCGAGCGAGAGACTGAATCCGCAGAACCACTTGCATACACGATTCGCCTTTGATAAGCACTGATAGTAGGTGTAATTGGTCAAAAAGACGTACCTCTATATCTGGCTATATCGGGTTGTGTCCCGACTCCTGAAGCCTCAGGACGGAGGACGAGATTTTCAAGCTCGTCAAGTTGAGAAAAGATAAGAGAGCAAGAGTCTTTTCGGCTGCCTGAGCGATCACTTAAGTACATACATACGAGCACTTTTTGCAATTTTGTGTTGCTGTGCTTATGTTACCCAGTGATACACACTGCACAGGTCCACGCAGGTCCACGCTGAAACGATCCGAACGAGGATTTCATAGAGATTTTGAATTTCAAATACGTAAAAACTTTGCAAAGTTTTATCAGAGAATAAGGATCCAAGCAAGAGCGACCTATACGTACTTACAAGCTCCCAAGCTTGAGCGCGAGAGGGTATGAAAAAATCTGGAGCGTGCTCACGAAGCGCAGACGAGGATGTAGAGACCGGACCAGCAGAACTACTGCATACACAAGTTTCTTTTTATAAGCACCTATGGTAGGTATGATTTGTCAGAAGGACATACCTCTAAATATGGCATATAGGCTTGTGCCCTGTTGGAGAGAGCAAGTTTATCTCGTTTTCTAAGTTGAGAGAAGAGAAGGAAGGAAGAATTCAGAGGCCTGTTCGTCTGCCACGCACAAGCGATGGTTGAGCAATTTTGTAGTACGTACTGGAACTCACTTGGTTTCATAGTTGCAAATTCTCATTAATATCAACATTGAACATTTCCGGGATAACAGTCACGCAACGTTTGTGTGTACATATGCTTGGTTTTGAGAGGGTGAGTACTAGAAGAATGTATGTTGAAAGATGGATATAAGTCTTCCTTGACCACTAAACAATGAACGCCTTTGTGTCATACTGCAAGCGCCGGAATGGCTCACCCCAGCCCCACCTACGACAAACAGCAAAACCGATACGCACCCCCATCCCGACTATGTAATCAGCTCAAAAACGGTATCAAGCTCACGCATCTTCATTCAAAATGTCGAGGTAAAAGGTGCGGAGAAGAAGATACCTTTAACGAAGCCATTCGCCAAAGACCGAGTCCTCGAGGCCTCATCTCTAATCTACTTCGATGCCCACTCCGCCGGGGACGGTCTCAATCGCATCAAAGAGGTACTTCCCTCGAGTTTGATGTAAGTATCAATAAGAACATCTCAGAATGGATGTTTCCCATGCATCATGCTTGGAGTCCATACAAGCATCGTGCCGCAGTGACTTGAACTTTGTTGACGATTGATGATACAGTCAGAGGCAGTGAAGACAAGGGCGCGGGAGATCAAGAGATATCCGTTGGTGCTTAACATGGAGTTCCAGTTCGTGCATGTAGCAAGCTTCAGCTTTTGCACATTTGCCAATTCTATTAGCGTGACAGTGAGCCGGAACGGGAGAACAAACTTTGAAGAGAACAATGTGGGGAGGATATCTCGTGATATCGGAAGGAAAGAGGGCGAAACAATGGCGGGATTCGAGAAAGAGTGATTGATTATTGATTAGAAGTAGGGAGGACGACGCGTACTCGAAACGCTTTCGTAGAGCTTCCAGTTCTGCTTCGCAATGGCGGGCTGGATTCTTCGACCGTGTCACTGTCAGTGTCGTCTTTGAGAGAGGCAGGCGACGTTCGTCATCTATTGAAATCTTCTTCATCGCGGGTTTCTTCGTGGGTGAGTCGAAAGTTGTCTCCCCTATACAGACTCTATACGTTTGTTCACAGGCAGGCAGTGCAAACTTGAAGGTAAGAGAAGCAAAGGCTTTGGCAGCCTGTAAAAGAAAATTAGGTCAACGCCCGCGGTTGAAGAGACTTTCCGCCTTTTTAGAGGGCGTGGAAGAGTGCGAGTCGGTGTAGGAGACGGTGAGAAAGATTGACAGAGGGTTTTGCATTCATGCCGATGACGCTGACAGTGACAAGATGGGCATCTGCAGGTGAGATGAATAGCGCAAGAATTAAAGATAGGATGCTCACTAGCGCTACCAGCCTTGACAGCCACTGTACTCCCGCAAAAGACAACGCAACATGGAATAACCAGCTTAAAATAACTCTCAACTACGACACAAGAATTGGTCCCAATATCGAGTTGCTTAAGGACATTTCGTTGACAATACCATGAGAGGCAGCGAACAAGGCAAGGACGCGAACGATGAAGAAAGGTTCATAACTTCGTTTGGGGGTTTAAATGCATGAATCATTGGGATATCCACTCGTAGAAACAAGCGCTCATAAGTACGTTAATTCAGGGCCGGTTCAGGACAGAGGAGCAGGAAAAGGAGGATATGGACGATGTCGATGAAGACTCATTGAAGAAGGCAAACGAGGAATGAATGGAGGCCCATGATAGGCAGGCTCGACCGGCTCCGGCTGTTTGATAAACTTAAATTCGCCCAGAAGGATCGTCCATGCTTTATGCCTTTTCCACAAGAAGCTCCGGACATCATCATTGCTTGGGGGCTCCTTAAATGGGCCCTCTTGGCTGCCACGGAGGCTGATGCCAACATACCACGACTGAAACTCCCTCTCTGAAGAATATCCCGCAGATGTTTTATCCGTGTTCTTCCATTCAATCGTGGCTAGCAAAACATAAATGAGGAACACAAGAAAAACCAGATGATGTACTCACGACCCTTTGCCATCCATCCAAAACATTCTGGATCACAGCCTGGTCCGGTCATCTTGAAAAAAAGCCATTTCCGAGGGCCTTCCATAGGCATAAGTAAACCTCTGTAGTTTATTAAAGAAGCCTTCGAGCCCATGGCATTATTTATCGCCATGGTAAGTTCGCGGCTGCGTTTTATGCCATGCGGCAAACCCTCTCGAAAGACAGTTAGCCCGGTTCCAAAGCTGCGGCCTCTTTTGTCCAAGTCAATGAAGGTCACAACCTAGGATGGCGTGGATATAAGGTAGAGATTTAACCACTAAACACGTACACGTTCGCCCTGCAATATACGCAACTCAGGCTTAGGCTCCCTCGGCGGCGGTAGCCCAACTTGTCTTTGGGTCCCACCATGATGTGTTCCAAGTCTGTTGTTCCCAGCTATTTTTGGCTTGCGGTCCTCCCTGCCTGGCACTGGTATACACACAGCAAGCATGGAGCTAGCGATGAGGGTAAAGAGGAGAAGAGCAGCGCGCATTCTTGAGAATTTATCGAGTAGTATTTGTTTCGAGGAATGTGGCTTGACCAGCAAGCTGTATTCGAGTGAGAGAATGAACCAGCAGAACTACTGCATATACGAGTTGCTTTTTATAAGCACCTGTAGTATCATTGGTCAAAAATTGACATACCTCTAGATCTGCTTATATCGGCTCGTATCCTGACTCCAGAATCTGGAGAGAGCAAGTTTTTCACGCTGAGAAAGAAGAAGAAAGAAAGAGGAGAAGAGTTTAAAGGCTGTTCAACAGCTGCTCACGAGTCACAACTTAAGCGGTGAGCACTTTTTGCAACTCGTTGCAAATTCTAGTTGTTGCAGCTCTGGTGCAATGTCACCTAGTGATAGTGATATACACGGGGGAGTCTTCTGGAGTCCGGGACCTTCCCTGACCTTCCGGGACTGAAACGATACACTTGAATTTCAAAGCTGTCTTGAACTTCTTGAACTCGCTGACCGCCTCCAATTATCTGACCGTTAAAGTATCAGAATAAGAGGGATTTGTATAAGCTGGATGTTGTCCCAATACAAGCCCTCGGGCCTTCCTAGCTTCCGGCGAGGTCTCAGGCCCTAGTGCAAGCTTCGGAGCGTGTTTACGAGGCGGCGGAGCACTGGAGTGTGGCGCCTATTGCACATGAACGAGCGTGAGCGCTTATTATTTATCTCTCTCAGATCGTTACATCCACAATGTTTAAATACCTTTGGACTATTTTTGTTACTCTTTACGCTTCCCTTGTATCGCGCGCTCATGAATATTCAATGCCACAGCAGCCGTTTACAGCCGGAAACGTTCCAACCGACATCTCCAAGGAGCCCTGGACCAGCAAATACGTCGCCACAGAACGACATGACCTACAGTGGACCCTTGAGCTTTTCCCATTTCAACTACAGAAAATGTCTCGAAGATGCTAGTACACCTTTCGATATCGGAATTATTCGTTTTCCTTTTGACACTACTACTAGTTATAGACCTGGTATGTATCACTATCAGCTTCACCATGATGTTAATTAATATTATATGTCTCTTTATCTGTCCTTGCTGGTCAGGTGCACGGTTTGGACCTTATGCCATTCGTGCTGGATCCCGAAGACAGCCACTTGGTGTCGGAATAGGCTATTCACTCGCATGGGGAAGCAGTCCATCGGATTTCGGCGCGAGTTTTTTGGACTGCGGCGATGTGTGTACATTCAAAGCTCACGACTCAACCTTTGCGCATTCACGCGCTCATGCGCTAGGTCCCAATCTCACCATTTGACAATGCCAAAGCGATTGGCCAGATGGAGGCTGCATACTTAACGTTGCTTTCGCGCCCGGTGTATGGAGGGACTTCAGAGATTTACAAGGAGAGAACTCGTGCTTTTGCCCTTGATGGGAAAGAACACCCTAGAATTGTCACCCTGGGAGGAGATCATACTATCGTGAGATCCGTTCTCCGAGCAGAATCGCTTCTAAACAATTTCACAGGTCCTTCCTATCCTAAGGGCATTGCATAAGGTGTACGGGCCCGTTTCGGTTGAGTCATTCCCTATTCTTTTTTTGAGGAATAGTAACTTGAATTAGGACAGGTTATCCACTTTGACGCTCATCTGGACACTTGGGCTCCTCTACCAGGAAGCACTCCTCAAGAACGTATAAACCACGGATCGTTCTTCGCAATTGCAGCTGAAGAAGGACTGCTAACGAATACCAGTATACATGGCGGGATTCGATGCAAGATGAACGTGAGCTACTGCGCGTATGCACAAGCTGCCCAGATTGAATCATTGGATAGGGTATCGAAGACTTGAGACATGACGATACTGTAGGATTTCAAGTGATCAGCGCTGAAGATATCGATGACTACGGGATCAAGAACATCATTAAAAAGATTCGTCAACGTATCGGTGATAAACCTGTGTACTTGAGGTAACTGTGTCGTGTCCCTACTACGGTAGCGCGTCACGTACTGACGCAACTCTACAATGAGCTTGGATATCGACGTCGTAGGTGGGCATGAGATTATCAACAGACTCGGACTCGAAGGCTAACGATACCATAAAAGATCCAAGTCAAGCACCAGCTAGTAAGTATCCCCAAAGCACTATTGTAGCGGAATGAGCACTTTTTGCAAACCTGTGTTGCTCTGATGTAATGTTACAGAACGTTACCCACTGTTACCCAGTGATACTTACCAGTACTTACCACATGGGGGTACTCTCTTGCTGCTCAGGCTGAAAACGATCCGCGCGAGGACCAGTGTTGCTTGAGACCCTGAAAATCTTAATACCTCGTCTCGCTCTCTTACGCCTCATCAAAATATGGATGTACTCCGAACCTGCAGGTTCCCGAGACAGCTGGGCATCTCGCCAAAGACAATGCTTGGGCTTTACTATTATCAATGTTGAACGTGGAACAAACATTGGCTATAAATTGATATAACAAGTGAGAAATAACAAGATCACGCAACATCTGTGTGTATGTATGCATGGTTTGAGAGGGCGAATACCAGAAGAATGTATGTCGAAATGATCAATAAAAGTCTTTCTTGACACTAAACAAACAAGGAACACCAATCAACCATCAGGGACCGCAGGTCCTCAACACTTGTGTCATACCGCGCGCCGGAATGGTTCACCCCAGCCCCACCTATGGCTAACAGCAAAACCGGTATGTATCCCCTCGTCCTATGTAATCAGCTCAAAAACGGTATCAAGCTCATGCGTCTTCATTCAAAATATCGAGACAAAAGGCGCAGAAAAGAAGATACCTTTAACGAAGCCATTCGCCAAAGACTGACTCCGAGGCCTCATCTCTAATCCACCTCAATGGCCACTCCGCCAGGACGGTCTCAGTCATATCAAAGAGGTAGCTGCTCTCGACCGGGTGCTTGATGTGAGTATCAATAAGAAGAACATCTCAGAATGGATGTTCTCCCATGCATCAAGCTTGGAGTCCATAAAAGCATCGCACTGCAGTGACTTGGACTTTGTTGGAGAATCATTCGAAAGTTTTCATTGATGATTGACGATACGTCGTATACAGTCAGAGGCAGTGGAGAAGACAAAGGTGCGGGAGATCAAGAGACCGGTGGTGGTTAATATGGAGTTCCAGTCGTAGTCGTGCATGTTTCCATTTCTTGGGCGGTCCAGAGCAAGCTTCAGCTTTTTTGTACATCTGCCAATTCTATTAGTGTGAAGGTGAGCCGGAATGGAAGAACAAACTTTGAAGAGAATAGTGTGGGTAGCATATCTTGTGGGAAGAGGACGAAACGGCGGCGGGAGAAAGAGAGAGATTAATTGGAGGTAGGAAGAACGGCGTGTACTCGAAACTCTTTTGTAGAGCTTCGAGTTCTGCTTCGGATAAGGTGCTTTGCGATGGTGCGATGGATTCTTCGACCGTGTCACTGTGAGTGCCGTCTTTGGAGGAGCAGGCGGCTTTCGTCGTCCATTGTCATCTTGTTCATTGCGGGTTTCTTCGGGGATGGGTCGAAGGTAAGAGAAGCAAAGGCTTTGGCAGCCTGTAAAAGAAAAAGGTCAACGCGCGCGGCTGAAGAGACTTTCCGCCTTTTTAGAGGGCGTAGAGCAGTGTGAGTCGGTGTAGGAGACGGTAACAAAATTGACAGATAATTTTGCGCTCATGCCAATGACGCGTGACGCTGCATGGGTATCTACAAGTTAGATGAACGGCGCAACGATTAGAGATAGGATGCTCACTAAATCTCGATCTCTACAGCCTCGACAACCACTGTACTCCCTCAAAAGACAAGATATGGAATAATCAGCTTAAAATAACGCTATAAGGATTGGTCTCAATATCGAGTTGCTCGAGGCCGTTTCGTTGACGATATCATGAGAGGCAGCAAGGAAGGCGAGGACGCGAACGATGAAGAAAGGTTCATCACTTCATTGGAGTTGCATGAATCATTAGGTTATCCAATGGTACTGTACGTAGAAACAAGCGCTCATAAGTAAGTTAGTTCAGGGCCGGGTCAGGACATATGGAGGAGCAGGATATGGACGAGGTCGATGAGGAAGGGGAAGGATTGAAGCTGGAGGCAAAAGTTGAGGATTGAATGGAGACCCGTGATAAGCAGGCTGGACTGGCCCCGGCTTATTGAACATCAACTCAACTTCGCCCCCACTCAGATGATTGATTATCAACTTAGCTTCATCCCGAATGATCTCCCATGCTTTTAGCCTTTTCCACAGGAGAGCATTACCGCTTGGAGGCTCCTTAAATGGGCCCTTTTGGCTGCCCCCGAGGCTGATGCCAACATACCACGTCTTAAAATCCCCGCCTTTAGCCACTCCCGCAGATGTACGAGCCTTGTCCTTCCATTCAAATGGAGCTAGCAAAACATAAATGAGGAACGCAAGAAAAACCAGATGTACTCACGACCCTTTGCTATCCACCCAAAACATTCTAGATCACAGCCTGGTCCGGTCATCTTAAAAAAAAGCCGTTTCCGAGGGCCTTCAGGCATAAGTAAACCTTTGTAGGTCATAGAAAAAGCCTCCGAGCCCATGGCATCATTTATCGCCATGGTGAGTTCGCGGCTGCGATTTATGCCACTCGGCGAGCTCTTTTGAAAGACAGTTAGCTCGGTTCCACAGCTGGGGCCTCTTTTGTCCAAGTTAATGAAGGTCACAACCTAGGATGGTGTGGGTATAAGGTAGAAATTTAACCATTAAACACGTACACGATCGCCCCGAAACATGGGCAACTCAGGCTTAGGCTCCCTGGCTTTCCTTGGTGGCGGTAGCCCAAGTCTTTGGGTCCCACCATGATGTGTTCCAAGTCTGTTGTTCCCAGCTATTTTTGGCTTGCGGTCCTCCCTGCCTGGCACTGGTATACACACAGCAAGCATGGAGCTAGCGATGAGGGTAAAGAGGAGAAGAGCAGCGCGCATTCTTGAGAATTTATCGAGTAGTATTTGTTTCGAGGAATGTGGCTTGACCAGCAAGCTGTATTCGAGTGAGAGAATGAACCAGCAGAACTACTGCATATACGAGTTGCTTTTTATAAGCACCTGTAGTATCATTGGTCAAAATGACATACCTCTAGATCTGCTTATATCGGCTCGTATCCTGACTCCAGAGTCTGGAGAGAGCAAGTCTTTCACGCTGAGAAAGAAGAAGAAAGAAAGAGGAGAAGAGTTTAAAGGCTGTTCAACAGCTGCTCACGAGTCACTTAAGCGGTGAGCACTTTTTGCAACTCGTTGCAAATTCTAGTTGTTGCAGCTCTGGTGCAATGTCACCTAGTGATAGTGATATACGCGGGGAGTCTTCTGGAGTCCGGGACCTTCCCTGACCTTCTGGGACTGAAACGATACGTGACTTGAATTTCAAAGCTGTCTTGAACTTCTTGAACTCGCTGACCGCCTCCAATATCTGACCGTTAAAGTATCAGAGTAAGAGGGATTTGTATAAGCTGGATGTTGTCCCAATACAAGCCCTCGGGCCTTCCTAGCTTCCGGCGAGGTCTCAGACCCTAGTGCAAGCTTCGGAGCGTGTTTACGAGGCGGCGGAGCACTGGAGTGTGGCGCCTATTGCACATGAACGAGCGTGAGCGCTTATTATTTATCTCTCAGATCGTTACATCCACGATGTTTAAATACATTTGGACTATTTTTGTTACTCTTTACGCTTCCCTTGTATCGCGCGCTCATGAATATTCAACGCCACAGCAGCCGTTTACAGCCGGAAACGTTCCAACCGACATCTCCAAGGAGCCCTGGACCAGCAAATACGGCCCACAGAACGACATGACCTACAGTGGACCCTTGAGCTTTTCCCATTTCAACTACAGAAAATGTCTCGAAGATGCTAGTACACCTTTCGATATCGGAATTGTTGGTTTTCCTTTTGACACTACTACTAGTTATAGACCTGGTATGTATCACTATCAGCTTCACCATGATGTTAATTAATATTATATGTCTCTTTATCTGTCCTTGCTGGTCAGGTGCACGGTTTGGACCTTATGCCATTCGTGCTGGATCCCGAAGACAGCCACTTGGTGTCGGAATAGGCTATTCACTCGCATGGGGAAGCAGTCCATCGGATTTCGGCGCGAGTTTTTTGGACTGCGGCGATGTGTGTACATTCAAAGCTCACGACTCAACCTTTGCGCATTCACGCGTTCATGCGCTAGGTCCCAATCTCACCATTTGACAATGCCAAAGCGATTGGCCAGATGGAGGCTGCATACTTAACGTTGCTTTCGCGCCCGGTGTATGGAGGGACTTCAGAGATTTACAAGGAGAGAACTCGTGCTTTTGCCCTTGATGGGAAAGAACACCCTAGAATTGTCACCCTGGGAGGAGATCATACTATCGTGAGATCCGTTCTCCGAGCAGAATCGCTTCTAAACAATTTCACAGGTCCTTCCTATCCTAAGGGCATTGCATAAGGTGTACGGGCCCGTTTCGGTTGAGTCATTCCCTATTCTTTTTTTGAGGAATAGTAACTTGAATTAGGACAGGTTATCCACTTTGACGCTCATCTGGACACTTGGGCTCCTCTACCAGGAAGCACTCCTCAAGAACGTATAAACCACGGATCGTTCTTCGCAATTGCAGCTGAAGAAGGACTGCTAACGAATACCAGTATACATGGCGGGATTCGATGCAAGATGAACGTGAGCTACTGCGCGTATGCACAAGCTGCCCAGATTGAATCATTGCATAGGGTATCGAAGACTTGGGACATGACGATACTGTAGGATTTCAAGTGATCAGCGCTGAAGATATCGATGACTACGGGATCAAGAACATCATTAAAAAGATTCGTCAACGTATCGGTGATAAACCTGTGTACTTGAGGTAACTGTGTCTTGTCCCTACTACGGTAGCGCGTCACGTACTGACGCAACTCTACAATGAGCTTGGATATCGACGTCGTAGGTGGGCATGAGATTATCAACAGACTCGGACTCGAAGGCTAACGATACCATAAAAGATCCAAGTCAAGCACCAGCTAGTAAGTACCCCCAAAGCACTATTGCTCAGCACTCAACACTTTGACCCAATCCCTCTTCGATATAGCTGGTACCCCCGAAATAGGCGGATGGACAACTCGCGAAGTCAAGCGTATTCTTCGAGGGCTATCAGGTTTGAATTTCGTGTATGTCTTCCTCCTTCATTCTTTCATTCCTTCAATCATTATTCCAACCAAACAAGCAATCGAACCTCACTGCTATACACTAACTTAAACTGATATACACTGATACAGAGGTGCCGATATCGTCGAAGTTGCCCCTGCTTACGATGCAGTTGATATCACCGGTATTGCTGCTGCTGATATTGTGCACGACTTTCTGTCTATGATGCTCGTGGATGAGCCTCCGAAACCACATGTTGGTCCATTCAGCGAGGAGGATTTGATACTTTGGAAGTAGAAGTTGGTGAAGCTTCAAGCTACTGAGTCAGTATCAAAATAAAAATGTACGACTAAATCAACTACACGAGTCCATTTCGCTATACCATCTAAGTACATACAGGCGGCTTCTCCGAATCCTTCGGTTTTCCGAGCCCTCAAATGTCAGAACATAATTTTGACTCAGAGGTTTAGATATCTTACTCCTAAGAAAACGGGAAATTCACCAGTCCGTATAACGAATTGTGTAAAAAAAAAAAAGAATCTAATTGTACCTCCCGTATCAGACTATCCACATGTATTTTGCCGTGCTCTCGTTGAAGCAGAGGTCTCTTAATATAGAATACCAATTGAAATACGAATACGAGATGAGTTTTGAGAATATCCACAATTGAGAAACTTGAGACTCGCAAGTAAAGTGACCAATGTTACTACTGAGCTTTCAATCATCAAAGCTCACAGGACAACGGCAAGTTATCGGGAAACGGTCCAGTCCATCGCAATTCCGACATTGTCACATCATTCAAAAAACTGCGAAATAAGTCATGAGCTACGGGCCAAAACTTGACCAAATGTACGAATACTTACTCTGACAGTTCTCCGTTCTCTTCTTTCCATTTCTGTTCTACGACTCCAACGTCCACAGACCATCCTAGGAAACCATCCCACACCACTGGGCCGTCGTCAGGAGGAGATTCAAATGGAGATATTTCCAGGACAACTTGGCGGCGCGACTCAACGTTTGGAAGATTCTTCACAAGCGTGCTTGTCTCATTGTCATCCGACTCGTATACTTTTCTGTCGTGCGGTAATTTTGCGGCATTGATTTGCTGTTCTATCTCTGAGAGGATTGGATCTGGAAGGTTATATCGAAAGGAAGTTATGCTTGCGGTTTTCTGTAGGATTGGGCATGTTCAACTCAAAACAGTGTAGTGATCAAAAACACACTCACTTGAGTAAGAAAAACGCGATGTGGAAGAATATCGTAGACAAAGAGATCACTAGTGTCTATATTGCATATTGAGGGGAACGGTTGGAAGCACGCCTTACGTTCACTTGCAATACCCTCTAGTTTGTCGGTACGTCGAGTCAGTGGGTACAGGCTTAACTTGAGGTGATCACCAGAGCAAGCGACGCTGCGCACAATGGCTGGCGAAAGGGAAATTCCTCGGTGTCACCGGTACGATGATAGTAGCTTGGGTCTGGGTTTCGAATTTTGGGTTCGTATTCCAAGGTTTCTTTGCACAGAACACGCGCGAAGATCAAATCACCTTGCCGGACTGAGGGATGATCCGTCGAATCGTGAGCTTCTTTCGACGAGAGAGAGACTGGTTTGGTTTCTTCTGTTTCCGCTTCATCTTCTTCGCCCCAGAGCCAGTTAAAGGTCATATAACACTCCTTACTTTCTTCGCTCCAGTTATAGGTCGTATCGGACCCGGCGATAGCAGATAGCTGGCTCCGCAGGAAATCATAGTCCGGATCTTGGCTCCACTCGAGAGAAAAGCAGTAGGACATAAAACGCTCAACCTCTTGAGGTAACCCCTGACACAATCTTGCTGTTGTCCATGAACGTTTTTTCTGTTCAATGCGCTTGCTGCGATGTTTCTCAGTGCCCCCTGACAATTTTTCCAAGGAAGGGAACCACGAAATAGTCGAACTAATATATACGACAGCGCTTGGAGATCATCACGTCGGGATAGGGCTGTAAGGGTATGAGCTCATGACAGTACGATATGGTATGCATACCTTGCCCGAGATGCGCGCCCGGACTAGAATATATGAGTGTTCCCATGACAGTACCTTTAGCAGGTGCAAAATGCACGTTGGTATCACGGTCTCGGTATCTGCGTGCAAGGCCAAAGTCTATTATGTGTACAGTGTCGCGGTTGGGTTGATCGTCTCGTCCAAAGAGAAAGTTTTCCGGCTGGATCGCAGTTCAACAAAAAATATCATGAATATACTGAAAACAAAAGCGACATTTACCTTCAAATCCCGGTGAATGAAGCCCTTGGAGTGTATGTATTCCACTGCGGTAAGCTAGAGACACGATCAGTAAAGCTCTTACTTGATGACTGGAGGACACACCATTCCGAGACCCACTCTGGCCACCCTTTCAACGCTGAATTCGTCTCTAGATTGACGAAAACGGTTTCCAACCGTTGGGCCCAAAAGTTCCATGACCATGACGCGGAATTGAGGACCATATAACGTCTCTGTATCATATGCATATACACGCGGGATGCAAGGATGCCCTTTGAAGACCTGATAGAGTTTGTATTCGTATTCGAGCATTGAACGAGTAATTCGAGAAAGAGCACGTTCACTCTTTACTGCGACGAATTCGCCAGTTGGACTCAGATATTTTTCCACTACACCTGTATATCGTCCATTACTTAACTTGTCACACTGAAGGAATTAACTCACCGTAGCCACCTTCTGCGATAAAGCTGATATGAGTAAAGCCTTCGAAAGAACCAGTATCAGAATTATTTTCCATCCTGGATGAACGATGATGGTTGCTGAAGGCGAAGAATATTGATAGACACTACGAAGGTAGTAATCATTTATGGATGTCTGTGGCAAGTTGGTGGCAAGTTCACTTTTTTAAATCAGAAACAGGAGAAAACAACGAGAGAAAGATGTACCTAGAGCTCTTCGCAAGCCAAATTCAAAGTTCAGAGGGGTCCACAGTATATAATAACGTCACAACTCACCTTGAGAACGATCCTGTAACGATCTTGAATCGAAATGAGTTGTTACTAGATTTGTTAGACGATAAATGTGATAAGCGCTCCCACGTGTATGAGCGCTTGAGCACTTTCGTCTAGTAACTACCCAATCATGAAACTCATCATACCCTTCCTACTCATTCGTTGAATTTCAGCCAATTATTCACAAAATCTGGATATAATATCGCGCTCGTATCTGGAGGAAAGTATGCTCATGAGGACTGCGCAGGATCTTCGCACTCTGGAGTAGAGGCAAGTGAGAATTCGTTTACTTTTTTGTAATGCTTCACTGACGTGTACAGGTCGCGCCATTTTCTGCCAAGCCATATAGACTTCAAAGATTTCAAAGATGCTATGGATACCATATGGCCTTCTGAAGCAGGAGGTGGAATCGGAGCAGCAATTTAGCTTTGCTGTCTTAAAACCCTTTCTCTCGACAACGCCAGAAGAAGTAAATCAATCTCTCATCCTCAACACCGCGGAAGCGTTCGTGTTTTCCCGAGAATGTTGACTGCAATTCCAAAGTAATTCAGTTGACTTGGAGACGGGAAGGAAGGGCATCCTAATCTTTACAGGCACGATACGTTACGTTTGTGAGGGCATCTGAGGCAAAGTCTGCTAACGGAGCATCGAGCCAAAGTTTGGCCAAGGAATTTGGAAAGGATGGGATTCGTGTAAGCTTTGACGATTGTCGTTCGAGAATATTGCCGAGTTCAACACAGATTGCACATGCGCGTACCTGATGAGTGTCTCTACCCTTATCTCCTTCTGACGCGAAGATCCTTGTAGGAATCGAAAGAGATGGTCCAGGAATCCAGCGGGACGATTCAGAATAACTCGGTTTGAAGCCCAAAAGTATTGCCAAGGTGAGATAGAAAAAGATTGGCACTATCTGACTGCTGAAGATGTTCAGCCATATCTGAACCTTGTCAAGCAGGAGCGGTTGGCCTGGACTTGGGAGTTGGATCGTGATTACCTACCCAGCTTCGGACTCGCACAAAACGCACTAGTTGAATCACAGAACGTCCTGCAAATGAGAGTTGGTAATCATGTATCGGTTTGCAATCGCTAGTCAAATCATTGCAACTTTTGTGACATGGCTCTGTAATACCTCGGGATCCATTACTGATACCGTACTTGTACTTGTACTTGACTGGCGAGTGCTTAGCAAGATGCTGATTACAACGCAAGATAGTATGATTACAACGCAAGCTGAGAAATTGCGTCACTTGACCGAATTCACTTAGTTTAAAATCTGAACAGTTCTTACACACGACAACTCATTTACCCTTCGACAGCTATGCCATCTTTTAAACCTGTTGTCGTTATCGCTGGCAAGTCTTTTGCGCGCTTTATCCGATAAAATCTTACGCATTTATAACATTCTAGGTATTGGTGCAGGGCAAGGTACCGGAGGAGCTTCTGCGTACGTCATACTGATTTCCTATTGGTATCCACCTCGCTGAACTTCATGTAGTCGTGCGTTTGCGAAGGAAGGTTACAGTGTCGCGCTTATCGCGCGCGGAGCCAGTGGCCTCAAGTCATTGGAGGACGAGTTAAAGGCCTCTGGCGCTGAAGTACGTCGCGATGGTACATACTCTCTGCTCTCTAGTGCTCACCGACCACATCAGGTTGCCTCATTTGCCATCCCCTCATACGAATATAGCTCGATCCAAACCGCCTTCAAATCCATTCGCACTCGTTACCCCTCACCCGAGTACAATCTCCGCGCTGCAATCTATAATTCCGCATATGGCGTGTGGCGGGATTTCCTCAGCATTACTCCAGAGGAAGTCAAAGGCTCCACCGAAGTCCATGTCGAAGGCGCCTTTGCATTTGCTCATGAAGTCATCACTGACTTTACCAAGAACGAGATCGATCAGACGACTGGAAAACGCGGGATATTGATATTCACAGGAGCAACAGCCAGCATCAGAGGTAATACGACCACCAGTGCATTCGCAGCAGGGAAGTTCGCGATGAGGGCGTTGAGCCAAAGTTTGGCAAAGGAATTTGGGAAGCAAAATATCCATGTCGCGCATGTGAGATTTCTCTCTCTCATCTGCGAATACGCCAAGTCCTTACGATGAATTTTTTGCAGGCTGTTATTGACGGAGGTTCGCTATGTGGTTTGATGGTCTGCGACATTTTGAATTGAATGTTATGTATCCAGGTATAAGTACCCCACTCTCTCGCTCCCGTCGAAATGACCCAGAATGGGAGAAGAATGAAGATGTTCGGTTGAATCCAGAGGGTATAGCTGCGGTAATTACATGACTCTTATTCGATGTATGTACATTATACTGACACTCAGCCCTTTACAGTCATATATTTATCTCGCAAAGCAAGATCGCTCCGCTTGGACCTGGGAACTGGATCGTGAGTACTCTATTTTGCTTGATATTAGGTGCTTGAACAGCTAATCTCTTTCTTGAAAGTACGCCCCGCTCATGAGAAATGGTGAAAAGCTGAGCTCAAGTATGTTGTGGGCAAGTTGTGGGAGAGTCAGGGTGGGCTCATACAAGGTTGTGTATATGTGGTAATGGTTGACTGCCTGTAAACTTTTAAGTAAAAAGATAGTGATCTTGTGAGATGATTTGGACTGAACGTAAATGAATGTTCAATGGATTATGGTGTTGCTTTAAGTATTTTTTCCCATTCTGATGCAAATCGTGGAATCCATCCTATTTCTAATATCTACAGACACCAAAAATCTACCGATATCACCTGGAAAAACACAACGATATCTGTTCGCCTTCGAAAACGCGATGTTGAGTACCAACAGTTCTAGTTAGTAAGTATCGCTGGTACTAGTCAGTACCGGCACTAGGATCCGAACTGTGGTTGTTCTCCTCCCCTTTTCGTCCCTCGTGTTTTCCGAATTCGTATCCAGCCAAGGCAGTCAATCCGGCAGTAAAGTGAGAGTCCCTCCTCTCAATATGAGGTTGCTAAAAATCAACGGTTAGTACAGAAGAAGACAATAACGAAATGACCGACTCACAGCTTCCGCAATCAGATCGTGAGTAAGATCCTTCTCAGCTTCACGCAGTCGTTCTTTGGCAAAGTGGACTCGCGCTTTGACCTCTTCTAAATCAAACTCGAATTCGTCGTCTTTGCTTCCTCGAGCTCTTTCTCGGCATGGTGTAGACGATGTTTGGCCGCGCGAAGACGGTGCTCGGCCGCGTTCAAACGATGGTCCTTTGATCAAAATGAGCGAGAAGAAACTACCAAATGTAATAAGCAAACTTACAGAAACGAACTCGCCTTCTGCCTCCTTGAGGAAAAGGTGGTGAAGATGCTTCTTAGCAGAGCGGAGACGCTCCCTGGCGTGGTGAACGCGTTCTCTGGCCTCTTCCAAGTGGTGGAAGTGAGCATCATGGTGGTGGTGGTGGTGATGGTTGAATTCGTGGCTTCTCCTTTCAAGTTCTCGCGATGAGATGTCGATCAGTGAATCAGCAGGTTCTCGTGGCGAGATGCCGGAAGTAACAGCTGCAGCAAGAACAGAAGAGAGAGTTCCTGCGGCGAGGAGAGCAACAACAATAGATCGAGAGTAAACCATTGTAGATAGTAAGGTTGTTTTTAGATGAACTGAAAGATCTATGTGGAAACAAGTGGAAATGTCCTGCACGATATGAGTGTGTGTTGGGAAGAGACCAGCTCTGCTGGGGAAACTAGGAAAACCTAAGGCATTTTTATATCTGGACAAACAAAATGGTAATTCAAACTTGAAACCAAGGCTGAGAGGAGAGGTCAAAGTTTGTGCACATGATGCATTCGCGTTTCAAAGTTGGGACGTGATTCAACTTATTGACAGTGATCTTCCGCGTGCAGTGAGGTGCAGTGTTAGAAAGAGGCTATGGTCTGAATCACTCTCGTTTGAGTATGGGAAGTCGAAACGAGCTCTTGCCTTCGCAGATCGTTGACTCCTACCGGGTCCCACCACCAAGTGGTTTGTGTCAAAGGCATCCGCCCACGAAATAGGGATGTCCGGGAATGTGGAGCCAGGGGGATTGGGAACATTGGGCGATCGATCATTGCCATTGCGTCGTGAGCTGTGACCAGGAGTCGATAGGAGTCGAGAGTGTTACTCTGAGCTATTTGGCCACCCCCTATCACCTCCTATCACTCGGCCGTTTGGTAAACCAGTCACTAGAAGTGTCTTCAAGTGAGTATTGATACAGATTGAAACAGATTGAAACCAGTGGCGATGGCCATTGCCATTGTGTTGATGAGTTGCGACCAGGAGTCGAGAGTTCCTCAGCCACCCCCTATCACTCGGCCGTTTGGTAAATCACTGGAAGTGCCTTCAACTAAGTGAGCATTGATACTTCGAGGGATCAATCAATCACCAGGGCTAACTTGATACGATATATAAAAACTACATACATAAACATTGCTATCAACAGGTCAGTTATTCGACGGGGATTGGCAATCAAAATCGAAAATAATAAGTCAGTACTTTGCTCAGCTTCGAGTCTCCAAATTCTTCAGGGCCATTCCATTTCCAACATTGTCACATCATAACTGCGAAAACATATTCATCTGGGTGGAAAGCGCAATATCGTAGGCAAGGGGATCACTGCGGCTGGATTAAACATGCTGTACAATATCCTACATTTTTACAGGACAGCCTTAAATGTAAGGTAGAAAAAAACTTATTAATATTGTATATGATACTGCGTATAGCAGCAACTTGTTTCGATCAAGTGACCTCGGGGTAACCTTGACCAATACTGGGATATGGGCCCCGCGCGCTACCACTGCGCCATGCTGCTATTGTTTTTGATCTCCGGCAAATCTAATTGACAAAAATGAACCTTCAGACAGCAACGTCGACTCTTTAACTTTATACATCTCAGCTCTTCGTATTTCTCTCTAGAGCCACGACAAATCAGCCATGAAAGGTCTGATACGAAATCAAATATTAGGATATTGGAAGATTCAGAACGAGACTGGAATTTGTCCTCTACTACTACGCCCTACATCCTCGACATCGAGCGGCCTTTTCCAGCGTTCAAAGTGCGACGTTGACGTTGGGCGCCATCGATCCAACCATCATTGACCCTCATCGATCAAGTTTCAAGACGATGCTAGCTTGATCTCCGGAAACGATACTATCGGTAATGTTATTTCAGCTCGTCTTCATATGCCATAAATGATTTTCTCTCAGAAATGCTTGGGCCACAAATGGACAAAACGGACCACTGAATGACTCTCTTGACACTTGGACCAGCTTGGACCCAGCTTGGACCATCAATATCAATTCCTCTTGAACAATACTTCGACCGACGAATGGTCCAACTTTGACCTTCTTCGACATGGTCAAAGCCGACTCCGAACATCGCATAAAAGTCAAGAAAATGAAGCGCAAATACCCATCTCCATCGTTTTCAGCCCAAGTCCCATCTCCCGCTCACTCAATCCCAGCTTCACAGCCATGTCAAACCCGATTCCCAGATATCCGTACTGCGACAACCGTCTTGCGCTTCTCCATATCCAACTATCAAATCCTCCCCCTTCCCCTGCCCAATGCCTCTCGTCTCCCGCCGCAACAGCTGTCGCACACGGCCTCATCAACCTGGCTCTCTGGCTCTTCGAAACTACAGAGCCCGCACATCTACTGTCCAAAATACAGCCCCTCTGGCCGGCCTACTCTCGCTGGATCTCCGCCTTTCTCACCGCCACAGCCGACCATCCCAAACTCGTATGCAAACTCGGCTTACCCTCCAACCCTTCTGCGATTCCAACACAATCTTCTTCAAACCCGATATGGCCGGAACGCACGACATCGCGTTCTCAGCCTTTATGCTGCTTGATGCTATCGTAAGCATCGCACCGGCTACGACGGCTCAGACTGGCGGTCGAATAATGCCACTGAACCAGTGGTTCCACGAAAATCTGACCAAGCTGCTCATACGCGCCTGGTCGTCTGTTCAGCTAATACAAGCCCCCTTTGCGCGTCTCGGTGCTGAAATCCTGTTTTCGCTTATTACTCGATCTATGGACACTACGCCCGCTACCATCGACTTGATCTTCCACTCTTTGAAGGCCACACTCCAGGCATCCGACAAAGAACTCACGCACTTCCTCGTCGGCACCATTTCCTCACTAACGAACCTTGACACGCGTTTAGACGATATCTCGAACGGGATGCACTCCTTGCTATACTTCCATGATAACCCATCAACGCATACCGAGGATTGCAACCCTTTGCAACTATCCCTTGCCCACGGAGGCATTGCGCTCGCCTGCGATGTATTACGTCGGCTCACCCCGAGCGCCCGGGCTCGTCAGATTGCACCGAGGGCCAGCAACCTGCAGCGACTCTTCTGCATCGGGTGTTTTTCGTCGTATCTGACTCTATCTTTCCTCAAGAGCCCGTATTGGGCTATGAAAGCTCTCGATCAAGGTCTTTTAGTTTCCGTGGCCAAGTTTCTGCACTTGCTGGAGCCCGGTCAACTCGGTGGGATTTCACTCCTGTGGTCACTTTGCTTCACGTGTTGGCGAGGCTTGCTGTTTATCGCGGAGTCAGTTTGAGGCTGTCCAAGTCGCTGCAGCGGATCAAGGCTCTCAAGCTTGATGGGCCACTTCGGGACATCGGTGACGGTGGCTACTCTGAGTCTAGCAAATTGGACGACAGGGGCAGGGTGTTGGAGGTTTGGGAAGCGCTCAAAGTTAAGATTGCGTTTGAGGAGAAAGCCCGGGCCCTCTATTATGCCGGTCGGCGTACGGAAAGGTCGCAGATTGTGTGCTCCAACAAAAAGGTTAGTTCTGCGATAATGCTTTCTCGTAAATCTTTTCTTCACGCTGAATCGTTCTCTCTCTTCTGTTTTCAGTGCTCAAACCAGGACCACCTATTCTCCGACCTTGCAGATCCTCGAACCCGATACAAGCGATGCGCTCAATGCTCTATCCCATGTTATTGCTCTCGAGAATGTCAAAAGGCAGACTGGATGGACGGACATGCGGAGGCCTGTAAAAAGTTTTCGATACAGCTACTTGGTAAGCCACCCCTCGCTTCAAACTCTTATTCCACAACTTACCGTCGTTGATACGTAGATGGAATCCCACCACCCCCCATCGAGTCAAGCCTCGAGCGGTCATATATCTACGACAGGATTGCCTTAGACGCCCAACTCTACAAAGGGGATATCAAATCCCTCTATGCGTCCCACTGCGACACGACCTCTAACGCCACTTCGAAAACCAATATACGTGGGGATCGACTTTACGACAGCGATGCTCAATTCTAAACCTCGGATATGGATTTTGGGCGAGGACGAGGTTCCTGATGAACGTGAAGTTGCACTTGTTTTGCAGTCGAAACCGTCGAAACCACCTGGCAAACTTCAAGAACAGGATGTGTCGTCACCGGTGTTCCTCGTTGGGCGTGTATCTGGAGACGGGGTAGATCATATACTTTTGCAGGAGATGCCTCCTTCGGTTTTGTTTTGATTGTAGGACTAGAGGACTAGAACGACTCGGACACGCCTATTTATGGTTATGTATTATGATTATGACTACTATGTATCCTATGTATCTATGATCGCTACGAATCTGACTATCTTTTTTGACCCATTTATTGACTCTTGGCCGTCATGCGATCGGGTAGATCCTACAGTCCAGGATGGCCAAACAAACTGACGAGTTTTGGCGCGGGCTCTGCTGAATGTCCTGACAAGGAGGGAGACTTTCAGTCACACATCGACAAATATCAAATATATTCTATTTCTCTGCTACAGAGTGAAGAGTACGAGCCTGAGGAGGAGCCATTGGAGTTTGAAGATGGCGAAGAGGCTGATTCATCGGCGGAAGTGTACGGATATGACGAGGGTTGAGAGGAATGAGGAAAGTGTGGCATTGGAGAAGGCGTGGCGTTGAGAAGGACGTGGATTATCGTTCTCCTTCGGGCTTCAAAGCTATTTAAGCTTAGCTTCAACGTTTAGAACGTTCATCGTCAACTTCGGTCTGTCTAAGTTTTCGCGTCGTCGTAAACAGACCAACGTACCGAGTTTCAGATCTCAGATTTGAGATGAGGGTTGGTGTTGAAATGAGCACTGAGCGCTGAGCGCTTGAGCCGCACACAAAGTGCGTCAGCATTGGCTCCTTCACTGTCAACACCGAGCGCAAAAGCGATGTCAGCTATGTCGCGTTTCGATTCGCCTTGAGAGTGCGTGTGAATGACAGTGACAACTGGCTCTGCTGCTCTCTTTCGGTATCCTTCTTTTTCCTACGCCTCTCCTCCACTTCTTTCTTCTTTGTACTCCTCTTCGCTGCCTCTTCCACTGCTGGGAAGCGTCTCAAACCTTTTTTTCTTGTTCTCCTGTGTCTGCAGCCGGGCTTTCAACACTGCAACCTCTTGGACAGCAAGGCAGCAAGGATGGCATGTACGGTCGCCAAGTCACGTTGATATTAGCTTGTGCGATCTGCCATAGTAATTCTGCATTCTGAGCTTGCAGGTCCTGTACCTGTGAATGAACCGAACCGCTGCGAGAGGCTACAGAGGACGAAGATGTAGTCGGTGTGATTGAAGCCGTGGATCTTCGGTATCTCGTTTGGACTCGTGTCAACGGTGTGGAAGTTGGACGGACTGGTGTAGTGGCGGCGAAGAAGACGGTAAGGGTTGTTGTCGTGACTCTGGACGCTGTCTCATAGACCTCATGGTGGTACGGCAGAAGTTTGGATTGATCAGATGACTAGGACTCGTCACTGTCTATGTGTCATCCTCTGAATCTGTACCACTTTCATTTGTCTTTCGCTCTCCTCCACTACCACTACCTCCCCGTCGAAGACCGCATCGTCGGAAGACGCATCTGATGTACGTGGAATGCGTCTCGGGAAACTCTCCGAAAGTTGAATTCTAAGTGGCAGCAATTCTCGATCGGTAGTAATGGTATATTCTTGCCAAACTGGGATCTGTCAAAGCGAGTCTTACCACCATTTACATCAATGATTGCATACTAATAGATTGATACATAATACGAAGATACTGCTACATATGCACGAAAATGAAGCAAAGGACATGTGCTAAATATGAATAACCGTAGGTACCACCGCTCCAACTTCCTCAGCCCTGCCAGATTTACCATATATCCAAGTGTACCCTGTTATAATGTTCAATATACTCCTTTAGAGCCATTTCAGCGCGGCATCCGCGCCACTGACATCGGACCACTCCAACAAATGTTTCGTTCCCTCCCTCTGTCCCTTCCTTTCGCGAAGCCCACTTCTCTTCTTCTGTCCTGATATAGTTCCTCGCATGCCGATCCGCGTGGACTTGGATATCTTCGAGAAATTGAATCGGGTAGTTGCAAGATAAGGGTGTCGCGTCACATGCAACACCGAACATCCACTGACACTTGTGGAGAGAGGGAAGCATCTCGACTTGCATCTCTTCCTCTTCTTCTTCGTTTCCACTGGCGTCACTTCCTGACTCTGACTCTGGCTTGTTGTCTTCATTCCCGTCGTGTTCGTCCGGGATCACTGGCAAATCCTCTTCCTCGAATTCCTCCGGCTCTTCACCCTTTGTTACCGACCAATCCCAGAAAAAATCGATCTCGTCATCATCAAGACCTCGTAGTCCGTCGATAGCTGCCATCTCGGTGTATAATTCATCTAAGAGGGCCGACTCATCATAACCTTCTTCTTCTTCGTCCGAAAAAGTAACCTCCGGTACATCGCCAGTATCAAGCGACTGAGGGAGCTCAGCATAGTGTTCTTCTGGCACAGACGGAATTTCGTGAGTGAGGGATGAAGAACCACCATCGGAGTCGCTATCTGGATGGGTAGTGGAATCAAGAGCCGGCGTGGAAGCGGGGTGAGCGAGCAGAGAGCCCGTGCGTTTGTTTTCCTTGTCGCGACGTCGATGAGCCCTTTCGGGGAGCGGTTTGTATAAGCGCATAGTGATCACGTTCTTTGAGGTCAAGAGCTGGGGGATTGGGTTTCTCGATCTAGAAAAAGTGCATTGAGTACATTGACTCTATGAAGAAGCTTTTGAGAGTAAAAGACTTTACCCAGACTGTCTTTCGGGCTCAACCCCTTCCTTCGGCGTCGCGTAGTTCTCTTCAAATGTCACATCAGTACAGTTATCACCAGTGGCATTGGCGGAGACCACAAGGCTAGCGCTGGAATCATAATCCTCCAAGTCAGATGCGCTCAGCGGAGACTCGTTGTGGTGCGAATGATCAGTGGTCAATGGCTGATCGAATTGACAAGAGGCAGAGTCAACCACAGCGTTATTTCCACCGTAGTTCTCGAGGATGAACGCAGAATGGTCCTGAATTGCTTCTTGTCTAATAATTCGATTTAGTCAACGACCTCAAGTTAAGAAGTGGATCGATTAAAACTCACAGAGCTAGCCATCCACGTTCAGCCTCATGGTCCCAAGATTCAATCGGGGAATGCTGTTCGCGAAATTCTGGGACATTCAAGAGTCTATGGCTAACATATATAGATGAGCAACATATAATAAAACGCGGAAGCAGAAGGTTGCCCATGGATAAAACCAACGCGGCACGTACATTTCAGCCC
Source organism: Rhodocollybia butyracea (assembly GCA_015501585.1). Taxonomy (NCBI): domain Eukaryota; kingdom Fungi; phylum Basidiomycota; class Agaricomycetes; order Agaricales; family Omphalotaceae; genus Rhodocollybia; species Rhodocollybia butyracea. The sequence goes on along the minus strand of JADNRY010000014.1, from coordinate 115,753 downwards.
ATTCTTCCTGATCGTTATATTGACTCATTGCAGGGTTCAAGTGGTGGGAGGTGGCGGACAAAAGTTTGAACTTTCGGTGGTTGGTTAAGAGGACTCGTGACTCGGGGAGTGGTTCGTGGAAAAGAGAGTTATGACACGAAAAAAAAAAATCGGACAATGGACAAGTGTTGATCTCGATATGGCTGCCGAGCGCCTATATCAGAACGAGACGTATGTTGGTTTTGTTGGTTCTAGTAACAATGGGAAACAAGCGACGGCAACTTGAAGTGCAGAACTCTAGCTTTGTGGAAGAAAAACTTGCCTTTGAGCCTCCAAGTGAGCCACTGGAGAATGGCACCCGAGAGTGCGCGGAGGTTGGAAAAAGAATACCAAAGGTGGGACCTGAGAGACGTGTTCTTCCACTTGCTCACAGCTGTCTACTACGTTGGTAATTCGAGGGAAACTATCATTCAATTATACAAGTACTCAAGTCTGAAAGAACAATTCGGTAAACAGGGCACTACTCTTCCTGGTTGCGGTACCAGAGTCAAACACACAACTGAACTAGATTTTACCAGGCGACTATGCTTGATGCATTTTCTCAGCCCTAATGTGTTTGACACTCAAAAATCAAATTTGGACCAGGTTGAGCCGCAAAAGGTTTCACCGCGTACTGTACGTGCCAGATAAAAATATAGTGTGCCAAGTAGTCACTTGTAACCACAGTTGAACTAGATTTTATCAAGAAATCATACTTGTAGTCTGCATGTTCTGGGCTGGCTCGTACGCAGTACTTATTACTGTATCTATCTACTTATCAAATCGCACCAAATGTACGGGGATATTCAATTGATTTGATTTTAATTACCATGCCGGTTGCCCTTATCCGTCCTTATCCTTATCCTTCTCCAAGCGCACAGCCATAAACCATAACGATAAGGCCATGAAACAAAATATAAGTAAAAGCGACGTGTGTATAGAAATATTCTGCAATTCTTCCGGTTTCATCTCTCCTCACTCGAAAACAGCTGGCTGGTTATTCTGTGTTCATCACCTTTCTGTACTGTGCAATTTTCGAACATGCACTCCGTTCTTCTCTTTACCATAGCGAGCTCATTGCTTGCTGTGTGGCCTATACCAATGTCAAATAGAGCACCAGCCCTCGGGCTGTTGAATTCGCAGCCGCCAGGACCACCACCTGTAAGTGTTTGCTATCGCGTAATCGTAGCAATACTATAGCTGATACGAACCACTGCTGCAGAGGACTGTAAGGGTTGTGACTGGGTAATTGTATTATACCTAATACCCACATATTTTCAGATCATGACTTTTATCGATGGCAAAACAGGCGAAGATGTGGGAGGCGAAACGTCAACATCAGTGGCAAGAAGCCTTACTCAGGTGCTTAAGAAAGCCCTGGCGACCAAGAAGATAATTTACAAAGGGTCACCTATACCAGTGGACGAGGAAAGGCGGAACTGGTTATATTTCAAAGTCGTCGGAGCACTGGGGTGTACTGAGAACGATCCATGTTTTGGGTGGGTGGCAAAAGGCCGTGAGTACTTGCCCCCGAATCTGGTTTTCCTTGCATTCCTGAAATAACATACTTTGCTAGTCGAGGTCAAACTGAATAAATCGAAGGGGATACCATTCCACAGACTGTATGTTGGCATTACCTCAGGCCAGCCAGCTCAGCCCGCTTTGATCACCTTCGTCGGGGCAGACCTGTCGAGTCAGGCAGTAGGCAAGATGAATGGGACATAATTCTGCTTGAATTCGAGAAATCCTTCATGATACCTGAGGTGACCTTCACCACTATTCTCATCTCTCAGACCAATCCACTGTTATCCGGTGACCCACCCGAAACCGAGGACCCCAAGAAAGAGCTCAATCGAGCTTTGAACAGGCACCTGGAGGACTCGATAATCTATAACCCTAAGGGACGATACACCAAAGTGCATGAGCTGGGCAATCAGGGTTTTCAATGGGTTTATTTCGTGCTCACTGGAGGGAACAAGAAATGTCGAACTGGGAGTCCATGTTTTGGGTGCATCTTATTACTACCAGAACGTGAGTGCTCGCAGCTTGAATCCGGTCTTCTTTGTGTTCCTCGTACACGCTTCTGATGTCATTACGAAAGGGGGCACAAGATATGTACTCATTGCACAGCAAAGACCGGGGCCAGTTGCCCAAGACGAGCCCAAGTTTGACAGGGTTGGGGTATATCTTCCTGAAGAGAAGGACGTGCTCGCTAAAAAGATGTATGGAGTCATGGAAACGCAGCTTGTATACCGATTCAGCGAAATAATGGACGCATACGCCGGGACATTGGGCAGGGGTGAGGCTGTAAGTGTTTGTGACCGGGTAATTGTACTATACGTGATACTCAACGTATGGCCAGGTTGTGACCTTTATCGATGGCAAAACGGGTGAAGATTTGGGAAGCAGCCCTATAAGCGCACCAGTCGGCCCTGGTAAACAGCTCAAGGAAGCCTTTGGCCGGTGTAGGAAGATAAACTACAAAGGTTTAGATAGACCACTGGATAAGAAGAGGCGGAGCTGGTATTTTTTTAAAGTCGTCGGAGTACTGGGGTGTACTGAACGCGATCCATGTTTTGGATGGATAGCAAAAGGGCGTGAGTGCTTGCTCCCGTACATGTCTTTCCTTTGTTATATGTTTTTTTAGTGAAACCCGAAACCAAGGGTAACGGCAGAGGGTTTCAGCGGTGGTATGTTGGAATTAGCTCAGGAGAACCAGGCCCAGACCGGTTTGTAGCCATTGCTGGTAAACCTGTTATAAAGAAAGGCAGGAAGGACACAATTTCGCTCGGGATGCAAACCGAATGGGACAAGATTTCGGATGAATTCAAAAACTACTTTATGATACCCGTGGTGACCTTCGCTGGGCCTATCTGTCAGACCGATTCACCGTCACCCGGAAATGAAGACCCTAAGAAAGAGCTTAGATTGCTGCTCAATGACGCTTTACATAGGAGCCCAGGGGACTTAATAGTCTATAACCCCAAGAGACAATATACCACAGTGCATGAGCACGGCAATCAGGATTTTGAATGGGTTTATTTCAAGCTCAGTGGAGGGGACAAGAGATGTCAAACTGGGAGTCCATGTTTTGGGTGTATCGTACTCCGACGAGAATGTGAGTACTTGCTGCTGAATCTGGTTTTCTTCGTGTCCTCATACTATATGGTTTGTCGTGACGAAAGGGGGTACAAAATATGTACTCATTGCACAGCGAAGACCAGAGCCAGTTGCCCAAGACGAGGCCAAGCTTGACAGGGTTGGGGTATATCCTCCTGAAGAGAAGGACATACTCGCCAAAGAGATGTATGGAGTCATGGAAACGCAGCTTGTATACCGATTTATGGCAAATCCCTAGTATATATGTACGGCCCCGCAGCCCGCTCGTCGCTTGGGCTACAACGTAAAATGGCAGAATACTGTTCGCTTGAGTGAGAAGAGACGCCGAAAAGAGATGCCGACTATTTTCCAGGTTCCTCCTTCCCACTACAACCGAGGTGTAAGAGCACTTGGCTGTGTCTCTGCTTGACCATTCATATAGAGCACAGTTGACCGGTGACACTCGGCTGACTTTCAGGTCAAGAACTGGCTTGCTCGTGCAATCTTCCACAGTAAAGCCGAAAACCAAACGATCAAACATTTACTCTGCTATTTCTTCCCCGTTGACCTCTCCGAACTCATGAATATGCTTATCGTGTTCCATCACTTGCATCACAGCCGAAGACCACCTACCAACTTCATTGCATTTCTGCTAAAGTGACAATCAAAATTCACAACATCCCGTCTCGAAGATTCAAACTCAAGATTGTAAGATACAACCATTGAAAAAACCTTTCACCGCGATGCAACACGATACCAACTTTCATACCGACGACTTCAATTCATAGGGTGCAACCAATAACCCCAGCCGATACCTCTCGCTGGTCTTCCCTATTCAATACCACGAGGTGCGTTCTCCATCCTAGTTCTCTGTCTTACCCTCACTGCCACCGATTTGACTGGTGGCTTTTATTTTGTCATTGCGTTAACCATCTAGATATCTAACAGAATGGTCCTGAATTGCTTCTTGTCTAATAATACGATTTAGTCAACGACCTCAAGTTAAGGGGTGGATCGATTAAAACTCACAGAACTAGCCATCCTCATGGTCCCAAAATTCAATCGGGGAATGCTGTTTGCGAGATCCTGGGACCTTCAAGACTCTGTGGCTAATATATATCAGTGAGCAACATATAATTAAACGCGGAAGCGGAAGGTGCCCATGGATAAATCAACGCGACACATACATTTCGGCCCAATCCTCTTCCTTCCTTCCTTCCTTCCTGATCTGGGGTTCAGTGGCGGAGGTGGCGGACAGAAGTTTAAACTTTCAGTGGTTGGCCAGTGAGAGGACCCGTTGGTTCGTGGAAAAGAGAGCTATGACCCGAAAAAAAAAATCGGACAATGGGCAAGTACTTGCTGATCTTGATATGACCGCCGAGCGCCTATATCAGAACGGGAGACGTATGTTGTTTCTATAGTAAGACAATGAGAAACAAGCGACGAGCAACTTGAGGTGCAGAACTCTAGCCTTTTGGATTTACTTACTTTGAAAAACTTGCTTTTGAGCCTCCAAATGAGCCACTGGAGAACACCCGAGAGCGCGCGGAGGTTGGAAAAAGAATACCAAAGGTGGGACGGGCAGAGACGTGTTCTTCCATTTGCTCACAATCGTCCACTACGTTGCAAGGCTATTCGAGGGCAGTTCATCCAAGTACTTAGCTTGTCTGAAAGAACCACTCGATAACAGGGCACTACTTTTCCTGGTTGCGGTAAGTATCAGAGTGAAGCACACAACTGAACTAAATTTTATCAGGCAATTATTACAGTTCGCACCTTCTCACCTGGCGCATACACAGTACAGTACGTACGCGGTGAAACAGGGCGAAACCTTTCCTTGCGGCTCAGCCTTGGTCCAAATTTGATTTTTGAGTGTAAAACACGTCAGATAAAACTATGCCTTGGTCACTTGTAATCACATTTATATCAAGCAATCATATTTGTATAGTCTGCATGTTCTGGGCTGGCTCGTACGCAATATTATAGAATATTATCTATCTACTTATCTACTTATCAGTACTGTAATCGCACCAAATGTAGGAGGATCTTCAATTTGATTTTAATTACCATGCCGGTTGTCCTTATCCGTCCTTATCCTTATCCTTCTCCAAGCGCACAGCCATAAACCATAATGATAAGGCCATGAAACAAAATATAAGTAAAAAGCAACATGTGGATAGAAATGTTCTAGCAGTTCTTCCAGTTCGATCCCTCACTCGAAAACAGCTTGCTGGTCATTCTGTGTTCATCAGATTTCTTTACTGTGCAATTTTCGAACATGCGCTCCGTTCTTCTCTTTACCATAGCAAGCTCATTGCTTGCTGTGTGGCCTATACCAACGGAATTGCCACACAGGCCGTCAAGTAGAGTACCAGCCGTCGGGCTGTTGAATTCGCAGCCGCCAGGACCACCACCTGTAAGTGTTTGCTACTGCGTAATCGTAGCAATAATGCAGCTAATACGAACCACTGCTGCAGAGGCCTGTAAGTGTTGTGACTGGGTAATTGTATTATACCTATTACCCACATGTTTTCAGATCGTGACTTTTATTGATGGCAAAACAGGCGAAGCTGTGGGAGGCGAGATTTTAGCATCAGTGGCAAGAGGCCTCAGTAAAGTGCTTAATAAAGTCTTCGCGACTAAGAAAATAATTTACAAAGGTTCACCTAAACCAGTGGATGAGGAAGGGCGGAACTGGTTATATTTCAAAGTCGTCGGAGCACTGGGGTGTACTGAAGGCAATCCATGTTTTGGGTGGATGGCAAAAGGGAGTGAGTGTATGCTCCCGGATCTGGTTTTATGTGCATTCCTTACATACTTTGCTAGCCATGTTCGAACCGTATAAATCAACGGGGATACCGTTCAACAAATGGTATGTTGGCGTTACCTCCGGCCAGCCAGCCCAGGGCCGCTTTGACGACCTTCGCCGGGGAAAACCTGTCACAAGGCCCGGCAGGAACGACGGCGTACCGGAAAAGTGGCAAACCGAATGGGAGACGATTTTGGCTGAATTCGAGAAATGCTTTATGGTACCTGAGGTGACCTTCACTCCTATTCCCATCTCTCAGACCAATTCACTGTCATCCGGTGACCCACCCGAGACTGAAGACACCAAGAAAGAGCTCAATCGAGCTTTGAATAGGCACTTGGAGGACTCGATAATCTATAACCCTAAGGGACGATACACCAAAGTGCATGAGCTAGGCAATCAGAATTTTCGATGGATTTATTTCGAGCTCACTGGAGGGGACAAGAGATGTCGAACTGGGAGTCCATGTTTCGGGTGTATCTTACTACCAGGATGTGAGTACTTGTCGCTAAATCCGGTTTTCTTTGCGTTCTCATATGCGGTTTATCGTGACGAAAGGGGGCTCAAGATATGTACTCATTGCACAGCAAAAATCAGGGCCAGTTGCCCAAGACGAGCCCAAGCTTGATAGGGTTGGGGTATATCCTCCTGGAGAGAATGCCATCCTCGCCAAGGAGATGTATGAAGTTATGGAAACGCAGCTTGTATACCGATTGAGGCAAACAATGGACGCACAGGCCGGGGCGTCGCTGCTTGTAAACGAACCACTACTGCAGCCTGAGGGTAGGTGTAAGGCTGTAAGTGTTTGTGACTGGGTAATTGTACTATACCTGATACCCACATATGACCAGGTCGTGACCCTTATCGATGGCAAAACAGGTGAAGATTTGGGAAGCAGCCCTATAAGCGCACCAGTCGGCCCTGGTAAACAGCTCAAGGAAGCCTTTGGCCGCCGGTGTAGCATAAGCTACAAAGGTTTAGATAGACCACTGGATAAGGAAAGGCGGAGCTGGTATTTTTTCAAAGTCGTCGGAGTACTGGGGTGTACTGAACGCGATCGATGTTTTGGATGGATAGCAAAAGGGCGTGAGTGCTTGCTCCTGTATCTGGTTTTCGTTGTTATATATGCTTTGCTAGTGAAACCCTATATCAGAGATGGGAAACTTGTGGGTAAAGGCGCAGAGTTTACGCAGTGGTATGTTGGAATTAGCTCAGGAGAGCCAGGCCCAGACCGGTTTGTAGCCATCGGTGGCAAACCTGTTATAAAGAAAGGCAGGAAGGACATATTATCGCTCGCGATGCAAACCGAATGGGACGAGATTTCGACTGAATTCAGAAAATACTTTATGATACCCGTGGTGACCTTCGCCGGGCCTATCCGTCAGACCAATTTACCGTCACCCGGAAATGAAGACCCCAAGAAGGAGCTTAGATTGCTGCTCAATGACGCTTTACACAGGAGCCCGGGGGACTTAATAGTCTATAACCCTAGGAGACGATATACCACAGTGCATGAGCACGGCAATCAGGATTTTGAATGGGTGTATTTCAAGCTCAGTGGAGGGGACAAGAGATGTCAAACTGGGAGTCCATGTTTTGGGTGTATCGTACTCCGACGGGAATGTGAGTACTTGCTGCTGAATCTTCTTCGTGTCTTCATATATGATTTGTCGTGACGAAAGGGGGCACAAAATATGTACTCATTGCACAACGAATACCAGAGCCAGTTGCCCAGGACGAGGCCAAGCTTGACAGGGTTGGGGTATATCCTCCTGAAGAAAAGGACATGCTCGCTAAAGAGATGTACGGAGTCATGGAAACGCAGCTTGTATACCGATTTATAGCAAAGCCCTAGTTATAATATATGTACAGCCCCGCAGCCCGCTCGTCGCTGGGCTACAACGTAGAATCGCAAAATACTGTTGCTTGAGTTGAAGCGGGTGAGAAGTTTGGCCAAGAGACGCCGAAAAGAGACGCCGACTATTTTCCTCCTTCCCACCACAACCGAGGTGTAAGAGCATTTAGCTGTGTCTCTGCTTGACCATGCATATAGAGCAAACTTGACCGGTGACACTCGGCTGACTTTCAGGTCAAGAACTGGCTTGCTCGTGCAATCTTCCTCAGTAAAACCGAAAACCAAACGATCAAACATTTACTCTGCTGTTTCTTCCCCATCGACCTCTCTCAACTCATGACTATACCTATCATGGTCCATCATCACAGCCGAAGACCGCCTACCAACTTCATTGCATTTCTGCTAACGTACCTGACAATCAAAATTCACAACATCCCATCTCGAAGATTCAAGTTCAAGATTGTAAGACACAACTATTGAAAAACCCTTCACCGTCATGTAACACGATACCAGCTTTGCATTACCGACGAGCCACGACTTCAATTCTTAAGGTGCAACCAATGACCTCAGCCCATACCTTCTCGCTGTCTTTCCCCATTCAATACCACGAAGTGCGTTCTCCATCCTACTTCTTCTTTGTCTTACCCTCACCACCGAATAGATCTATGGAAAAGCCGAAGAATGCTTCTGTACCGCCGAAAAAAACCCACCTCTCTAAAGACATGCACAACTCGAAGTCTTCATCTCCCATCCTGCCTCCGATTGTATCGTCAATAAACCCTCGAGTGACAAACGCGCTGTCAAAAGAGGTAACTTTCTTGATTCGAGACTATCTCTTGTATCAAATGGGGTGAGATGGACATGGAGGTATTGCGATGTCGATGAGGATTCAGTCTTTGGCGAACGGCTTGTTGCCTTTGCTGCTGTCGAAGGTATCTTCTTTTTGGGGGCTTTTAGCTCAATGTTCTGGATGAAGAAGCGTGGGTTGATGCCGGGGTTGTCGTATGAACTGATTGGCCGGGATGTGGGAATGCATACCGACTGCTGTTCAGTCATTTGAAGGCCGCATTATGTTATGGTTGAAGGATTGTTATGGAGGCTGTGGAGATTGCGAAGGAGTTTTCGACTGGTGGCTTTTATCTTATCATTGTGTTAACCATCTACCTATTATTCTCGCGCCCTGTCAGCCTCATCGGTGTGAACGCGAAACTCATGTGCCAGTATATCGAACTTGACGTCGATCGTCTCCTCATCGTTTTAGCCAGCCGGCCCGCTACTTAGTTCGGGCGCAGTATCTTTTCGTAGATCTAGGCTGTGACTGCCTGCTCACAAAGATCATTGGCGAGGTGTGTAGTACAAGACCGGTGCACGGTGCGGAGGTTTTATACTCCAGTAGCTTCTGAATCTGATAAATTCATCATCGTATCTGTAGTAACTGGTGTCGATATATAGCTATAAAGTAAAGAAATACAACAAATTAATATCCAACGATACAACAAAGAAACTCGCTATAATACAAAAATTGCACTAGGATTCGTTGAGTCGAATATGGGGCCAACGAAGAACAAGAAAAATCTACTTTTACTTAATTTCCATTGCCGCATTCAAGGTGAGGTATCCATCGCCACATCAGTAGATGCCTCCTCAACAGGCCCGAAAACAGTGCTTAGGGAATCTAGATCGAGGGGTGAAGAAAAGAGTGATAAGGTGGGCCAGTCTCCGTCCAGCGGAGACGCTTCAGCGGACAGCATTCGTTGTATTTCTTGTATTTCTTCCGCGTCCTCTGGTCGAACGACGACTTCATCTGGCAGAGAGTTCAAGCCAAAGTAGTCCTCGTCCATCTCCGCACCATTAATGAGGTCGGCAAAAAAAGAGGAGGTGACATCCAAGGGGGGGAAGGGAGACTCGGAGAGCGATGGATCATCAAGAGGAGAGAAATATTTCTCTGCGAATTGTTTGATCTCCTCTGGATCCATTGGGGGATAATATACACCGTCCTTGTCATGGAATCCCTCGGATCTCGAAAAACGCGCCCAGATATCGGCTTGTGGGCCGTCATTCTCGATGGCTGACAGGATATCAAACAGATCGTAGGCACTGTGAATGCGATCTATGTAAGCAAAGAACTCGAGCCTGAGGTTACAAAGGGGACTTACGAGTTGTCTGGAATGTTCCGTGGCGCAGGTGCCAAAGGAATGTCTCGGGACGATGAAGGTGATGAATGGGCTGCTGGCTTGTGCAGGGGAGTGAACGTGATGAGTTTGGCGATATTCGACATTTCTGGGTAAAGTAGAGGATAACTATGTTGCGAGCTTCTAAGTATGTGCTCTCAAGTCTTGGTTTTTGATATGACAGTCAAAATTATGCTCGTACTTATACCAGCGAGATCACAGACCATCTGGTAAAATACAAAGGAAGCGTCTTGATTTGGAACAATAAGACCCGTATTGATTTCCATAAAAGGAAGTAAGAATGGATAGTAAGACAATGAGAAAGAAAACAAGAAAACAATAATGCCATTGATAAGTGTTGATCTGATGATCATCTCGAGGAAAGCAATAAACTTGAACAAGGTCATGCGACAAACAGATCCGGAACTTGACAACAGCTTACAATGGGATCAACCAGGAAATCCAATTGTGGCGTTGATGTCGGCAAGAGAAATGTGGCCATCCTTGGATGTTGAAGCGGGGGTCAAGAGGACCCTTGAATATACCCTTATGTGTCGGTTGCCCAGTTCGTATCATCGGAGGGGTTTGAGGACCCCACACCCGGGTGGAACGTTCGTATCAAAGGGCCCGCCGCAGGCGAAGCCGGATTTTTCGTTCGTATCATAACCCCTTGGGCCCCGAATTTTTATTGCGCTTCGCAAAAATATGAGCCGCTCGCTGGTTGAGACTGTGAGTAAGTACAAATGAATCAAAGAAATGAGCGACTTTGTTAATTAAACATGTATGAAGCTCCAGAGCTTGTTAGCTGTAGAACACGCGCAAAACGCGAAATTGGAGCTCTGGGTGCGAAAAAATTTGACCCAGTTGAGAGTTCGTATCAAAAGGGGGTCCGGGAGCCTGATTTTTGTTCGTATAATTTGGGCCGAAAACTGGAAAATTTTCAACCGGGTTCAGACCGTATATTCAAGGGTCCTGGGTCAAGAGGGGTCAAGAGGGTCTTCCATGATTCCTCACTGCTCAGGAGAAACTTTTTCTTCCTCAGGTCAAGAAGAAAAGAAAGGGAAACTCATAGAGAGTGTAGTTCACTCGAAAGTTGCCTTCCGGGCTCTGTTCAGTGAGCCCCAGAATTCTCTGTTCGATGCGATGCTCATGAGCATTCCGGACTTAAAAATCTGATATAGATAAAATTTATGTACGCTCGCATATGCAGGCATACGCTTTACCAAGTTCGGTATCCTATCCAGAACTTCAAGTTTTGTCATTGGGGGCGACTCGCCCACAGTCGACACAATAAGCAGGCGAAGACGAACGCGTTAAATGAAAATGCTCAGCATCTGTGCTCAGATCTCAGACCTGATAACTGCATTTCTCGAGACTCCCCGAGCCGTCACTGCTGTGCACGGCTCAGCTCGAGGCGAACTGGTCTAATGGTCTTAGGTTTAACGAGGTTTCTCGCTTGACTTGTCACCTCTTCGAGGGGACTGCCTCAGGCCTAAGTTGAGTGCATTTCAGGAGTTGGAGGGATCGTTGTTGGAAAGAAAGTGCTTGGACTGAATGGCCGAAGAGCCGAAGAATAAATCACCCAGAACCGTTCACGGGGGCGAAGAATGCTAAAGCTTAATCAACGCTACATTGGCAACTTTGGCTGACACTGCTGTGATTCCGACCCAACAACTGCCCGATTCTTGGCTAGCCAGGATGCAGCTCCTGACCTTCGTTTCTTAATCACTTCTCCTGAAAGGAAATGGTTATAATAAATAAATTTACAATTTGTTCTATTGTCTCGAGAGAAGTAGCTGAAGTGATCCATAGAGCTCAGAGCTTCACAGCAGTGCATGACAAAGATCATTGTTATAAACGGTACTACATAGTTTATTCTGTAGTACTCCATTAAACCTCAGAACAGAGGACGGAATGTGTCGCGAAGTAAAGCAAAAAAAAGGAGGCTATAGTAGTGTAAAAAGCGGAGATTGTTGTATCCAATTTTCCAAAGAATATCAAAGGATATAAACATAGATGAAGGGGGAACGCGAAATAGGATGAGGGTTAAATTGCAGCATGAGCGCGCACGAGAAGGACGGGTGAATACGCGGGTGGAGAGTAGAAACTCAAAGCAGGAAGCAGGCGGGGAGGGGAAGACATAAGCGGTAGAAGCAAAGGGAGCAAAGGGAGCAAATGGATCGTCGTAAGGGAAAAGGATACATTGGCAGTCAGTAAATATTTATATGTAATGTTAATATCACAATGCTGTCTAATAAGTACGATGAATGCGAATGCAATAGAGGCTAGGTTGTGGAAGAACAGGTGAGATGGGCGAATACAAAGTTCAAATGAAATTCAAAGAGAAAAGGAGAAATAGCCACTTAGGGCAAAGGAGCAGTATTTTGCGGCGCAGCAGCAACATGTTCATGGACACTGACACAGACTTTTCAGGCAGGCCTCCACGTTCCATCAGAGCGATCGACCATATGAGTGATACCACCCCAGCTGGGAGGTGTCCGTCCACTTTCATCTGTTGTAGCCCCATCCACTGTGGCAGGTGCAGTCACAAACGACGCCGGCGCAGTGCTAATGTCAGGATTGCTACTTTGTCCAGACAAACTATCTGAACCAGCGTGTGTCTGGGCACCTGGAATGGCGAGTCCGGAGGGCTCACTGCGTAACTCCTGCTGCATTGTGGTCTCGGAAGGATGCAAGGAGGGCGGACCTCCCTCTGAAGGCGCGAATAACGACAGGGCATCCAGCGATTGTGCTTCCCGGAGATTTGGCACAGCGGGCGGAGCAGTTGGAGAGGATGAGATATCGGCAGGCGATGCACGAGCAGCATGGACAGCTTCCTCGGATCCCCTCACTCTTCCCACCTGATCCTGCCCCTGCAGTCTCACTGGCTGCCCAAAGGTGTAATTTTCCTGACTACTACTCATCAAACCATCAGAACCACTTGCCGATCGAGAATGCGTCCGGTCCGAAGAGTACGGCGAGTCCTCCTCGAGCCGTGCCATAGACGAATTTGCCCTCGAACGCATCGCACCTTGTACTAGGTCCAAACTGGATCGTGACGCGCTACTAACATTCTGCATCAGCGATTGCGCACGAGATCGAACCGACATGGCAACAGAGATAGATCCTGGACGGGACCTTGAACCTGAGGATGATCCTGAATTGGAATTTGTGCGTGAATTGGACCCGGAACGCGATCCACTGGCACTACCACTACCACTTCCGCCACCAAAACTCCTGCGGTGATGCGAGGACAATGTACTAGCCCGGTGCCTCAGACTTATGGCAGTAAAAGACGTTCTTGGACTGGGTCTATTCGAAGGAGATAACAGTCCGACGACATCATCGCCCTCAGCAGCTTCCTGCGATCCTTCTGGCTCAGGCTGTTCCATAATGGAGTGTTCTACCCGCGAATCATCTTCTGGGTCGTCGTCGTGCTCCAGGTCAGAACTCCAGATTGCAGGCTCGGGAGAGGAGCTGCGGTATGGTTCACTATGCCGTGGGCGCGTGCGAGCTCCTCTTGGGAAGTCTATACTAGGAGACGATGGTATGGACGGTACTGGTACTGTACCAGCGCGCGCTCTTCCCCGTCCTTGATACGGTTGAGGATGTCGAGGTGGCATTGGTAGACCGCTCATGCTCATTGGGCTGGCCGCATCGGAACTGGAAGTTGTATAATGCGATCTAGGCGAATGTGAGTCAGTTGATTCTCGATTCCTGGTGGAACGAGTATTTTGTGACAATCGGGAAGCGATAGATTGACCGTTAGATGGGGGGCTGGCAAAGGAAGAAGGAACACCAGAAGAAGGGCTTGTTCCTCTTGTAGGGTGTCGGAATTGGAAAGGGTAACGAGAGGATACCGGATGGCCCAAGCTTGACATTGAATTTGAAGCCCGACCTGACGAAGACGATGGATCTTCACTGGTGTTGACTCCCGACTCTTCTTCCTCGTCCTCGTCTTCTTCTTCGTCCTCTTCCCGTCCTCGTCCTCGTCCTCCTCTTCGTCTTCGTCCTCCTCTTCGCCTTCGGTTGTACCATGGGTCCTACTTCCACTCTTGGTTCCGCTGCTGGGTGTTTTGTGACTTGGAACGGACGGTGAAGGCGGGAACGGGACCTTCTCGTCATCACTCGAGACTTGTGCGACCCCTGGCGCCGTAAACGGATACGGCAACTTCATCAAGGGCGCGGAAGGAGACGCGATGTACCTTTCCCTCGAGGAACGCTGGACAACTTTTGGAATAACAGCAGCGAGATCCACTGGACCCTCGTAGGTCTTCCTCGTACCACTCGGTCCGGCCTCAGGTTGTTTGAACAACTCTTCCGACAAAGCACCTCTCCTGGGCTGAGAGGCTTGACTATCCATGGGCAGACCTACAGCTGCCATTAACCTGTCCATACCATCGAATCCACCAGCGGGTTCGGGCATAGGTAAGGGGTATGTAGCACCTAAAAGTTCATTCATATCGGAAGGCTTCTTCGAATGACCCCAACGTCCATAACGAGTAGTGACCGAGCAAAAGTCGTACGCATCGAGGATCCGCATGCGAGTGTTTTCTTTCCACGACCAGGGAAGAGGTTGTTCACCTTCGGACAAGTTATCGACGCTATAGATAGAGGTAATTGTCTTTTCTGCGTCTTCCTCTTCCCAGCGATATCTTGGGCCACATAAACCGGCACAGCCTTGACCACTTAAAATCCAAAGCCCGATCCTACGGAGGAAGATGAACGAACAAAAACCATGACTGCGTAGATTACTCACCAGCTAGTTAACAAGATCATGATTTTCCATGCAGTCCAAGCTGCGTTAGCAATAAGTACTCCTCGGGCGTAATCGGTGAGTGCTCCGTCACTGCGGAAATATGTCGCGTCTCTGAGGCTGATGCCTGCATCGGCAAGCGCGATACCATCGGGTACGGGAGAGGAAAAGTTGAAAAGAAGGGCTAGCGAAAGCCCTGCACGTGGAAGAAGCAATGCAACTGTTGGAAGATTCTGCGAGTAGAACCAAAAGGTTTCGGCCATCCCATCACGAAGGCCACCATGTTCACCGAAAAACGCGCTATACCGAAGGTGGTGCAGAAAACAAAAGTTCGAATAGGATGTCAAGGAGGCAAAAGTGAAAGCGGGAGAAGACAAGTAGATGGGATAAATCGCAGGACGTTCTGGAAAAAATAAACACATGCAAGATGAACAGAGATTACGGAAACTCACTCGTTCGCCATCTCCGAATGAAGGAATAAACGAGTTCGTAAAGAATGCAGACCATAAGGATCCAAACAAGCCAGGATGCAGTATACGCAGCGGCACCTAAAGCCCAGTTTCTACCAGACCCGGGGACTCCGGGACCAAGCGGATTTGGAAACCTGGAAACTCTACGTGACAGTTAGTTTGAACCATTTTAAAGAGCGAGATATACATACTGAATCAGTACAAATACAGCATTAAAGTCGAAGAAAGTCTGCAGTGGGATTTGTGCAAACGGGAAGACATAAGAGAGATAAAAGAAGAGTTTGGATTTGAAGGAAGGATTGCGCAAGAGATCCAAATTGGCACCGCGCGCGCGAAACCTTGGCTGAGGAAGCCTAGAAGAGTATGGGTCTGGAGAAAACGCGGTTGGCGTTAGCGCAGATCCTGTTGCTCTTGACCAGACACGATGGTTGGACGGAACGCGAGTATGATCTGTTGGCTCTCGTGCTTTTTCTGCTTCATATTGTTCCAAGCTGACAATCCTAACTGAACGTGGTGTTGGTTTCCTGCCGCCTGGCATTGGACTTGGAGTCGGGGGTGGAACTGTAGAAGTTTCATGACCGTTGGATGAAGCAAAAGTCGAGCCAGGTGGCGGAGGAGGGGGTCGCTTGGGAATCCGAAGGAATGTAGGATAACCCTCAGAGTCCCTCGACATCCGGGAGTATGGACGTTCGGAGAGATCACCGTTATCCACAGGTGACTCTTCGGCCGAATTGCTGTTTGCCTCTGGAGTGGGCTGTCGTGACCGTGAACGAGAACGAGAAAATAAGAACATGATAGGCGTCAGAACAGCGTTAAGAACGTTAGAAGGAGAGAAAGATCGCGTCGAAATAATTTTTTTAGGATTTTTTCAAAATTATTTGGGCCCAGTCTCGCTGTTCGTCGTCGCCGTCGACGGGAACGATGAAGACAATCGAACAGCAGAGATAAGGTATGAACGCGCGCGAGCCTCGTGTTTCTGCCTCGTGTTTCCTTTTCAGTGGTCGGAGTCGAGGGGAAAGACCAAAGTTCAACATTCCAGAAAAACGGCGTTCAATCAAATAGAATCAGGGACTAACCTTATGATGAAAAAAGATGCCGATCCCGCGGGAGAATCGAGATTCGCTTCTTTTTGTAATTGTAAAACGAAAAACAAACGAAGAAAACAAACGAAGGTATAAAAAGAGTGGATGACTGACGAAATGCCAATAAGTATTTCAGTTAGATAAAGGTGGTGGTCGTTGTTAAAGATGTAAAATACATTAATTTCGACTTCGTCGTCAAGGACAAGCTGCGGGTATATACCTGTATATACGCGTGAGTAATCCAGACTGTTCCTAAATTCGTCAGCCATAGAACCCCTGGATGAAGAGCGATTCTGTCATATTAAAGCCTCTTAAGTAGAACATCATGATTTGTATGAACTCTAATCAGCCCATATTGAAGGTGCTCGAATTATCAAGTGTTAGTAGTATAGAGCAGTACAGAGCCTGTAAGTACAGTGGCAGTAGTTGGGCAGCCTGAGTGAGATACATATCAATGCTTCAAAAATAGTTTTATAATTATTGCCGTCATTCCTCACCCTTACCTTAACTTTTCATTAAGATCCCTCGTTTCATGTTCTGCTTCCCTGAAAACAGCGCCTCCCGTTAGTTCAAGCTGTTCAACATGGTCGGGATCAGTCGGGATACTATGATATATGCCACGAATCAAGCCTGTAGTTTCCCAATGGATTCTGGTGCTTATAAGTAAACGCACAAAGACCCAGCCGTGCTTACAGAACCTGTGCGGAGCCCTGGCAATGCTGGTACAGAGAGGAGGTTCTACGGCTGTCGATACTCGAAGCGCCTATGTAACACTTCCGAGATCCCACCGCCCATCAGGATCCAGTGACATCTCTGTGGTAAGGGTGAGCATTGTTTATTCTGATATTTTAGTGCTCGGCTGCATTATTTCCCAAATGTCAAACCCAGAAGATATTGTAAACACTTACCATTTTGAGCCTGTACATTCGTATATATCATCCCGGATTTGGAAGGAAACATTGAACGTCGAGCTCAGCTTCTCAAGTTTCGCGGGACTTATAAGGTTATTTGCAGCTTTTTCCAGGATTATTTGCGTCATTGTGCCTGTTCAAACGCAACGGAAGCGACGGAAGGTACCTGAGAGAAAAATGAAAAGAGAGAGTTCGAAATAAGAGAGTGGATGATGATAAGTAACATACAGTATGGATGAAGCCACGTCCGGAAGCTGAAGCTGAAAATTTTTGGCTCGGTGGTGCTTGAGGCCTAAGGCTTTAGTCGTACTCGTAAAGTTTTGGAGCGGTGACGGAACAGGAGAAAGGGCGAATCAGTTACCACCTGAAGCCGAGATGAAAACCTCCGACCCCCGTTTTTCGAAGAACAGAAGCATCATTCAAGAGACTTCCTTCGCGACATGGAACGAAGATTAAAACCCGCGGAACAACAGGATGAAGAAGAATGGAACAGCATCGAACATGGTCGGTGGTAACATTCCTCAGACAACCAGTTTCCCCTTTCGCCCGAAATCCTGTATATACGAAAAGAACGGTAAAGTTACAAGTTACGGTTCAGCGCTCGAAACCTGAGAGACTTGATTTCTGTAAGAACCACAATCGTATTGAACGAAAAAGTAATTAGTAGATGCTAAGATATTGTACTAGAGCACATATCAGTAAGTGTCTGCATAGTGGAGCAGTTTCCACGTACCATATATTCCGTCAATCAGTAAAATGGAGCACGTCGGATCCCTTACCATACCACTCATCCCACACGAAATTTGTATCCCGATTCTCCTTCCCAAAAGCCTCCAGCAACGCATCTGTTTCCGGACCAGGCCCATTAATCACCAGTCTCGCTTGCTCTCTCGTTTTTCCCGTAGCACCCTGTCCATAGATCATCTTCTCCTCCGGTCCATCCAAAAACGTCCCAATATACCTAAACGTCAAACTAATACGCTCCCCATTCTGCTGTAGCTCCTCAGCAACCTTGAGCGTTTCCATCCGATTGTCTTGATTTATTGCATGCAACCATTGACGGTTGGTTTCGAGACCCATGACGAACATGGAGGCATGCGGGAGAGGAAACCGCTGAGCGGTTCGTTTGGCACCCTCGACTGGTTCCAACTGGTCTTTCTTTGTTCGTAGAGTCATAGTTCGTTGAGCTCCGAGACTGACATTGACGATACTTGACCCGCGGACCACGTCAATTGTCTTGTCAGAATGCTCGGAAATGTAGTCTTTTCCCGAACGATAATGTTGGATAAGTGCGTGATTTACAGGATGCTTGATTACTTTTTCCACTTCCTGGCGTATGAGCTCGACGGTTGGTGTGAAGCGGCGGAGAGGTGGGGACTCATCAGATGGATGACGATAAACAGGAAAGCTAGAATCAGGTAAAACTTGGCCTTGAACTGCAACTAGACGTGGTACTTCGCCACCTGGAAAGAAATGAGCAAGTACCAATTGATTTCAACCCGCTTGTGTACCTCGGTGATACATCTTGTTCCATTCAACTTCATCTCGTACTTTTTCAAACGCAGTTCCGTTCAGTTCGTTTCCAAGTAGATCCATAACTAGATATGAATCGCCAGCTCCTAGCGAGGCAGTATTTGGAACAGCTCCTGAAACCTTCAATTTGTTGAGATGTTTTCCGTCATTTTGGGATGCAGACATTTAGCGAGAAGTTGTTCAGAGGTGACAGGGACAAGTTGAAGATGGTGGAAGAAAGGGAACCAAATAATGGGCGCTTAAGCATATATATAATGGGCGCTCAAGCATTCATCGCTTTCTACTTACGAACCAGTATCATAACCCACCTCGGAATATGAGTGCCAGTGGCTAGCTTGGTAAGAAGTAGTATCGTGAATAGTATCTATCTGATATGTATACTGAACAACCAACCTGCAGACTAAAACTCTCGATCTTCTTGGCAACAAAACACTCACCCCTTTTGAAAAGCTGTAAACTAAATTATTCAAGATACTTATCATTCAAGATCTTGTCAAGATCAAGACTGCTTGCGAGAAAACGTTCTGCTTAGGAACAGTTGGTACCTTGACTATATGGCTGAGCTTTCAACGAAACGCAAGAAAATTGCATCCTGTGATTTTTGCAAAGCAAAACGTGTTCTCTGCCATCCTGTGGAAACTGGTTCGTGCCCGAGGTGTGCTGACAAGGGACTAATGTGAGCTTTTCTCTCTAAACTTCTCTAGATTTACTAACACCTATATAGCTGTACAACAACTCCCGTCGTTCGAAAGAAGCGAAGGACGAAAGCTGAGCTCCAAAATCAAAGAAAACCTGAAAGCTCGGCCTCACAGGCATCCACTCCTGATCTATGTCTGGACGGGCCTTCTACTTCGCTTGAAGTATGGACAGGATCCCAAAAACCATCACGCAACTTACCCGCGCCTGGTTTGGATCTTCCTTCATCCCTTGTTCGAGAGTTATTTCAAGGTCAGCCCTTGGTGATAATCGTTCAACAGCCTACTAACACGTCTAAATCCAGATCTCCGCACGCTGCCTCATTTTCACTATCCTCTTCTACCTCTCAAGGAACTTGAAACTTCGCTGCGGCGTCGCTCCTGGCATTTACCTGCTCTTCCTCCTCATGAACGTGTTTTAGCACATTGCATACTCGCCATCACCGCCCGAATAACATCAAGCACATCCATTATTGTCGGGCTTGACCAGCATAAAGCATCTAATCTTGCTACCCGCGAACCTCTCTACACACGCTCATTAAATGACTTTCGTGACTTTGGAAAGAAGAGGGAGAATATCTGCGAACAGCTGAGAGGAGAAGCAGTCTGGTTGGCACAGCAGGAGGCCATTATGATCAATTCTAATGCTCATAATGCTATATCACTATCTATCCTAGACTTTTTAGAATACCGTACGTTTAGGACCCTCTCTACTTTTTCGAAAGCTGATTCTTTCGCAGGAGCTTCAGGCAAGGGAGGCAACGCGTACACCAGTGCTTATATCCACAGCCTTCGTTACTTGAGCGAACAATCCGACCTCAGTCGGAATTCAGTTGATCGAATTAAGTTTAGCGCATACCTGGTCAGTTTTTTTTATTCGTGGTACATACGGTTAGTAACGTTATTTATCAGATGGCCATCGCGCTATGTGCAGTCTCTACGGGCGCGGGTATACCTTTGTACGTATCTTCGACCATGTGGCTCACACTACAATTGATTGTTTTCGATTAGTACGCACCATGATCAGCTCCTAATGTGCGGCGAAGACCCCACGATATCACTTGAAGAAATCACAAATCGGATTTCCACTAATTCGCTCGGGAAGACCCCAATATTTGACAACATGCGTCCCCGTACGTTCGAGCATCTTTCAGCTTAGTCTCTTTTTTATATTCTCGCAGTGAGCTTGCATGTAATATCTTTGGCACGAGATATCTCGGAACATATCACAGGAAGTGCGTAGTGATATAATAAGCTATGGCAAAACCGCCTCTAATATCTTTTTTTTGCTTTGTTAGCTTTTGCTCGCCGACACCCACTGGACGAGGCTGAACTAATATCTAAATACAACTCTCTCGACCTCCTCCACACCACCATTTCCACCTGCATGTCCCAAATGCAAAACAACCAGCATGTCATCGAAAAAAGTGTGTTTCAATGGATGCGATATTGCACTTTTCCTCTCTTACACGCTTGGAGCACGCTTGCTCTGCTCGTCTTTGAAGAGCTTAAGCGACGGCGAGAACTCATCCGAGTCAACTCGCTTACTGAATCTCTCGATATCCCTGGGAATACGATCCAGTCTCGTCTTGACTTGTTGTATCTACAGTTTAGAGCTATGGCATCCCAAGCGCCTTTGAAGTCGCCGGATCACTCGAAGAAATTCCCTCGCTTTCGCGAGTGACGCATATAAATTATAGCAATTTAAGTAAATGGGGAAGGTTCTTACTTCAGGATGCCGTTGTACAGGATCTCAGCCTGACCCAGCGAGTATGGGCCCTAGAACGGCAAGTTTTTACCTTTCTCTCTGTCGTCCACTTTCCCTGAAACCACCTACCAGATTACGAGATGGACTGAACGTTGCAGGATTCTCATGGGTAGACCAAACTGGTGTCGTAGGGGATATAGACAAATTCCTGTTGTCGTCTGGCTCTAATCAGCAGGTTACGGACGTTACAGATCACACTGTTACGACTGCAGAGTTGGAGATCTGGTCTCTGCCTCTGTCTTTGTCAGGGGGTGAAGATGGATTTGCTGCCTGGGCGCAGTCGCTACAGTCTTTGAACCCGTTGGGCCTTCTTGACATTGGGGTCGAAGGCGGAGGTGGCTCGGTAGATCTGTTTGGGATCGGAGCCGCAATTGGAGCATCCTCAGACACTACTCAGACCCTTGAGCCTAGAATTCATCCCATATTTAATTGAGCATATATTAAATAATGTGAACACGCCTCAAATTAGTTTGACTAGTTTTTTCGTTCGTAGAACGTACGCGGAACACCGGACGTCGCTCCACTTCAGGGCGCTTATTCGTCCTCATACTTCAACTTGTACTTCGAACTTGCGGGGGGGCTCAAAAACACCTCCACACCTCCGAATCTGCTAATACAACAGATTGCAGTAAATTATGGTGTATAATACAACCCTGGTGCTCGGATGCCGCTGATACTCGCAGTAAAAGCGGGAAAGAAAGACAATGGAGGATAGGAAAAACCGAGGAACCTGACTTTTGCCCAGGTTCCATGTTACCGGCTTGGGTCAAGAAGAAGAAATTCGAGAAAGACTGGAGAAAATTCAAATACTTCCTTAGGGTATTGTTTGTTCTAGAGGTATGTCATGGTATCGATCATTTTCTGCCCATATCCTCATGATTTCTTTCAAAGTATGTGCTTTTGTTGCCGCTAGCCACGGAACAGGCACCTCGGCCTGAAAAAAGAATTAAGGGAACGTTGACTGAGGCACGAAAGTCACAATCGGCTCGCTGCAACTACTTACTAGTCACCTGAGGACGTATTGAGGACAAATTATTTCAAACTCAGCATTCAATATCGGATCTCCAGACCTCCAGCCACAGTTGCTGAACCTCACATTCCACATGGACCAGGAACCTTTTTATTGCCTGTCCGGGATGTCCAAGCCTTGTCAACAAACTGCGCCCTATCATGATCAAGCGCCCTTTCAACTTCACAATTGTCTGCAAATTCGACTGCTAGAGTCTACAAAGCACGGCACTGGCTGCCGATTCACTTTCTGCATGTATATAAGCTGTAGAGAGTATTTGGATACAGCATTGAAGCCACCCAATCTAAACACTCAGTTCCACTAGTATGCACGGTCTTGGTTTTGCTCTTGCGTCCTTCTTCGCTGCCACCATCAGCACGGCTTATGCCGCGAGCTGTGACTGGGCATACGATGGACTCTCAGGGACCGGTGTAGGTCCTGGAGAGGCGTACTCCTGCTCGAGCGAAGATTTCGTATGTCCAACCTTCGCTGGATGATATATTTGTACTGATCAACTCTGACAAAGGTCATATTCGCCTACGTTTGCAATGGGGCTGAACCTACCAACAGCGGCCCCTGGTGCTGCTCTGGAGAATTTTTCCCGGCGACTGAGTTTGTACGTATACGTATACTTGATCATTTCATCTACTGCAACTGACCTTCAACACGATGTAGGATCCCGCTCAAGTTGGGGATTGCTTAGAAATTTGAAGATTGGAAATAAGAAGCCGTCTTGTAGAACGATTTGCTCTTTTTAGTTGGAATACAAACAGAAAGAATTTTACATTTTAACGAACGTGCCAAAATTGTAGTCAGAAAATCCGAGCAACAGGTTGAATTGGATAAACTGGCACCACAGCGAACCGCCATTTGATTCTTTGAGTCGACAGCTTAGGGTTTAGTTGACGGAGGGTGGATGATAATTTTACATATCCTTGCTGTAAGTAGAGCGCTTTTATCATAATATCGATCATTCGGCAGCAGAACGACGAGTCTCTTCAAGTAATTTGACAAGTGCAGGCTGTATTCTATTCCAAACTTCACAACTCAAAAATTAGCGTCGTCCTAGTACAATTTGATCAACTTGTACATACCTTTGTCAGTAAGATCTTTGGATTGGCGAACAGCTCTGTGCGCAGAAAGCACAGTATTTCCAACGGCTTCTTGCCTATCGATTTCATCACCCCACCCAAGGTCACGGAGTTTATTATAAATGCTAAGATTTACTCAGTTGATAGCCTAACGAAGATGAGTATGACGAACGCGGTTTTACGCTGGGAGCGAATCAGCTGAAGTTGCTTTGCACGGAAGTCGTTACTGGATTTCTGCCATTTGGAGGAGGAAGAAGCGTGCTGGAAATCAAATAAGCCGTGGAAGAGCATATTTAGGAAATATTCTCGATTACCTCCATGAGCTCCGCATATCGATGTTGCCTCTGTGACACCCAATCCTCGAGAGCCAACTCATTCTTCCTTACCCTTCGATACTCATGTCTGAGAGTTCGAACGTTAGGGGGGAAGTATACTTTGTCTTCTCCTCCCCCTGCAGAAAACTGATCTCAATCGGAGTAGAATTATAGGAAAGTACCCGATACTCACAAGGACCTTTCCACGGAGAGACAGGCACATAAGGAATGTCAATTTGATCGAACACGATGAATGTTGCCGCGTAACTTCTATTCCAGATGGAATGTAAATCTGGCCGGGAATAGAATCTGTCATGATGTGCTATCTGAGCATGCTCAAGCCTACCTAAAAATGAACTGAACTTACGCAGTGTTGAAGCATTTGTTACAACACCGGACACGGCATTGCCAAATGATATTTTCGCAGGGTTTGTGCGAACAAATCTACAGCAGGGTTCAAGTGCTCCAGCAGCTATAGATAAAAGGTGTCACGAGAACGTACTTACACGACAATACGAGTCAAAAGCCAGGCTTGCATATTGAGGCTCAGACAAATCGGAAGGAAGAGGAGGAAAGTCAGGAACATTGGAGCGTGCTGTACGCCAGATTATAGTATTATTTCGAGTCATGAGGAAGGTCCGCATGTCTCTGGATGTTCGAGAAAGGCGAAGAACATCAAGTGGCTCAAGGTAACTGAATATCTGAGCGCAATAGCTGAGGACATGGAGATAATCAACCAACATGACATACCTCTAGAACAATATCCAAAGGAAAAGTCTGAAAATTCTTCAGCTGGCCTCGCTTTCCTCGGTTGCCTTTCTTTCCGACCGTTACTGGGTTCACTTCGTAATATTTAGCTTCAAATTTCTCCACTTCAGATTCATCGCTGCTCAGTACAAAATCATCGGCAGCATCAGAGCGATGAGAGTTGTACGCTGTTACTGTAGCTGAGTTGGAGGTATTTCGGGTCCTCATGGTACTTAAGTCCGAAGAATAAGGACAAATAAGCGCTCCGAAGCTACTTCCGGAACGGGAGTTCCGAACATCGCTTGACAACTTTCTTCCAGTCTCCGTTACTTCCTTCCTTCCTTCCTTTCTTCCTTTCTTCCTTCCTAAACAAGCCAAAGACGCAGGGTCTTCGAAGCTTCAGATTCAGGCCCAGAATAATAATTGCTCACTAGACCGATCCACCTCAGCGAATTCAAAGGCGTCATGTTCTAGCGGCGATGACAGCATAAACGCTCAAGCGGGTACAGCAAAAGAACGTTTCTTAATGGATGTCGAGGTGCTTCAGATTAAAAATACAGCGAGCCCAGGTAGGGTGGACCGTAACCCAGATTTCCGATAAACCTTCTGTGGATCTTACCGAATCTAGTCAATGGGTCATTCGAATTGCATTGTTTTAGTTCTCACCGGACGGAAAACTATCCTTGAACACTATCGTATCTTCCTTGGCAAATCCCAAATTAGGCTGCCAATCACACGCTGAACTATATTTGCCCTGCGCTCATATATACTGGACGCTGTTCTGCTGGCCCGGGAACCATGAACCCGCAACATTCAGTGCGGCCAGAGAAAGAGGGACTCGTGACTAGAGTCCACCCAGTAATTGATAACGAAAAGCCAAAGATAAAAAGCCAGCTGCTGACTTAGTATAGCCCAGCTTCAAAAATGTACTTTCATTCAATTTTGGTTTCCCTGCTATCTGCGTCGATCGGTGAGTGCACTCCTTCGGGTTCAGGACACCATAATCATCTCTGTTCAGCACTCGCCCAAATTCCCAATGCTCAGGATTCTTTGGCACCGGACTCCTGGCCTACAGGACCAGGCAAACTTCTCGTTTCCCAACAGCCAGATGCCGAACTAACCTCCATGCTCGGCCAAATCGATCCCGCTCGAATCGAGGCGATCATCACTAAACTTGTCTCCTTCGGCACTCGTAGTACTTTGTCAAACCAAACTGATCCCGTCCGAGGCAAGTGATCTCAAACTGGGAGCACTCGAACTACATACGTGCTCAACTTTTCCGTGCGCACCCGATCGCTAATTTACCATGCTATGTACAGGCATAGGTGCTGCTCGAGATTGGATTGAGTCTCAAATGAAAGAGTTTGCGGCAGCGAGCGGGGGACGAATGACAGTTGCTGTACAAAGTTATCTCCAAGAACCAGCGTCGGAAATTCCCGTCGCTACTGTCATCTCGAACGTTATCGCGACGCTGCGGGGGAGTGAGGAACCGGATCGTATCTATATTGTGTCAGGCCACTATGATTCACGCAATACCAACAACACCGACGGGGTAAATGGTCTCCCTGCTAGGCAGGTCCAAATACTCACTGATTTTTCATGCGTTGTTTCAGATAAACGACGCCCCAGGGGCTGACGACGATGGAAGTGGCGTCGCGATTTCTATGGAGTTGGCAAGGATTATGGCTACGCATGACTCAAAAGCTACGATGATGTGAGTACGCAAACATCATTCATAATACACTTTTATAACGAGTTCCGGGAGAACCTAGGTTCGTCGCAGTCGCTGGCGAAGAGCAAGGTCTTTACGGGTCGAATTTCATGGCAGAGCAGCTTGCAGCTGCAGGAGCAGATGTCCAAGGAATGTTGGATAACGACATCGTCGGTTCTTCCAAGGGATCTACTGGACCGGCGGGAGACACCAATTCGATAGTGGATCCTTTCAACATCCGTATGTTTGTCCAAGGGGTTCCAGCCTTCACCGAATCCTTGACTGACATCGATAATCGTGTCAGTAGCACTACCAAGCAAACCCATTATATGCTGACGGATCCATATGAATTTTATAGGTTAGCATCGGTGCTGAGAACGATAGTCCGGCCAGGCAACTTGGGAGGTTTGCAGCAGAAGTTGCATCGAATAGGGTCACCAACATGACCGGTAAGTATATCGAATCTATAAATGAGCTTACACTTAATGTTCATCATCAGTGCAAACCGTCTGGCGACCAGATAGATTCCTACGCGGGGGAGACCATGAAAGCTTCTTAAAACGTTTGTACTTTACTTCTAGTCGCATTCCTAGAAGAGATATAAGATTAATGACTGTTTCTTGTTTTGCAGAAGGGTACCCAGCAATTCGATTCACTGAACCGAACGAAGACTTTGCCCACCAACATCAAGATGTTCGAGTTGTTGACGGAGTCCAGTTTGGTGATCTAACCGAATTCTGCGACTTTGAGTTTAATGCTCGGTACGTCGAACGATCCGGGATTTATGAACTTATGGCTCATTTTTTGTATCCAGCGTTGGAAAGGTTAACGGAGCTGTTATTTGGTCGCTGGCTCAGGCTCCGGGAACGCCTCAGAACGTCGCATTGGATGCTACCGTCTTGACTAACAACTCTACGCTCACGTGGCAGGCAGTCCCCAATGCTGCCTCTTATGAGGTATGTTGACATCACTCAAAGATATACTTGAAAATACCCTACCCTTCAAATTCTAATGATACAATTTAGATCGTGTACCGAGCGTCAGATTTGGTACAGTGGACACATGTTATTGAGGTAGGAAATGTGACGGGAGCTACAATTCTCTTGAACAAGGATAATGCACAAATGGGTGGTAAGCGTGTAATATGTTCTACAAGACCTCATACCAACTCTTTTCTTGATTTCTAGTTCGAGCGGTAGGGTCGAATGGATTCAAGAGCCCAGCTGGATTCCCGTTCTCTGACTCCTGAATTTAGACGCACAGCTCGACGCAACGCAAGTATGTACTTATGTAGTCTTTTTTTTCCCCAAGAGTTTTTTGCTTTTATTGAGTGGGGAAGCGGGCATCACCGAGATTTTCAATCTAAGTAAAGTCTTGATCTAAAAACTAAAACTTCAAACTTTGCATTTGGCATACTTAAGATAGACTGTTCATTATGTTCGGTTCTCTCTTATCATCAGAACAGCCACCTTCGATGAATGAGGCCTCGGTCCCGAGTTATAACAACTCTCCTCTTTGGATTCTTCGCGTATACTCACAGGGGCTACGGCTGGCTACGGTCAGAGGCGGCCAGGGCCAGACTGGTCCTTGTGCTCCACCACGATTTTACGCTTCAGTCGAGACTGGATTTCTTACACTGACGTTTTTCCAAGTTCAGAAACTGGCGGCCGAATATTAATGTAAGTCTCTATCTGAGTGCTTGTGTTCATCAAGGGGAGAATGGCGGTGGATGCATACTCTTGAAGAGGTATCCTTGAACATACACTCCTCGAATTTGCTAAGTATACAAAGGGATCATATTAGAATATAATCGCAAGAGTAAAATAATATATGTTTTATCTAAGATTTTATTGAAGTTCTTCCTCATAACTATGTACTGAGTATGTATAATCCTTCATGAGTGTTCCTCAGAAGTTAGTATAATTTCACCACCGCCTGCCCATGTCTCCCAGATGACCAGACACTTGCAAGCCTCGTTCATCCCAAAACGACTCCATCCATGTCTTCTTGAAAAGGGAAGTAATTGAACCAGGTATATCGGAATAGACTTGAGAATATTGTAAGTGAGGTCAGAGACGGGATTAAGGATGTTGAGCGGGAATAGGGGCTGAAGAGATGACCTAAACCTTTCCTCAGCCTGCCTCAACACAGCGAAATAGATCTGGGTTTCATGCTGATGAAATTATGAGGTGAAGTTGGACAAATGGAGTTATTGGGCAGTAGTGGTAGTGGTAGTGGTAGTGGCATGACATTCTGATTACATCGCAACCTGCTATGATTTCAAAGCGAGTCTGTCGCGATGCACTGGAAAAGGTATGTTTTCCCTCCTTTGTCTGTAGCTGAAGCTCCTCCCCTCCGCCCAGGTTGCTCATAGGACAATTTAAAATACCTCAGTCATGATGAGTCTTCCTCTGCCTCTTCATCATGGCGGATTGAATGTAGCGATAAGGTCTCCTCCGCTTGGTGTTGTTGATGGAGCGTGATAGCCAGAGTACTGAGCTCACGCTCCCTCATACGACCTAGTCTTACTTCCCTAAACACATACCCTGCCATGATATTGAGCAGGACTGTATGCATCGGAACAAGCAATGGTCGATATCCAGAATAGATCGAAGGGTGTAGCAACAGAACAAGTGTTATAGCACTAACGCCTAAGCTCATTCTTTCGCATTCCCAATTAATAAGTCATCGGATCTGATAAACGAGATAAATTAGAAACTCACAGGTAATACAACTGGCCATCCTGCAAAATTGCTCGAGTCAAGGATGGAAGCTCCCTTCCCACAAGGGTCAATGCTCTTGCCTTGAAACTCTGGATGAATTGCGGCGTAGGCCCATCCCTAGTGCCATATTCCTTCTGATTGCACTGGGGCTTAGCACCGACGAATAGGGAGGACAGTTTGTAAATCTGGAATGAAATCGCCAAAAACACACAGCTGTCGTAGACCAAAATTGCTAAAATAGGCAAGCCCAGACGTATCAAAACGCTGGTACTCGGATGCTTCGTACATCCAGCCAAAGGTGTAGCAACATTGAAATCAAAATTAAGAGAAGCTCCGCCTGATGCAAGCACCCAGAGTGTGGCAAAGAACCCCGTCTTAAACCAACTGTCCTCGCAATAGATCACCCTGACACGGATGAAGAATTGAAACAGTGTGAACGCCAGGGCGACAAAGTTGATTCCAATGGCTACCACTGTCAGCGTAGGTGCACATGTTTGTGCATTATCTATCAAACGACAATGATTCAACCGTGCTATGTAAACGCGAGCTTACTTACCCGCAAATATGACGCAGGAGAATACCAGCGACAAGAATCTGTTTACGAGTAAAGTCTCGGAAGTGATTTCGACATCATACGGTGGCATACCTAGACAGAAAATGAACGACTGTTGGTGACTGGAATCTTCCTGGTAGAGATAGTAATTCAACATCGTCGGCGATGTGAAGCACAATATCCCAAATCATGACCTAAAGAATAATAAACAACGTACGCGTTTTTACTTTTGGGAACACAGAACACATACTGTTGCAGTCATCTGCAGCACATACGTATAAGTTTGGGTAGCTTCTAATGGGGTAGTTTGGGGGACGAAGACATGAGCCGGGTACGAGGTGGGCAAGAAAATGAAAGAGTCGGTAGTTTGGTACCCGTTCGGTAGTATTTGTTTAAAGGATATGTGTTGCAAGGGTCGTGCTAGTATGCATGCATTTTATCATTTTATTCAATCCACCGAAAGGATGATGATAGTGTAATAGACAACATTGGGGACGCAATCTATGCGAAGACAGTTTTTGTCGACGTTACGGCTTCGGAGCGTTCTTCTCTTTGCATCAACCCTCAGGCTCTGGTATTTATCCAAACCAAAATATGCGATTGAAGTCTTCCAGCGACCTCACGAAAGACCTAGAATTGAATAGTTAGAACGTTCCTCAGCCAATCAGACGCATGTTTAGCCTATGAATCACTTGGTTCTCTATACTAGTTCTCCATCCAGCGATAAGCTTGTCCCCACCAATTATGACTTCCACCCAATCTGATGCGAAATGTTTCAATTGACTAAGATTGCCTTACCATGGTTGCGATCTAAGTATGTACTAAGTTGTCGCGGGCTTCTCACGTCCCAAAAACTTTTAAGCTGTTGTCACTCTTTGTCACTGTGCGTCTCCCTGCATCTCCGTGCTACATGTCATGATTGTAGGAACTTGATCACAAGTTTCTCCTTACGTCCCTGGTAACTTTTTTCTCAAGTATCCGTGTGATTGGACGCGCAGACGCGCCGCATTGTTATATTTCTTGTATATTTCACAGTATAGGAACTGCCCCCACTCCATCACGTCAATGGTTCTCAAGCAGGAACAGGTTGTCTCAATAGCAGTAAAGGTATGTTTCCCATTTTCTCCACCCACTGTCCTTTTCTCCTCCTCCTCCCCGTCCCACCCAATTTTTCGTTGAAAATATCTACGGTTTAAAACATTGGCGAGATTCTCTGAACAAACGCGGTGGTTCTTTTTTATAGCTTTCGATCTCTACAATGTCACGATGGGACTACCTGAGGCTGTTCATCGTGATGTATAGGATGTAGCGACATAATCTCCCCCACTTCAGATTGTTGAGCAAGCGTGAATGCTTCAATGCTAAGCTCACGCTCCTTCATACGACCTAATCTTACTTCCCTGAATACATGCCCTGTTGTGATGTTGAGTAGCATTGAATGCATCGGGACAAGCAATGGTCGATATATTGGAAAAATCGAGGTGTTTAGCACCAGAGCAAGTGTTATGGCACCACTTACTACACTTATTCTACATTCTTAATTAACAAAGTGGCGGATTTTCCAAGCAAGGAACTCACAGGTAGTAAAACTGGCCATCCTGCAAGAGTGCTCGAGTCAAGGACGGAAGCTCCCTTCCCGCAAGGGTCAACGCTCTCGCCTTAAAACTCTGCATGAGACTCGGCCTATTCCCGTCTCTTGCAGCGCCATATTCCACACCAGAATGATTGACGCGGACGAATAATAAAGATAACTTGTAAATCCGGTACGAAATCGCCAAAAAGACACAACTGTCGTAGACCAAAATTGCTAAAACGCGCATCCAAAAGCTGGTAGTCACAGGATGCACCGAACATCCCGAATTATGTGCACTGAAATTCAAAGTAAAAGAAGCTCCACATGATGCTAGCAACCAGAGCACGGCAAAGAAACCCGTCTTGAACCGACTGCCTTCACAGTAGATCACCCTGACCCGAAGGAAGAATTGAAATAATGTGAAAACAACGGCGATAAAGTTGCTTGTAGTGATGGTCTGTGTTAGTAAAGGTTTACACGTTGTTGCATTATCTATCAAACAAATAATCAGCCGTGCTATGTGAACTTGACCTTACTTACTCGCAATAATGAACTTACTCGCAATTATGATGCAGGAGGATATCAAAAGGAGGAGTCTGTTCAGAAGCATGAGTTACGAAAATTATCTGGTGCTACTTCATGACGTACCTAGATAGAAAATACACGACCGTTGGTGGGCGAAATCTCCCTGGTAGCGAGAGTAATTCAACATCATCAGCAATGTGAATCACGATATCCCAAATCATGACCTGGTGAAGGTATGATAAGCCAAGCGTATCGATTTTTTGAGATATTTCGGATGCACGTACTGTCCCAGTCATTTGTATCACATATGTAAAAACCACGAGCGATTCATGTGATTCTAAAAGAAACTGCGGGGAGCCGGAGGACGAAAGCATACGGACTTAAGCCAGTGGGGCTGGGCAGGTAAACAAGGAGTTGCAGGCGTAGTCTTGTCAAGGTATATATGCACACACTTACAATGGCCATACTATACACCTTATTTAACCCATCGTCCCCGTCGATTTATCCGTTCAATCCATGGAGGATAAGTACTTACTGTTTCAAAACTAGCTAGTTATTTCGTAAGGGATTTCGGATGACAGGTATCAAAATTTTTGAAAAGGTCTCGAAGAATAACATAGACGTGTTCGCCTGTGCTGGAACTACACTCGAGTCGGACCCAGAAATTGGAGTGGATGTTTCTCTAGGCCTCGAAACTGCCAGATTTGGGATGCCATTATCGCTGAGCGTTTGCACCTTCAAATGAATACATAGTTGTACAGCTGTCATTGTCCACTAAAAGCCGATGCCTTAGTTGGCATTTATTTATTTATTTTAGGACTTACCGGAGGTTCGCTGTACACTCTGCAAGATGCCAAATGACTGACAAACGTTGTGAGCGTCGGTGGTCGCGGGCTTGGCATGTTCATTAACATATCTATGTACTATGTAGCATAAACAGTGTACTGAAAATGCCCATGACAGTGCTACCTTGCTATTCTCTGGAGTTGGTGTATACTTAGTGTCCCGCGCCCATACCAGTTGATACGTACTTGTAAGTCATTCTGCACGTTCGACATCTGCCCAACGATTTCAACGAATAATTGATGCCATTTACTAGATTCCGAAGGTACCGAGCTGTTGTCAGTGGTCGTGACAAGCACTAGAAACGGTGCAGTGCTCTGCAGGTGCTCTGATATGAGCACACAATTGGAGAGGCAATGGAGAGAAAAGCGAGAAGGGATTACAAGTTCGAGTCAAAACTCGGTAGGAGGAGGATAACTGGCATGGTCCCAATTAGTAACAGCCGGGGACCCCGCTGCATACGCATACGCCTGATATGTGCCGCGTAGGCATACTTATGACCTTTGAGTCGATTATGTACTTAAATGACCCATTCTACACAGTTCTACACCCTGTCAGGAAACGAAACAGCGGGAAAAATTCATAGGGCGACGTCCTTATGTATTCAACCTCTTCACCTTTCAACCTCTTACCCATTATTTTGGCTACCGTAGGTGAGAAAACTTTCCTCGCATATAGTCGAGTGGTACTTTGTACTGGCGGTCTCTAGCTTCGCAGAGCCTCATTTGGGCTAAAATGCGGCATACTCGGGTAATAATTGCAACGCTACGTAGTCTTATGATGTGAGAATATTCATGGAGAAGGCAGACTGGAGGACAGCCTTAGTTCGCTTGGAAATTGGGACGGAATGGTGGATATATGCTATTGAACTGGACATAAATAGAGAGCCTGTTATCGTAGCGCTTTTCTCACCTCCTATTCTCCTTTCAATCCTTTCTGTTAGTACCCTCAGCCTGATGCCTGCTTCAATCGGGCATCTGAATATACTATTATATAATATATACGTATACACGCGGATAAAAGGTCTGGCGCTTAGTGAGAGGTTTTAAGTAACGATTGCGTGTTGACGATGTGCGTGAGCGAGTCGTCGTCGACAGCAAACCAACAGCAAACTCGAAAGGTCAGATTTTACAACTTTGATTTCACATGCTTGGCTGAACGTCGACTCGGATACCTGTTTTGTGCCATATGTCGGAAATAGCGCTACCCTTGGCCCTCTCAAGAATGAATATTCCTCAGATTTCCTTATGGTGTTTAAAAATTCTGAGCCTGGTACTAGGTATAAGGGTCCCACTAGCCCATGTGTGCCCCCAGACGAGCGCATACATCCCCGTTCAGTCACCAGTAGTAGTAGTGGCAGGACACTGGCTATTTGGTCATTCAAACTTTGAGAATATCTGTTTCCAACTGAATGCAAAATACCTGCCGAGCTATTTTTGGTGACTTTGAGGTACCGAGATTATTCTTTGCTATTTGTTTTTGATTTGTTTGGGCACATTCAATATTTTAATTGTAGTAAGCTAGTATCGAATTGATGCGCTATGCGATGGGATCCGTTTGCGTCTGATTTTGTTCAGATACAGGCTGCACGGACAACAGAAATCTCGATATGTTCTTGTCAGATTGCTATATGTACATGACAATTGAAAGAGGATGG
Organism: Rhodocollybia butyracea; assembly: GCA_015501585.1. NCBI lineage: Eukaryota > Fungi > Basidiomycota > Agaricomycetes > Agaricales > Omphalotaceae > Rhodocollybia > Rhodocollybia butyracea. The sequence continues at coordinate 81,840 of JADNRY010000014.1, read as the reverse complement.
AGGTGCTTAAATAAATTGATGTCAGTCTTTCTTTAGCGGCTGCATCTGAATGTGGCTTCTCAGAATGAGCTAATATGTAGTCTAGGTCGATGCTCTCAGAATATATATATAGATAGTAAAGGCAAAGCCGGCAATAAATTGCTTTATTAGGCTCTCCGGCCCGGACGGCAATTTCCACTTGACAACAACGTTGACCATTTCAAAGTTCTTCCTTGCCTGTTCATGGTTCACAGGTCAGCCGACTCCCGTCTGCTAGATGCCTTGATACACTCAGAAAAAGAGTATACAAGACACTTGCGGTCTTTACTGGACATCTCTCATGCCTCTTTTAATTCGCTGACCGCATATGCGGCTTCTTCGCCTCCTCCGGTTTGGCATTCGGTGCACTGAATACCCCGCTCCGCGCTAATCCATTTCTTAGGCTTCACAAATCATCCTCTCTATTGCTGGCTCCCTTTCGAATGCAGATAATGCGCTCAGAGGATATGCAGCAGCAGTAGAGGAATGGGCGAGATATCTGAAACAATTGAAAGATTTGGAAGATGAAGTAGGGAATATCATGAGAGACAGAGAGATTCTGTACGTCCTTTGTCATTTCAATCGTGTTTTGCTAACTTGGCCCAGTGTAACGCGCCTTTTGAAAGCCTCAAAATCTAATACAAAGCCTTCTGGCAACCGTGACTCGTTCATATTACCTTCATCGCCGCCAGCATCTTCATCTACGCTTTCGCTGAAATCTAATGAAGACCCATCGACAACATATGCATCCACTTCATTCTTTTCAAACTTAACGTCTGGGCCATCGTCGTCGAACAAGAAGATGCAAACAGCACAGGCCGAGCTACAGGCTTGCGAGACATTCTTAGCCAAGAAGGAACTGGAGCTGGAAGGCAGGCGCTCTTCGACTATCCATGATGGCCTGCGTGTTCGCTTTAGTGCACTTGGTCAGACAGGCTGTATTTGGCAAGAAGTCGGTAAGGAGGTTGAAGTTGTTCTCGGCTTCAAGACAAGTAAGCTTCTCTTTTGTTTCCCATACTCTGTACTAATAAAATATAGTCAATCCTATTCTTCCTTCTGCGCCAAGCTCCAATAAACCTCTTCCAGATCTTCATGCACCTGTGCCCGTTCACGCCAAGCCACCTACTGCAGACTTTGACCGTCCTTCGTCTGACCTTTCGTCCATAGCACCATCGCAATCCGCCTCCCAAATCGGCCTTGTTGTTTCCAGTCCCCTGCCTTTCTCACATATCTACTCCGAACTCGAGGCCGCCTCGCGCTCACCCTCATCGACTCCAGCAAATTCTTCACAGGCGCATGGGGAAATAACCTCGTTGCATATTCCGCCCGCGCATTCTATAGACGACCTTACCTTACCTGTTGCTGATGTTGTGGGATCTAAACCTGATGCTGATACAACAATCAGGAGGCATGTTCTTCCACATCGGATTACGGAGGAGGACTTGGGCTTCCGCTCAACCATGCTGGGTGGCAGCTCATCCGCTTTGCCATTGACCGAAGAGCCTGAGACTCAACTCCAAAGCAGCGACAATGATACAGACGAGGAAATTCCATCTGATGCTCGAGTCGTTGAGAACCCACGATTTTCATCCGACAAAGCCTCAACCACAATTCCAAACGGACGGTTGTCTTCGTCACCGACAAAAACCAACGGTAAAGTCAAGGAATCTGGTAGCCATACTTCTACAGCTTCGAGTTCAGGAAGCAGATTCTTTGGTACTCTGAGGGGACTGTTCCATCGTAATGCTCCTTCGTCTACTTCCGTGCCCGGTACAGGAGATCTCACAGACAATGAGAGCATAGACGGGCTTCCGGGTAAAAGTCGAAAAAAGTCTCGTAAAGGGCTTCTTGGGAAAAACAAGAAGACTGTTGGGAATAGTGACGACGAGGGTGGTAGTATCATGTCGTCGCCCCCCGCTCCCCTTCGCCATCCTAACTCGATATATCCCAGCAGCTCTACTCCGTCTACGCCTCCGCGAGGGCGAACAGTGAGCGAAATTCGCTCTCCCGCCGAGCCCGCAAAGCGACTGAAGAAGACTGGACCTGGTGTCGGACCTCGCGGGAAGACTGTGACCAATACTCTTGCTGATGGAGAGCTGAAAAGGCGAAGGCGGAGTGCAAGTTTAGATTACGGAGATCTGAGTGTGAAAGGTCGAGACAGGGGCAGATCGAGAGCGGAGGAATGGGTTGACGGACAGCAGCAAGATTTGGAGAATGGCAAGCCAGCTCATACATATGAAGGCAACGGTCCGGCTGGTGCTGATGTCACAAAAAAAGCCAGTGTGAAGAGGAGAAAGTCCAATCGTCAGTCGATGACGACGTCAGCATCAGCGCTGGTGTTACCCTCCTCTTCCAATGTCATAAAAGATACTACACCGATACGCCCGTCTCCGGCTTCGGTGTCGAGAAATTCTTCCATAAAAAGTTCAGCGAGCTCACCAGTTGGAGGTAGTTCCGGACGTGTTATGACCTCCCCTTCTTCCTCAGTCACTCGTGTAAATACGCACCATAATAGGGTAGGAAGCGTCGATATGAGCTCTTCTCATACTTCCCCTGCATCATCTTCTGTCACGCTCACACCTAATAATGTTTCCTCCAACCTGTCAGGTGCGGCGACAAAATCTCAACGTCGAGCTAGCTATCCCGTTGTTGTAGGGCCTGGTACTGTAACTAAGGCCGCAGGCGAAGGAAGCGCTAGTTTGATGTCTATCGTAGAGGGTGTTACGAAAGCCAACAGGGAGGCGTGGAATAACTCTCCGAAGAGTAACGAAGCATCATCACAAGTAACGATGGCGGAAAAAACCGGAAACCATATCGCCTTGCCCTTGGAATTCGTCAAAGCTCCCAAAAGCATTGATTTGGAAGATTTAAAGGACCAGATGGATAAGGACTTTCAAAGTCAGCGTCGCGCCACCTCCTTATCTTCATCCGCCAGCGCCCCTGTTCCTCGATCTAGTCATGATCGTGAAACGATTGATTCTTCGGTTTCAGCTCCATTGCTACCAGCAGTACCTGTGGTATTGTCAAATGCTTTTCCTACATCTAAACAGGGACAGATTGTGTTGCCATTGCGAAGTGCATTGAAGAACCCTAGTAGGACGCCTTCGCCTATGCTTCCTTCGACGCAGACGTCATCTGGGTCGCCGTCTGGATCACTTCTTGGGTCCAGTTCGCAGCAGCAAACAGTCAGAGCGCCGTCTCCGTTAGCGACGATGGTTAATGGAGATATCAAGGGTAAAGGGAGAGCTGATCCTTTAGTTCCTCTCTCGCCTCCCCCATCCACTCTAAACTCTCCGTTAATAGGAGTTGTGTATCCTGATCCGAGTTTACTACATCCACATGATTCGGACCCAGATTCAGATTCTTCGGATGCAGCATCAATTTCATCGTACGAGACTGGGCATGAGATGTTTGAGAAAGCGGGTGAGGATAGCGGTGAAGACACGGAGACAGGTCAAGGACCTCCTACTCCCCCTCCTCATGACCTTATTGCCGAAAACAGACCCCTACAGCAGCCGGGGACCAGCGAATCCATAACTCGAGATACAATAACCAACTCAAACACCGCGGCTAATGCAATGCTTACTTCCGCGCCACCCACGAGACGGAAGAGCGTGCGTGTTTCCCTACAGCCTATGTTCTCCACCACGCCCCCCGCCATTGAATACGAGGATGAGGAGGAGCCTAGTTGGAATTCAAGGGAAGATTACCACCACAGTTCCGGTACAAATGGATCGCAGACTCAGGAAAATGACATTTGGGCTGATTCGAGTGACGAAGATGTCGAGTATAAGCAGGCGAGGATACTCTTGAACAGGTTTTCGTCGAGGAAGGATAGTCGTGGCAAGGCAAAGGCGCAGCGATGAGACTCAAGAATTAGAACTGTTTCTTATTTATTTCGATCTTTAGGGTTCATTCATTCATTCTATAGGCGGAAAATTATCACACCACCGTCACTTGTATCTTACTCTACCATTGACTTAATTGTCTGCTTTTTATATGTATTGTCATTATCCTATGTATGTATCCTACTTCAGTGACTGTCACTGTAAAAGCTCGTTTTTAGTTGGTTTTTAGCCTTTTCGTCAGTCTCTGAGTCACGTCGTGCTTATGTAAGGCGCTTCTCATTTACAGACTGTTTGTTTAACCACGACGACTGTGTAAAAGATGTCCGAAGAAGAGCAACAAGTTCCTCTAACTCAGGATGATGATGTTAAGGCAGAAGATGCCAACGCGCCGATTAACGTCAAGGTACGCTTTTTCCTTCTGAAAACACACTTCAATATCTACTCAGCTTTTATCTATCTATCTATCTACAGGTGGTGAGCCAGTCAGGAGATGAAGTATTCTTTAAGATCAAGCGTAGCACGAAGTTGAGCAAACTGCAAGGTGCTTACGCAAACAAATTGGGGAAAGATGTCAACAGCATTCGGTGAGTGGCAGGTCTTTGACTTGTTCTTTTCGGATTATCTTTAAGAGCTCCTGTACGCGTAATTGGTCTTCTTGGCTCATTCCAGCGACTTTATGCTCAAAAAGATCTTGGTGCTTATTTGGTTGTTGTTTTACCCGTAGACTTTTGTACGATGGTGCACGGATATCAGACAAAGATACTCCTGCATCGCTTGAAATGGAGGACAATGGTACGTATCCAGTGCATCTATTTTGCATACTGAGTCTGACGAAAATTCCCTCTATTTCTCAGATACTATCGATGTTATGGTTGAGCGTATGTTGGATAGCCTTATTATCTCCGTCCCAGGATTGATTTATTTTTATCAGAGGTCGGAGGATGTTGCTCGTAATGACAATACTATGATCAACCCACTCATCTCACCACGTCATGTCTCTCTCCGTTCAGTCCATGTACAAATCCATGTACCATTTTGGCCCCTACCTTATTCATTTTTGTTGCCTTCATCTCGTCTCCGAGACAATTTAATCCTTTTGCGTTGTGCGATTGTAACTCGCTTAGAGGCTACCGGCGGACTGTTATTGTTTTCTTGGGACTACCAGAGTGCGTTTGATCTTTTAATTCAGTATCAAAGCCCGGCGCTCAGTCGTTGCTTTGTCTTGCTTGGACCACCGTTCATTATTGTCCGGCCAAACTGATCAATTCATTCCAAGCATTTTGCTTTGACCACTGGCTCTAGAAAACCGTTCAAATACTCTTAGTTCGCCCACGTACCCCCATATCTCAGCCACAAACTTGACCCAAGCATGAGAAAGTTTTTCTGCGCTCATAATTCTCATCAAAGAAATTTCATGCGATTGACATCTGTCATCTTGAGGACTCACGGGAGCCTTTTCCATGAACGTTTCTCTAGGCTCTCGTATGGCTCTTCACCAGTTATCCTCTCGGAGATTTGCTGGATTTTCAGAACACGGAAAACCCTCTTCATCGCGAATGAAACACCTGCGGAACACTCGTCTAATTCCAGTACACAATGCGACTGCAGTCCTTCCTCGTCAGCGAATGCTGATTGTTCTCCGGTGTCTGAAGCTCATTCGCCGTTGGTCTCCGTACCCTTAAAGGTCGATGTCTCCACACAAACCGAAGAACATCCTTCGAGCAAAGAATTTTCAACGATGCACCCGCTGTTGTCTACTAGTGCGGAGCGAGCCTGTTCTCCTTTAGGGACCCCTACAGAACCAGCTTCTCCAAGTTCAGCGTATTCCTTATCGGATGATGAATATGAAGAGTATAACATGGAAGCCTCGAACGTGCCCGAAGCTGTCAGTCGTAGTACAATGCAGGACCTGGCCCTTACCGATTTACTGACAATAATCATCTTCCCGACCCACGTCAAAGCCAACTGTAAGTTCATTCCGCTGTTTTACAAAGCCGCATCGGTACTGACCTCGTCGTTTGCAATGGTATCTAGTCTATGATAACGACGAAGAGCTAGAATTTCGGCATCGAATCTCAGAGCTTTTGACAGATTACAAGCCTTTAACATCTGCTCTATTTCTGGCGCTGTCTTATATGGAAAGGCTCACGAACAGAATCAATACCTTGTCTTCGTTCTACTGGTGGCTGATATTATGTCTCCTGTACGCACACCAAATCCTGGACGACTTTTCTACGTTTAAAGAGAGACATGTGTAGGTTTGTTTTCTTTATTTCATCTTTCCTGGCTGACTTCTTTATTACAGTGAACAGTTTATGAACATCGACGCCTCGTTCTTCGAAAAGCGTCAAAGAGCTGGATACAAAGCCCTTGCCTACGATCTCCGCATCTCCCAAGTAGACTGGGTGTACTTTTTGGACCATATCCGGCGTATGAGCGTCGGAGGCTTGTCTCCAGCCTCAACAGAAGCGATCCTTCAGCTTATAGAGAAGTCGCTGCCTATCCCTGGGAAGTCCCCCACGGATGAAATACTGAACCCGCTGCATCGCTTGGAGAAGGCTTTAGAACTGGATAGGGATTCTTTGAACGCTAGATTATGAGGGCAGGAACGGTTCGAGTAATGTATAATAGGCACAATGATGATCAAAGAGACCGCACCCTTTCGTTTTCTGATCTTCCACCGATATGGTCTGACCGCGTCTGAACCGTCCGCTCGCGATGTAGTGGTTTTCTAAAGTGGTACGATGAAACTCAGACTCATCTTCCTGGCCACCGGCGTCGAACCTTTCCTTGTCATATCGATCAGACACGATTGAGGATCGATGCACAGCCACTGTTTGTCTTCTCTCATCCACCATGTCTCAGTCCTTGCTAGAGTCAGCTTCCGAGTTCCTCGCCAGATGCAGATCCAACAATGTCCCCATAACACGTCGCGACATATCCGACCTAAAGTATCTTATGATCAAGACTCGCTGGCAGGCTTTATTCCGTAGCTTCACTACTGCTAACGAACTCAATCAGCCCTTGAAGCTCTTGCAATATCAAGGATCGCTACTTTCCCCAGCCCGCCGACTTCCACCAGAACTCTTGACCGAAATCTTCACCTTCATCGTTAAAGAAAACCCAATGACATATGGGGATAATCATTTGCCTGTCACGAGGCTCGATGCGTTTGGCCTATCGCAAGTTTGTTGTTGGTGGCGCACCTTGGTTGTCTCACAACCTATTCTCTGGTCTTTCATCAGCGTCAACTTATCCGGGAGTTTCTCTATCAAAGGGAAGGTGTTCTTCAGGAAATGCGTCATTCCGCGTTCAGGATCCACTCCTTTAAGTATTACCTTGGAATTTTCTGATACTCAACCAGATCTCGAGGGTCGCGACATCTTGAACGATTTGGTCACACAGGCATATAGGTGGAAGCACCTGAGGCTCCTAATCCTCCCTCGGTGTGGCATGCGTCATCTTGAAAATGCACTCATGGCCAGACGCGCTCTCACACATCCCAGAGCTGCCAACACTTCGCCTTTGCCTCTTCTTGAGAGCTTGACGATTATATCGATTGATTACATGTCGCTGGCCCACGTCAAATCATTCGTTTATTGCCCTCGTCTCAAAGAGCTTCACATAACAGGCAACTCTGTTACCAGCGCCTCCGTTACCAGTACCTCCGTCACCATCTTCTCCACCACCATCTCCAACCCCGTCACCACCTTCACTACCGACTTCGCCATCATCACCACCTCCTTTTTGGATACAATTAACACTCAGAACTTAATTATCCTGGAAATCGCAGCGTTGGGTTGCCCGATCGTTGACCTACTCAAGGCATGTCCGTCATTGCAAACCTTGACAATGGGGGCACTCCGCAGCCGTTTCTGGGCTCCGCTGCCAGAATGCTTCTCCCATATACATCTAACAACCTTAAACCTTCGCTGTATCGACGATTATTTTCCAAAGGATGTCTGGCAATCTGTTCGATTGCCCAATCTAGCCTATCTGGATGTTGTAACGTTTCGGACGAGGGCTCATACCGATCAACCATTCTCCCCCGTGTCCAAGCTTCATATTAAACCCATTTTCGACGCATTGATGAATATGCTCATTATCTCAGGCTGTTACTTGCAAAAGGTTTCCATCCAAGAGGAGCGAATAGAAACCCTTCTAGACTACGCCGTTTCGCGAAATTTTTTGGAAGAGGTTCCTATGAGTCCAACTGGAGTGCTGTTCTTGAATCAAGTTCTTTGGACTCGGGATTCATTCACTGGAAGACTATGTGCAGATATGGTCTGGGCTGACGAAGTTCGTGAAAAAAGAGTGATTACTATCCCTCCCAGTCTACATATAATCGAGTAGCGCCGGCAAGCGGCAAGGCCCGCTACCTCCAATCGCAGTCTGCAAATTCTTGAAGTGTGATTTATTGTATTTGTATAAGAATAGCAGAAGAAGTATAGTAACTGACTAGAGACACCAGTAATAGGCAATAATTACAACATAGCGAAGAACGGTACCTAGATGGGTACAATTCGCTCGAGCTTGGCTCGAGCCCAAGAATCTGCAAACTGAGATCCAAGAACTATGTCCACCCCTGGAGGACATTCACACAGAGTAAAAGGTAGAGACGTCGTGAACACGTTGTAAGCCGTAGAGTAGGTAACGCGTAAGAACGTCGAAGGCGACGGAAAGGGCAAGCCGTTGCCTCGAAATAGTGAATATGATATAAAAGAAACTAGGATTTTGACTATCCTGATAGACGTTGGGGTTGCGGAAAGAATGGCCACCTACATCGAACGAAAATACCATTGTTGAAGCAAAGAAACAAATACGATTAGTGGCTACCATCGGCTTGCAGGCAATCGAGAGACGCCGATGGGCCGAAACATCGAATTTAACTGAATATATTACTGACCAAGATTGTGTATAGATGAGCCAATGATGGTGTAGGAACGTAAGACAGCCGAGCGGCGCCATGTGGCTACCCAGAGTAAGAACAGATTTCGAAGATCCCTGCCAAAAATGATAAATTTGAGTCCTACCAAGACCCTCTACCTAAAGGTAGCGGGAAAACTCTGGTCTGATAAGTAGAACAATAATATTAATGTTCAGCGTATATGTGTATATACCATGAAGAAAAATGTGCGTTTCTCCAACTTCGATCCTTGCTTCGCTGTTGTCTTTAGGACGTGGAGAGCTATAAGTTTTTGGTATCCCTTCGAGCTTCGAGTTTTAGTCTAGGTCCACCCCGATTCTGAATGACAGCAAAGTAGTGAGAATATGTTCTTTTTGAGTCTACTTACTTAATCTTGTCGACAAAGGAGGGAGAGGCAAAAATGTACATGTACATATTTCGCTCCAACAGACCGGCGTTCAGATCAGCTTCGCGCACTAATCAGCTTTGATGAAAGCCTCATGGCCTGTCGGTCGCAGTCACTTGAATTTATTGATCTATTCTAAAGAAGACTAATGGAACCTGCACAAGTGAAATCCAAACGACAATTAAAATATTCTCAAAAGATATTTGTATCTAACATAGATGGAGGGAACGCACTGCGCAGGGGGAACGCGAAACGGGATGATAGGTGAATTGCCGGACCCTGAGCGCTGAGCACACACAAGAAGAATGTGTGAATAAGCCAGTGGAGAGTAGAAGGCTGCAGCAGGAAGCAGGTGGGGAGGAGGATCGAAAGACATACTCAAAAAGGAGTAGAAGTCGAGTACAAGATGAATCTTCAGAAGGGAGAAGGATACGCTGGCGAGGTTGCGGAAGAACAGGTGAGATGGGTGAATACAAAGGACAACTGAAACTCGAGGAGAAGAGGAGAGATACAGAAGCCGTGGACATTGTCACAAACTTTTTTTGGACTTGCAGGCTTCCACGTTTCTTCAGAGCATCAAGCATTATTTACCAAATGATCCCCAGCCGGAGCCTGGGAAGTGTCGTCCGCTTTGATAATAGCCTTATCCACCAGATATGGACGACGCTGGGGGCAAACGCTGGATGCAAAAAGTATCGTTAGTTCATCTTCATCTGCAAAACGTAGACTTATTCTCGTCACTATAAGTAGCAGCAACTTGTTTCGATCAAGTGACCTCGGGGTAATACAGATTCCATCAAACCATTTTATGGGCCCCGCGCGCTACCACTGCGCCATGCTGCTATTGAGTATACCCAGAAGACATGTGAGCAGTAAGTATATAATGAATTAGTAGACAATGCAAGAATAAGGGACTCTGGGACTGGGATTAACTCCACCAAGTAGCTTCTAATTCAAGGAAATTGTTTCGTACTCTATGCTTATTCCTTACAGTCGGCTTCCATCAGCAGGCAGACGGAAGAATACGCCAATGACTGGGCTACTGGACAACGAGAACTACTCTTCCACTTCATCAAACGACATGCGCAAATTCCGGCACATTTTTAGCGTGCTACCCCCGATGGAGAAGAAAGATGACGAAGAGCAGTGACGAGCAGGAGCGGAGATCGGGTATTGGTCCCGAGTTTCCGACGCCCGACGTGCTTGAAGTCAAGCCTTTTACCAGGACGATACCTGCCAAGAGCTAACAACACACCGCTGAGGATGAAACTGTCGAGAAAGAAACCCTCCCGTCAAGATAGACTGCCGGAATGAATGCGCTGAGTAGGCGGAGGCTGGACATCTTTCTAAGGTTGAAGTTTTTGAGGATTAACATACGACTATCTTATGGTGTTCAATACGGTCTGTCCACCCGTTCCTGTTTCGGTTTTTAAGTCATGCGACTGGTCGTGAGATGTCTTTTTAGGACCCAGTTCCCGGGCGGCCACCGCGACAGAGGAGGACAAAGATTGAAATTGAGACGAACCCATCCTGAATATATTTCGCAGGAGGATAGGCAATAAACGCACACGATTGGTAGTTGACCTTCTTCCTTGATCCGCACGACGAATAACGATGGAGGGTAGTATTACATAGTAATCTGGAACATTCAGAACGATACTTTATCTACTTTCCATCCATGTTGCATCTGAAGCGCTAAAGCGCTAAAGGTCTGAAGAAGTGACCAACTTATTACATGTACTAAAAGCAATAAAGAACAATAAACGCACCATTCTCCGTGGCTCAAGGTCATCTAAAACCGCAATCATCGAAAGGATTGTGTTTCCAAAAATTATCTTGCCGCCATATAACTCTCCGACTTGTCCAGCCTCGGATATCAAGATACACAAGAAAGCGCCATCGTCGTACCATTATTCGTTGTCACACGACAGAAACATGCTTCAGTAAGTTTGAATACGGGTGACATCAAAGCGGTTTAGTACCACAGCGGTCTAGTACCACGGTATGCTTTGACTCTCCATGCAAACAGCCTTCTGAAGCTCTTTTTGTCTTGGCCAACCTGGTGCTCAGATGGACGCAATTGGCATCCACAAAGGATGCGACCAATGTCGATAATTGGACGAGATGGAGGTTTCGACGAACGTTTATCTAAGCGATTGGCGCACGGGTCAAAGCTACGTTTACCAGTCGTGACGCGTGAGTCATTAGTGAATGCATGCAAGGGCATATATTCGTGCTCTTGTGCGACTGAACAATCCACTAGCCATCTACTCTCATGCTTTTCCAGGTTTGGCCACTGCGAGAACGCTTGGGAACGGCGCTGTATCAGTCGCCGTGGGAATGCTAATGAGCGCCTACAATGTTCGACGACGACCAACTACTACCTCCCTGGTCATTTCCTCATAAATCGGATATTCGAATTGCGTTCTCCTTTGTTGTGATGGCTCCGCATACTCCCTGGAAGGACACTCCTGAGATCCAAGATTTGGAATTTGCTTTAGGAGAGTGAGTAATTAGCCCCTTTATTTAAACACAGAATCTAAGATGGCATTCAGTCTCGAAAAAACCATTCGAAAGCTCCATGAAACCAATAAATGGTTCATCCCGCGACTCTGGTTACCCGACTATAATCTATTCTGGCAAAAATTATTATATCTTTATAATTCCAAAAGGGTATTTTTCCGTTCGATATGATTCAATGTTTGTCTTATCTACCACTAAACAGAGATTCAACTGTGCCTATAATATTGATGGGTGGGAAAATATACATCTAGGCATGGGCTCGAGGGAAGCTACACCTGCTCAGTGGAACATGCGTGCAAAGATGACTCGATCGCGCAGATTGTGCTGTTACTATCCACCTTTAGCAGAAGGAGGTCGTTTCATCACCTTTCCTCCGAACACAACGTCAGCTCCAATATCTAGTCGTCTTATTTCACTTCTCCCCATGGACGACTCGTTCCGTTCCGATGACCCTGCCAAGGTTATTCTGACGCCTTGTATTCCGGAACGCCTGCGCGCTACACTGGGCTTTTCCTATGATGGACATACTCATAGTACCCACCCCTCACCAAGGAGCTCCAGTATGTCTCTCCCTACATCCAATGTTTGTTCAAAATGCAAACAAACTCTGCTGCCGCATTCCAACCTCACCTCGTCGTCCCCTCCTCCTTCTTTGTCCCCTCCCCCTCCCCCACCCCCTCAGTATACTGCCTCTCCTCCTCCCCCACCCCTTCAATATACTGCCTCTCCTTCTGCCTCTTCAGGCATTGAAGTAACGTATGATTTCATCGATGTAAACATTTCACTCAACTTTTGACATTGCACAATATGCCACTATTTACTTTCACCTTCAACCTTTGCGCCAGTCTTAATATCACCAAGTTTCAATTTCGAGAAGAGCATTCAAATGACTATTATTACAAGCAGTTTCCATTTGTCATGTGCAAAGATTCGGCAAAATAAATTAATTGCACTGGCTTTCTCAAAGCGTGATTCAAGACTAGCGGCGCACACTTGGAGCTGTGCGACATATCCCTCGACATCAACAACGCAAACGCTTATTCAAAGACTGCTAGCGCCACGCAAATTCCTCATTAGACATCTAACTTCGAAAAGAGAGAGAGAAATTTGTCCATTGCAGCTGCCTATCATAATCGGTATACGATGTATGTAAACGAATGGGAGCGCCGAAGTATGGCCAAGTGATACTAAGTAAGAAGATACCATTACTCGCGTATGCGAGAGTGCAAGGAAACGGGAGAGGCAGAAGATAGACAAAGTGGTTCCATGGCAATGGATGTAGATATAAGGGACTACTCGTAAAGAAAGGCACGGACTATTCCAGAATGCATGCAGATGTTCGTTAAAGGAGGGAAATAACTCAGTGGAGGAGACCAATAGCCGCTACACCAGCGATCGTCGAGACGAGAGCTATAGCCTCTGTGAGGCCAGTGAAGACACGAGCACCGGAAACAGCGGCATTGCTGTTACCTGAACCTGAAGAAGACTCTGAGCTGCCTGATGATCCAGATGATCCTGAATTACCACTACCTGATGATCCTGAGCTGCCTGGTGCGCCGGTCGCGCCAGCTCCTGCGGCAGTTCCGGTGCCAGAGGCTCCTGGTGCGCCTGTTGCGGCAGCAGCGTCAGTTATTCCGAGTGATGCGAGGGCAATTCCGTTGGAAATGGTAGGGACAGTGACACAGCTTGATGAACTAGGGATAAACTGCACAGTGGAGGGAGTAACAAGGTCACCGATCGTGTATGTGACGCCGCTAACTTCACCAGTCCAGTACTGAGCGAAGGAAGAGAAAGAGGTCTATAAAGAAAGAGTTAGAATGGATATTGTCAATATGGAGCGCGATGATACATACCGTTCCTTCGTTTACACCCTCGACGTACCAACCAGGAGGGTAAGCAACGTCGGCCTCACAGGTTTCAAAGGTGCCGTTGAAGTCGTAGTTTCCGGGCATGACAAAGTTGCAACCCATTTCGTCAAGCTCGTGCCAGCACATGGCAGCGGACGAGTAGGTTTCGTTAGCCCATGTACAAGCACGGAAACAGACCATCTCGTAGTCGATGTACAACTAGAATGAAAGCAATTTAAAATGCGGAAATTACGCTAGAGCCGAAAAGCTTACCATCCATTCAGCAACATTGATCGACTGGCCGTCAATAGTCATGTTGGTGGTAACATTTCCACCGACGGGGTTACCAGCACCAGTGGCACCGTGGGGGTCGAGCTCACCTCCGTAGTCACCCGGAGGAATGTTGACGTTGGTGAAGTTACCGTAGGCCATAATTTGGACGTACATGTCTGGTGGGGAAAAAAACGAATCAGCGACTGGAAAATGAAGAAGGGATAGATAACATGTACCTGTCTTCAAGAGAGAGACACCGGTAACAGTACCATCAGGAATGACACGAGCGTTGTTTCTGGGTTGAGTACACCATGCAACCTCGAAGGTCTCAGAGTCAGAAATGTTCTGTTCTGTGGGGGGACCAAAGATACACCAGTCGTCGACGGAGTTAATTGTGAGTAAACGAGCAAGAGATGTCTGGTTAATGGCGGTTCCAACGGTGGTTCGGGAGGGTTGGTTACACCCATGGTTCCAGTGGCTACAACTCCTTCGGGGTAGGAGGCCGTCGACTGCGCAAGGGCAGCCGCGGCAAAAAGCAGAGTAGAGGCGAGAGCAAGCATTTTCGAATGGAATTATGAGAACCTTTCTGTTAAACGAATGTCGAGTTGGGGAGAGGGATAATTTTTTCTAAGAGAAAAGGCCCAAAGGCTGAGATGATGGTGGAAGAGAAGAAAGAACTAATAATATTAGCGTACACTGCCAACATTTTAAATCCTCTCTTTGCTATTTTAAGCTCGTATACATAGTATACTTGTTGATCTCCGTTGCTACAATCTAAAAATAGATACTTCCGCACGACTGTCTTTTCTCTACATAACGAGCCCGTAGATATTTTGCACTCGTTCCATGGTTGCTATGTATAATTCCAACGAGCTCAGCTCTGAGCTGCTCCCCGACCCCCAGTCGCGTTTTTGCCAAATGAAACAGATAACAAGTGTAATTATAAGTGAGGTTCCCGCAGTATCTTTACGTGCCTGAGTCCTACTGAAGCGAGACGTCGAGCTCGTCCCTGCGTGAAAACGTTGTCAACTTTACATCTTTCTAGCATTGGTATGCGACTTTGGACGAAAGTACGACGAAAATGAGATATCTTATCATTACTTACACCCGATGCTTAGTAGAGCATAGACATCAGCATCGCCCAGCTTATCCTACATATCAAGGGGCTCATTAAAAGAACATCAAGCATGAGCGAACACGTCGCAAATCGATGAGCCGGCGCTTGATGCTATTCGCACCCGGTCCGTATATGATACGCGGCGGCGGTAGACGGTCGGTAGCGGTCGAGTAGCGGTGCAAAGGCAAAACGCGTTCTGGCGAGCAGTACGCGTTCATATATGTTCACGAAGATTAATAGGCGCAGAGCCTGGGATTGAAGTTTGAACGACAGGTTTGATACTGTAAACAGGGGCACGAAGGGGAGAAAACACCGTGGCCCCGGCGATGGCCAATGATAACCGAAAGGTTCTCCTAGAAACAGATATTTATCCACAAAGAGGCAACGAGAAGGCGAGGATGTACCGGCGAGGCCAGAGCTGGCGCCGAAATTTGAGCTTCATAACTGAAGGACAGAACAACAACGCCTTAAACAATGGGAATGTTAATAAAGGCGATAACGCCACCTTGTAATGGTGAGTGGCGGAGGAGCGTACACACTCTTCACAACGCATTCAAGGTCGTTACCGTGAACAAGCGAGGATTTTTGAGGCGAGGGAATGACAGACTTAGATAATTTCAAAGATGTCCAAAAGTAGGTCAGGCAGGCACGGTTAGGTACTAGTCGAACTTGAAGGAGGTTGCTCGAACGATAAGTTACTCGAGACTCAGCTGTAGACCCAGTACCAGGTCGAAGTGAAATCCCGCAAGATGTACATCTTCATGTTCACTTCATGTTTTGCCAATCTGTATCGGAAAGTCACTGCGGTTCTGGCATCACTGATAGCGCACTCACCAAATGCTTCCAAATGCGATGTTTTCTTCAATGAGCAGTTACTGAGTACATAAATCAGATCGAACTCATGAAAGAGGAAAGAAAGGTTTTATTACACCGAGGCCGATGTTAGCGCGACTTCAGTACCCTGCGTTCGCCGTCAATCGAGCAGGTCGACCTACACGCTGCAAATCTGGTTCGACATTGCCACCCACTTTGTTTGTGTTCGTCTGATGGACCCTCTTGCCATCGATGCCAATCACGACGCAGAGAGTTGGGGTATCGTGGATAAGATTCGTGCCGCTGGTGTTTGTGTTTATAACTGGATGATGTCTATGAGTAGGCACTATACGACGAGACTAGATTTGACTGGTAGTTCAAGAGACAATTGGGGCGAAAAGTGCGTCTACGTTGGACGGATAATTCGGGCCAGTCGAGTATCTGGACATTATCGAAATCTCAATTAGTTCCATTCTTGAGCGCAACGTGACCGTAGACTTCTTCAACTACTATTCTAACGACTTCCTCCTCTCTGGGGCCTTCAGATTTGACTCTATGAACTGTTGCCACTTACAGCTACGAATGAACTTTGAAAGACGCGACTCAACGCGACACAACAACATTGAGTGGTGTGGAGGATGGCAAAGTGGTCCTTACGTAAACAACCTACGTAATTAATGTGGCGAAACCGAAAATCTTATCCTTGTCTCCTTCTATCACAATGGAGAAGGTCATAATACTTCTTCCAGATAGAATAGTCTTGCTTTTCTCCTTGCGTGTGGTTATACCAGCGTGTTTACCGCCTTCAACTTCCGACTCGATGCTTTCGTCAAAGTCCCAATACTATCCCAAGTCCCCCTCTCGATTTTTATTATGTACCGTTTTCTCCCTGGAATCAAGCCAACGCTGATCTGGAACGTGACTATCTGAACAGGGAATGTAGACGGTTTGGAGATTGTTCTTCTGCTGGATAAGGGAATAGTTCAAGCTGTTGGCAATGTTCTACTTGATGAACTATCTTGAAGGCAAATGTCTAGGGTGCCAGGTTTACCTGAAAGCTAACATAGCCACAGAGCTGAGAGTTGCAGGAGACTTTTCAATTCCATTGCTATCAGGTTCACCGGATACAAACTTAAGAAAAGGGCTTGTACAACCCTGCCTGCGTTTTCTCGACGCGTTAGATGCACGATGGGGCTCGTCGTTTCTCTATATCCTGGTGTAACTACAGCTGTTGTTCTACCAGGCTCTCCTAATGCTATAAATCGTTGCGCGTGGATTGTTGCTACGACTACAATATGGTGAGTGATGAGGTCTCTCATACGTTTTCTCTCTCAATGGGTAACAAGTGATCACAGCTCAATGTCAAGATAAACGGGCGCCTTCATGGTAAGCGGAAGTACGAGGATTCGAAATGCGATAAACCATGATGCTTCTACTGATATCAGATTACAGGACAAAGCGATATGTAAGTATGCTATAGCTAGATGCGGTTAATAACGACAGATTAAAGCCCATAAAGCATCGGCCAAGATGGTCAAGATTATGTTGACACAGATACCCTTCCTCGTTGGTACAGTAAATGGCGTGTAGTGTGGCCTAGTGTAGCCTTGACAGCGTTTTCGGGAACTCAGGCTGTCTTCTCCGCTCTCCACATGCTCGCCTGCTTAACACGAGCCACGAAAACAACCGACGCAACAATGTAGGCTCACATCAAGCTTTGCACCAACGGGCTCCTCCTGACTGCTTAGAGGAATTCAGATCTAGGTGGTTGTCAGCGAGTTTTTTTTTTTTATGCAGAGGTGGAATTATCATAAACAGACTAGGCGGACCTAGGCAGACTCAACCCTACTCAACCTCGGCAAGCGAGCTTCGTAAGCTGGGAACCTTGTAAAATCTAGTGCCAAGACCTCTCACGATTGCTCGGATGATCTGAAAATCGAAACCGGAGCGGTATGGACAGACCGTGTCGAACACTATAAAGTAGTCGTATATTGACCAAAAGCTTCAACCTTGGAAAGATGTTCAGCCTCCGCCCACTCAGTGCATTCATTCTAGCAGTCTCTACAGCCTCCGTCTTGGCAGGAACATTCGTCTCCCCTGCTGCTTCCTCGACAATTTCGTCCTCGGCGGTGTGTTAATAGTCTTTATGAGCTTTCTTGAACTGATGTATTCACGGTTAGGAATTCAACTTTACCTGGGTGTCTAGTCGCTACTTTGAGGAGTCAAGCCAGTCTGTGTCCGTCCTCCTTGCGCCTAATGCAAACTTTCCCTTGGAAGGTATCGTCCTGGCAAAAGACTTGACTCCAATCTCGTCGGGTGTCGGAGAATCTGGGCCAACATACTATGCGCCGTTGACGCCGGAGTTTGTTGCGTCATCGTCGCACACTGGAGATTTCGTGTTGGTTGTCGTTGAAGATTATACCGCTTATGGGGTAAGCAACATCACTGGAAGCCTAATGAGACTCAACTGACGATCACGACCATAGGGAAATGCAGGAATGAGCGTAGAGTACGAAACAATTACCCTGAATTAGAAGCTACTTGGTTGGAAGTCGTTAATACATTCTCCACACCCTACGAGTCTCTTAATCTCTCTGACCTTGAGTTTAAAATCGTTGAACAGTCAAAACGTTAACAAGTGGATGCCAGGTAAAATGACTGGCCCTCTGATGATTCAAAAGAGCAGTTTGGCGGTACCGATGAGGCGGCTTGCGGTCCATTACTGGGATCCTTTGGTGCCCATCATGGATGCTCATCTGTCGTAGATATTAGATGCGAAACCGACTCGTTCTGTTGGCTTGCCGGGCACTATGTCAAGACTTTGGATTCCGCCTGCGCGTGCGGCGTCTGTGAAACCTAGGCCACGGGGATACAAGCTGCTGGAACTGAGAGACTACTAATAAACCTTGCATTGACAATATTGAAATAGCAGTTGAACGTCGATCACTAGCGCCTAATGTCTTTTAAAAGGAATAAAAGGAAAGCATGTGGCGTCTATTTTAGCAACATCCCAACACAGGTTCCAGACTTTTCTCGCGTCAGAGCCTCCCTCGTTTCCATCTTTTTACTTCTCCCTCAGCAAATTTCCTTAGTAGCATGACGCGAGCGGAACACATATGTATCGATGTAGCATGAGCACCCTGAGGTCACTTAATCGAACAAGTTGCTGCTACTTTGCAAACTCTTGCGATAGTTTTTACAGATGAATCAATGATGCTGTTATTCGCAGCGGTCCTGACCTCGACATCCGCATTGGCACAGTGTCTTTTCGATGTGGACGAGCTAAGTATAAAAGAAAATGGTCCAAGATCTGAACATCAGAAGCGATATATGCACCTTTTTCCTCTCCCTCATTTTCCGACAAGATTAAGTAGATACAAACAAGAAACGTCAGGATTCTTTCTACTTCACTGTCATTATGAGTCGCCGTCGGATTAAAGATGGAGCATTAGCATAATCCGAATCTACTAACTCTCTGTCTCAAACGAGCAACCAGGAAAAATGCACATTCGTTTTCATGGTATGCATATACACCGAACATTCATATTCTACTTACCAACGAAGGATAGCAGACAGGAGTTTATATATACTGCGAGCGGTAGTAATCGCTCTTTCACTAGTCTCGAGAATCCAGGTTAGATCTGCAGAAGCTAGCCCAGTGAATAAATCCTGAGTCCAAAGAGCTTGATTCAAGAACCGCGCTCCTGTTGGACGCATTGGAAGCTCTTCCAAAAAAAATTCGTAAAAAGACATAATCCACGGCGGTTCCTCCTCGCCTCTCGTGGGTGGAAGCCTTTTGCAAGCGACAGCCTGAGCAGATTAGCATGTTCATCAACGCGTCTAACGTGGGTTTGAGATGGACCTTGAACACGGCGAGACCTGTTGGCTTGACCTCCTTCGCACGCATTACAACATCCAAATAGGCTAGACTGGGCAATCGAACAGATTGCCAGACATCCTTTGGAAAGTGTTCGTCAATACAGCAGAGGTTTAACGTTGTTAGATGTGTATGGAAGAAGCATTCTGGCAGCGGAGCCCCGGTACCGCGAAGTGCCCCCACTGTCAAAGTTTGCAACAGCGGACATGCCCTGAGTAGATCAACGATTGGACAGTCTAGCGCCGCCTTGATGTCCAGGATAATTAAGTTTCGAGAGTCTATGGCATTCAGGAAGTGAAAGGTACCGTTGCTGGCGTTAACAGAGCTACCCGTTATATGAAGCTCTCTGAGACGAGGGCAGCAATTGAACGATTCGGCGTCGGCTGGCGACAAGGAATTGATCGATATAATTGTCAAGCTTTCAAGGAGAGGCAAAGGCGAGATGTTTCCAGCCGTGTCCCTGGGATGTGTGAGTGCGCGTCCGGGTATGAGATTGTCCAGCTGACGCATGCCATCCGGAGAGGAGACTAGGAGCTTCAGGTGCTTCCACCTATTTGCCTGGGCGCCCAAATCGTTCAAGATGTCACGAGCCACGAGATTGATACTGTTATGATGAGAAAATTCCAGGGTAATACTCAGTGCGGCGAATTCGGAGCGCGGAATGACGTCTTTCCTGAAGAACACGCTCCCTTTCGTAGGGATATTCCTGATGTCGACGCGTATAAAAGACCAGAGGGAAGGCTGCGAGACAACCAAGGTATGCCACCAACAGCAAACATGCGATATTCTTAACGCATTGAGCCTCGTGCCAGGCGAGTAATCCCCAAATGTCATCGGGTTTTCTTCAACGATGAAGGTGAAGATTTTGGTCAAGAGCTCTGGTGGAAGTCGACGGATTGGGGAAAGTAACGATTCTTGGTATTGGAGGAGTGTCGAAAGCTGATGAAATTCGTTAGCAGCAGTGAAACTACATAATAAACGCTGCCAGCATGTCTTAAATATAAGGCAATTCAAGTTGAATATGTCGCGACTTGATATGGGGGCATCGTCGGATCTGCATCTGGCGAGGAACTCGGGAGTTGAGTCTAGTAAGGACTGAGTCATAGTGGATCGTAGTGGATGGTTGAACTTGAAGAAACAACTCCTATAACACTGAGATAAGCGGTGGCTGTGTAACATGATCTCACGTTCCAACCTCTCATCGGTCGCTTTAGTTTCTTGTTCCACAGTCTGACCCTACTCAGTTTCTTCACGATATGCACATGCATATACTGAACATCCATGTTCCACCTACCAACGAAAGATAGCATACAAGAGTTTATATAAGCTGTGAGCGATAGTAGCCACTCTTTCACTAGTCTCGAGAATCCCGACTAGTTCTGTAGATGCTATTCCAGCGAATGAACCCCGGGTCCAAAGGCCTTGATTCAAGAGCTGCACTCCAGTCGGACTCATAGGAAGCTCTTCCAAAAATTTTCGCCAAATGGCGTAATCCACAAGGGTTTCTCTTCGTCTCTCTTGGACGGAAGCCTTTTGCAAGCAACAACCTGAGTAAACGAGCATATCTATCAATGCGTCGAAAGTGGGTTTGAGATGTATCTTGGGCACGGAGAAGAAACCTATTTGCTCGGTACTCGTCCTAAATGCTACAACATTTAGATAAGCCAGATTGGGCAGCTGAACAGACTGCCAGACATCCTTTGGAAAAGATTCGTCAAGCCAGCAAAGGTTTAACGTTGTTAGATGTATATGGGAGAAGCATTCTGGCAACGGAGTCCTGGTGCCGCGGAGTACCCCCAGTGTCAAAGTTTGCAACGACGGATATACCCTGAGTAGGTCGACGACTGGGCAACCTAGCGCTGCCTTGATTTCCAGGATAGTTAAGTTCCGAGTGTCTAGTGCATGTAGTAAGTCAACTGTGGTGGAGGCGCTAGCGGAATAACCCGTTATATGAAGCTCTCTGAGACGAGGGCAGCAAATGAATGATTTGACGTGGGCCAGCATGGACTCAGCCGAAATCGTTAAGC
Source organism: Rhodocollybia butyracea (assembly GCA_015501585.1). Taxonomy (NCBI): domain Eukaryota; kingdom Fungi; phylum Basidiomycota; class Agaricomycetes; order Agaricales; family Omphalotaceae; genus Rhodocollybia; species Rhodocollybia butyracea. Next base: position 60,185 of record JADNRY010000014.1, on the reverse strand, counting down.
TCTCAAGAAGAGGCAAAGGGGATGTGTTGGCAGCTGTGTCCCCGGGATGTGTGAGTGCGTGTCCAGACATGAGGGCACGTTCAAACTGATACATGCTATCCCAACGGAAAGATAGGAGCTTCAGATGCTTCCACCGATTTGCCTGGGCAACCAAATCGTTCAAGATGCTGCGGACCGCGAAGTCACGTTCAAAAGTGCCATTACAAGAGAATTCCAGGGTGATATTCAATGGAGTGGATCCAGAGCGCGGAATAATGTCTCTGAAGGACACATTCCTTTTAGTAGGGATTCGGCCGCTCCCAATTCTGACGCTGATGAAAGACCAGAGGATAGGTTGCGAGACAACCAAGGTGCGCCACCAACAACAAACATGCGATATCCTGAATGCATCGAGCCTCGTGGCAGGAAAGTGATGATCCCCAAATGTCACTGGGTTTTCTTCAACGATGAAAATGAAGATTTCGGTCAAGAGCTCTGGTGGGAGTCGGTGGATTGGGGAAAGTAATGATTTTTGGAGTTTCAGAAGCTGACCGACTTCGTCAGCAGCAGTGAGGCTACGGTATAAAGCCAGCCAGCGAGTCTTGAATATGAGATACTTTAGGTCAAATATGTCGCGACCCGTTATGGGGACATTGTTGGATCTACATCTGAGGAGGAACTCGGAAGTTGAGCCAAGCAAGGACTGAGACATGGTGGATGGTTAACCTGGTCGGGGGTGAGACGCGCAGTGGGTATGCACCGAAGCCTCCATATCGTCTGGTACGCTACAGTCGATGTTCCTTCGTTGGGACATAAAATCAACCTCCGTCAAACTCTTTCATTTTTCCTTGAATTGTCATCGAACTTCAGCATAGCTCGCTCCAATTACTGGTCAACCTACTTCCAAAAAATGGTATCTATCGCTCGTATCTTTGCAGCTTGCTTCGTTTATGTAATGTGTTTTCTTCGACCAAAAAGAACAGAGTACTTCCAACAGCCAACTCTAGAATATCTCTCCATTGGTCGATTTCCTTAAGGTCCAGTTCATATACAAAACAGCAGAGAAGTTGGAACGTTGAGGATTGCGTTGGGACTTGAAGCGTGGTGGTAATGGAAGATGTTTTCCGCATTTCAAAACGTCTTGCTATTGGTAACAGCTCTGAACGATTTGATAGTGAGCATGAAGTGTAGAAAGGCATGATCAGTATTCAGCTTGAACGCTTTCACATTCGAACAATCTGACGCTGGCGAAGTATAGATGGCTTTATCTGGAGTCTGCGAGGGAAATGACAGTGTTGTTTATTGATTCGGAGTCGGAGTCGTATTGCATTATAGTAGACTGCTTTGAGGATATCACAGAGGTTTGAAGTTTGAACATGGGAAGCATGCGGGCGCCTAATTCATTTAACTTTCGTCAACGTGAACGACAACGAGCAACCTACTAGTACTGTCTCATCTGCCCGGTCAATTCCATAACCTTATCTCTTTCTACTATCTCTACAACGCTCTCGTGTATTTGTCTTCATTTAAGCCCCCAAGGGGAAGAACTTTAAAGTCGCAGTCTTGCGAGCCCGGAGGACAACGAGAATCATCAGCATGAGCTCTCTAGCTTTTCTGGTTACGGAACTTCAGGCAAGCTATGGAAATCCCGGTCATCGCCTTCGCTTTCTCACTTGTCTCATATCATAGTCACTGTCGAGCGAAACACGAAGAAAACACCCCGAGATTCGCGAGGTACCCAATCCAATATTTCTCGTGGTTTAAACATCTTTTGACGCGCTCTTCTAGGCCACCGAAAAATCCTTGACTATCCTCAGAGCTTCTCCAGAACAAGCCAATATCAGTCTTGCGTCAGGTTTGCCAATTCCGTATCTTGTATCTCCCAAGGAATCTAATTATTTCTCTCAGATGGACCACAATCCTCCGATCTCCTTAAACCCATATTCATGGGATGTGCTACCAAGTCTCCCAAAGTTGTTGCTATCTGTTTAGGGTCTCTTCAACGCTTAATATCAATGAAAGCCGTACCAAAATCCACAGTGCCAGAAATCATCCGTACGATGGGCGATGCAATGAGCCAGGGCGTTGACATTCAACTCAAAATCTTACAGACGCTATTGGGGCTGATAACGAATTATTTGGACGTGCATGACGTGTTATTAGGTGATGTGAGTAGCTCATCAACTCGATGGAGACGTGGTGTTTTGGAAACCCTGATCGCTCAAGGCAGCTTGTGTTAGGCTCTTTTGTTATGTTTCAAGCTACAAGAATCAAAAATTGCGGTAGTCTCCAGTACGGCAGCGGCGACGTTACGACAACTAGTCATGGTAGTAATGGACAAGATGGTCGACGAGGATCGCAAAGATGCTGATATGGAAGCTGGTGAAAAAGAAGTAACTCTACCTGATGGATCTACCACTCGTCTTGGTCCTTCCGCAAAGGACGCCTATTCAGTATTCGAAGACTTGTGTCTTTTAGCCAATTCAGAAAAGCCGAATTTCTTAAAGTTGGAATTTCTACACAAGACATTTGCGTTAGAGTTGATCGAGAGCGTGTTGACGAACTATCACGTACTGTTCAGAAAGGTGCTTTTACATTGAACTTTCCAGTTTACGATCCCTCACTTATCTGTTTTATACAGCACGCCTCTCTCATCCTTCTTTTGCAAAATCATCTTTGTCCTCTCCTTCTTAAAGCACTGTCAGACAGACCAGTGTTTCCGTTGACTCTCCGGTGCACCCGAGTAGTGTTTCTTCTTCTCAAACAGTTTTCGTTCGAGCTGAAAACCGAAGCAGAAGTCTTTTTAATGCTTCTCATACGAATCATCATCGATGATAATTCTACCTCCACGGACACGACTGGAACCGGGGCTAGTGAACCTACAGGACACGGCCATGGATCTAGGCCGCAATGGATGAGAGTACTTGCTATGGAAATCATGCGAGGGTAAGCCTTATTTCACGCTGTGTACATTGATACTCATGATTTGCCGTAGACTATGCAGCGACGCTGAGCTCATGCGAAATGTTTGGGATCGCTATGACGCGCAAAATCATGGTTCGAATGTTTTCAGCGCTCTTATCACTGCTCTCAAACGACTTGTGACGGAGAAGCCTGCTTTGCTTGGGGTAGGATCCCAAATGTTTGGAGTGGGAGTGAGTAGTGGCCACGATGGCCACTACGCCTTGTCTCCTAGTGCAAGTAACTCTGGATATGGATTAGATGGGGTCGCTGGGATGGTAGCCACCGCAGCCAGCGCGACGATGTCAAATGTGGTTGGCATGATGGGTTCGAATGCAGGTTTGAGTTTACAAGGCTCGACGATGAAACTACAATGGTAAAAGCTTATTTTTCTGGCTGCGTTGCTTCCTTCGGCTAATTCTTTCGGTTTTGTCAGCATTGACCAGCTGGACAAGGCCGACTCGCCCCCAATTCCTGAATCGTACATATATCTTCTCGCCGTACAATGTATTGTCTCTCTTTGTGAAGGTTTTGCAACCTTTTCCGCTCCACTCTACAACACCCTCACCGTACAGAAACCCCGAGTCGCTGGCGAAGCACCCATACGTGCTCCTCCGGCATTAGACTTTTCATCTCTACCCCCCTCTGAACCTTCCACAAAACACCTCCGCATCGTAAGGGACATAATCGAGAATGGTTGGCCTGCACTGCTCGCCGCTTTGTCGTTCGTCATTGCCACGAATCTTTCCGACGAGTTGTTCGTAGATGTTTTGGCAAGCTATCAGGCTATGACGAATGTTTCTGGGATGCTGGGTCTCACCACACCTCGAGATGCATTCATCACAAGCTTGGCCAAATTCTCCGTTCCCACACGGGTAGTCTCGAGTCTGGACTCCTATACCGATCCACAGACCCCGCGCTCTACAGCGGCTTCCATTTCGGAAAACCTTGGTTTGAGTCTCAGCGGCAGCGGTGCTCCAACCTCACCACCTGGGTTGTCCGAACGCAATCTCGCTTGTCTAAAGGTTCTAATCTCGAGTGCGATGTTCCTCGCCGGAAGTCTCGGCGAAAGCTGGTTTGGAGTCCTGGAAGTGCTCCAGAACGCAGACTACGTGTTAACTAGCAAAGGACTTGGTTTCGGGGTCGCGTCACCTGGTAGTAAAGCTGGGGCGTTCTCGCCTGGGAGGAGCGGCGGTAACCCACCTAGTCGATCGGTGTCCATGTCCATGTCTACATCCGGGTCAGGATCTGGGCTTTCTTCGACGGGGTCTTCACATCCTCAGCAGTCTATAGCCCGTCATCCTCTCCTTGTAGATCTTGACGCAGAAACTATGCTAGGCGCGATGCAGCGCCTCTTTGACGCATCGAAGAGTCTCGAGGACGGAGCGTTCAAATGCTTCGTGGACGCACTGTGTAAACTCAGTGCAGAAATGATTGGGATGCAGACAGATGGAGATGGCTTAGAAATTATTGCTGAAGATGGGAGCGTAGAAGAATTAAGCAGTCTCGGTACTGCTCCTCTTACGGATACCCCTCGTCGCCGGAGGGTCAGTGGTATACATCTTCCAAGGACGTTGGTACGTGCCATTTTGACCTTATCAGATCATGTTTTGATAAACGTCTGGTGGTTTTATAGCGAACAGGCGATTTCGGTATCAACAAGCTCGGCGGGGTTGTCTCTTTGAACATTCATAGATTGATCTATCGATCTCCTGACGTAGCTTGGACCACAACGACCTCCCATCTTCTTTCTGTTATCCGTCTACATAGCGCCCCGCCTCCTATACGTATACAGGCCGCGCGAGTGCTAGACGAGATTCTTGTCGTCGTACCGCGTAATCTTAGCACTGCAGGAGAGTTACAGTCCCAGGTCCAGCAGCGCGTGTTGGATGTACTTTCACATCAGGTCATGCCGGACTACACACCGACTTCTGCGATGACAAATGTTGGCACCATGGTAGAGTTGAGACGGATGGGCCTCGAGACGTTGCATGAGATTCTACAGGCTTCCGGGCATACACTAGTCGTTGGCTGGGAGACTATATTCTCCATGCTAGAAAGTGTTTGTAGGCCGGCACCGCCAACAAGGTCCATCTCAATGGACTCCATGGCGAGCCCCTCGGCTTCTCCTAAGCTTCGTGCCAAACCGGTTCCATTAGGGTTGGGCGTACCTTCTGAGAAAAGCTATTCGACCCTGATTAAGATTGCTTTTCAGTCACTAACACTTGTTTGTGATTCGGTCTCTGAGCTCTCTGGTGAGCATCTCCGGCTATGTATTAGCACGTTGGGCCACTTTGGACGGCAGGCGAATACCAACATCGCCCTCACTGCTGCTGCGAGTCTTTTGTGGAGTGTTTCTGATGCAATCCAAGCTAAACGCAAGGATGCTGAAAAGGAACCTGAATATAGTGCGCTATGGATGTTTTTACTCCTTGAAGTGTTGGGCCTGTGCACGGACGATCGACCGGAGGTTAGAGACGGTGCCATACAGACCTTGTTCCGGACCATGCAGTTGTATGGGGCTACCTTGAGTTTACAGACGTGGGATGAATGTATCTGGAAAGTTACATTTCCACTTATTGATTCTTTGTCGTCAGAGATCCGTCATCGCTCGGGACTTTCAGAACCGGTAGAGGGTGCTGGGAGTAGTGAACAAGCATGGGACGAATCCAAAATCCTCGCCTTCAACTCTATTGGATCAATATTCCACGACTTCCTTCCCTCTAAACTCGTTCATCTCGAGTCTTTCTGCAAGGCATGGGACATCTTCGTGACAGTCGTCCAAGACTCTGTCCTTCTTGATAACCGGTCAATTAGCACTCCCGCTCTAAGAAGCTTGGAGAAGGCAATCAAGGCGTCTTTGGCCTCCGTCTTCGATGCAAAGGAGAAGGTGACCGAAATGAAAGAGCGTGTTTGGAGTGCAGTAGAATTGATTGGGACTGCAGTTTCACGTAGGTATGCGGTACAGTCTCCATCAACCGAGTCGCCAGCACTTCCCAAGCCTTTCACTCAAGAGAGCTTAGTTGCTTTCGTGGATATTATCCAAAGTACCCGAGATTTGAGCCGTGCAATAGATGGTGCTGAATGGCCTCTAAACCGTCTGACTCAGTTGATGGTCATCTTGAAAGGCGCGTAAACCAAATCGTATGCTGCTTCATGTTACTGACCTCACTTACAGGAGTCTTGACTTATCCACATTCATCTGATTATCGACCCGATATCGATGCACTACCTCCAGTTCAGGTGTTGTCAGTTTTTTTCGTATCTTCGTGTCAATCTAAATCCGTTCCAGACAGTAGTGATGACCACCATTGGCGGAATCGATCTGTCTGCTCCTGGGGCTCCATCCCTTATTTTGCGAGATTTGTCAGAGTTTTCCACTCTGCCTTTCCTTGCTGGGTTTGACGTCCCTCCGGAACCCAAGACCCAATCGCCCCCAAAACGTATCACATATATTGCCCTAGCCAAAAAGACCATGCCCAAGCTTGTTGAGCTATGCTTGCAATTCAAGGACAGATTAGAATTATATTCTGAAGGTACTTTGGAGGCTGTCTTGTCTGTGAGTTGATACCTCTTTTAGTGCTTGTTGGTGATAACATTCTAACTCGGAACATAGGCATACTCCATCCCGGTCAAGTTAAAGTACGACTGTCCTTCGCCATCAAAATTTGGAAAGGACTTGCCACTATGGAAAACTGCCACGAGTTGCTTCCTACGCATTGTCAAGGAATGTTCTCCTCAGATCATTGCACACGACGAAGGCGAGTTTACCATAGTAACCAGCGTATCTTACTCACGTATACATATATAGAGTTGTCGGATGAACGAGTGGAAGGGATCTGGCGGCAGATCATCGACGTGTTCCGTGGAGGGATATTGGCAGACTGGTGTGTACTGGTTTGATTTATCCTTGGTTTTCTCATTTCTTTCTTTCAAGTTCCGCGGCCGAAAGCTTTTCATTGGATTCTCAAGAAGAGGAAGAAAACTTTGACCTCGCTCTTATTGCCGCCCTCGAAATAGACGTCGTACCTCACCTCGGAGCACGTAGGATCGCTGACTCAGTCCTCACGCAGCTGGCTAAAGTGCTGGCTCAAGGAAGTCAGCTGTATGGTTCTGAGAGTACACTGGGTCCTTTGGAAGACTCTGATAGGACATCGCAGGGATCGACTCCAGTCGATGCGGATTGGCATAACCTATACGGAAGTACCAACCTAGGACCTTCCCTTCCTCGGGAGCGATTCTCTTACTGGTGCTTTGACTTGCTATTCTTGATCTGCTCGAATACAACACAAGGTTCGTGTTTTTTTTTTGTTATTAATGGCTTCATAACAATTCTTTCATGTAGAGCAAGAGAAGTCCAGGAAGCGCCTCGCGGCCTTGAGTTTACCTGCCCTTATGAATCGATGTCGGACGACGATGATTCGATATGTGGCAGATGAAGCTTTGCGAGGCAATTTACCTTTCCCTAGGTGTGTTGGCTGTTTGATTCCTGAAACCTCTGACTCAATAATCTGCATAGGGCCCGCGAAGACGAACTTCTATACGTTCTGAGGAAGTTGCGAGAACTGCGCCTGTGGCCCGGGTCTTTATGGGCCGCCCTGTCAAGTGATCCGACGAAACACTGTTTGGAACAACCTCCGTTCGAACCAACAGCCTCCGAGTCGCTATCATCTTCGTCATTGATATCAGACGCAGTTAAGCGTTCCTCGGTTGGACATCTGTTCCACTTCTATGGTTTGTTGTGCGATATAGCCTCAGTGCCTAGACGTACACCTGAGGCTTGGGTTCATGTCAGACCCGTGTCTTTAGCCTCGCAACACTCTGGAGAATCTAACCTCAAGGTAAATGGAGAGACGAAACCGCAGCTGGAACACTTGGATGCACGTTTACTAGCAAGAGAATGTCTAAAAATTGTTGGCACCGAGATGGGCGTACCATAGATTTTGTCTACCATGACGTACACTAGACTCTAGTAATACAGATGGGAAGTACTGCAAACAAAAAAGAGTAACCGAAAGATAGTTAAGGAATACTCACGAGTGGAGGATATATCCGGTTGTTGATACAGTCGTAAGGCTCAAATTATTTTCAAGGCTTGAAATCTTTCTTGTGTCATCAAGCAATTTGACAAGCCGTGTCGATTCACATCGACTACCAGTAGAACCCTTGCGAAATTCTTCCAAAGAATTACCCTGAGTGCCTTCAGAATACAACGAACTTCATTCAACGCTTTGAACGCTTTGGCTAATTGTAGCTGCTTAAGGACAGTTTGAATGCCGCCAGGGTCAGTAGGTGGTAGTGGTAGTGGTAGTATAACCGATGTGCCAGTCCCATTCAGAGATGATGAGTACTATTCTCAAGTCCGTGCGCCAGTGATTTAGGGTTTTGAGCTCTTTTTTTTCACTCAAGTCGATATAAAATTGAACTGGGAACAAACATATGTGTATATACTCATCAGAACTAAAGTTTCGCATGGACATAAATAAAGTATACATACTCTCAGAAGTGCACGGGTGTAAGCGACTGAGGGCATCGATACAGGATATCTGAGTATAGATAGGTATTCACTTCGGGGTACATAAAAGCTCGAAAGAATGAAATAGACAAAAAAACATAAGGAAAAATACTATGAGGCACCTCCTCTTGCAACTAGTTGGGTCTCTCATCTGCTGTACGTCCTCGGCACATGATGTATCCAACACGTTAGTCCAGACCAGTGGGGGGACCTATGAATGTAATATTTACAGTGTCTCCCTCAACGATAGTCGTAGTGATTTGATCAAAGAGATTTAAGCTGACGAGGTCGACGATAGTAGCATCTACAGGAGTTTGGACAACCCCAGAAGAGCTCGAAGCGGAAGCTCCAGTAAATACAACAGTATGAAAGTCAGGGAAGTCGATGAAGTCGGAGAAACCCTGTTCGATGATCCACTCCGCGCTGTTTTGGCACAATTCGGTTGTGGAGGTTACGAATTGAGAAACCGTTATGTTTTTGCTGTTATTTGTGACCGTCAATGTACCAGAGGTGGGGGTAGAAACAGTCGCTGACAAAGTGACAGAGTCACCCTCAGAGAAGGTGATATCGTCTGAGTCGAAGTTGATGGCACCAGCTCTTTGGAACATTTTTACCGTCAGGCCCGCTTTTGAAAAAAACAAAACAAGCTGGTAACTCACGGAAAAAATTCGTACTGTAATATATGATCAGTTCACGTATCATTAGAGAGAATGTGGTACTTGCCCATGCAGTGTATGTGACAGTGGTGTTTAAGACACATAAATAGATGCCAGTCTGCAAGATGGCGGATTCACAATCGTTGTACCCATCAATACCAACCCAAACAGAAGCGCATTCTGTATCGGGCTGGAAACGCGCCGTAGGAACAGAGAGCACAAAGTCGGCTCTGATAGACGTATAGGTTCCCTGTTCAAGCTACGTTATGTATGGTAGCGTCAAGAAAGGTGGAAAGCAACTTGCCGTGTCTGCAGTCAAAACAGCACCACCCCAGTTTTCGCTTTCCACATCGTCGGGGGAGTTCGCAAAATGCTCCCTATTGGAGAGGGCAACGACAGAGGTGGCGAATAGAGCATGCGCAAAAAAAGTAGTGGAGAATATCATTGGATTGTGTACTGGGGAGATGAGGGGAGAAGAGCGAAGACTTTATATATATGCTGCACCTAAGACAAATGGAGGACTCGGACTGTGATTCAGAGAGCAGACTCGTCCAGCTTGAAGACATGAAGCCAAAAAAGTGTCGTGTAGCCTGTGGCTCCGCCGTTGTATGTAGCTTCTCCCATCCATGTGCAGTCCATGTAAATAACGAGTTTTGATCTGTCCTAATACAATGATAGAGCTGGAATGCAAATCCAACTACATATCACTCCGATTAACCGATAAATGCTACGAATCGGAAAGAAACTCAAAATTATTTGGGCTGACTTGAATTCAGCTTCCGTCTGCTCCGAAACCACCATTTTTGATACTTACTGTAATCATTTTGTGATGTCGACCTACTAGCTCTTGGCCTAACTTTATTGTGGTTCTCATTTGATGAACATCCGAACTTTGCTGAGCTGTCCCAGTCACGTCCTTAGCGATCGACTAAGTCCCAGAATTTTGATGTCATTTTGGCGGTTCATACAGTTGTTTCGCCCTTAGTTGTTAAGTAAGGTATCGAAAAATATGAGCAGGACAACCTCAAACCTAAACCAAACAAGCTTTTGTCTGGCAAAGCGATGCTATACAGAAAACTTAGCACCTCCACAGCAACTTTGAACATGAATCAGGGTCTTCGAACCTTCTCAAGCACACAAGGTTCAAATAAGTACCTAGTGAGCCTGTCTGATTTTGTATCACGATATTGCAACAAACCGTAACAATCATTTTCTCTATATTTTTTGCAGGATTTGGACCTGTCGAGCTTTCGGGATATTTTGCACTGTCATTGTTCTTCACACGCAGTATCGCATACTGTCATGAACCCTCGCTAACTTCACTACGCTGTCTTCCTGCCATTCTTTACTATGATAGAGCCCGCACATGTAAAATACTTCGGGATCACTCGGAAAACATTCGGAAAGTTAGGGAATACACCCTAGCCAATTTAAGTAGATCTAGTTCGAAGGCAGTAATCAGATATCAAAAAGAAACTGCAGATGATCCCGCTTGATTTTCGAGACGCGGCTTGACACGGTGTTGAATCAAACATAATCACTTTGTCACTCACAGTTATCTGATTGCTAGTGCATTCAAATCGACCAGCACTTTCTCATCCGATTGTTTTCCGAACCATCCCGCTGTATTACGATATATGTTTAACAGCGAGCAAATGGCAGTCGCGTCAACCCGTCTTGGACCGTGCTTATGTGCAAAACTTACCGAGACTGCCGGGTGTGTAGGCACGTACTAAACAGATTAGTAGTATCGAATCTACTATGTTCGATACTAGATGAATGCATGTTCAAGAACTATATTCGATACTAGATGAATGCATGTTCAAGAAATTCCTTGAAAATCGTTGTCACCGAGTAATAACTGACCATGTAAATAATATAAACAAACAAACAAACGAGAGCTTGAAGAATTACTCAGCTTCAAGTTGACTTATGCGTCCAAGAATACCTACCGCCAAGATTAAACTGTTCTTCGCCCATTCCTCGGAAAGAGAGACACGGTTGTTGTTGTACACCCTGACCGGGTACACAACCTCCATCAGGAAACAACAAAATGACTACATGCACATGCACTTGAATTATGTAGCTGTCGTAGGTTCCAACCAAATCTCTGTAGTGCTCTGTAGTTAGTGTAACACCTTGTAGTGCCTGCACATAACTCCGCAAGCACTTGTAGTTGACTAACCATTTCTACATAGATCTATATGCAAATCGATAGCTCCCTGGATGGTCCCTGTGGATCAGTGGAGCTTATGTATTTGATGCATGGATGCTCATATTTGATGCTCATATCGATGCCGCTCTTCGACACCGCTATGATTCGACTTTGACCGAGTTTACTTAGTTATTATACTAGATAGTATATTATTCAGTGTCTCATATTTTAATACTGAGAAGTATGTAAGTGTGTAAATACTAGGTTGAACTTGAAGTTTCGCTAAGTGTTTGGCGCCGGGTCACGTGTAACTGTATAGTCCTGATTGATTATTCTTCAGGGTTATTTTTCTCGTTCCATCTCGTTCTCAACATGGTTGCGTCGCCGACTCTGACAAGCCGTGTTCCTTCAAGCTCAAGCTCTCCTTCAAGACTTTTTACTGCAACTTCAATCCCAAGATTATCTCAACACGTCTACTTAAATGGTGCAACTCCAAGATCAAGCGCCCTTCAAGGTTTTTTTGACTGCAGTGTAACAAGCTACAACGTTAAGATTCGCAACTACAACATGTCAAGATTCCTTTCCAAGGCTGGCCTTTTCAAGCTGAAGTGATTTCATTAGGTGGCAATCGAGAATCTTTGTATAGGGACTCGGGAGGGTATTCAGTTAGGTGTGTATGATCATTTCTTCTTTTCACTGCCTAACGCTAACATATGTTGTAGATTCTAGGCGATGTATGACGCGCGCAGCGTGCAAAAGCAACGCACTTGGAGTTCTTGCGGTTTTTGTATCAGCGTACAAGTCTCTTATTCACGTAGACCTAATCATGTATTTATTCAATTTAGCGGAATTGTATTTTATTGTATCATTATCGTTGTCTGTTTTTAAGCATCTCGTCTGCCAAGGACACCTGATTATCTGAGTTCCTTGCAGCCAATGTTGTGCTAAGGATGCTACAGAGTACTTATAGTGGGCAGATACATGGAGACATGCCTTATGCTATGGTGACTACAGAGCACTACTGGGCCATAGCTGATGTACTCCAGATAACTATGTAGTACTATGTAAAGGGGGACTTGTCTACAGAACTATGACTACTACCAGGGCTACATAGAACTGTGTAATCATGTCATTTTTTCCTGATGTCCCCTTCTCGCCCGACCCAATCGTAGTCGATGAGCTGACATTTCCACCGGCCACTGGAGGGGCGCACGGGCACATTCGTGTCACGGAGATCGCCATGAACAAAGCCCAATCCATGAAATTGGCATACAGACTTTGATCGCATTCTTGCAAGATTGTTCGAAGTTGACAAATTCACCGCATGGTTTCAGCCTCCTTTCAAGGTTTCCATGACCACCATCCACCAGTGGGATTGGTAAAGTTCGACAGAGCTGAAGTCAGGTTAGATAGCGCTGCTGCGTTGTGCGCATCGACTCCATATCGCTATATCCAAGTTCAACGTAATTGTTCGTCCTCGGTGCGAGCTGCACGTACGAAGTGGATCTGGCTAACGCGCTCAATATGGTCAAACAAACAGTGGTACTAGAACAGGGGAAAGTAACTTATGTAGTATGACAAAGTCAATCGCGTGGTCATTCGGCGTCCGATAGCTCCCACGAACCGAGTGGAAGATAGACCGGGGGGCAGCCATGAATTCAACGAGAGCCTGCATACGGTGTCAAACTCGTGGAAATAGAGCAGAATAGAGGACAAGAGGGGCTTTGCATATAGTTCCCCCGTATTTACAGCACCAAAGGCCTGCACATTTGGGCCTGTAACAGTGAGAATCAACACAAGCACCAGAGATGCTGACGACGTACTGTGGTGAAGGACGAAGAGCGAGAGAATCCTTGTCTTTCGCCAATCACCCCATCCTTAACCAGGGATCGCACGCTATGCAGGTAATAGAGCACAAGCCGAAAGCGAGCGTTGGCTTCCAGTTTGATTTCAAAAGGATCAACAGGGCCAATTCTGGCCAATTCTCTTGCAACCAAGTAACTGGGACGGCAGCTCGTAGATTTATCCTCCCGTCCCTTTTGGTATGGAAGAAAGTTTGCCCCTCCACCTGTAAGCGAGGGAGCCAAATCTTCGTCGAGAGGTGCAAAGACAATGTTTTGTCTGAATTCCGCGAAAGCAGCTTGCAAGAAGGAGAGTGGAATGGGATGGTAGTATTGATTATTGGGCCGCGCAGTAACGAGATGAGATGGACTGTTTCCTTGAGAAAGGTAGATCTTGGAAGGGGTAGGCGTTTTGAGGCGTTTTGAGTTGTCCCGATGCGTTAGTTTGGTCACTTTATCCTGCTCCTCATTCAGCCGTTGATACTAAAGATGAGAAAGACGGAGACAAAGACAGGATGTTCCGGTGGAATGGAGACGGGAAAAGGCCCAGACTCCCAGATATGCCAATAGCAGGTATAGTATACAACAGGCGGTCACTGGATAAACACGATCCTAGAGAGTATTCGCATGAGTATACTGCGTCGGAGTTTCCGCTACCTATGCAGAACAATGATTACACACAAAAAAGAGGGCAGAAACGACGCACTAGAAGAACCCATTCGTCAAGCTTGGAAATCAGGATATTTCTTCCGAATGAAAGCAACGAAGGAACGAAAGCTATGCTCGGAACCACCAAATATGGAACGTAACTGTCTGTCGAAACTTTCATTCATCCAATTTCTCGTTCTGAATACCCGCGAACATGTATATGAGCTCATCTGTCATGGTGGTAATAAACGAAAATGGTGAGCTCACGGTCCGGCATAACCGTGGCGCTTAAATTCTTCATCGATCCAACTTTTCCCTTTTCCTAACCTTTCCTAAGGCCTAACTCTCCGCCGCAGAGTGTCACATTGAAACCCCGTCGCCAGAACCAACCATTATGCCAGACACTCTAACTTATCTTTGCCAGTCCATTCATCTTGTAATGCCTTCGTTGGATTCCACTTCATAGCCAAACTTGAAACCACCGTGTACGTTCTTGATCGAATCGGTCCTTCATTGCGTTGCCAGGCTGTGGTATCATAGCCAACGGAAGATATTGAGCTTTTTCCCCAACTAACAACGATACATCGCCCTCCAACTTTCCTGTAATTTTATCACTAAATCCTTAAGTTAGCGTATTTGACATTCGGCTTCAGCCTTCAACGGTTGGATTGCGCTCATTCTCATTACCGCGGCCGTACACTCGACCCTCTTTACTTCTCTCAATACTCTTACGTATCCTGGACAAGAAATGCTACTAGTAGTAATAGTGGACAGTGATTCAAACAGAGACCAGAGACTGTTTTCTACTATTTACTGCGAGGCCCAAGAGGCTGGCATCTATATTTAACAAAGATAGTAGTATCCATGAACTCAACAGCACACATTAGTGGCGCCATATACGTAGTGTGAGCCCCCGCTGTTCCTTGAAAAGGGACCCCTGGGCCGGTGCAGACCGTTCCCTTCCTTCCTTCCTTCCAGGGGTTCTTGTTGGGAAAGGTGACTTGGGCAGTCGAGAACGTCTTGCAGGCGCAGTATGTACAGGAACTGGAATCAACTCTTCTCCCATCCCAATACTGCTCAAATCACTTCCTTGTGAAGAGCCATATTGAAGAGAAAGGCGAACAATAATGGACGCACTTGCAGCTGGTAACGATACAGGAAAATCGGTATTTGTACCACGCGATGGCCCACAACCATTAGAGCTGGAATTATCGGAGCTGCCCTGAGCGATGTTCTTGATTAATATGGGTTTAGGCATGATATCAATAAAGTCGTTCGAAACGGGACGAGTCGCGACTCCGAAAGTTACGCAATGGATCAAATTCCTTCCACGTTCCTCAAACTCTTGTACATTCGAAGAGGCTGGTTGCCATCCTTTGTCGAGAGGGAGCCCGGTGCATGGTAAGCAATTTGGGTGAAGGAATTCAGGAGTTAACGAAGGACGAATGGCATATATGTGGTCATTAATCGCACGATACTCTTCTGGGTGATGTCCTAAATACACTGGCAAGGTGGACAGCAGATGTAAGAGCCAGCGAGAATATGAGATGTTCGATATACAGAGGTTATGGTCCAAGAGATGAAGGATATGAACGTCAGCGTTCTGAAACGCTATTTTATCCAAATCTAAGTGTTCGTGCCTTTGAGATTATGATTAAGAGACCTTGCTATTCGGCACAATAAGGGCGACTTACCATTTGAAGCGGCGACGTCGAAAATCAAAGTGTAAAGACTGATCTTCATACCACACCAGCGCCAATCTCATGCATAGTAGAAAAATTCTCTGTAATGCGATGACACGTTCGTTATCAGAATTCCCGACATATGGAATACTTTTGGGAAAGCAGCGATGGAGATATAGAAGGGCGACAAAAATGGCAGGCGTCGGTGGATTCAAAAGCTGAAATGATTTCGTCAAGCGATATGTCAATGCTTGTTGGTTGAAGGCCGGCTCGTCGAAACCTGCAGATTTTGATCAGAACATTGAGCATATATTTATATGGTATTAATTCACCTGTTACCGGATCTTTGAATCCCAGTTTCTCTCTCAGAAGAATCAAACTTAACCAAGTAGCCAAAGCACGGCTCTCCGAGATATCACGGTGTCGAGGTAGCTGAGAATGAAGCACCCGGGAGTCACTTGGCTCGTAGGTAATCTGAGTTGAGGACTGGAGAATTGGTAAAATATTGTTGATCATTGATGGAACGGTGGTGGGGGATAGTATCGAATAGTCGCTGCAGTGAGCGTTTGTTGAGTCCGCTACCGACCTCATAGTCCCCACTGCGACAAAAGCCTTGGGCGACAAGGAAAGGCACTGGCAAGAGGAGTGTGAAAGACCGGCGGGTGCGACCATGTTCGCAGGGATACGGGGCTCAGTCAACTCAGCTAAAGGTTCTGGCGTCCGACGCGCTTTTCATGAGTTACTTATATATCTAGCTCCATTGTCCAGCAGTTCAAAGAAATCTTAAAGAAATCTTTATAATGGTTGGTCCAGAACAATGATTCCTTAATATGGTAAACTTGACAATACAATGATTAAAACTGAAATCAACGGTCAAGGTCACAGTCACGTGCTACGACATGTTCGCGTATTCATAGGAGCGTAAAGATTTGAAGTTAATGTCCTTCCATCGGTGAGGGGTAAGAAAACGGTACTTGATTTGAAGGGCGTGCAGGGGCAGACATACGACGTCTAGCCTGTAAAGAACGTGGTTAGCGCTAGCGAGTCAATTCAAATATCAAAATTTCACTGCTACTCACATTCGCCATCCAACTTGAAACCTGGCTTATTGAGAGGCCAGTGGCATGGCAAAGTTGTTTTCCTTCCTCCTCGCTGAGATAAGGTAGATCGGAATGACGATGAAGCCAGGCTTTTAAAAGGTCTACAGTTTCCTTTGGAAACTTGGCATTTTGATGTACTATCCGAGATTGTTGTGTGGGCCGAAACTCAGAAGAAGGCTGATGGCGGGCAGAAGGAGGGAGGAAACCTGAGCGGGAAAGATCCTGGATAGTTGATCTCCCGTCTAATGAACGTCTTTTCTGTCTCGCTTTGAGTGGAGGGAGCAGCGTATCTCCTGTTGACTGCCTCCTAGCTTTAGGTAGAACAGTGCGCCTGATAACGTCCCAATTCTCACGAGCTTTAGCCGATTCAACATAATCCGAGTCATCGGAATCGTCGCTGTAATCAAATAACGACTCGGACGATCTAACAAACCTGCTTGTACTGGGTGAGAGAACTGCACGTTTGATGATATCCCAATGGTGACGAGCAGCTATAGCGTAAGGCTCGCCAGAATCGTCGCTGTCATCAAATGGTTCGGATAATCTGTCAGACGTGGTTGAATTTGGTGAACTAGGCCAAGAAAGATCAGAGGTGGCCCAGGAGCTGGAACCTGTTGGTGAGGAAGGCGGGCTAGAATGCCCATAAAAGGTAAAGTCATCATGATTCTTCTGCGACGCATACACGGAGGGAAGCTCTGAAGCTTGAATGGACGGACTTGGAGGTGACACAATGACACTAGGAATGTCTGGATTGGTCTCCTCTGATGAAAGATGGGTGGATTGAAAAGATGTTGAAGTGTTTTGTGTATTTTTTTTCTGTATGTCAATTTTAGAACTGTAGCTATGCTTGAGGAGTGCCTGAGAAGCTGAGCCAGCTGCTTCATTCAGAGCTGGAGTGTTGGCTTTACGGTCCATGTATGCATAGCCTGACGAAAGGAGTCAGCAACATGATATACAACTCGGAAGAAAGCGTCGAAATTACGCACTGCCTAGTTTGACCAGCGTAAACTGCTCTGTAGTGCGACGAATTAGTTCTTGATCGTCAGGCATTTCTTCCTCAGTCTGCTTTATATGCATCAACGAACGGATTTGACCGGTCAGCGTACTTACATCTCGGATAACAGAGGTCCAAATATCGTCGTGAGTAATAGCGACGTCTACATCATCGTTCTGCAAAAACTCAAAGCATGAGAAACACTTCAGATACCAAGGGATCGAATGTACTTGATTTAAGATCCATCTGTTGATCACGTCGCAGGGATGATAGATCTATGTACACGCAAATTGCAAGAAAGAATTGGAACACAAGCAGAATAACTTACCCGACATTTTACAGGGATACTGGAATCGCCTTCATCATGAGTTGAAAGTGCGCCAGATGTGAAGTAAGTTTTCAACCACGACGTCGTCGTCGTCGTCTGGGAGATGGAGGAATTGATTATCTTCGGTTTTGGTAATAATTCATCGGAATCTAGATGAGCAGTGTAGGTAACATCTGTGCCAACATCTGTGCCAACCTTTGTGCCAACCTTCAAGCGCGACTGTGGCACTTGAACAGATATCTTGAAACCACGCAGAAACACACACCCAGACTGATTTTCATACACGTCGTCAGAATCGCTCAATGCTGAGGCAGCAGTACAGGAACTGAACCAGTATTCCAGTGGCTTCCCCGCCTCGTCGGGTTCACTGGGTACAAGATCCAAGGATATGTGTCCTGGGTTAGCATCAATAAAAGATGCTACTCCCCATGCCCGCGCTTTGTCACAGCCAGTAACTAGATAGATCGAATTGGCTCCCCGCGCCAGCGGTCCATTGATGTAGGCATACCATGATCGTGCACATTCCGAAGCATATTCATAGAACTTGGAAAATTGTTGATGATCCACTCTCATACCTCCTTCCGGAAGGATAAGCAAAGCACCTTTGGAGGTGGATGAACTGAATGATAAACCGGCACCAACTTCCTTTGGGACCGATCTATCGATGTCAATTGCTTTGTAACAAGTATGCATGGCTCAGGACTGTACCTAATTGGAGGATTGTTTTCAGAGTATGGGATTATAGCCTTGTAAATCCGAGAAGGATTACTGGCGACATGTGAACCCGGCCCATATTCTTTTAAGGAGCCGATAGTGTCATCAACATTAATATCGTGAAGCTGTCTGAAACCTTGGGGAACCCTTCCCTCGTTCACTGGATGATCTTGTGGAAGACAAGCATTAAAGAGATAGTCAAAACCTCCGAATTCATTCAGAATGCCAACGTCTCCAATACGAACACCCTCTCGTTTGTACTCTTCCGGCAGACGTTCGTCGGATTTTGGTTTCCATAGTGGATATCCTTTTTTACGGAGGAGTAGCATCCGCGCATACACTTCGCTTTCAACCAGGGATACTGACTCATCATGGACGACGGTAGTCTCCGAGGGAAGACGAGAAGGATGTCGAGGTGTTGATTGAACCGCGGAAGTGAAAGTAGGTCCGCTGTTAGAGGCGATGAAGATACAGTTGTTCATACCAACATTGGAAGCACCGGTGAAGATTCTGCTCCGGTTCATTGTGAGCTATCAGAGGGCTTTAAGCAGAAAACATACACATACTGAGGCGCAGGAAAAGTCTCTGGCATTGGTGGGGAAGTTTCGGGAAGTTGTGTTGTTGCTGTTAAAGTAGATATAAGAAAAGACACCCATAGCTGTTGGGCATCTTCATCATGTCCCTGAACCCTAAATAAAGATATTTTCAAGGCTCTGTCCCGAAGGCGCTAGGCACAATTTGACAAATTGGTTTGAATGCATAGACTTGGTTATGCTGTTACTATAAGGTTAAGGCTGGTTAAGGTTGATGTAACCGACATCATGATACCAATGGCCGCAGTGGCACCAGTGATGCACGCTAGTAGCAGAGTAGAAATGCTGTCCTCCTGTGGCACATAAGTAAAAAAAAAACAGAATTCTGCTCAGCGCAAGTTACCTTTAGGTTCTACTTCTCAAAATTTGTCGCAGATTGATATGTAACATTTTTCTCGCGAGTTCGAATACTGGAAAAGTCGAAGGGTGCTAACTTGAGCATCCGTTCCATCCAAGGATATTTGCAATACTTACGGACGGTATCCAAGTCTACGAGGAAATCATGTCATCGAGTAAACCGTTTCGCATAGGAGTTATTGCCTTTTCCGACTGGAGGAAGCTTGGCATCCAACAACGGAACGGGAGTGGTTCCGTCAAGGTCTGGAACCTACGAAGCCATTTTTGTAATGAGGAAAGGCGGTACAAGGAAAACAGGTGAATTGTACCTTCCCAAATGAATCAGGATGAAACTCTTGAGGCTCCTTTGCTGCCTGAGCGTCCAATTGGCGTATCAACTATAGGAAACTGTGTATAGCGTTTTTAGAAACTGCTAGCCTCTTTATGGAGAGCCTGGTACTAGATCATCCGAAATAAAGACACCCAGCCCACCCAAGCATCCTTCGACCCTCGGGCATTTCAGAGTATTCATCAAGGCAGCTTCAATGCTGCTCATGACAAAAGGCTCATGTATCTGAAGCATCCGGCAAGATATCAGATTCCAACTCAGTGTTAAAGCTATACTACGTCACTGAAGGTCGCTAATAGTTGAAGTATATCAGCAACCAAACAGTGAATTTCAGTGGGGGGTAGCAGCACCCGACTGTCTCTCGAGCACAACCTGCCAGAACCTGCGCGTTTGTAGCTGCAAGCTCTACTTCAATCGTCCATTAAAATTTTTGGTTTTCCAGCGTTTCTTTTGGCGTACTTCTATGCAGAATCGAGCTAGATCTTGGCCAGTTATATTGTTGAGCTTCCATTGTGGTATATGGTCATGAAACCCGAGATTTGCGAGCACCTACCGGCACCGATTTAATAACTATGTCTTGCGAGTATAAGGGAATATAAGGAAAAGTTTCGTACCGGAAAAAAACAGGCGCCTAATTGCCTTGGTCCACACGCTATTAGAAGCTTAAGACTCCGAAAGAGACAATATACAACCAAGTTCAGTTAGTAAGCAATTGAAGCTGCTCCTACTGTACTCTCTGCTCTCATCTTCAATGACTTGAATGAATCAGCTCGCACAGCCTGAGCAGCTTGGGAATTATATATATATAAGTAGCCGTTTGGCAGGATCAATAGATTAAGTAGTACTGCTTGGCTTGTATGTTGAACTTCAACCAGGTTTCTACAGGTGCCAGTGCGGCTCCGCTCACACCTTCGGTCTCATACATTGATTTCACTTCGACACCGCTCGCAGAATCTTATTCTGGAGCTTACGCTCTCGTCATAGACAACTTACTCTCTTCGGAAGAATGCGAAGACCTCATAGCCCTCGCGGAATCCACCGAACCTTGGCAACCCGCAAAACTTCCAGGTCGTTCAATCAAGCTCGAGGACCAGGTCCTGAACACTAGTTACAGACATAGTGACCGCATACTGCGGTTTGACCACGAAGCCGCCAGGAAGATATACGAAAGAGTACTTCCTTTCGTTGAGCAAGACATTGGGGTAATAAGGGAGGGGAGCAAATGGAGTGGGATTGTTGCCGACGTGGTCGATGGGAGTGTACAAGGGACTTGGAATTTGGTTGGGTATGTCTTTCTGTTCCTTATCTTTTTCGTTGATTCTTATAATTTCTAGTCTGAACGAGCGACTCAGCTTCATGCGATATGGGCCAGGGCATTTTTTCAGGTATTCGAGCAGACCAGAACCCTCGAGAGAGAAAAGTTGTTTACCCATACATATTTCAGGGAGCATTGTGATGGTCGACTTGACCTTCCAGATGGACGCAAGTCACGAGTGACCATCCAAATTTACCTCAATGGCTCTGACACAGATGCTATTGAAGGCGGCGCCACGCGTTTCAAGACCTCAGCATACTACTACTCAGGGCGACGAAGAGAAATGAAACATAAATTCTTGGACGTTGAGCCTAAGGTGGGGAGAGCTTTGATATTTCAGCAGCGAGGACTCGTCCATAGTGGAGAAAGCGTTAGGAAAGGGCTTAAATACGCTCTGAGAACTGATTTCATGTTTGAGCAAGATTGTATCAAACTTGAATGATCAATTGAAGTCCTGTTATGCTAGTCTGTAGCACCAGACTTCCCTTCCAGTGTCGGTTATCCCATATAATACATGGTTTCTCAAGCTGGCAGGCTTTATTTGCAGATGCATCTTTTCAGAAGTTGTTACTTGAGCTCCGTCCCCGGGGCCCCCTGAAAATCCAGGCTTTGAAGTCGCTGAGTCCTATGATAGATGCTATTGGAATGAATGTTCTAGAGATAACAAGTGTACCAAGTGCTTTGAAACGTACATCATGTATAAATTTGTTACACGTATACATACACCAACGAGAAGTCCAGAGAGTAGTCTATACAGTATCGGGTCTGAGTATTATCCATGATTAGCTACAGTAAGTCATAAATAAACGTGAAAAGGTCATAAAACACTAGGAAGCAAGCTGAGATCGCTAGCCAACTTCCGACCATCTAAAGGCCGGGACCACTTATCTGAATCCAGTGAATTAAGCACACGGCGCATTCGCAACTTCAAAGAGAAAGCTTACCAGGACATGCCAAGAAATATTTTTCGAGTGCATTCAGAAATCGTTCTTGATACTCGGCAGGAGGAATCACCGTTACTTCCTTACCGTTGCCAGAATTGAGGCCTTGCTTAGCTTTGTATTCAAGTGTTTTTGCAAAGGTGTAGCTTCCTGGCGACTGATGAGTAACGATAGTAGTATGATCTTGGAGATACATTACCTATAGTGTCGACAAGTCCGCAAGCGATTTGTTTACGTTTCGTGTCAACGCCTAGGAGGAGTCTAAGAGCACGGTCAATCCACGACTTATCAGACATCGCTGATATGTGGCGTACGAGTAATCCATGATATTGCTTTTTGAGAGGAATTCAGCATCGCTCTTGATAGCTTCACGCAGGACAGCTTTCGAATGGGGGCGAACAAGCGTCAGGGCTTGTTGTTGACCTTCTCGCAGAGTTCAAAGTCATATACATTAATTACAACGAAACGCACCTTCAATCCATTCGCCGTCGAAGAGTGTCTTGGTAGTTTGTCCAGTGGTGTTATTCCCAGCTTTGACTTTCCGGCCTTGGATACCCTTGAGGTCAAAAGTCTTGTCGACGTTCTGGTTATAAAACAAGTTTTCCATGATCAGCAAATCCACTTTCGATTGTACGGCTCCGGTTTCCAAGTTCCGAATTTCGATAGTATAGAATCCAATCAACTTTGCAAGAACCGTGGCTTTACTTGCTGTAGAGTCCAGATATCGAAAGTAAGAGGGTCCGAGCTCAATGAGCACTTGCCTACGATAGCTTCGTTAGCGAACAACCCAAGACTAGGCCAATAGCTTACAGATCAGCCACATTCCAAGCATTCACCAGAGTCTTGATAATGAAACGATCATCGGCAGTTTTCCAAAAATTAGACTTGCTCTTTCCACCTTCGGCAGACCAATTCGTACTCTTCGATAGGCTTTCCAGAAAAATGTTATCAATACCGCACCGCTTACGAAGACTGTCGAATTGTTTGGCATAGTAGACTGTGCAGCTAAACTTGAGTCGCTTGCCAATGGTCCAATCATACTTGATATGCGGACGTTCATCGATAGCATTCACTTCCCCTGAAAGTAGTCCATGATGATTAGAGCCGGCAGAAAGAGGCCGGGGAATCTGAGCTGGGATAACCAGACGCATGGCGTTCGTGATACCACTTGTGAATGAGCCGAGCGGAGATTTAGCAACGACAGGGGAAACAGCTTCACTTTGTGGAGTTACTGGGATCTCAGGCGAAACAAGCACGGTATCACTTCCAGTGAAAGAAAGTACGTCGTCAGTTGCCAGGGGCCTCGACACCGTATTTCGCTTGATGGTTGACGCTTCGGATGCAGTCCAAGGATAGTTTCCAAGGAGGGATGAACCAGGCCGGGATTCCATAGTCCCAGATTCAGCAGAGTCCAGCTCGTGCAACATACGATGTACATCGTCACCATTGCCGGATAGTCCACGGGCAACTTCACCCTCAGCCTCCTGCTTGCTCACTTGCACATCAGGTTTCGCCCAAGCGGAAGGGGGAGCCCCATTGAACATTGACGCACGACCACTGCCAGCCAATAGTTTGGACGTCGAAGACCCTAAACTAGCAAAACGCGAACCGGAGAGGATACTCGAGTCGGGTGATTTCTGTCTAAGGACTTCCCGGATGGAGAGAAGGGAGGTAGCGTCGCGAGGGTGCTCTTTCCTGCTGATAACTGCAGAATACGCTTCGGGTTCATGCCAGATTACATCTTCCTGGTCAGGATCAGGTTGAACGAGCGCAGATGTGCGGAAGAGTTTGTACCCAGTTGCGGTTGCGGCGGAGAAAAACGAAGAGGCTGAGGTTGAGGATGCGATAGGTGTATCTGGAGAGCGCAGATCCGCAGTCGATGCGGTACGAGTGACAGACATGGAGGCGAGTTCACGTTGATAGTCCGGTGTACTAAAGAGAGGAATTAGACTCGATTAACAGACAAGCATGGTACTTCCCTACCTCAACGTGAACGCAATAATACTCCCCCAATCGTCCTCTCGAACAATGATGTTTCCTCCAGGTACAACATGACAAGTCGAGCTCCACCACTGCGGTTCCGCCGCGCGCAACTTTTCCGATGGATTCAGTTGATTCGAATCGTCCTTATCGCCCCTACCGCTCTTTTTCTTCTTACCTCCTAAATGTTTCTTCTGCCACGCGATTAACCGCCTCTCAGCCCCACGAGCGGACGAGAGAAATGAACGTCGTACTTCGTTCAGCGATGAAGCTGGGACCTTGGCCAGTTGAGTGTACAGACTTTGTTCGGTACGGTGGAAAGTTTGTCGGAGGTTGAAGAGGAGCTCCATTGGATCGGCGGATGTGCTTTCCGTTGAATGGATTGAAGAAGCAGATGAAGAAGTGGTGACGGTGAGCTGAGAGTCTGTTGATGTGGCGGAAGCGGGTGCACGATCCATAGGAAGGCGAGAAGGTGTTGGTGTTAAAGAGGCAGAGGACATGGAAGAAGATGTAGGCGGCGTAGGGAGATTTGGTGCTGTAGAAGAAGTGATGGGTTTGACGAAATAATCTTTGGCAATGGTACCAGAAGTCTCTGGAAGACCGGATGTCTTGGCTTTGGGTGTCTGGTGTTCTTCAGGTTCATCTTCGAATGAATCATAGGCTTCATCTGTAGAAGGCAGTCGAGGTAAAGCCTTTTTGTGAGATATATGGTCTTGCGTAGAGAACTTCTCCTCCTACAATCAAAGCGGTTAAAGAAAATCTTGCGGACAAAACTTTGAACTTTTACTCACTAGTAAATCCATATGGTCAGCCACACCCTCCCACCATGCCTTGATCTCTCGTCTGAGTTTCCTCTTCTCTTCATCGTCTTTGCTACCATGATTCACTTGATCCTCCTTGAGTAAGGACATCTGACTCGTAGATGCAAGTAGGTTCGTTTTTGGATCACGAGTAATCTGCAGTCGTGGCACACGTAGTTCGAAGATATCCTCAACAGGATCTGTCTTGAACGACACCGTATATTCCTTCCTTCTCAACCCGCCCAACACAACAGCCTGAGAAAAATGGCGGACGATGCTGAATCGTTCGGAAGGTAAACTCGACGCGGAGGATGAGGGGCACTTGGTATGTTCGCATAACGTCGGAGAGAGGTTACAGATGAGAGGCGAATATATCAGGAGCTCCATGTATTTCGCAAACGAGAACAAGTGCGCTCCGTCGCTCAATTCGTTCTTTTTGGTCTCCGCGCCACATATCGAACAGCTCTCCCAAACGGTGATTGGCTTAGCATCGGACATCTTCCTCTTTTCATCATCGGCAAGGGTAGTGGGATCTCCATTCTCGATATTGACGGTGATCCTTACTCCACCATGAATGAATCTTCTCTCGTGCTTCCCGATTGGAACTTCGCAACGTTTTTCCGAAGGCGGAGATCCCAATCGAGCTGGGACTATACCGATTCCGCCTCTGGGCTCTGGCTGAACGGCGGATCGAACTCGGCCACAAGGAACGTCGGCTTGGTCAATCCATTCTGTGATCATGTCGCCCAAGCAGTGGTCGTGTCCGAAGGAATCCTGGCGGCTCTGGGTCGTGGAATAGTATCGATAAAGTAGCCAATGAGGCTGTTCACAGTTGGTGTGGGTAAAAGTTGGTTTAGGAGGCTTGTTAACGTTAGAAGAGTCGGAAGGGTCGAAAGATGGGGATGACGATGATGTTTCTCGAGGTAGTGACAAGCTCGAAGATATAGACGAAGACATTGATGCTTCAGGGCTGAATTGCTCGGGGGAAACTCCAGTAAGAGGAATATGGCTCGATACAAGAATTGAGATTTCCTGCTGGTTGATAAACCCGCATATGCCAGCCATACCTTTTCCCTTGTTCGCTTTAGTCTTCTCTGGATCCATGTTCTCCGGCTCGAGCGCGTCCCATCCCAATAAACTGTGAAGCGCAACCCGTTCATCGCCTGTAAGAAATATTTTCTTATCTGGATTTGCCTTTTCTTTTTCAGCAAGTCGCACCAGTAACGTCGGCGGATCAAAGACAACGCCCGCAGAACTCGAAAGCACGTTCTTTTGAGCCTCGATACGGGACAGTGTACTCGAGTAAGGTGAAGGGGTCCGTTCCAGAGGCGTAGCTAAAGGTGGCGGCGACAGGAAGGAGAATTTCCTAAATCGACTGGCTGCTTCCTCCATGGAATAACGGCCTGGCTGCTCCTCGCTTACTGAAGGGAATGGAATCAGGTCCAACGACGAACGGCCTGGGACATCTCGTATCGAGGTTGCCCGTCCAAAGGACTTTTTGGAAAAGAAAGAGAAGATACTGCTTGGGATAAGTGAGTTTCGGTTACCCGATTTGCGAGAAGAGGTGCTGCTGGTACTGGTTTTATGGTCGAGTAAAGGCGGAGGAGAATTTAGTGGACTTTGAGAGCCATGATAAGAGGACGAGTGTGTGTGTACTCGGACACGGGGACGGGAAAACGTTAGGGGAACATGTGAGTTTGCCAGGAGCTGTTGTTCGAGGAGCAACGAAAGATGAACGTAGATGCATAATTTGAGGGCTTTTGTGAGGGCACGATGGTGCTGAAGTGAAGATACGCCTTTAAATATAAACGTGCCGCCCACAAGGCGCGTCGGCACGTCCTTCGGTGAGGCTACGAAACGAGATGGATGTGAGTTAGCACTGATACTGAAATGTTGAATAACTTACTGTCCCATTCTGCTAGTCCATACAAAATACCTTCTGATGCGTCTCTGTCGCCTGGAACGACGAACAAACCTGACCTGAAGGAGCAGTTCAAAGCTGAAGGAACGACGTCAAATCCAGAATCTTCGTCGGGTTCGGCGATCCGGCTGCCGAGAGGAGCTAGACAGAGAAGAAGATGTTTGGATTTGGGGATACTAGACGGCACATCAGGTTCTTCAGCAACTTGGCGAAGCTGCTTTAAGCGTTCATCAATAGAACTTTCGGTCGATCCGCCAACCTTCTTCCTCTTCTGCTTCTTTGCCTTCATAATACCACTAAACCACTGGCCCTGGCCTACACTGCTTCCTAAATCATCCAATACATCTTCAAACAAATTGGCCCACTCCTCCAAGTTGGTCCTTAACCAATCATCGTCCAGTTCAGACAAGGCGAAACGAATAAACCGCGCTCGATGCTCCTGCGCTTCGACAGAAAGGCGCATAAGATCATGTGAGTTCGGAATCGCAGGAAGAGGTTTACGGTCACCCATTACAGACTGTGGATTTCAGCGTCATAGAAACAGACCAAGATGAGCCACGTGGCGGATCTATCGGGCCGGACCAAATAGAAGAGTAGGCTTTGGTCAACATCTCCCTTGACTGGCATCCAGGCCGAGCATCTTGACCCCATTATGCATGAGGGTCGTGAGGGGTCGTGTGTACAGGCGATACTGTCGCAGAGGAGAATCGGAAAAGCTTCGAAACCAGAGGATGGATGTTATGCGTATACAAGTATGGCAAAAAAAAAAAATCACCCGAAAATCTGAAGGAGCTCCACATCCACAATTCCACCACAATATATCTGGTATCGGGAGCGAGCAGGAGCGAGCCTGGGCGAGCACTGTCAGCCTGCATCAGCCCTATCAAGATTAAAATGTGTAACATGTAACACCCTGTAACACCTCAGCACATTGGATATACGTAGATCAGCGTAGATCCTTATAAAACCAACTTGTGGAAATGTTCCAGTGTAATTCTGCCGGTCCAGTCCTCCACTCGAAATACAGCTTGCTGGCCAATCTGCCCAATTCTCAAAATGCGCTCTCAGGCTCTACTTCTATTTGCACTCATCGCGGGCTCTATTCTTGCTGTGTACCCTCTCCCAATGGATTCACCGGCCAGGCCAGGATTATCGTCACTTGCTGGCGATGCATGATGATGTAAGTGCTTGCTCCGAGCTCGTAACTTACCAGTAGCCTATATAAAACTTATTGTGCTATTTTGCTACTGGCAATCCGAGTCATACTACTATGTCTAACATCTCTAATATACCCACAGAACGATCAAATCATCGTGACCCTCATTAACGGCAAAACAGGTGAAATATTCGAAGATGTAAGTGTTTGCCATCTTTGCTACTACATACTGGGTAATCGTACTATATCTGATACCCATACACTGCCAGACGGGTCCACAAATCATCGCAGTCTACATTGACCCAAAAGGAAGCAAGCCTGCCAGAGCAAACTGGAAAGCACGCGTCTCCCGAGTGATCTTGACTGAAACCTTGGGTAGAACAGTAGCCAAGAAGATAAAATACGAAGATTCATGCGTATATGCACCACGGGACCCGAATGGCCAGGAATGGATTTATTTCAGACTCACAGGATGGGAACACTGTAGTCCATGTGTTGGATGGATAGCAAGAGGTTATGACTGTGAGTACCCCGCTCCACAGGAGCCTCTGGTTTTCCTTGTGTTCTTCATGTATTCTTTGCTAGTTAGGCCTAATGGGAATAAGGGTCGAAGCACTAAGCAGACGTATGTTGGCATTAGCCCAGACCCCCGATTTGAACGCCATGTTATAGGCAGACCCTCGGAGCAGGAAGCCAGCACCAAGGGCTGGACCGAAGCAAAAATGCTGGGGATGCAGGGCGAATGGGAAGCCCGCTTGGTTCAGTTTAAAAGTTACTTTATGGTCAACAACCCCAACCTTGCCACCGTGTTCGTCGACGGCCATGGTGCACACATGTTAACCGGCTCGACAGAACTTCATATCCCCGCCAGTTTTACCCAACTGATCAATGACGCTTTGAAATTGCAGTTTTCAATAACCTTCGACGGTTACTACGATGCAGCGTTTACTGAAGTGGACCCGCACCGGTCAAGTGATTTGGAGTACCGGTATTGGCGTTATTTCGAACTTATTGGAGGGGACCCGGGCTGTACAATCGTGTCTCCATGTTTTGGGTTCTATACAACTGAATGTGAGTACTCGCTCCCAAATCTGCTTTTCTTTGTGTTCCTCATATGGTATAGGCCTCGCCATTGTAAAGCCAACAACACGGCCAAGCCCGCTGCGGTTTGAGACTCTTGGGACACATGGTATACAGTGTGCAGAAATGACAGCAAAGTTTGAGAAACATTTTATGAAGGATTATGTATGGCTCCCTGCTAAAGTATAAGTACTGTTTATAAATGCTCAGTAGTGCAATGACAGTGCAACCAAGTACGGAACGAACGTCAAAGTTGGTTCTTTTTGAGCAACTGCTTATGCTGCTTGTGCAAAGTCCGAGGCTCATAATATAGCAAAAAGACTCCGAAGCATATAGTAGAGATTATTCACTCTCCAAACCTCCTGTCAACTCACAGTTGACGCTAGGAATGTAACCTTGTTCCACCATTCCATTCCGAGGTGTTTGAAGCTGGTGCAAGTAAATCTCGGTGTTCGAAGGACGTGAATGACTGTAAGCACTCCGAGGTAAGCTTGACAACTTTAAGAATGGGCCCCATAAGCCCCCCACATGCCAAGGCTTGACAGTGAGATTTACAACTGATTTACAGTA
Organism: Rhodocollybia butyracea; assembly: GCA_015501585.1. NCBI lineage: Eukaryota > Fungi > Basidiomycota > Agaricomycetes > Agaricales > Omphalotaceae > Rhodocollybia > Rhodocollybia butyracea. Next base: position 30,571 of record JADNRY010000014.1, on the reverse strand, counting down.
CAGGATTTACCTACATCGCGAGTACTTTATTGTGATGTATGGATGTCCTCAGCGCTCCTCAACGCCTACCAGGATCCTTGATAATACGAACCGAACTGGGACACAATAGGTCAGCAGCAGCATCAGCCCTATCACTGGCTATCAGGTTCAAAACACGCGATGCTGTGTGGTCAGGGCCAGTACAATGTATTGGATATATCATATATACAGTAGGTCCTTATAAAAAGTAACTTGTGGAAACAGTGAAACGTTCCAGTGTAGTTCTGCCGGTCCAGTCACTCGAAATACAGCTAGCTGGTCAATCTGAAAAATGCGCTCTGCTCTGCTTCTATTTACGCTCATCGCGGGCTCCATTCTTGCTGCGTGCCCTCTCCCAATGGATTCACTGACAGCCATGCCATGGCCAGGATCATCGGTGCATGTAAGTGTTTGGTCATAGCTAGTCTATAAAAACCTACTTTCCTCTTTTTGCTACTGGTAATCCGAGTCATACTATCTCTGATACTCGCATATTGCCAGGAAGATCGAATCATCGTGACCCTCACTGACGGCAAAACACACTCAAAGTTGGAACATGTAAGCGTTCGCTCGTAATCGAGCAATTTTGCTACTGCCGGGTAATCATACTACAGTATATCTAATGCCCACATTTTTCCAGACGGGTCCACGAAGCATCGCAGTCCGTATTACTAACGAAAAAATAGGCAAACTCCCCGACTGGAGAAGACGCCTCTCCAAAGTGATCTTTACTCAAACCTTGGGTATGAAAGTGTCGGAGAATCCGGTTACCTACGAAGGTTTATATGCACCACGGGACCCGAACGGTCAGGATTGGATCTATTTCACACTCGCTGGATGGAAGGACTGTACCAAGAAAAGTCCATGTTTGGGGTGGATAGCAAGAGGTGGCGTAAGTGAGTACTCGCTCCCTAGGCCGGATTTGGTTTTCCTTGTGATCTTCATCTATTCTTCCTAGTTGGGTCTGATGGGACTAGGAATGATAAGAATAGGCAGGTGTATATTGGCATTAGTTCAGACCCCAACTTTGTACATGATGTAATAGGCAGACCCTCGGAGCAGGAAGGCAGGACTGTAACAAAAACGGTGGGGATGCAGGGTGAATGGGACGCCCTCTTGGTTCAATCTAAGAGTTACTGTATGGTTAACCCCAACCTTGCCACCGTGACCTTCGTTGATGACCGCGGTGCACACATGTTAACTGGCTTGACAAAACTTGATGTTTCAATCCACGGCATGTTCACCCAAGTGATCAAAGACGCTTTACATCTACAGTTTTCCGGGTCGATAACCTTCGAAGGTTACTACGACCCGGTGTTTGTTGAAGTGGACCCGCACCGGCCAAGTCATTTAGGGGAACGGCATTGGCATTATTTTGAGCTCATTGGAGGGGACCGGCGCTGTACAATTGTGTCTCCGTGTTTTGGGTTCTACACAGCTGAATGTGAGTACTCGCTCCTGAATCTAATTTTCTTTGTGTTCCTCATATGATATAGGCCTGGCCGTTGTAATACCGGTAACACAGCCAAGCCCGCTACGGTTTGAAACTCTTGGGACATATGGTATACTCTGTGCAGAAATGATGGCGAAGTTTGAGAAACACTTTATGAAGGACTATGTATGGCTCGTCTCAGAAGAATAAGTATTTATATGGTATGCTCTGTGCAGAAATGACGGCGAAGTTCGAGAAACACTTCATGAAGGACTATGTATGGTTCGTCTCGGAAGAATAAGTATCCCAAGCAATTCTGATGTCGGGATGGGGAGTTTCCCGGATGTAGTTCCTATATGGCAAATACTTAGCAGTATTATGAATACTCTCATTGCGCATTTGACAGTGACAACTATGGAACAAGTCCCGAGCGATGATGCTTTTGAACTCCGGGATACCATAACCAAGAGCCTGAGAGATCAACCGCTAATTACAAGAATGATTGGGTAGCATTAAGTTGTCTCCCGAAGGCAGACTCTAAAACCTCTTGACACTTTGAGTCGAGGTAAGCATTGAGGGCTTTTTAAACCTAGCGAATTCTCGTGCGGGTCTCCGGGGGCACTGATGGTCCTAGGGAGGAGGAGGGATGATGTTTCACGGTTATGCGTTTGCTGTTAAGTTATGGAGAAAACAAGGAGAAAAGGTGGTATACGGGGAGCTTCCGAGGGAGTGGACGGACTCAGATGGGAGAAATGCAGCAGCAGCAGCAGCATATGCATTTACATCTCGTTTCTGAGATTCTGACTCAAGAGTCAAAGATAACACAGCCGCAGTTTCCAAGATCCCTCCTGCAGTGCGTTGTGTCACAGACAGCTGGAACATAAACTCCTGGATGTGAATCCAGATCCATCCGACGTTAGTGTATGATATATGCGTATAGCACTCAAGGAGATCATTAGTAGAGTAAGAGAGAAATCATGTCGAAGAGGAAACAAGGCCTTTATTTTTTGAGCTGACTGGTTACGAGTATAAGACCTGTGCGCTAACGGAACGTGACGCGTACCAACTTCTTTTAAGCGCCATCGATTGTTGGCTCTTGCAATATATGTATTGTCATAACGTTGCTGCTTCTCTCACTATTAGCTCTGCCACTGCTATAAACGTACGTTGAACCTTTGATAAACCCTTTTGAGGCTCTAAACCGCCCTGCGCGGGTCATATCGTGTCATACAAGTTTTGAACATAAATACAACAACATACTTAATTGTGGCGGAAGCGAAGGCTGTATCACAAATAATACAACTTCTCGTTTCAACAAATCTTACTATCTCGCTCGAATTGCACCTACGAATCTTTTGTGTACTCTAGAATCACGACGTGAGGACAACAACAGTTAGCGCAGGTGGTCCGTGCGTTCCAAGTACACGAGGCAGAGGTGTGCAATTTATTTCTCTGGTCTGAAATCAGTACAAATGATCTCGTAGAAACCCCATGCTCCTTGTTTTCCCTCAAATTCCGATATTCTGGTCTTCCCTCACTCCACGACAAGTATCCGCCCTTCTTGAATTGTCATGTCTATTGCCATTAACACATCTTGGCCGATAAATCACCATTTGGATCAGAGCACGATGCATCCGCCGCTTGCGCCACGCAACAACATAGAATTCTCGCGCGAAATGCTCTTCACGGTGCTTGAGCATCTATCAACAGTCATTGGCGCCGAGTTTTCTGGAATGCCTATTCGACTCGTAGCCCATGGAGGCGCCTGCATGCTGCTCCATCCTGGCCTTCACGAGATTGCAAACCGAAAGGAGATGCACCACAGGAGTAGAAATGAAAATCCATCACGTAGAATGACCACGCGAGACGTCGATTACATCCACAGATCATTTGTCACAGAGAGTGTTGGCCGAGGAATAATCAATGCTGGAGAACGGCTACAGAAGTGTATAAAAATTACTGCTCGGCAGTTTCACTTGGGTACAGACTGGATGAATAGCGACGCAGATGTGGCGCTTCCGATGTCGACAGAGTGAGTTTTTCATTATGGGCGTTTCAGACGGCAGGCCACTCATCAAATGATCAAGTCCAACTACGGGGGCAACATTTGACCCAATCTACGCTGAATCGGTGAAAGATAATAACATACAGCTTTATACGGTCTTCGTATCCTCAAACAAGTTACTGACAATTGTGAATGTAACGCCATTCTGGGCAGTGGCATTGAAGCTTGTGAGGTATACCAAGTTTGATCCAGGAGACATATGTCTGTTGTTATTGTGAGTCCCTTCATCATTCATGCATAATTCGGTTACGGATCGGCCGGACTCGATGACATCCTGATGATTCGCACTGTGAGATTGCTAATTTTCTACTTATGTAGGTATGGTACTGTCACTCGTGGAGTGCGATGGACGGCTGAAGCTTTGGAGGGGTGGATACGTACTAATTGCTCTGCAATGAACTACCATAACTGGGACTCTACAAGAATAATGGATATGAGACAGAAGATAGCCCATGCTATTGCGCTAATATCATCAATAGGCAATAGCATAATGTCACAACCTGGTGATCCGTTTCTGCTTTCAGGTCGCCGGGTTTCCCCGGGAGTCGATTCTGGAGCTGTTACAGCCGTTGCGCACTCTGCTGGACTGCATAGAACCCTTTCCCCCGCTTCTATCTCGAAACCCGTACCGGCGATCACAGGTATTCCGTGGGCGGGTCCAGCCAGCGACGCTATCGCCGCGAAAAAACGAACCCCCAGTCCCCCTTCCTCGGAAGTACAAGCCGAAACCCATTCATCACGTCTTAGTTTGAAGGAGTATGACCACGCAACTCTAGACCCTAGACGGCCAAGAGTATCTACACATGTTCGACATACTGATCACCAGAAAGAATCGCGCAGACAGAAGAAAAGGTTTCGCGAGCACCAAAGAGTTTTGCAGAGGCGTTTGAAATACATGCTGCGTTCGGATGAACCAGATGATTCTGACCAGTCGCCGGCATCTGGTGATTCCACTGACACAGAATGTGATTCAGATGGGGAAGCAAACCGTGGACAGGCTCCTATTATCCCCATGATATCTGATTCAGTCCCTCCGCCACTACATAACTTGAACTCATGGGGTTTGACTCCTGCCTTGCCAAATAGTGGGTGGACACAACATTTAGCCACACAGGAGCCCACGGCCATGAGTTTAACTTCCATGTCTGGGAATCCATCTCCTGCTCTACCTGCCCCTGAGCCACCTACGCAGTGGTCTCAAAGTTCCCACTCGCAAATATGGCCTTCAACGCGACCTCATAAACCTCCACGTCGAACGCTGACTAGTCCTCTTCTGGAGCGCCCGCGACGGTAGTGTATGCGAAGAGACCCATATGGATGTCAGATATGTACTTTTTAGCTTTTCATATCCTTAAGTAACTTGTATCAAATGTCAATTTGCCTTGTAGAATAAATCATATGTAACTTGGTGTGTTTGATTTCCGCTGTGAATGAGACCTGAACTCAACAAGGCTAACTTCCTCAGCTGATGTGACGTCACGCGACGTGAATTTAACAGCTGAACAGTGATTTACAGTGAAAGCAGGTGAAAGCCTGCTGATTTTTTTGTGAGGTGAAAATTCAATAAAACATCGGCCACTCAGTCTGCCGGTAAGTACCTATTACTTACTTGTTCTGTAGCAGGTTGATGAACATGTACATAAGTCACCTTCCAAGAAGTCTGCTTTTCCGTTGCCTCTGTTGCTACGTGACCCAGCGGACTGAGTAGCGCGTTGCCCCCTACTAGGTAGTACAAGACCATTCCGAAGATATACAGTAGTTTTCATGTCTAGTGAGTGCTTGAACGCTGGAGACTAGTACAGCTTAAGTACTCTATATAGATCTTCAATCCCGTCTTAATTCAAATGTCTCTGTGTATATATTCGTCCAATAAACCTCTAATAGGCAAGTGCAATGAACATCGCATTCCTGTGAAATATACCACGCTCATTGTACTGATTCAGCGACAACCAGACCTGATGATCTCAGGTGTTTTCACGCCGGCGGCTTTCTTGCTATATTTGAGCTCGATCTGCCTATGCAGCAGAGGATTAAAGTTGGAGATAGGCAGGAAGATAGGCAGATGGTGGAAGAACAGGCGTTAGACTTCATCTATGATGGATTTTTGGATGTCACAAGATTGGCGACTTCAAGCTCTATATTCTGCGAGGCCAAGTACGCTTCTTGACACGCCTAGGACACGCCTTGAGACTAAACAGTATCAATTGTCTTACAGTAAGTATCATTAACCGCCAGATGGGTGGTTCTTTCATGGAACATTAATGGCTGAATAATGAAGATTCTCCATTGCCATGGTCGCTGAAATGAGGGGAGTTGATTCAATCAATTATCGCGATTAACACGAAAGTAATTCATTATCTCACGGACCATGGGGGAGGGGAAAGGTAAGTTTATTAAATGCTTTGCTCCGCTTCCGACTCAAGCCTCGTCTACGTCGTGAAGGAATAAAAATTAAAAGTCCAAGTTCGTGACGACCTGAGACGACGACAGACGACGGGATCATCAAATTCAATCATAACGAGTATCTATTCCAGTCACCTCCAGGGTTCCTGGTAACGCTAGTACATGTGGCATTCATTGCTATATGCGCTCTACGCGCTCTACAGGTTTTCGCATTTATCTCCTCATGTCCTAGCAGTGGTACGAGGCGATATACCCTAGAAAGCCGAGTCTGAAATATACAGCACTTTAGTTTACCTATACTAGGTTTGATTTTTAGGCTAGGCATGACAACTTTGAATGGTTTATTTTGTTTCCGGAAGTCAATAAAAATCTATTGAAATACGGTTACCGGTCGCCTTACGCAAGATCGCGTGTCCTCCACGGCGGCAGATATTTGGTCGGTTGGTAGTGGTTACGGATGCATTACCCTGGATAATACCATCATCACATCCTTCTTCCTTCTTCTTCTCCTCCCTTCTCTTTTGTGTGTGGGTCCTATGTGTTAAGGTTGCATCGGGGGGCCTTCCTTTCCTTTCGTTTCTTTGTTCCTTTCTGGATGTCTAAATCTCCCTTCGCCTCTAATATTTTAAAACCTGCAAGCTCGTCATCGGAGATCCCTAGTACTTCACGAACCCAGACCCACGAAGCTGCTGCTACCGCTATAGAGCCTCATTCCCCTGCTTCCTCGTCCCCCACATTCCTTCATCCTTCGACTTCTGGGACAAGCGTGGCAGGTTCTTCCCGAATACACCCACGAGAAAGCGACGCAGAGTCTGACCAACCGATGACCAAACATTTTCGCGCCGAGTCTATGGGTGGAAGGCAGAGTGACCGTTCCAGCCCTTCGTCTGATTCTCAAGGCGGGATGGCGGATACGGAAGAAGGACTTCGCTCAGAAAGATCTCCCGCCCCATCCGAGCCCCCAAAGAAGAAAAGAACGCGAACACTCACTACGCCTCATCAATCGGCCGTGCTGCACGCCCTCCTCGCGCAGGTATGTCCACCTACACATACTTATCAATGATTAGGCTGATGACAGTGTTTAGTCTCGCTTTCCGACTACCGCGATGCGGGAAGAAGTTGGAAGGGCAATCGGCCTGAGTGCCCGGAAAGTTCAAGTAAGTGATTGTCATACTCATCCTGATAATTCTAACAAAGTCTCTTTTTAGATCTGGTTTCAAGTGTGTGGTCTTGAACGTTTTGAAATCTTGTATTGCATACTGACGCACCATTAGAATCAACGACAGAAAGCACGACGACCCCGTACAAGTAATGAGAACCCAATGACGCGCCCCCCGCAATTTGGCCCGTTTCCTTCTAGGGGGGAAACTGAAATCCTGGACCTGTACCCCATGACCCAACAGGGCTCAGAGACCCACGCTTCTCAACCGCATCCTTCCTACTCGCCCACACATCCTTATATTCCTTCGGCATATACTTCTCCTCCAGGGCTACCTTCAGGACTACTAGGACCAGGAGTTCCGGGGCACAGAGGCACACCCAGACGTCCCCAGGAAACTCCTCCTGTCTCGCCTTCCGTTGGTTTCGCTCCCTCTCACCGTATGAGACGCGAGTTCCTACGACGATCCCCTAGTCCTCCTGGCATGTACAACATTGAGCATCCTCGTCCGGGACCTACACATACTCCCGCATCCACAGCGACATATCGGGATGCCTCAAGGACACTACCTCCGTTAGTATTTCCATTACAAACACACCGAGGTACTTCAGCCGTCCTTCCTTCCCTTCGCTCAGCGCCTGCCAATATGCCTCCGCCCCCGCCTTCGCCTTTCCAGCCGCGCTCTCCCCGCTTCGCTTATAGCCCGCCGCCATCGACTGCAGAATCGGCGGGTGGCTCTTCCACAGCCATTCCGCCGCCATTCACATTGGAGCCCCAACCGCAGTGGGATGACCCTATCTTCACCTCGATTCCTCGAACGGGGTCAAGTAGCTGGTCACACCATAGCTCAGAACGCGGTGGATCTTTATCTCCTCGTCACCTCGAACTCTCGCCTCTCCGTTCTTCGATCGACCGCGGCCACGACCAACAAACCCCCAGAGAGGGCCGGTACGATCCTGTGCGTGCTTCGGCTTCCGCTGTTCCTTATTACCCTCCTCCCAGGCTCGATGCGCCTGATAATGAACAAGAATGATATGATTTTCTGTGTGTTGGTACTTCTCCCCTCTCTCTCTCGTTAAAATTTGGATTTCCTACTCACGCCTATTCACGGACACATTCTTAACGTCCTCAACGACAAAACGTTATTCTCCTCATTCTTTTCCATAACTCACTCCTTAGTTCCGATTCGCTTTATTCTAAACTACTAACTACCTAGCTTCCCCCCTTCCAATTTCCGCCGAAGGGCCTAATCTGTCGTTGACTCTCTTATTGTGTTTTTGACGCTGTTTCCAAACTAACACACACATGATATATTTGTTGTAACGTGTATCTTAAGTATCTCTTAACTGTTTCTTTATAGCGTACCTAGCCAGTGACTTGTTGGATCTTTCTTCGATCTATATACAAATACATATAATGTGTAACACAACTGTATCTTCCCATTAATTCCAAAACAAAGTTATTTCGCATACCGTTTACTATCTAATTAAGGAAGGATACTCTCTAGCCCCTCGCCCGCTTCTCCAACATTCTCAGTTAAGCCCGGGCACGAAGCTCAGATTCGATGCTCTGAGAATCTATAGAAACAGATGATATCGCTGGATCCCCACCCACGAGGACATCGCCGCCCTCAGGCGATGACCTAGGCCCAGACACATTCAGAAACAGACGCCGTTTCTCTTCTTCCAGCTTATGCAAAAGTCGCGTGTTGACGGTGGAAACAGTATTGAGCGGTTCTTTTGAACTCGACGCGTGTGAGCCTGAACTCAATCCACCGCTATTCATTCGCCCTTGGTCCGCACCCACGCGGGAAGTGTGGATAGAGTTTTCAATGATCTTCGAAGAATTCGAATGCCCGTCGGAAGCCTGGTTGCGGGACGAGCTCGAGTCGGACTTTATGGCCCTAGCTACTGGTTCTGTATGTGAATTTCTGATTTCGTTCGGTATAGGGTGTTGCCGGTTTTTTGTATCATGGCGATTAGTATGCGCCGTCATAGATGAAGACAGCTCTGATGGAGACCCCTCTATAACTTTAACGTCGTCGCGAGTCAATCCTCGACTGTCCAAATCTTGGTCTCCAGGTTCAGAATGGCGATGCAGAGGGTGGTCATCTGATACTGACCCCGGGATGGTATCTACACCCTCCAGATGCGTATCTGATAAGCGAGACAGCAAAGACGGAGGGGATGGTAACGAGGGTCGAGCTTGGCCTTTAATTCTGAGAGTATGAGTTGTATTGGCACGGCGAAGCCCGGAGTCAGCTCGCCCTTTTATCCGTAAAGGAGGAGCGTCCCCCATGAGATGGGCTTGAACTGTTGCCTGTAGACTGACATTGCGAGTTGGCCTCTTGAGAAAAGAACTGGGCTCCTGTTGAACTCGCTCAAGAGATGGCTTCTTATCGGCTGTGGAAAAACCCCGTTCCAAAGATTCCCCGGGCTCCTGCTGGGCCCGCTCAGGAGATGACTTCCTATCGATCTGATCCCGTTGTAAAGATTGCACAGGCTTCACCTGGGCTCGCTCAAGAGATGGCTTCCTATCGACCGGTCTCTTGGATGTGGAACGATCCGGTACCAAAGATTCTATAGGTTTCATAATCGCCTGGGCCCGCTCAGGAGATGCCTTCCTACCAGCCTTTCTCTTAGATGAGCGATCCCATTGTAAAGATTCCACAGGCTCCTGCTGGGCTCCTTCAGGAGACGGCTTACGACCAGCCTTTCTCTTGAACGTAGAAGGAATAGACAGATCTCCTTCCAAAGACTCCGCAGGCTCTCGCTGGGCCCGCTCCAAAGATGACTTTCTCTTGGCTACAGAACTGGCTACAGAACGATTAGGACGATCTCGTTCTATGGACTGTGTGATCCGAAATGGCAGCGGGGATTCACGAGAACGGGTAACCCTCTCTACGGGCGCTGAAGGCGACTCCTCTATGCTTGGGCTGGGACGTACGTGCCTGTCAGGTCTCTCTCGAGACGGCGACCTGGGAGGAAATGATCTCCCGGAGGGTGACCACGATAGTGAGCGAGATCTGGAGCGAGATATCCTTCGAGGGAGATCTGTGCGATGAGGAGGAGACCGATTTCGTAATCGACGTCCTTCCCGCTGCTGATTCGGTGGCGGAGACGCATTGGGAGGGGTATCGTACTGCAAAAAGTAAACCTGAGTCACAATATTGGGAGATCACGGTAAGAGAAACGCAAACCTGAACAACGGTATCAAAGACGAATAAATCCTTGTAGGGCGATCGAACGTAAGTATACACCTCTTGAGAAACGTTCAGTATGACGGATATCCCGTATGTTCACTAAAATAAAAATAAAAAAGTCCTCACCATGAGCAAAGTGTTCCGCATTGACATGCCTCCCGCCTTCGAGGTATGGGGTGTCGATATCCAAAAACTCTGCAAGCAGTTTGACCGCAGATTCAGATCTTATGTCTATTGCCTTCATCAAGGATATAGTAAATGTCATCAAGAACTCAACGTCCAGATCCATCCAGACGAGCAACTCTCGCCGTAGAAACGACGTGGTGCGGGATATCAAATCCGGGGAGGCAGCGAATTGGGCTGGTGTTGGGAATGGCCTGAAACGAGTATAAGAGTTGGAAGAAACATGCTGTATATATAGGCCGAGTCAGATCATTGGTTCGTCTGGAAGTATGGAGAAATGAAATATGGACAGCGGTAAGAGCAGAAAAGGTTACACAGACCTTGGCATAGAGATCGTGTCTGTAAATCCATTTCCTATGGGCCAATGCGCGCTCAAACCTGTCGCTCTCCTCTCGTTCCTCTCTCTCGCGTCTACTCCTTTCGCGGACTTCTCTAGGAATTCGTCGTGTACGCTCGCGGCGACCAGGCGCATTCGGTCTGTTAGCCAAAGGTAGCAGTGGTTTCGGCGAAGACGTTCGCAAAGGAGGAAGAAAATGCTTCTGATAGTCGTACCGAGATCGATAGTTGTGAATAACATGATCACCGATGTTTTGCGAGCACAAAGGACACCGACGAGATTGCTCTGTATGAAGAGATAAAACAAGCCGTACTGTAGAAGAAAAAACGAAAGTTGTATACCAGTCCATATCATCAAGCACTGGATGGAGGAAAGAGTTAGATCGTACTGTAGGAGGTGAGCCAAAACACACCTCGAAACAAAACTGGTCATGACTGCAGTTGGGAATCATGGTTCTGTCCGCAACTTGTTGAAGACATACTGCACAATTATTTTCGCTGAGATCCTCTGGAATTTGTTCTTCGTCAGGTAGTTCCTCAGAGCTGAGTTCAAGTTTTACACGTTTAGCCGGAGGTGAACTCATACAGAGCCGCAACGATGGAGGTTGATGAAAAACGGGCGCTAAAATAGACGCTGGTCTCACTCAAACTTGCTCGCCTCATTCAAACTTCCATCTACAAAGTACTACAAAGCAGCTACTTACATACATTCAACGTTCAACGTTGTTTAACCCCTTTGTTTCTTCGACCCTTCAGGCCTAGGTTCCTGTTCTTCCTGTTCTGGCAGTATTGGTCTTTTATTATTATTATTCTTCTCTTGATTCTTCTGTGCTATTACATTTTTCCCCACCAGTGGCACCAGTACCGTTTCCGTTATCGGTACGTTCCATTCTCGATACTTTTCCATAGCATCCTTCGCCAGCTTGAAATCCTTCAAAAAGATGCCGCGCGAATCTTCGAAGATTGCGGTGCCGTACCGCGACCCTAGACTACGTGCAACCGTTGTGAAATCATACTTCCCGTCTTCGGAAAGTTGGGGTGGCCTCAGAACCTCCCAGTAGACTGAGCGAGATTTAATTTCAGGGTGAGCTTTGGTGGGTGTAGCTCGGGTTGTGGGAAACGAAAACCACGCGAAACATCCATCGTCCCCACAGTTGGGAAGCCCGTACACCACTGCAAAAGCTCTATCTGTTGTGTAGCGCTTAGCCGAACCCCGTTGGTATTTGCACACATCACCAGGCAGGTCAGGTCGTTCCCATACATTGTCGAAGGTGACTTGTGTGATGCCTGGAAGTGATTTGAGTACTTCCTCTATCTTGTCCTTCACTTCCTGGTTCTTCTTTCCCTTTCTACTACGAGGGCCCGGGTCTACGGCCGTGATTGGTGACCCGTCCTCCTTGTAAAAGTGTACTCGCACTACTCCGTCATCTGCTGCGTTTTCGTCGGCTCTTTTCTAAACGTACAATTCATAAGTTCGAGATAGCCTGGAGCATGGCGACTCATCTACTCACCTCTAAGGGCATTCCGAATACGCTTGAACACAGGGTGGAGATGAAAAGGACGTGGAGCAGGAAAATGGCGTATCGCATCATGAGGGGCAAGAGGAGATGGTGAAAGAAAGTGGATATGAAGAGTAGTACTGTCGAGATGAGGGTCGAAGATCGAATGGAATTAGAGTTTTAGGTGAAATGTCGATGTCCAGAAAGAAGGTGAAAGGAAGTGGATAGCAGGTATGACTCAGGGCAGGACCGTTGAGACTAGGGTCGAAAATCGATGGCCTCGTAGGAAGTTCTATGTTTTATGTCGACTACTGTCGAGAGCGATGGTGTCCAGCAACAAAGCTCACGAATGGTATCCAACCCGCAGTATGGGGAGTCTTTTCAACTCGAATTCCTTTTAGTAACGGCAATCACTCCATACTCTGCGTACCTCTGCGTACTGACAAATGCCTCAGATGAGCCGTTTCAGGTTGCTGCCCCTGCATTCTCGCTCCAAGAAATTCTTTACGGGCGTCGACGTCAACACAACAGCCCTCTCAAGCCTCAGATGAACAGCACGCCGTAGCTGCCCACCGCAAGCAGATTTCAGGCAAGTAGCAAATGTCAATTACATATGTGTTGTGCAGCAGAAGGCTGCTGAAGAGTGAGCTTTAAACCTCATTTTGAAATTCAGCCCAACCTCATTGCATTTCAAAGCGGTGCACTTAAAAGTTAATACAGTTACCCTTATTAGCCCTTCAGGCTTCCCAGCCCTTCCCAGCCCTTCCTCCGCCCTCTGGAGTCTGAGTCCGTGGCCACAAGATCCAAATCTGGACTTCCACTTCACGTACTTATATCCTTCCAATCTCAACATTGTTTGCTTCAATACCATAATATACATGGGGACTCTTCTGGACTCTTTTGATGATTTCCCTCTTTAGACAGAAGGCACGCAGATCTAATCCAGATCTATCCCATGCCTCAGCCCTGCGCATTAGGTTTTGGAGATAGGTTATGCTAACGGCTTACATGAGGGCCATCACTTATCAGACGAGTCGTTTCAGGTTGTTTCCGCCTCTAAGAATACAGATTATTGATGATTATCGAGCATCGACACAACAGCCTCAGATGAAGAGAACGTTTACTTACCTGTCTACCGCACGTAAATTTATGAAGATCAAATGGCAACCACGATTAGGTTAGAATATGACAGTCGATAGATTTCTACAAAACGATAGTCCGGCAAAGGGGATCCACGAAAGCAGGTAATCTCTGTACGGGCGATGTGCGGGACTCCTCTATGCTCGGGCTGAGGTGTATGCGCTTGTCATGTCTCTCTTGACCTTGAAAGAAAAAGTTCACCCGAAGGGCGAACACGTCAAACACGTCACCGTCACGACGATAATGAGCGAGATCGAAAATGAGACGTCCTTCGGGGCCGTACAGTGCAATGAGGAGACCGATTTTGTGACTCCCGCTGAGTGGTGAACCGGTGAAGCTTTGAAGACGCATTGGGAGGGTTATTGTACTGCGAAAAGAAACCACAGCAGGACCATAGTGAGAGAAGCAACGGCATTAAATAATAAAGAGTCCCTGTAGGGCAATCGAACGTAAGTATATACGCCTCTTAAAAGACTTTTGGTAGACGGGTACCACATATGTATATTGAAATCCTCACCAATGACCATGAGCAAAGCGTTCCGCATTCAACAAGTAGTTTGACTGAAGATTCAGATATGTTTATTGCCTTCATCGATGATAACAAACGTCGTCGAGAACTCAAGTACTCAGTACTCAACGTTCAACGTTCAATATGAATCCACACGTTTAGAGACGACGTAGTGTGGGCAATCAGATCTCCAGCAGATCCAGCGAACTGGGCTGGTGTGGGTGTCGGGAATGGCCTGAAACGGGTATAAGAGGAAGAAACATGCTGTATATATAGGCCGAGTCAGATCTTTGATTCGTCTGGAAGAATGAAAAAAATGATATATGGGCAACAGTAAGAAAAGGAAAAAAGTTAGACAGACCTTGGCATAAAGACCATGTCTATAAATCCATTTCCTATGGGCCAATGCGCATTCAAATCTGTCGCTCTCCTCTAATTCCTCACGGACTGTTCTAGAAATTCGTTGTGTACGCTCGCGACGACCGGGCTTTGGTCTGTTGGCCAGAGGGAGTAGTGGTTTCAGAGAAGACGTTCGCAAAGGAGGAAGGAAATGTTTCTGAAAGTCGTACCAAGATCGATAGTTGCGAATATCGTGATCACCGGTGTTTTGCGAGCACAGACTCCAGAGGACACCGACGAGGTTGCTCTGTGTGAAGGGATAAAACAAGTTGTCTTGTAAAAGAAAAATCAACCAGTCTATGTCATAAAGCACTGGCCGCGATGAAGGAAAGAGTTAGATCGTGCTAGAGGAGATAAATCAAAACACCTACAGAACTGGTCTTGATATTGCACAATTGTTTTCATTCAGATCCTCTGGAATTTGTTCTTCGTCAAGTTGTTCCTCAGAGTTGAGTTCAAGTTTTACACGTTTAGTCGGTGGTGACCGTGAATTGGTTACCATACGATAAAAACAGGCGCTACAATATACGCCGCTCCTGGCTCGATACCGATGCTGGTGGGGTAAATTAAAATAATTATGTAAACTGACGGCGCTCCATTCCCGAAGCATTCTTTGGACTCCGGAACAAGCTATCTACAAGGCAGCTACATATGCATATTCCTACAACCCTCTATTGGGGGACAGGGATTTGGACGACTTGACGGAGTCGGAGTACACGGAGTCGGACTTGACGGAGTCGGAGTACACGGTGTCGGAGTCGGAGTCGTGCTCGTCGTCGGTTGCTGTTTATGCTGTTCGATTGTGGACAAAACCCTGTTTGCGATTTTTATGTGATTTGCGCGATTTTCATATGGTTTGGTCCGCGCTCGCTAGGCTCGTTCCCCGCTTCCAGATGTTGATGCGATCAACAGTCAGCCAGCTTTCTCTGGAGTCTCTGACCAAATGGCACGAGTCTACACGCTCGCCTTCATTTCCACGCGCGCGCGCTATATCCGGTAAGGCCTAGTCAATGTACCCTTCTTACATTGGCAGATAATCCTTTATAAAGTGAATCGAGGGGCCAGTATTTTGTACATAAAGCTATGTCAATGTTCAGTAGGCCCACAGACTGATACAGAGTAAGTAAGTATGTAGCACTCAATAGTATACTTATTGCTCAGGTGAATGTGCCAGTTTAAGAGCAAGATAAAAGTGAGAAGATATCGACTTTGTATAATCTTGTATGTTTGGCCAAAATAAGTATCTCAGCAACTCACTACCTGAGCCTATGTATGGCTCTGTGTAACACAGAATGGGTGAGCAATGTCACAAATCCTACTTTATCGCGTTTTAAAGATTTATTTACAAGAGTCTAATCATCGAGGTAAGTGATGATATATACATCATCTTCCTTCCACTCACCAATGGTCAGTGTACGCTCCGCGCGACTCAGACCCCGCTCTCCTTTCCATCGGTTTGAGTACTGGGTTCCGTACCCCGGTTCCGGCCCCTTTTTTGTCTCTCATTCATTTTTATATTTCACTTACTCCTATAAATAGTTGAGAGCCACGGTAGCATTACAAGTTTTCCACTGTCTAACTTGTCCGTGTTCGCTCTCAGGTATGTACATAGCTCTGGTATAAAGTTTTCCTCTGTCTAACTTATCCATATGCTCTCTCAGCCGTTTAGTTCATAGAAGTTTTCGCTACCCTCCCTCCACTTGCCCTTATAAAATACTTCTATTCATCTACGTTCATGTAACTATGTCCCTAGTTCACTCTCCAATCCGAATTCAGGGAGTCATCGCTGATACAGGGTGACTCCCGTGTCTGCCTAACGTGCTCGAATAAACGAAACGGCGCCTCGCTGATTAGAGTGCATAATACCGCACCAACGGCTCGGGCGCTCCAGCCTTGGCGCTCCGTGAATTTGCTTTGGCCGGTCAAAGCAGTTTGAATCCACGCCGTGGCTGTGCTCGGCTTCAGTGGTCCAATACTTGGGATTGCATTGCTCACCCAATTATCTGCCAAAATATGAGCACATTGAGAGAAATATGTCCAAGTTAGGCAGTCATATTAGCTGAATCAAGACTGCCAGTCCTCACCGGATATAGTAAATCTCAAGACTGTTTTCTCGAAAAATCAGACGCACGCACGGAATCGAATGCGCGCATGCAGAAGTGAAGGCAAGCGCGTAGACTCGTGCCATTTGGTCGGAGACTCTGCTTCCTCGCATAGCCGGCCGACCATTGATCGTATCAACATCTGGAAGCGGGGAACGAGCCTAGCGAGCGCGGACCAAACCTTATGAAAATCGCACAAATAACATAAAAATCGCAAACAGGGTTTTGTCCACAATCGAACAGCATAGCTGTTTGTTGTTTTTTGCTACTCGGAGTCTGTGATAGCAACTCTGGCGATCCTTTCCTTTTGTTGGTCCCTTCTTTCCTGAGCTCTATTTTCCAGTCTTCCCACAGTTTCTTATCATCCTTTGCCAGCTCGAAATCCTTCATGAAATCCGCGCTTGCGTCCTCAAAGTAGTTTCTACTGCCCCACACCGGGTCACTACGTACAACCCTTGTAAATCCATGCGGATCGGTGGAATGTGCGGGTCGCTTCAAAACCTCCCAGTGGAATGTGCGATCTTTGATCGGGATCTTGGAGGCACCCCCAACATCGGGCTTACCACCGAAGTAGGGAGACGAAAACCACGCCAAACATCCTTTAGAACATTCGGCCCCCGTCACTGTTGCGAAAGCTCTCTGCGCTTTGGGGTAGGTGGATCTAAAACCAGATGATCTTTGATCATTGAGGAGGTTAGGTGGTTCCCATGCATTTTCGAAGATGACTTTAGTGGCACCCGGAAGTTTTTGGAGTAGGACTTTCTCTATCTCGTCCATGATATCCTTGGTATTGCGAACTTTCTCGTCGCCTGCGGCCTTTGACCCATCCTCCTTGTAAAAGCATACTCCCACTTCTCCTACTTGCGCGCTGGCTGCACCGTCTTTGTTCTAAACACAAATTCATGAGTTTGATTTGGAGCACAGCTCATCCACTTACAATTACAGGCAGTCCGAATATGCATGAACACAGGGTGGAGACGAAAAGGACGTGGAGCAGAAAGATGGAGTGTCGCATCAAGGAAAAAGGTGGAATGGTGAGGAAGTGGATATAAAGAGTAGGACTGTCGAGTCGAAAATGAAATGGAGCAAGAGTTTATGTCGAGTGTCAAGAGCGAGGATGTCCAACAAGGTGAGAGGTAGTGGATAAGTATGAAAGGTAAGACCGTCGAGACTACGGCCAAAAATCGAATGGAGTAGGGGTTTTTATTTCGAATAGCGATGGTGTCCAGCAACAAAGCTCAAGCCAAACCGGCAGTATGGGGAATTTTTCAACACGCGATTCCTCCTGATTCCTCTTAAGATATCTTTCCCGACCTAAACCTCCGAAGTCTGGTAACGGCAATCTCGACAAATGCCTCAGCCAAACTGTTTCAGGTTTCTGCCCCTGCATTCTCGGTTTGAGAAATTTTCTGGAATTCCTTACTGGGCGTCGACATAACAGCCCTCCCAATCTTGAGGTGAATACTGGGTGAATAGCACGTCGTATCTGTCTGCTACAGGTAAATCTAAGGTGAGTAGTAAACTGTAGTAAATGGCAACTACAGATGTGTTGTGCAGTCGCTGGGGCTGTGAGAGGCTGTGAGCTTCAACGCCAATCCAAAGCTCATTTTGAAATTCAGCCAAAAGCCGACTTGGCGCATGTCGCAAAGCGAACCGTTGCGAACTGTCGTCAAGTAAAACAACTATAAACGCTGTCGACTGTACAGCACTTGACGTAGGCAGCACTACGACTTACCCTCCCCACCCCAGACCCCACCCCTCTCTCTCCCGTGCCCCCCTCCCCCAGATCTAAATCTGGTCTTCTTCTTCACGTATCGTTTTGATTTCCACATCTTGTGCTTTAATCAAGCTTCAATGCCTCACGAGTCACAGAATGGTAGTAAACATAGGGGATTTTGACTCTTGAGCTCGAGATTGTTCTCGAAACAGAAAAGAGTAGATCTATCCCCGCCTCAATCCTGCAAATTTTGGTAACACTACATGAGGGCAATCACTGCCTACTTACATATCCCTCAGACGAGCCGTTTCAGGTTGTCTCCCCTGCATGCTCGGCTCAGAATACTGGATATGATGATTATCACAACAGCCCTCTGAAGCCTCAGGTGAAGATAATGTTGTACCAGGTTGTACTATACTACTACCTGTCTACCGTACGTAAATTGTAAGGTAAATAATAAAGATTACACAAAAGCAGGCAAATCATTCCTACAGGCGATGAGCGGTACTCCTCCATTGCTCGGGCTGAGGTGTATACGCCTGTCACGTCTCTTAACAGAAACTTTGAAAGAAAAAAAGTTCATCTGGAGGGTGACCACGATAGTGAGCAGGATCGAGAATGGGCTTTTCTTGAGGAAACAGTGTGATGAGGAGACCGATTTTGATTTTGTGTCCAGCGTTCTTGCCGCTGTCGGTTCGGTGGCGGAGACGCATTGGGAGGGTATCATACTTCAAAAAGAAAACAGCAGGATTGCGGTAGGAGACGCAACGGCTTCAAAAGAATAGCGATCGAACGTAAGTGTACGCCTCTTAGAAGACTTTCGGTACGACGGATATCACATATGAATACTGAGATCCTCGCCACGAGCAAAGTGTTCCGCATTCTCCAAGTAGCTTGGCTGAAGATTCAAATATTATGTTTATCGCCTTCATCAAGGACATAATAAATGTCGTCGAGAACTCAACGTCCAGACAAGTAGCTCTCGCCTTAGGAACAACGTGGTTCGGGAGATCATCGATCATGACTGGGGGTGTCGGGAATGGTCTGGAACAAGTTGAAACGTATTGTATATATAGGCAGGTTATGGTTAGTCTAGAAGGATGAAAAAATGAGTATGGACAACGGTATCAAAGAAAAAAAGGTTACACAGACCTTGGCATAGAGATCATCTATTTTCTACGGGCCAGTGTGCGCTCAAATCTATCACTCTCCTTGTTCCTCCCTCTTGATTCTATTCCTTTCATGGAATTCTCTAGGAATTCGTCGTGTACGCTTGTGGAGACCAGGATCTGGTGTAGCAGTGGTTTTGGAGAAGACGTTCGCAAAGTAAGATGAAAATGTTTCTGACAGTCGTACTGAGATCAATAAGTTGTGGATAGCATGATCACCGATATTTTGCGAGCACAGAGGACAGCGACGAGATTGCTCTGTGGTATAGTAAAAGATAAAACGAGTCATGCTGTAGAAGACAAAGCAAAAGTTGTATATACCAGCCCACATCATCAAACACTGGATGAAGGAAAGAGTTAGATTGTACTGTAGGAGATGAGTCAAAACACACCTCGCCGGTTCTTCCTTCCTTCCTTCCTTCCTCCTCGAAACAAACTGGTCATGACTGCTAGGGATCATCGATTCGATCGTTGTCCGCAACTTGTTGAAGACATATTGCACAATTGTTTTCGTTCAGATCTTCTAGAACTTGTTCTTCGTCGAGTAGTTCTTCCGAGTTGAGTTCAAGTTTTACACTTCTAGTCGGTGGTGAAGAGGACCGTAAACTCATACGATGGAGGTTGACGAAAAACAGGCGCTACAACAGACGCTGGAGCGAAGACTTTCGCATCTTTTGGAATCCAAATTCAAATTTCCGGAAGAAGCTATCTACAACGCAGCTACATATTCCTACAACCCTCTGAATTGAGTTCACTTGAGGGACGGAGACCTGATGGGCAAGTAGTATTCATCAGCGGAGTCTTCGTACGCAGTGGTGTCGGAGTCCTCGACAAACAAGCTTCCCTGGTTTGCCGGTTTTGGTCTTTTGATATTGGTCCCTTTCTCTGACCCTTCCGATCCTTTTCTAAGTCTTTTCTCGGTCCCTTGACTAGGATGTTCTCCCCACTTTTGCGCCAGCTGGAACTTATCCATGAAGACCTTCCCTGATTGAATGAAGTATTTACCCGTCAGCGGCCAATCTTTACTACGTGCAACACTCGTGAGTCCATGCTGAGAGTCGGCTTCGGCGGGTTGGCTCAAAACCTCCCAGTAGAGTCGGCGTTTGCTAATTGGCTCCTTGGGGTTGGGTTTACCACCTTTGTGGGGAGACGAAAACCATGCCAAACATCCATGGGGACATTTGGGCCCCGTCACCGTCGCGAAAGCTCTCTGCGTTTTGTCGTAGAGGGTAGTGCGGCCGGGTGCCGCTAGTCTTTTATCATCAGGCAGCTTAGGTGGTTCCCATCCATTTTTAAAGATGACATTTGTGGTGCCCGAGAGTCCCTCGAGTAGTGCTTTCTCCACCGCGTCCATGAAAGCCTTGGTATTGTCAGCTTCCCTGCTGCCTGCGGCTTCTAACCCATCCTCCTTGTAAAAGCATACTTCCACCTCTCCTACTTGTGCGCTGGCTGCTCCGTCTTTGTTGCCTTTGTTCTAAGCATGAATTCATGAGTTTGGTTTGGAGCACAGCTCATCCACTTACATCTACAGGCAGTCCGAATATACATGAACACAGGGTGGAGACGAAAAGGACGTGGAGCAGAAAGATGGTGTGTCGCATCATGAAAAGGTGGAATGGTGAAAGGAAGTGGATATGACGAGTAGGATTGTCGGGTCGAAAATAAAATGGAGCAGGAGTTTATGTCGAATGTTGAGAGCGAGGATGTCTAGCAACAAGGTGAGAGGAAGTGGATAAGTATGAAGAGTAGGACCGTCGAGACTACGGCCAAAAATCGATGGACCTCGTAGGAAGTTTTATGTCGAATGTCAAGAGCGATGGTGTCCAGCAACAAAGCTCAAGCAAGGATGATACCAACCGGGGAATTTTTTCAACTCGTGATTCCTCTTAAGTAAGATATCTTTCCCAACCTAATCCTCCGAAGTTCGGTAACGGCAATCACTACGTACTGATAAATGCCTCAGCGCTACCAAGCCGTTTCAGGTTGCTGCCCTTGCATTCTTAGCCAAGAATACTTTGCGAATTTCGAAAGTCTTCAGCCCTCCCAATCTTCAGGTGAATACTGGGTGAACAGCACGTCGTTTCTGTCCGCCACAGGTAAATTCAAGGTGAGTAGTAAATGGCAACTACAGATGTGTTGCTCATTTTGAAATTCAGCCAAAAGCCGACTTCGCGCGTGTCGCAACTTCAAGTAAGTAAATCAACTATAGCCACTGCCGACCGCACAGCATTACAATTTTCCCCACCCCCACCCCGGACCCCACCCTACCAGTACCCTACCCCACCCCTCCCTCTCAGTCCCTCTCCCGTGGCCCAGCGTGGCCCCTCCCCCAGATCTAAATCTGGTCACGTATCCTTTTAGTTTCCACGTCTTGTGCTTCAATAAAGCTTCAATGCCTCAGAATGGTAGTAAACATGGGGGATCTTTTGACTCTTGAGCTCGGGGAGGCCGGGTTTGATGGGTCGCATTCTGATCCAGGAACATAACATAATATGTTACAGGTGAGTCAGTTGTGACACTACATTGGAACAGCAAACGAGAGCCGATGATGCTGCCGCCCGATGCTTTAAGTTATAAGCAGGACTGTATATTACTAGCTGCAAGGGCGGAAGCGGTCAGGACTACGGAGCATCCAGGTATAGGTACCTATTTTGTACCATTTTCAATCTAACAAACTAACGATTGGCTTTGAAAATCTCCCATTCGGCAAACCGACACGGCAGGACATGGCTCACTGCAAGGCATGAGGTCCGGCTGCGGGCTAGTGTATGGTTGGATAGGCTCATGTGGCACCATTTGCTCCTTGTAAGCTTTTGCAATTTTGGACAGCCCATTTGTTCTGTACAGGCTCAGTTTCCTGACAGTGCTTGACTTGTCTCCCATAGGCAGACTCAACCTTGGCAAGCGAGCTTAAATTACAGTGCTTGACCAACAACTTCAAGTCTTCAATGCTACATGAAATCAATTTTATTCTATTTTGGAATTATTCGGGAGATCCGGCATCCAGAGTAGGGATGCAGTGACTCTCAGGTGATGTGACAGCTGCTTACCCTGAATGAGACCCATCGAACGGTCCCTCAACCAACTGCCTCCAACTGCCGATCCCACTCCGATCCCCCACCCCTCCCTCTCCCGTGGCTCCAAATCTGTGCTGCCTGAGCACCAAACGAGTGTCTTGCATGTCCTGTATTTCTTTTCTAGTCAAGGACATTGAATCTTGTGAGAGAGCCAACAACGGAACATAAACGACTCCTGAAGGTGAGCTCATCCGGAAACCGCTGTGTCAGTCCTTACGAATTACGAGCTTACATCTTTGGTGTATAAGGATTCCATGCGAAAGATGCATGCGCAGCATAGCCTTTGGAAGCGGTTTCGATTCCCTTGCTGCAAAAAACCTCAGAGCGAGCAAGGGTAAGCGGGTAGCATTGACGGGCCTTGTTTCCAGTTCATCGTCACTTCGTGGGTGGTTGACTGTTGGATGCAAGCATTTATATAACAAGGAAGGTTCAGCAATGCTTGAGAAGTGTTACGCAGAACATACATGAATAGAACCGCGAGAATTTGTGTAATTGTACATTATTTGCGTTCGTGGCTCCTCCTGGAAGTTCTTAGCAAGATTCATGTCGACGGAAAGTGTCTCTTGACATTTGTCGGTTAGCGGATTTGAATCTCCTGATAGCGCACTTGAAGGTGAAGACCACCGGCAGGCCTTCTGTGTGATCTCCGTCCGGTTTTTGCATGCATACGGTGCCGCGATTTTTTTTTTTTTTTTTTTTGCGATAAGCCGCCACATGTATGGATCTATGAATCGTATATTTTGAGGATAGTGAAGGCGAGTAGCGCGTGGAAATGCATAGCGTTTCTCAAACTGATATAATTTTTGAAGTAAAATGAAAATCGAGTGATATTACATAGAGTGAAAGGTCTGGCACCTAATTGGCACGGAGGGCGCGTCTCAACTGAGGAATAGATCCAACTAATAGCTGGATATGTAAGCAGCGAAAACTCGCAGAAATTCGAGTCTCTGACTCACTTACACCAGTCAACAATGACTACATCTTCAAAGCTACAGAACACCGATCTCCAGCCTATTTTGAACATTCCAGTGGTGAATATACATTGGTTCTTGACCCCGACAGGTCGTGCTCCGTACCAGCGCACATTGGTGTCCAACGATATCAAAACTATCATCCAATTGAGTGCCGACGTTGTAGGAGGGACAGCATTGCTCACCGGCATCAGACTACCACCGTTTTGGGACGGGGTCGGGTTTTCGGTGCGGACGAGAAGTTTACCCGATAAGACCTTTGCATCCTATGGCAGGGTTGTGAATACCACGTCAATGATCCATACAACTGGAACTGGCACGTTCTAGAGCTCTCCGTTGCGGGATACTAGCACTGACGCCGCGACTGGAGTCATGGGTTCTACGACTGATGAGGCCTTGAGGAGCAACAGGCAGGGAAGACCCGAATGGCGCCGAGACGGCTGGTGACTCAGGTGCTTGGATCTCCGACAAGATATTCGCTGACTTGGTTTATACCATAGACATAGGATCAAGGAATATACGGATGATCCACGTAGGCACCAGGAAACGAGGATACTCGGACCCATTGATGATAGTATGGGTGGTCGGTTGATCGGCACGGAAAACACAGCGGACAATCCCTCATATAGTCGAGTCATTCCACTCCTACGGCTTCGAGTTCTTCATCTATTCTCAGCAATCTTGACTTCCCTACATCAAAGAGCTCGCGTCGCACAAATTTGGAGGGAGCTAAGCCCAGGTATAGAGGCAAACGTAGCGGAAAGTTCCGAAGAAAGGTTGCAGCAAGAAGGTAAAAAGAGCATCCCGTGACGTTTGACTCATCTTATCTTATCTCCCAAACGTAAGTATCGTTTTAATCCTTGCCCACCGCCTACTGTGCGTAAACTTAAGCTTCTTTAGGTATCCTCTTCTCCTCCCGAAGAACCATGCTATTTGTGACACTCCATAGGACGATAGGTTCTGTCGTTTCTGTGCACAAAAACATGCACTTAAAATAGACGCTACTGCAAAATTCATTAGATTCAGCTTGTTCGATTTCGAGACCTGCTCGTGTAACGTTCAGTTTCTGTCTTTCATCAACTTTCCTGACGGCGCTCCATTCCCGAAGCACCTTTTGGAATAGCAGATTTGAATTTCCGGAACACGCGATCTATAGCAGCTACATATTGCTTCAACGTTTCAACCCTTCGACCCTTTCTTTCCCAGTCTTGGTTTTTTTTCACTCTGGGTCTCTGCCGACTTGGGCTCTCCCGGTTTTCTTTTCTTGCTCGCCCCTTTACTTCCCACTTTCCTCCCTGGCTGCCCTTCCATAACATCCTTTGCCGACCCGAAATTCTCCCCGGTCTCCTCTCCCCTTCCCCCCTTCTCTCTCCCACTAGCTTCAATATCCACTTTCCACTTTTGCCACTCTTCCAGAACATCCTTTGCCAGCTTGAAATCTTTAAAAAAGACATCGTGCGAGCCACCGAAGTATTCACTGGGGCCCCGCCCTCCTCGACTTTGTGCAACCGTTGTGAATCCATTCTTATCGTTTTCGGAACGCGCGGGTGGCCTCAGAACCTCCCAGTGGGCCGGGCCATGAGATTCAGTCTCGGGGTGAGACTCGATCCCGGCGCCGGCTTCAGTCGAAACCTTGAGGCCACCTTTACGACTCCGGGTGTTGGGAAATGAAAACCACGCCAAACATTCATCACATTTGACACCCTCATACGTCACCGTTGCGAAAGCTCTCTCCGTTTTGTAGTAGTCTTTCGAGCGATAAGTTCCTTTGTCGCCAGGCAGGTAAGGTCGTACCCATTCATTTTCGAAGGTGACTTCTTTGGCGCCCGGAAGAGTCATGAGTACTGCCTCTATCCGGGCCTTGATTTTCTTGCTAGAGTCCGGTTCCACGGCAACCCCTGCCACTTTTAACCCGTCCTCCTTGTAAAAGCATACTTTCACTTTTCCTTTGTGTATGCTGGCTGCTCCGTCTTCCTTGCCTCTTTTCTAAGCATGAATCTATGAGTTTGAAACAGTTTGGAGCACGGCTTGATCATCCACTTACATCTAGAGGCATTCCGAATATGCTTGAACACAAGGTGGAGATGAAAAGGACATGGAGCAGGAAAATGGTGTGCCGCATCATGAGGGGCAAAAGGAGATGGCGAAAATCAAGAGTAGTGTTGTCGAGACTAAGGTCGAGAATCGAATGGAGTCAGATTTTTTATGTCGAATGTCGAAAATGAGGATGTCCAGCAACAAGGTGAAAGGAAGTGGATAAGTAGGAAGAGTGCGGCCGTCGAGACTATGGGTTGAAAATCGAATGGAGTAGGAGTTTTTATGTCGAACGTCGAGAGCAGTAATGTCCAGCAACAAAGCTCAAGGAGGGTACCAAACCGGCAGTAGGGGGAATCTTATCAGCTCGAGATTCCTCTTAAGTAAAACGTGAAGGCAGCAGATCTGTTCGAGCCTCGATCCCCCAATTTCGGTCACGGCAATCAGTGCATACTTACAAATGCCTCAGACGAGCCGTTTCAGGTTGCTGATTCTCGGCTAACAGTACTTTAAGAAATTCTTTGTAGGGCGTCAAAACAACAGCCCTCTCAAGCCTCAGGTGAATATCTGTTTACTGCAAGGAGATTTATATAAAGTAAGTAGTAGATGGCAACTACAGAAGTGTTTTGCAGTAAGAATAGGCGGAAGCCTGCTGCTGAAGCCAGTGTGAGCTTCAAAGCTCATTTTGAAATTCTGTCATAAACCGACTTGGCGCGTATCGCAATCTGTCGCGAACTTCCGCAAGTAATTAGTAAAGCACAAGAGACAAGTACTTACCTGTATTATTCTGTCAAAAACTGCAATCTGTGGCGAACTGCCGCAAGTAAAGTACAAAAATAAGTGACTCCGATTGAGAGTTTAATTCGCGGGCCCACTGAATTTCTTTTGTTTTTGCAACCTCTCACTTTGGAACATCCAAACATTATTAGTAAAGAAGGGGGTGTTAAATGTTTTGGAGAACGCCTTCATTGCGAACGTGGGCCGTGAGGCCTGCAAATTCCTGCAAACCCCTGCAAAGTGGGGATTCCTGGGTAGAATACGCATTTCCAATGATTGCTGGGGCCGGTGTACTCAATCCTCGAAATCCAGTGCTACCACATATCCATGCATTGCCTCCTTGATCTGCCATGTGCGCAGCACTGCACAATCTGCAGTTGCTTACCTTAAATTTACCTGCTGTACCGCTACGACATTTCGTTCAAGCTTGAGAGGGGCTGTTGTCGACACCCTACAGATAATCATAAATAATTTCCTAGAATTTTTCAAAGGATTTGTCGCTGAGAATCAACCGAGAATCAACCGAGAACGCAGGGGCAGCAACCTGAAACGGCTCGTCTGAGACATATATGTACGTACGCACTGATTGCCCTCATGTCAAGTTACATACTTTTGGGGATCGAGGCAGGGAGAGATCTGCTGCCTTCTGTCTTAAGTAAGAGGAAACTCGAGTCGAAAAGATTCGCCCTACTGCCGGTTTGATACCACCCTTGAGCTTTGTTGCTGGACATCATCGCTCTCGACGCTCAACATAAAACTTCCTACTCCATTCGATTTTCGACTCTAGTCTCGACAGTCCTACTCTTCATACTCGCTTCCTTTCATCGCTCCGCGTTTTTCGTTTTGGTACCATTCTTGAGCTTTGCTGGACATCGAATCGCTCTCAACATTCGACAAACGTCCTACTCCATTCGATTTTCCGAGTCTCGACAGGACTGCTCTTCTCCTTTCACCATTGCATCTTTTCCATGATGCGACACACCATTTTCTTACTCAATGTCCTTTACATCTCCACTCTGTGTTCAATCATATTTGGAATGCCACTAGATGTAAGCGAAGGAGCCGTGCTGCAAGCTATTCCAAACTTATGGTTTGCATCTAGAAAAGAGGCAACGAAGACGTAGCAGAGAGCATAAAAGAAGGGACCGTGGAAGTATGGTTTTACAACGAGAAGTGGAAGATATTGAAAAGCAACAAGCAGAAGAGATTGGGAAGTGCGGGCGACAGCGCCATCACAAGGAAGATGAACTCAGCGCTCAAGAAACTTATGAACACTGATGTTCAACACTACAATAATGCATGGGAACCACTTGCTGAAGTGCCTGGCACAGACACTAAAGTTTTCGCGAAGGTCTATGGAGACGCCAAGTCCAAATGTCCAGCGGAGGACGATGGATGTTTCATGTGGCTTGCGACCACCCAACGGAGTCGTGACACCATTTATGCAGAGCTTCTGAAGAAAGTCGACAAGGGAGAGCCAGATCCCGAAGATCTCGGTAACGGTTTCACGTCGGTTGCAAGGATAGTACCAGAGCGGGGCCAGAGGGTCTTCAATTTTTTTAGTAGAAAGTTTTTTTATTATTTCGACCCGGTAAAAGAAGTTGTAAACGAGAAGAAGAAGAAGCAGGAATTGGAAGGTGGAGAAGCAGAGAGCGGAAAAGCAGAGGCTGAAGAGAGCAGAACAGCAGAGACTGGAAAAAAAGGGACTGGAAGAAAAAGACCAGCATCAGAGAGCGGAGAAACAGAGAGCGAAAAAGAGGAAAGACCTGGAAAGATTAGAAAGATTGGAAAAGGAGAACACGCAAAGAGTTGAACAAATATGTAGCTGCTTTGTAGGTGGTCCGAAAATTCGAGTTTGGTCCATTCCAAAAGATAGAGCGCGTCGGGGCCTGGAGGACGTTCGAAGTTGACCAAGCACCAGCGTCTACTTTAAGCGCCTTTTTTGTTTTGTTTATCGACCTTCATCGTCGCGGCTCTGGATGAATAAACGTGTCAAACTTGAAATAACCAACTCTACTATCTGCTATCTGACGAAGAACAAGTTCCTGAGGTTATGGGCAAAAGTCACTGTGCAATACACAGGTCTTCAATCAGTTGCGGACAGAACCGGTTCTGTTTCGAGGTGTGTTTTAATTCATCTCCCATAGCACAATTTAACTCTTTCCTTCATCCAGTTTCTGACGGTATGGACTACTATTGTTTCTCCTTCGACAAAATGGCTTGTTCTATCTCTTATCCTCGCTGGTCAAAATATCGCTGATCATAACTATCAATCTTGGTACGGCTATCAGAAACATTTTCTTCCTCTTTTGCGAACGTCTTCTTCGAAACCACTGCCAACAGACCAAATGCCCCTTATCGTCGCGAGCGTACACGACAAATTCTTAGAGAAGTGCGCGAAAGGACTAAACACGAGAGGGGAGAATAAGAGAAGAGCGACAGATCGCGCATCCTCTTCTAGGAAATGGATGGTTTCAAGGTCTGTGTAACCTTTTTCTCTTTTCTTACCGCTGTCTATATATCACTTTTTCACCCTTCTAGACGAACCAAAGATTTCTACTCGTTCCCGGCCATTCCCGACACCAGCGCCTCCCTGGATCTGATCTTCGCACCACGTCGTTTCTAAGGCATGAGCTCCTTGTTTGAACTTTGAACGTTGAATTCTCGACGAGATTTGCTATATCCTCAATAAAGGCAATCAACATAAGATCTGAATCTGCGGTCAAACCTACAGACTTTTTGGATATGGATACCCCATACGTTGAAGGCGGGAGGCATGTCCATGCAGAATGCTTTGCTCATGGCGAGGTTTTTTTCAGTCGGATATCCGTCGTACTACTTACGTTCGACGACAAGGATTTGTTCTTTTGATGGCGTTGTTTCTCTTAGTACAATGCTCCTTCAATACGTCTCCGCGATAGCGGGAAGAACGTCGGTCACGAAATTGGTCACCTCCTCATCGCACCATCCACCCTCGAAGGAAACCCCATTTACGATCTCGCTCACTATTGTGATCACCCTCCGGGACTCGGGAGGATCTTGTCCTCCGATTTTTTCCTCCAGAGACCTGAAAGGCACGTACACCTCTGCCCAAGCACGGAGGAGTCGCCTTCAGCACCCGTAGAGAGGGTTACCCGCTTTCGTGGATCCCCGCTGCCATCTCGGACGATTGAACAATACCATCCTACTCATTCTGTAGCCAAACGAAAGCCATCGACAGTTGTATTCTAACCGAACTGTAGTTGTCATTTACTTACTACATATTTACCTCAAATCTACGTGTTGGAGACAAGCTGAGGTACGACATTCTCTTCACCTGAGGCTTTAAGCACTGTATAATTAATCTTACTCGAAGAATTAGTATCCTTAGCCAAAGTGCAAGGAGTACTATGCAAGGGAAACAGGGTGAAATGGCTCATCTGAGGCATATGCAATTTAATGTATGCAATTTAATGTAAGTAGGTGATTGGCCCAAGATTGGCCGCATGTAGCGATACGAACTTTGTGGGACTGAGACAGATATCGATCTGCGGCCTTGTGTCTCTAGACGAATCTCAAGTTCAAGAGTCAAAAGTTTCCCGGTATCGAAGCAAAAGGGGAATTGAACTCTCGGGCGAAGATTTGTAAAGTTATTCGCTCGGAAAATTGTCCAAGTATGGAGATTAGAAGGCAAAAACATGGGAGAGAGGGGCTGAGAGGGGTAGGGCAAGGGTAAGTGAGGGTAAGTGCATGTGAGTGCTCAATTTGCGACACACGCCACTAGGGCACCATGTGGCTTCACTGAATTTCAAAATGAGCCTTGAAGCCAGGCTTTCGCATACTGCACACCAGTTGACACTTAAGTATTTACTAACCACTCACCTAAAGATTGAGAGGGCTGTTCAACGCCCTGTAAAGAAGTTCTTGAACCAAGAATGCAGGGGTAGCAACTTGAACTCGAACGGCTTGGCTGAGGCATTTGTATATACGCAATAATTGCCGCTACCGAACTTGAGGGTTTGAGGCAGAGATAGATCTGCTGCCTTGATCTGTCTTAAGAAGAACCTCGAGCTGGAAAAGATCCCCCATCCTACTGGTTTTGGCATCCTCCTTGAGTTTTGTTGCTGGACAACCTCGCTCTCGACATTTGATAAAAACTCCTACTCCATTCGATTTTCGACCCTAGTCTTGACAGTCCTTCTCTTCATACCTATCCACTTCATTTCACCTTGTTGCTGGACCTCGACCTCATCGCTCTTGACATTCGACTCCTACTCCCGCCGATTCTCGTCCCTAGCCTCAACACTACCACCCTTCATATCCAGTACCACTTCCTTTCACCACCCATGATGCGACACACCATTTTCCTGCTGTTCGTCTTGACCTTGTGTTCAAGCATAT